>CM077645.1:146502502-147156668 GCA_039707465.1 Rhabdophis nuchalis
GACCATTTCATGTGTCCAATGCCTTCCAGAAAATGATGAGTCACTGTCTTCAACAACTTTGGGGGAAATGGCATGTTTATACCAAAAAGAAAAAAAAAAGCTGCAAACTGAGAGGGGCCTAATTGTGCCCTATGTGTCATAATGGGTGTCAGGGACTTTTATCGTTGTTGGTCTATAGGCAAGTCAGAGCTATAGCATCAGTTGGTTTTCCTAGGCCTAGGGGAAAACGGGTTCCTCATTTTAAAGAATGGGCTTTGCTTTTTTTAAGGGTTTCAGAAACCCGATGGGAAAGCTGGCAATTAATTAACAAAAATTGTCCTTTAAAACAGGGGTCCCCAATCTTTGCAACTTTAAGTCTGAAGGACTTCAGCTCCCAGAATTCTCCAGCCAGCAAAGCTGGCTGGAGAATTATGGAAGCTGAAGTCCTTCAGACTTAAAGTTGCAAAGGTTGGGGACCCCTGCTTTAAAAGGTGTTTTTTTTAAAAGATTCCAATTATTTTTCAAAATGCTGAAATAGAGTATTTAGGACATACAAAACTTTTGCTAGACCAATTCTTGAATACGGCTCATCTGTCTGGACTGGGCACTGCCTATCAGACATACAATACAATTGAATGTGTCCAGAAATATTTCACGAGAAGACTCCTCCGCTCCTCTGCTTGCAACCAAATACCTTATGCAGACTTGAAATTTTGGACTTAGACAACTTAGAACTTCACTGTCTTCAATCCGACCTAAGCGTAGTACATAAAAACACAAGAGCACAATAGATACAAACTTATGGTAAACTGCTCCAAACCTGATTGCAGAAAATACGACTTCAGTAACAGAGAGGTCAATGCCTGGAATACACTACCCAACACTGTGGTTTCTTCCCCAAACCCCCCCAAAATCTTAACCTTAGGTTGTCTACTGTCGACCTCACCCCATTCCTAAGGGGTCTTTGAGGAGTGTGCACCAGCATGCCTACCATCCCTGTCCTAATATTCCCTTGTATTCACATTCATTTCATGTATTCATAATCATGTATATACTTATATCTGTTATCTAATTAATGCTTGGCAAAAATAAACAAACAAACAAACAAACAAATCTATATAAATAAAAATGTAAAATAGTTTGTACGAATCCACTAATCTCAAAAACTACTGGGCCGATTTACACCAAACTTGCACACAATGTAGCCAAGGACTTCCGATAATAGAATAGCTATTCATTTTGTGCCTAGCATGCGTGTGTTGTGTACAAATTACAAACAAAAAAATGTACCCACTGAAATGTGTTTTAACTTCCCTGTAGCCACGCCCATCAAACTGCTTTTCAACTGTCAGTGTTGGAAGAGGCCTCATATGGCGGCCTCTTGGGGCCAAAAAGGCACAGAGGATAGCAAACTCCCAGGTGGCCCATAGAGGGGGGGGGGGGAGAAATTCTGCTCAGGACTGTTCTCTGAGGTAAAAAAAACGGAGGCAGGCAGCTGCTTTAAACTGTTTAATACGAACTGAACCAAACTGTAACAAAGAATCACCCATCTGACAACAAATACAGTTTAATAAAAGAGGGACTAGGGAAGACATGATAGCAGCCTTCCAATATCTCAGGGGTTGCCCCAAAGAAGAGGGAGTCAAGCTATTCACCAAGGCACCTGAGGGCAGAACAAGAAGCAATGGGTGGAAACTAATCAAGGAGAGAAGCAACCTAGAACTGAGGGGAAATTTCCTGGCAGTGAGAACTATTAACCAGTGGAACATCTTGCCACCAGAAGTTATGGATGCCCCAACACTGGATGTGTTTTTAAGAAGAGACTGGAAAACCATTTGTCTGACACGGCATAGGGTCTCCTGCTTGAGCAGCGGGGCTGGACTGGATGACCTCCAAGGTCCCTTCCAACTCTGCTATTGTATTATTGTATTACAGTAGGTAGGTAGATAGGGGAATAGAGAGACAGGGAGAAATACAGTTTAATAAAAGAGGGACTAGGGGAGACAGGATAGCAGCCTTCCAATATCTCAGGGGTTGCCACAAAGAAGAGGGAGTCAAGCTATTCTCCAAAGCACCTGAGGGCAGAACAAGAAGCAATGGGTGGAAACTAATCAAGGAGAGAAGCAACTTAGAACTGAGGAGAAATTTCCTGACAGTTAGAACAATTAATCAGTGGAACAACATGCCTCCAGAAGTTGTGAATGCCCCAACACTGGAAGTCTTCAAGAAGATGTTGGATAGCCATTAGTCTGAAATGGTATAGGGCAGTGATGGCTAACCTTTTTTGGCTCACGTGCCAATAGCAGGGGGAGTGCAGGGGCGATGTGCACAGGCGTGCCAAATCCATAATGCTATGTGCATGACCCCCTGCATTTGGCATGCTTTTTACGTCATCCCCAGGCTCCAGAGGGTTTATAGGAGCCTGGGGAGGGTGAAAACAGCCTTCCCCCACCTCCAGAGGGCAAAAAATGGCCTCAAAAGAAGGCCTAAATCAGCTGGCCAGGGCACACGTACAAACTGAAGCTGACAGAGCAATGCCTCGAGTGGCCTAAGAAATGGTTCCGTGTGCCACCTGTGGCACCTGTGCCATAGGTTCGCCATCATGGGTATAGGGCTTCCTGCCTAGCAGGGAGTTGGACTAGATGACCCCCAAGGGATAGATAG
The DNA here is from genome assembly GCA_039707465.1 of Rhabdophis nuchalis. Classification (NCBI taxonomy): domain Eukaryota; kingdom Metazoa; phylum Chordata; class Lepidosauria; order Squamata; family Natricidae; genus Rhabdophis; species Rhabdophis nuchalis. Next base: position 146,505,146 of record CM077645.1, read on the forward strand.
AGAGGCAGAAATAAGGTAGGTATGTAGGTAGGTGGGTGGGTGGGTGGGTGGGTGGGTGGGTGGGTGGGTGGATGGATGGATGGATGGATGGATAGATAGATAGATAGATAGATAGATAGATAGATAGATAGATAGATAGATAGATAGATAGATAGATAGATAGATAGATACAAAGAAAGAAAGAAAGAAAGAAAGAAAGAAAGAAAGAAAGAAAGAAAGAAAGAAAGAAAGAAAGAAAGAAAGAGACAGTAGGTAGGTAGGTAGGTAGGTAGGTAGGTAGGTAGGTAGGTAGAGGGAGAAAGGAAGAAATATAGTAGGTAGGTAGGTAGGTAGGTAGGTAGGGGGATGGATAGATAGATAGGGAGAAATACAGTAGATAGGTAGGTAGAGGGATAGGCAGAGAGGGAGAAATACAGTAGGTAGGCAGGTAAATGGATAGGGGGATAGATAGAGAGGGAGAAATACAGTAGGTAGGTAGGTAGATAGAGGGAGAAAGCAAGAAATACAATAGGTAGGTAAGTAGAGGGATAGACAGGGAGAAATACCATAGGTAGGTAGGTGTATAGATAGATAGTGAGAAATATGGTAGGTAGGTAGGTAGAGGGATAGAGAGGGGGAAATACAGTAGGTAGGTAGGTAGATAGAGGGAGAAAGAAAGAAATACAGTAGGTAGGTAGAGGGATAGACAGAGAGGGAGAAATACAGTAGGTAGGTAGGTAGGTAGGTAGGTGTATAGATAGATAGCGAGAAATACAGTAGGTAGGTAGGTAGGTGTATAGATAGATAGCGATAAATACAGTAAGTAGGTAGGTAGGTAGAGGAATAGAGAAAGAGGGGAAAATACAGTAGGTAGGTAGATAGAGGGAGAAAGAAAGAAATACAGTAGGTAGGTAGGTAGGTAGAGGGATAGATAGATAGAGAGGGAGAAATACAGTAGGTAGGTAAGTAGATTGGGGCTTATATGGTGGTTGTGTGTATGTGTGCAGGTGTAGATCTACACACAGATTGGTTGGCCATTTAACCAGACTGGGCCACAGCAACGCGTGGCCGGGTATAGCTAGTAAATAAATAAAATAGAATACGTTTATAGGTTCATCCAAATTTATAGGTTCATCCAAATTCATCCAAAATTTATGTGTATCTTGATCGAGTATGCAAGTACTTTCTGAAACGAAATGGCTGACAATCATATGTATTCTTATAGACACCTGGAAATATCCCCATGAAATTTATTTCTTCCTAAGGTTTATAAGATTACAGACTGAATCTGCAACATGTGTCTTACACTTAGACAAGAAAACACAAAAGTACACATATAGACTGAGTGAAACCAAGCTTAATAGCAGTAACTGTGAGAGGGATCTTGGAGTCTTGGTGGATAACCAGTTAAATATGAGCCAGCAGTGTGCAGCGGCAGCCAAAAAAAGCCAATGCAATCCTAAATTGCATTAATAGAGAGATTCAATCAAGATCATGTGAGGTACTAATATTACTCTATAAAGCCCCAGTAAGACCACACCTAGAATACTGCATCCAGTTTTGGTCACCACACTATAAAAAAGATGTTGAGACTTTAGAAAAAGTGCAGAGGAGAGCAATCAGGATGATTAGGGGATTGGAGACTAAAACATACAATGAACGGTTTCAGGAACTGGCCATGGCTAGTCTAGTGAAGAGAAAGACCAGGGTAGACATGATAGTGTTCCAATATTTGAGGGGCTGCTACAGAGAGGAGAGAGTCAACCTATTTTCCAAGGCACCTGGAGGCCAGGCAAGGAATAATGGATGGAAACTGATCAAGGAGAGATTCAACCTAAAAATAAGGAGACATTTTCTGACAATGAGACAATCAACCAATGGAACAGTTGCCTTTGGAAGTTGTGGGAGCTTCATCATTGGAAGCTTTCAAGAAGAAATTGGACTGCTATCTGTTAGAAATGTTTGAAGGGTCTCCTCTTTGGGCGGGAAGACCTACAAGATCCCTTTCAACTCTGTTAATCTAATCTAATCTAATATAAATGTGTTTCAGTAAACAACTGCAATCCTTGCAGTTCAGCTGAAGCTTCAGAATCAGACTCCTATCAGTGTTGTAGTGATAAGAATGCTTCTCAGCAGATAGGGAAATGCAGAATCAGGTTGGTTTTTATTGCCTAGTAATAAGCCTATCGAAGCCAAGCTATAATTATCAGCAACTATCTCTAAATCACAACACACCCTGCTATCTCCAAAATGTTATTATGATAGTTATCCTGCTCAGTACAAGAAAGACTGCGGGAAAGTTTTGACAATTTTTCCCATGCAGATTTCTCAAGATTTTCTGTTGAGTCTTTTCTCTCTTAGCATACATCCAAACCTTCCTTTGTAATCTTCTTCATCTTGGATCAGAGGGCATGTTCACATTTCAAGGGGGGGGAAAACCCCCATACAAGACTGCTATCCCAAACTGAGCCACAGTGGTGCAAGTGCAGTACTGCAGGCAATTCTGCTGCCTGCTGCCTGCCTGAAATTTGGCAGTTCAATTCTCACCAGGCTCAAGGTTGACTCAGCCTTTCATCCATCTGAGGTGGGTAAAATGAGGATCTAGATTGTTGGGGGGAAATATGCTGACTCTGTAAACTTCTTTAGAGTGGGCTGTAAAGCACTGTGAAGCGGTATATAAGTCTAAGTCCTATTGTTATTGCTTGTGTTGGACTTTCTCTTCCTTACCAAATGGGGTTGGGAGAGTTGTGACTTTCTACGTGTTCTGGATTCCAGAACTGTCATTATATAGATACCAACCAATTGTCCAGCATCCAAATGTAAGTCACATGACCATGGGAATGCTGCAACGGTCATAAGTATGAAAGTTGTAACTTTGAATGGTCTGTAAATGAACTCTTGAATTTATAGACTTTATTTGTTTTAGATTTAAGTGTCAGCGAAGAATTTTAAAATTAACGATATACATTTGAAGAATTTTTTAAAGTTTCTTTTTTAGTATGATTAAATATTGTCTTATTACAAAAAGATTTTATATTTAAAAAGGGGGAAATCAGTGTGCTTGTTTGTTTCAACAGTGGCAAGTTAAGAAATGAGCAGAAAAAGTGTGGTTATTATTTGAGTAAGAGATTGAAGCCTGATGTGGTTACTTATTATCTCTTGAATGGCTGAGGTTCTTCAAAACCTTTTTCTTTTCTTTGGTCTGGTCTGTTTCCACATTAAAATCGGCAGATTTTTCAATTGTAAACAAACATAACTGTGGTCTCCAGATGTTTCTGGTCCTTAGTTTGTGCAGAAATTAAGCAGACAATTATTTTTCCATTCACTGTAGTGTAATATAAGGGTGAGGAGGTTGGCTTTTCTTAAGCATCAGACTATAAAGTTCACAAAAGTTTAATAATAAAATATAGAAACATAGACTTCATTGTAACTGCAAATGGTTAAGAAGTTTTGAAAGCAGCAACTATTATTTTATTATTTTCAGATGTAATGAAAAAGAAGCTTCATCAGCAACATATTGCAAGAGAAAAAGAAAAATTAGGTTCATATTTTAAGCTATTGTTTACTTACTTATGTTTATTGAATAAACCATAATCATAATAAACTTGGGTAAATGTGGTGTTTCCTAGCTATCTAGAAATGATGGACTAGAGCTTGTCATCCCAGTATATTTGAAAATGCTTTGCTATTAAATAAGAACACATTTTTATGGATGTTATTTGGACTATTAAAGCTGACTGCATATGTTCAATGAGTGTGAATTAGAAAACATTTTCATCAGCTGCTGGCCATCATTTATCGTGCAGATTTGGAACGAGTTGCCCTCCACTGAAAGTAGTCTAGAGGGATTATCCGAGGCAGGTCTTGAGACAGTATTATGGGAGGAGTTTGACTTTGTCACTTCCGATGATATGGACAGGTTATCGAGGAGACTATAGGCCACCACATGTTTATTGGACCCGTGTCCCTCCTGGCTTGTACTGGCATCCTGGGAGGTCACACGAGGCTGGCTCCAGGAAATAGTGAACGCCTCTCTGAGTGAGGGGTTCTTGCCAACTGCCTTGAAAGAGGCAGTGGTGAGACCCCTCCTCAAGAGGCCTTCCCTGGACCCAGCGTTGTTGGTAAATTACCATCCGGTCTCCAACCTTCACTTTTTAGTGAAGGTTGTAGAGAGTGTGGTGGCACAGCAGTTCCCCCATCACCTGGAGGAAATTGATTATCTGGACGCGCATCAGTCCGGTTTCCGACCCAGGCACAGTACCGAGACGCCATTGGTTGCGTTGGTGGATGATTTCTGGAGGGCTCGGGATAGAGGTTGCTCCTCTATCCTGGTCCTATTAGACCTCTCAGCGGCTTTTGATACCATTGACCTTGGTATCCTATTGCACCGACTGGAGGGACTGGGGGTGAGAGGCACCGTTTTATGGTGGTTCTCCTCCTACCTCTCTGGTCAGTCGCAATTCATGTTGGCAGGGGGGCAGAGGTCGACCTCAAGGCCCCTCATGTATGGGGTACCTCAGGGATCGGTCCTCTCGCCATTCCTGTTCAACACCTATATGAAGCCGCTGGGTGAGATCATCCGTGGTTTTGGGGTAGAGTACCATCAGTACGCTGATGACACTCAGCTGTACATATCTACCCCAAACCACCCCAACGATGCCGTTGAAGTGATGTCCTGATGGCTGGAGGCCATACGGGTCTGGATGGGGAGTAACAAACTCAAACTCAACCCGTCCAAGACCGAGTGGCTGTGGTTTCCGGTGTCCCGGTTCTGCCAGTTGACTCCAACACTGGCCATTGGGGGCGAATGATTAGCCCCCGTGGAGAGGGCGTACAATCTAGGTGTCCTCCTGGACTCCCGGCTGACCATGGATGACCATGTGACAGCCGTGGCCAGGGGGGCATTTTACCAGGTGCGCCTGGTCCGCCAGTTGCGCCCCTTACTTGACCGGGACGCCCTCTGCACAGTCACTCAAGCACTTGTGACATCCTGCCTAGACTACTGCAATGCTCTCTACATGGGGCTCCCCTTGAGGTGCATCTGAAGGTTACAGCTAGTACAGAATGCGGCCGCGCGGGGGATTATGGGAGCCTCTCGGCTTTCCCATGTAACACCTCTCCTGCGCGAGCTGCACTGGCTGCCTGTGGCCTTTCGGGTGTGCTTCAAGGTGTTGATAACCATCTTCAAAGCGCTTCATGGCACGGGGCCTAGCTATATGTGAGACCATCTCTTACCTCACACATCCCTTCGACTGATTTGCTCCCATAGAGAGGGTCTTCTCTGGGTGCCGTCGGCCGGGCAATGCCGGTTGGCGACTCCCAGGGGAAGGGCCTTCTCTGTGGTGGGCCCAGCACTCTGGAACGACCTTCCCCCGAACTCCGGACCATCACGGACTTCCGCCTCTTCCGCCAGCATCTGAAGACGCACTTTTTCCATCAAGCCGGCTTAGTCTAGGCCCCTGAAATCATCTTATCAGACTGTGTTTTAAAATTAATATAATTAGTGGGATTTTATTGAGTTTTAGCACAGGGTAATCTAATTTAATCAGTTTTTATTGTGGTAGTATTTATGGTGTTTTTATTTATTTATATGTTTATATTTATTTTAATTGCCTGTGTGCCGCCCTGAGTCCCTTCGGGGAGATAGGTACGGGATAAAAGTCTAATAAATTGAATAAATTGAATTTAGACCTGATAAGAATTATAAACTAATGATCTGGTTGTTACCCTCTCACATCCTATGAACTCAGTAATTCAGATGAAAAATATCATAGTAGAATTTGGAATGGTGTCTGGGTTTAAACTGAATCAAGGCAAAACGAAAATGATGGTTAAAAATATGTCAGAGACTCAGAGGAAGTCACTTGAAAGCTTGGCAGGTTTTGAAATAGTTTCTAAAGTTAAATATTTAGGAATACAAATTGCAGAAATAAATACAAAACTTTTTTCAAATAATTATGAAGTGTTGTGGCAACAGATACAGAAGGATCTTCAAGCTTGGAATAAGCTACAACTATCTCTGCTTGGAAGGATTTCAGCAATTAAAATGAATATTCTACCTAGATTCATTTTTTTATTTCAGATGATACCGGTGCTTAAATCAGATAAAATCTTGTCAGATTGGCAAGCAACATTAAATAAATTTGTTTGGAAGGAGAAAAAGCCGAGAGTAAAGATGAAGATTATGCAAGATACTCGTGAAAGAGGTGGCCTTAGACTCCCAAACCTCCGATTGTATTATGAAGCGGCAGTACTGACGTGTGTGGCAGATTGGTTTGGGAAAACAAAATCTGAACTATTGAATATAGAAGGTCATGATCTTGTGTTGGGTTGGCATGCATATCTGTTTTATGAAGAAAAGGTGGATAAAGCATTTAACAGTCATGTTCTCCGAAGTGCCCTGATGAGAATTTGGAGGAAGCACCGGCCTAATTGGGATTATAAAATACCGCTTTGGTTGGATCTTGCAGACACCATGTGGATTACAAATACTAAGTCACTCGGGGGGTGTTTATATAAAGATGTGCTTACTTTTGACAGGGGCGAATGGCAGATGTAAACTTTGGAACAACTGTTGGAGGCAGGAATTACTTTAAATTGGTTACACTACACACAGTTACAGAAGAGATGGAAAGAAGATCGCAGGATTGGTTTTATGGAGAAAGAAGTGGAGTTGATCAAGCAGATAAAAGAGACTGGCCCAAAACATGTTAAAAGAATATATAATGTACTGTTAGAAAGGGATTCAGAAAGCGAGTTGGTCAAGGATTGTATGATTAAATGGGCTCAGAATTTTGATGAATCCGTTATGTTGGATACGTGGGAAAAAATATGGGTTCAAAATATTAAATTTACACAGTCACAAAGTTTAAGGGAGAATTTTTATAAAATGTTTTATAGATGGTATTTGGATCCTAAGAAATTATCATGTATGTATCCTAATTTTCAACCTAAATGCTGGAGATGCGGGTGTTTAGATGCTACTTTCTTCCATGTGTGGTGGACTTGCAATAAGGTCAAAGCTTTTTGGATAAAAATATGGTGGGTTATGCAAAACGTATTTAAGAAAAGATTAGAATTTACCCCGCAAATGTTTCTATTGGGCATAACTAAGGATTTTCGTAAAGGGGAAACAAAATTGTTTTTGTATATGGTTACAGCAGCTAGGTTGTTGATTGCTCAACATTGGAAGAAAGATTTTGTACCGACAATTGCTCAATGGATTCAAAAAGTGGCGGGGTTTGCGGAAATGGCAAAACTTTCAGCTTTCCTAAAAGACCAGAAGCAGGAGAGCTACACGCAGGAATGGGCAAAATGGATTAATTATATACAGAATAAATATCAGACTGGGAAATACCATGTAGCTTTTAGGTAGGAATGTTTGGATTGATAGGTGAATAGATTAAATAATATATGGGATGTTTGGAATGTTTACAGTGGTGTACAGCGGAACTCAGGGGGGGTGGGATTGACTGGGAGGTGGGGGTGGGTTAGGGTGGAGGGTGGGGAAATATAAGTGGATAAGCAATATAGAGATGGGTATAATGGGATATGGTTATGTTATGATGTATATATGCTGAATTAACCTGGAAGAGGGTGTCAGGGAGAGATTGATGTATCTTACACTAAATTTATATCATGTTGGTCGGGGGTATAATATTCAATATTTGAATGAGAATTTTATTTTAAGACGGGGGGAGGTGAGGGGTATACTTTTTGTATGTGATTTTATATTATATGTCGGGGGGGTAAAAGGGGGGAAAACTTGTCTGAATAAAACTTTTGCAATAAAAAAAAAAAAGAATTATAAACTAATCTGAAGAGAATCATCCTGAGTACATTAGATTAACACAATATTTTCTCCATTCAAGACATGTTTATGTCTCAAATCAATCTGCAATCCAAAGATTTGCAATGGCTGCACTCTCAGAAAAGATATGTTGTTAAATGATATGCGGATCAACCCTCTGAATCTGAAGGCATGATAGATTCAGTGGTGGGATTCAAATAATTTAACAACTGTCTCTCTGCCCTAATGACCAGCTGAATAGGTGTGTTGTTTTTAAAAAAATCACATTTATATCCCGCCCTTCTCCACACAGGAATTTAAAAAACATACAAAACTATAAATACAGAATTTAAAAACATATTAAACTATAATCCTATGCTAAAATCCAAATTAAAATCCCCAATTTAAAACTATCTAAAGTAGTCCCAACGGGAGGTTAGGCTAGGCCGGCTTGCTGAAAAAGATGTGTCTTTAGACACTGGCGGAAGAGGCAGAGGTCCGAGATGGTACGCAATTCAGGGGGTAGGTCATTCCAAAGGGCAGTCATGTGACTGGGTGGGCATGGCCAACTCAACATCACTCACGTTGATGGGTGCTTTGCCTTAGCTGTTACAATGTATTACATTAAATAAAATAAGGGTTAACTGGAGACACAGTTTCTGTAAGCAGGGCAATAAAGATTAGGCTAGAAACAACACCAGAATGTTTCCTTCCTGCCTTCCTTCCTTACAAGATTAGGAAGTGAAAACAAACAAACAACAACCAGTTCTCCGAACTGCTTAGAAAGTTAACAACCGGTTCTCCCAAATAGGTGCGAACTGGCTGAATCCCACCACTGGATAGATTGGTTATAGCATGTAACTTGATTTACTGTCACGGACCCAAGAAAAAATATACATACCACAAAAAGGCACAATTTGAAAAGTAAACAGTCAAAATATTTTTTTTTAATTTAAAAATCTCCAAGAATGGGGAAATGATTTAATGTTATCTTTGACAAGGGAGGAGGAAAGAGAAGTGAATATTTCATGATGAGAAAGGTTCAATTACAGTAGTGATCATGGAGAATTTGTCTACTTTTCTAGAATTTTCATAGATGTATACTTTTTATTCTCTTTTAAAAAAGGAGGAAGATATATGTTAAAATTAAATATGTATATTGAAAAGGAATTATAAATATCTTCAACATAAAATGGAGCTCACTCAGAGGCTGAAATACATGAGAAGAAGAATATGAAGTAGAGGAGAGAGGTAAAGGAAGAAGAGAGAGAGAGGAGAGAGGGCCAGGGGGAGGGAGAGGAGGAAAGAAAGAAGGGGTGGATAGGGAAGAGAGGAGAAGGAGAGAAAAAGGGGAAGTAGAGAAGGATGACAGAGGGAAGAAAGGAAGTAGGGAGGAGGAGGAGAGAAGGACAAGAAAGTGATGGATAAGGTACAAATATGGTGTATGGAGAGGAGATGAGCCAATAATTGTTTTTTGGAGTTGATGGTAAGATGAATTGATGTAAACATCTAAAAATATAATACGATGTTGGTTATGTAATAGTATACATGTGGTTATTTGTTATGAAAATGGAAAAAATTATTTATATATATGTGTGTGTGTGTGTTAGTTTTATGAGCTGATCAATAAATTAAATTAGAGAGAGACCAGGATAGATCTATTTTGGGTTTATTAGCTCTCATCAGCTGGCCATACCCTTTACTGGGATTCGAACCGGGGCTGTATTGCATGCCAGGCAAGGAGCCTTGCACTTTAGCCAAGCCGGTTCCCCTTATTGCATCAGCTGAGACAGAGTATATTAGTATAGGTAATTGTTTCACAACAACCTGTTAATAGGCCCCAATTAATATATATATATATATATATATTTAAATTACACAACGTAATTCTTGGCTTGCTGTCTAGATGGTCTCTGGTGATGAGCCAAAAGGCAGGAAAGGAAACAGTATGTCTCCTCCCTTAATTGGGGCCTATTAACAGGTTGTTGTGAAACAATTACATGTATGTATGTATGTATGTATGTATGTTATGGTTTATTCGAGTTTTTCCCGCGTAAAATTAAAAGTGTTTTTGCAACGTTTCGACGGGATCACACCCGTCATCATCAGGCTGGTGCCTTTGTTTTCTTGCGAGTAAACTGTGATCAAAGTGGCAGTTTTTCTAGAAAAAACACAGTTTACTCGCAAGAAAACAAAGGCACCAGCCTGATGATGACGGGTGTGATCCCGTCGAAACGTTGCAAAAACACTTTTAATTTTACATGGGAAAAGACCCGAATAAACCATAACCTACATACCTATATCCGTGAAAATCTACGAAAACAAATATATATATATATATATATATATATATATATATATATATATATATATATATATATATATATATATATATATATATATATATATATATATATATATATATATATATGAGAATATTATCACAGCTCCTGTTCAAGGGTCCCTTTAAGGGGAGGAGACTTAACGTCATCCCTCTCTGCCCTTCGACTCAACCTAGAGATCATCCAGACAGAGAACCAATTAGATTACTGCTGTGTGAGACATTCTTTATTTTCAGCCCTTAAAAAAAAAATCTAACATATATATGTGTGTGTGTGTGTGTGTGTGTGTGTGTGTATGTGATGTTATATATAATTGTTTCCACAACACCCTGTTAGGGCCCCAATTAAGGGAGGAAGCATACTGTTTCCTTTTCTGCCTTTCAGCTCATCACCAGAGACCATTTAGACAGAAAGCCATGAATTCCGTTGTGTAATTTTTTTTATATGTGTGTGTTACGTTTTTGAGCTGATCAATAAATAACGTAACACACACACACACACACACATATATTTGTGTCACAACGCCCTGTTAAGCCCCAATTAAGGGAGGAAGCATACTGCTTTCCTTTTCTGCCTTTCGGCAAGTGCCATGAAGAGAATAGCAGGAAACCCACTGTAGATTCCCCTCCCCTATCTATCAAGCTTCATGCAGGTGAAGAAGGGAATGAGGAGCTCTGGTGAAATACAGCAACAGAGATTACAGGTAGTTATAGGGAAGGATACCTGGCAGAATATGTCCTCAAGGTAAATATTCCAACCAAAATTAAGGAGGAGAAAAAGGAGAAAAAGGGAAAGAAAAGGAGGCGAGGGAAGGGGAGATGGAAAGGAGGAGAGGGAGGGGAGGAAGAAGAGAGAAATAAACAAATAAACAAATAAACAAGTAAACAAGTAAACAAGTAAACATTGCTAGGGTGGTTTTGTGGTCTTTGGCAGCCAAGGCAAAACTGGTCATAGAGAGGGTGTTCCTGCATCAGACTACTTGAAGCTTCCCTCAGTCTCCTCCTCCAGGTGAATCAAAATGGATCACAAAGAAAGACTGTTTTGCACTTTCAAATGGAAGACAACACTGGATCAGATTGACATGATCACCACAAATTGTTAGCAGGCCATCATGGCACAAGAGCAGGGAGGATGAAGTGGATTAGGCTTTGTTTCAGTTTCATGTTGGCACCACTAATCCTGGGTAAAAATAAATTGGATTGAAATGCTAGAGTATCTAACTTCTAATTCAACACCATTTTTTCTAAGAATATTCAAAATTGTCCCAAAAGGCTTACGAAGCAATAAATCTCTCATTAAATATCAATATTGACCAGAATCTTAACCTGACTGAGCTTTATATGAATGTATAAAGAAAATAGTCAGATTTTAAACATAACCAAGGGCTAGATACGTTCCAAGGAACTCAAAATCTAGATCTTAAGATTCTGGATACGAACTCTTCAAGGACTATTGCATTTTGGAAATACAAATCTTGGAACTTGAAGCAAAAATCTACTTGCTTGAATTTTACAGACATTTATAGAAGCGACTATATAATTATTGCTACTTTGCTACTCCACAAAATACAGAATGGTGGAGTTATCTCCTATTAGTGGTCCTATCTCCTATGAGATGATCAGCAAAAGCTTTTATTCATCCCCACCAGGCAAAAATAATAATTTCCAGATTTTAGTCTCAAAATATTTCAGTTTGTTCTATGGCCATGTTATTTATCTGCCAGCAGTGGATGCAGTTAGCAAAACTTTTTTTAATAAAGTTTTTATTTTTGATCATAAATGTTTCATCCCCAGAGCAAGAGTGTGAAGGCTCCACTTTAAGTCCTGTTGGATTGTGAAGAAAATAGTGGTAGGATGAAAGGAAACTGAATTAGGCAGTTCAATAGGTAGGTAGACAGAAGATAGAAAAGGGCTGGGTGGGTAACTAGATACTGTAGATCGATAATAGAACATATAGATCAGGGGTCCCCAACCCCCGGGCCGCAGACTGGTGCCGGTCCGTGGCTTGCTAGTAACTGGGCCGGAGTGAGCGGCAGAGAGAGTAGCGCAACTCTTAGGAAAGTATAGCAAACGCTCCGCTATCCTGGCGGCTGGCTGGGGCGCTCCCTGGGGGCAGGACGGGGGCAATGGCCTGCATTGGGGGGATTCGGGGCACCACCTGGCCCTGCACAGGGGGAAGTGCTGCCAGACCCTCCTGCCTGGGACTCAGCCCGCCCTTCCCTGCCCCAGCCAAGATCCTTCACCCGGGACCCCTGGCAGCTTTCCCGCCCGGTTGCATGTGACCGCCGAACACGCACGCGGCTCACGTGACTTGACTCACCTGCTGGAGGCTCCCACCGGTCTGCGGAATTATTTTACATGAAACCAGTCCCTGGTGCCAAAAAGGTTGGGGACCCCTGATATAGATGATAGATCAGTGGTGGGTTGCAGGCGATAAGCCCCGGTACGGATACCGTTCCGGTACAGTGCTTCGGAGGGCCGGGCCGCCCACCCTCGCTTCTTACCTGTCCTTTATGCCTTTGGTGCTTCCGCGCACATGCATGGCACGTATGGCACCTGCGCGACACTGGAATGGAATCCAGAACCTTCCACTGTGATAGATAGATAGATAGATAGATAGATAGATAGATAGATAGATAGATAGATAGATAGATAGATAGATAGATAGATAGATAGATAGACAGACAGACAGATGAGAGAGAGAGAGAGAGAGAGAGAGAGAGAGAGAGAGAGAGAGAGAGAGAGAGAGAGAGAGAGAGAGAGAGAGAGAGAGAGAGAGAGAAACAGACAGAGCTAGATAGCTAGATTAGATAGATGATAGATGATAGATAGAGATTTGAAGTACTTTACCCAAAGCTTATCTCTGGGAGTAGAATGCCACCTTTAAATAAATAAATAAAAACATTTAGGGAACTTCTAGATCAATTTTTTTCCTGCTATATGATTTATCACTATGAATGTATCAAACATAGTTTATTCCTTAGCCAACACATTTCCTGATCAGCATCTGTTACAGCAGGGGTCTCCAACCTTTGCAACTTTAAGTCTGAAGTCCTTCAGACTTAAAGTTGCAAAGGTTGGAGACCCCTGTGTTACAGGTTTTCATCAAACAGTTTGATACCTCAAGCTGGGAGGGAAATAGGATGGAAATTTGCCAGATTTGTTTTTACTTTTTAAAAGAATGAAACTCTTCCTGAAAATTCACCTCAGTCACCTGTAGGAAAAGTGTATGAATCTCAGCAGAGGATATATAGGAGGACAATCTAGAAGTGAGTAAAGATGTTTCAAGAAAGTAAACAAAGCCTGGAAATTGCAGACCAGACTTTGGGGAAGAATTGCTCTAAAACAGGCCAAAAGGAGGCTTTTGGAAAGAAATTAGCTACATTACCAGAGCTAAAAAAGGCAAGGAATTCTTGACAATCTGGGCTTCTGTCCACTGGTTGAATAAATGAGCTTTTTCTCTTTAGCAGCGATTTATAACCTGTTTTGCAATTAAAGTCCTGACTCTGACAGGTGGTGGACGTTATTAGCTCTATAAACCCTTTGAGTATTAACTTAATTCAACTTTGCTATTGCAATCTGGAGCATGGGGACTGTTTCATAATTACACAGCAGCCCATATAGGTTTATGCCAAGCTGATATTTGCTTTGAGTCATAGAGCCACTGAACCCAGTAGAATAGTTAGATAAACAAGTTTTGGATAAGGTGCTAGAAGCTTTCATCTGGATAGTCCTCCAGCAAATGTCTTGCTTTCCAAAAGCCATTATCCCTTCACAGTTATCTAGTATGAAAGAAAATAATATTTAGTATAGGAAACTGAGTTGTACAGAAAGCTGAAGAAATACCAGAGCAGGTGATCTGGACTTCAGCATCTTTTTAAAAAAAATTTTTTTAATTTATTTTTATTTTTATACCGCAACCTATCTCCCCGAAGGGACTCAGGGCGGTGCACAGGAAGTTAAAAATAGAAGTACAAACATATAAATAAATACGAACATATAATAGATAAGACTACAACAATAAAATCTAATTAAATTTAGAGTGGCCTGTGCTAAAAATACCCTAGAAAATTACCAGTGAATTAAAATCAATTTAAAACAATTTAAAACTCAGTCTATAGGGGTGGCCTCGGGGGCTAGGCTAGGCCGGCTAGATGAAAGAAATGAGTCTTCAGACGTTGGCGGAAGAGGCGGAGGTCCGTGGTGGTCCGGAGTTCGGGAGGCAGGTCGTTCCAGAGGGTTGGGCCAGAGACGGGCCCTTCCCCTGGGGGTCGCCAACCGGCATTGCCCGGCAGACGGCACCCGGAGAAGGCCCTCTCTATGGGAGCGAATCGGCCGAAGGGATGTATGGAGTAGGAGACGGTCTCGCAGATATCATCTTATTTCACAAACACAAACTATTGTATCAGGGGGTGGAAAAAGGTGCAACATGCAGAGAGGAGTAACTCCTCCAAACTATGGCCATGTCTGATATACCATATCAAGGTAGTCCTTGACTTATAACCACAGTTGAACCCAATGTTTCTGTTAATAAGGAAGACAGTCGTTAAGTGAAGTTTGACCCATTTTATGTCCTTGCTACAATTGTTAAGTGAATCATTGCGGTTGTTAAGTTAGTAACATGGCTATTACGCAAATCTGGCTTCTGCATTGATTTTGCTTGTCAGATCACAAAAGAGGATCACATGATCTCGAGGCACTGCAATCGTCATTAATATGAGTCAATTGCCAAGCTCTGAATTGAACATGAAGATGCTACAATGGTTATATGTATGAAAAAGGGTCAAAAGCCACTTTTTTCAGTGCTGTTGTAACTTCAGATGGCCACTAAATAAGCTATTGCAAGTCAAGGTCTACCTGTATTATCGAATATATACCATAATAATATGTACAACTATCTGTTTTGATTTTATTATAATTGCATGGCTTACAATTAAGCCAGGGGTGGGCTGCTACAGGTATGGCCGGGTTCAGGACAACCCGTAGCTAATGTTATGATTAGTTCGGAGAACCTCCAAATCCCGCCCCTGGCTGCTCCCACTGCCCAGTCCATCCCACCCTCCCTCCCCTCCCTGGAGTCTCCATGTGGCCCATTTTGGATGCGAGGTAAGTGCAGGACCTGTGCGGAGGCTTGGGGAGGGGAATAAGGGCCTCCTGGAAGTTCTGGAAGGCCAGGAATGGGCTGTTTCAGGCCTCTCGAGCCTGTGGGAGGCAGTTTTCTCCCTTCCAGGGGTTCGAGGAAAGCCTCCAGAGCTTGGGGAAGGTGAAAACGCTTTCCTCCCATGGTGCAGGAGGCTGACTAGGCCACTGCCACCAAGGCCATGGCCACCAGCAACCATGTAGAGCAGGGGTCTCCAACCTTTGCAACTTTAAGTCTGAAGGACTTCAGCTCCCAGAGTTCTCCAGCCAGCTTGCTGGCTGGAGAACTCTGGGAGCTGAAGTCCTTCAGACTTAAAGTTGCAAAGGTTGGAGACCCCTGATGTAGAGAACCCGTTGCTGAAATTTTTGAAGCCCACCCCTGAATTAAGCAATAGAAAATATAACACCGTGTCCCACTCTTCCCTTGCTGCAGGTGTGCAGGTATGCATGGAACAAACTCCCCTAAATCCCAAGCCAGAGTAAATGAAAAAGAGGCTTGATAAATAAGAGAGGCATTTGAGTCATATGAGAACTGGGTGGGCTACCACTTGCCAATAGGTCGAAGATCCTCACTCAGATTGTGATACCGTTTTACCAACATTCCAGCCATAGCAACAGCATTCAGACTTATATACTGCTTCACAATCCTTTCCAGCCCTCTAAGAGGTTTACAGAGTCCGCATATTGCCCCCAACGATCTGGGTCCTCATTTTACCCACCTCGGAAGGATGGAAGGATGAGTCAACTTTGAGCTGGTCAGGATTGAACTCCTGGCTGTGGGAAGAGTTAGCCTGCAATATTGCATTCTAACGGGTGACGCCCAGGGGAAGGGCCTTCTCTGCCCTACCCTCTGGAACGACCTACCCCCCGAACTTAGATCCATCACAGACCTCCTCTCCTTCCGCCAGCAATTAAAAACGTACCTTTTCCAACAGGCCGGCCTGGCCTAACCTACTGTACTTAGCCTTAGTTAGAGAAATTTTTATATTGGTAATTTTAACGGGAAGATTTTAGCATAGGAGTTAGTTTAATATAGTTTTAAATATTTATGTAATTTATTGTGATATATTGTGTTTTTTATATTTCCTGTGCACCGCCCCGAGTCCCTTTGGGGAGAGGGGGAGGTTAATAAGTTGAATTAAAGTAAGTAAAGTAAGTAACCATTGCGCCACCAATGGTTCCATGATGTGCTTAATGTATCCAACCCAAACCAATGCATGTGAACTCTGGGTTTGATCAAATCAATCTCAAAAGATTTATTTTGAAATACAGAGAGAGTACTGTAGGTCCTTATGATGCAACAACATTTCACTTCAGTCTACAGCAGCTCTTTAACCTATAAAAAATCAGGCACTTTTTCTTGGCACTTTCAAATGTCATAGGGGGCCTCTTCCCTTCGACTGACCACTTCACTGGAATTGTGTCAGCAGAGATGTTTTTAGAGCTAAGCAAATACAAGCATGAAAGACCACCAAAAGTTCTCCTTATGAGGTAAACTCAACCAGGCCAAGGCTCCACCAGGTACAAGGCACTGTCAAGGGGTTTTCAAGTCAAAGGAAAACATCTCTTTGCGAATTTTCACAGCTCTAGCAAACAGTGGTGAGGACCGTACCCTGTTCTAGTCTTTCAATCTTACTGGAAGAAATTCATAAATAGGTTCTGAACAGATTGTTACATTTGTCTGACAGTTAATATTGATGCACATTTTCCCCCTCTCTAAATAGCAGCTGCAATAACTGTTGACAGCTGATAGAATCGTAACTGCATCTCATTAGATCCAACAGTGCATTGCCTTTGTCTTTTCACGAACATGAATGCTGCCTGAACGCTTGACTGCTCCCACGAACAGGAAGAATACTTGAAAGGCTGAAGCTACGAGCATGGCTGAGCATGCCTTTCTCTCTCTCTCTCTCTCTCTTAAAAAAAACCATAATATTTATTTATTCTTTTTTTTTTTAAGAGCATAACTCTATGCACATATGCATAGAGAAAATACAGTAAACAACTAATGAGAAGTGGAAACTTGTCAGATTTTCTAACAATGAAAACAGGTAGAAATCAGTTTCCTGAAAGGGAAAAAAAAAACCTATCCAAAAACTGTAAAAAGGGGCATCTACTTTTCTGCCTTACTTTCAAGATACTTGAATGTTGAATGCGGGTTATTGCAAGATGGCACAAATTGTTACAATTCGTTTGTCCCTTATTACGTCCCTCTCTCTCTCTCTCTCACTCTGCTGCCTTCCCGGTTACCCACGCATCCTGTTCTGAAAATTATTGCATTTGGGGGAAGATTCCACCCTTAAATGTCTTCTCTTGAGGTGGGATGATTTTGCACAAGAGTTATGATAGGTAGACTTATTTATTCGGCATGTAGATAGTTCACATTTCTTTAATCCCGCAATCACAGTTCTGTGGCGTTCCATGGAGCTCTGCACCCAGACCTGCATAGAACGTAATTTAGGATCTGGGTTCACTCACTACAATAACTTTAGCCTTTCAATGTACAGTAAAGGAAAAAGGGGAAATTTGCTGCTACCTTGTTTTTCCTTCCCCCCCACCCACCCACATTGGCTTTGCAGCAATCAATGATAGTTTATTTGCTCTATTCATAGACTGTTTGGTTGCTAAAAGCGAAAAAAAAGTATAGAGGTAATTAAACAGCATTAATACAAAGCCTATTTTAAAAGGCACAGAATAAACACTAAATAAAGTCAACCCTAGCCCAAGGACCAAAGGCAGGACCAAAAACATGGTTTGGATTGTCAAGCTAGTCCATGACTCAAGGAACAATTATTCCTCAATTTTCTCATGCAGGAGGGAAATCTCTTTCAGCGATCACTGTTTCTCTACTATAATCAAGGGAAGAAATAATAAGATTTGGCAAATTCATAGTTCTTCCAGTCTTGGATTGGGGTTGTACTTGACCCTTCTATTGCTGCATTTTATTATGCAAAGGGAAACAACATTTTCAGACACATACGTTATCATGTGTGAACAAATATACTTTTGACTACACAGATCCCCTAATAATTGTTGGCTGTTATGCAAATAAGCTGATTTTTACAGAGATCACATACCATCAGCTGAGTTAGGAACGTTGTAAATCACTTCCTGAATGCACCAAGTAGCAGACTTTGTGGGGTGGTTTTCTTGATCCCTCCCTATGGCAAATTTTCCATTCTTCAAACTTTCCATGAGGTCTTTGGAAGTGCACAGAGCTATAGCTTTGTTGATAATTATAGATAGGGCTGTGTGCACACCATCTACTTTTGAACCTTCTTCTTCTTCTTCTTCTTCTTCTTCTTCTTCTTCTTCTTCTTCTTCTTCTTCTTCTTCTTCTTCTTCTTCTTCTTCTTCTTCTTCTTCTTCTTCCTCTTTCTCCTCTTCTTCCTTCTCTTCTTCCTCCTCCTCCTCCTCCTCTTCTTTACAAAAAAGTTATTAAAATGAGACATCTTTTCACGTTTATAAAAGAACACCGCTGGGTTTAAGAAGGGAAAATGCTTTTGCACTTTACTGATAACGGAAAGTATTCCATGCAAAGAACATTTTGTGTAACAACTTGCCTGCAGAGATCAGTACTACTTTGTTACTATTCAGTGAAACTAAATTATGGCATCTAACCTAAACTAAATCCCAGCCTTTCATTATTGAGTAGGATAATGTCCAACACCTAGTGCCGTTGCTATCCAGGAATGATGGAGTTTGTAATCTTGAGCACTTGGTTGAAGGATATAACCCATAAGGTTGCCAGCAACTAACAAAACCAATTAGAAATTAAAGTTCTAATTCCTGTTCTTCCAATAACAGCATGATTTTTGGCCATCTGTGGGTGGAGCTTATCATAGCGTATCATTTCCTTTGATCATCCATTACCTTTTCCTCTGCTTAAGACATAAGCTATAATAGCATCCTGGCATCTGGCTATCCTCTGTTTGATACTTCTAGCAAGGCAAGAATTCGTAGGTGGTTTATCTCTTTACTAGCCACATCCTTTGCTCTCTGTCCTGTGCTATAATATATTTCTTTCTTCAATTTATATCCACTGGGCTGCCTTTAAATACAGAAACAATAGTATCAGTGTAAAAGTTGACAGCTAATAAAAACTAGAATTCAATATGAGCAAAGAAAAACTCTCTTGCTTTGGATGAAGGAAATGCTGCTGATCAAGCATTAATCAAGCATTGATCAAATTAAGAAGGGGAAGGGATGATCTTATGGCATTGTTTTGATATATTAGATTATCCAATCAGCATCAGAAGTATGGATTGGAACAAATGGCCAAACAAGAAATGGACAATTACATGAGCATTATACTCAGTTTTATTCTGCCCCCAGACTACAGACAAAACTGGGAATAGTTCATGGGCCAAAATAAAATTAGTTTGGTTTAGTGTTTTGTGTATCTTGTAACTCTGAACTCCAGGAGTAACTAATTAAAAGATTAATAGATTTGGAAGGGACCTTGTAGGTCATCTAGTCCAACCCCCTGCCCAAGCAGGAGACCATACACCATTCTGACAAACGGCAGTCCAATCTGTCCTTGAAAGCCTCCAGTAATGAAGCCCCCACAACTTCTGAAGGCAAGCTGTTCCACGTTGATTGTCAGAAAATTTATCCTTATTTCTAGGTTGAATCTCTCCTTGATCAGTTTTCCATCCATTATTCCTTTTCTGGTCTTTGGGTGCTTTAGAAAATAGCTTGACCCCCTCCTCTCTGTGGCAGCCCCTCAAATATTGGACTGCTATCACATCATCCCTGGTCCTTCTCTTCACTAGACTAGCCATGCTCAGGTGCTGTAACTGTTCTTCATATGTTTTAAGTCTCCAGTCCCCAAATCATCCTGGTTGCTCTTCTCTGCACTTTTCCTAGAGCCTCATAATGATAACATAATGAGACTACTAGTAGAAAGATCGTCATCTCAGCAAGCCGATGGAACTTGGAAAGACATAGCATCAGTAGACCCAACTTTCTTTACACACAGAATTTTATTCCTTTGATTGATTTTTATTTATTTCATTTTATTTATTTTATTTTCAAATTTATACCCCACCCTTCTCCTTGCAAGGACCCAGGGCGGTGCACAGGCAATATTAAAAACCATACAAAATTACAAAAATACATTATTAAAAAACTATTAAATTATATCCCGTGCTAAAAACCCTTATAAAACCCTAAGAATTAAAATTTATACAAATAAAAGTCAGAAACGGGAGGTTATGCTAGGCCGGCTTGTTGGAATAAATACGTTTTGAGATGCTGGCGGAAGAGGCGGAGGTCCGAGGTGGTGCGTAGATCGGGGGGTAGGTCGTTCCAGAGGGCTGGGCCCGCCAGAGAAAAGGTCCTTCCCATGGGCGTCGCCAGCATTGCCCGGCCGACGGTACCCGGAGAAGGCCCTCTCTGTGGGAGCGGATTGGTCGAAGGGATGTATGGGGCAGGAGGCAGTCTCGTATGATTGATCATTATTGATTTTCACAGGAACAAAATGATTAGAGGTAAACAAATGACTGGTTAGTTAATGACCATTTAATGGACGCCCTCAAAATCTACTTGCAACCTGATTTCGAAGTTATAATAGTTGCACACACATCCTGCAGTCACATGATCAAATTTGGGGCATTTATACATCTAATCATTTTATAAATATTTACAGCATCCAGTGGTGGGTCCCGGATCCCGGTGCAACCAGTACGGTTCAACGGGGCCCATTATCTACCACATGAATGCGCACGCACATGCACAGTGCATGCATGCGCCCTTACCTCTTGCGACACCTCCTTGAGCCTCTGCGACGCTCCAACTCCTTGGTGGAGCATCGCACAAGCGCCGTACGTGCCACGCGCATGCGCACTGAAAAGCTCAAATACAGGTAAGGAGGACAGGTGTGTGGGTGGGCCCTCCGGAGCACCGTACTGGAATGGTACCTGGTGCTCTCAGCAGGTACCATTCCAGTACGGAATGTACCAGGGCACTCCTGCACCAGGGCATACCTCCTGCAACCCACCACTGACAGCATCCTGCAGTTGCATGACCATGAGTTGTGATTTGTTGTTGTTTTGCAGCATTTACTTCCAGTTTCCAGCAAACATCCATTGAGGAAAAGTTGATTTGGTCAACAACTGTCATATTCACTTAGCAACTGCTGCAAAAAATGTAATTCCAGTGTTTAATTATGGTCATAAATCAAGAACTATTTTATATTTTAGAGTGAAAAAGAATTAGTCTTTGAGAGAGTTGCAAGGTAGAGAGAGCCTTCCTCCCCCACTATTTTGTAACAAGATGGCTTGATTGTCCATCTTCCGTGATCTCAAGCTGCTGGCCCGATATAAGCACCTTTCTCTGGGGCAGGAATGATCATGTAGGTGGCTCTCCGGAACATGGCTGATCCTGCCTTTGAACAGGATAGCAATATGATGATGCTAATACCCTATAATTAACCTGAACTAATTTGGACTCCCAGATCAGACCATCATGATTCTTTTTGAGCCTTTTTCATACGTGTATTTCACAATGGGCATTTCTACCGTGGATGATACGTTGCTTCTCCACACTTGATCAAGGAAGGAGCTGGCCTCTCCACAGAGAAGGTAGTCATGAAGCAGACCTTTATGCATCAAATAATAAACAGTTTCACTAGGGAACCCAGGTTGAAGAAAGAACAAAAGAGGGGCCAAAATTAATGCACCTTTATTAGTTATGCAGAAGGGGAATTTCGTACCAGCTGCAGCCCAACTCCTCCTTGACACTCCAAGCTCCGCTGGCATAGTTTTCCTCTTTTCTTGCACATTTTGTTTTGCATTGATACAGTATATAGAGTTAGGGTTGCAAATTCCATTTTTAAACCATTCTCTGCATTTATCAGCAGCTCGCTGCCCCCACCCCCGATCCTGTCTCATCTTATCCTTTATATGTTAGCAGATAAAACTGCTAAATCAAGTTGCAAAAACCTTAGTCTGCAAATTTAGCATTTTTGCCTTGATAATTTGGTAATTAGTTGGATCAAGCTGGATATTGATAAATATGGATGCACTTGGCATTAAGCCATAGTAATTGGAAGTCATTTTGTTGACTATTCCTGGGTTTATAAAAACAACTAAGGTTAAAATAAGCTATGATTTAAAAGAAATAATGGCTGGGTGTATATACACTGAGGTAAGCCAAACCAAAATCATTTTATATCTTAATCAATGAGAGCCTATTCTCTATGAAACTTTACACGTATTTGAAAATAAATCTGACGTTTTGATATTGCCACGTTGTCTATTGAAGATTGCTACCTTAACTCAAATCCAAATATAATGTTAATTTTTCAATGATCCTTCATTGATCCTACTTCAAGGATAATTTAAAAAAATTCTTATAAATACTTCTTCTCAAATGACCCTTGAGTTGTGTGCTGCAAACTGCACAAAGTAAACAACCACAGTGTTTCTTTCTTTGAAATCTAGCTAATTTACTCCGCCACAATAAATTTCTTAGTCCTTATCATAAGTAATAGTTCTTTACTATTCCCCTTGTCTTGTTTAATTATACGAAGTTTCTTTGGGGAGGCAGTTTAAAAAACGAAATGAAGACAGCCACTGGGGGGCCTCCATAAGCTTTCTCTGAAAAGGCAAAAATAACATAGCTTTGGCAGTTTGTAGAAACTTCTGTGCTGCTGCCTGTGTTACTTACTCATAAGGCTGGGTAATGCTGTGCATTGAACAGAATAGAATTGAACAGCAGTTAAGACATAACTACTATATTTAATAGAAAATTTAGACTTATTAGTGCTTATTAGTCAAGATCTCACCTGGAAAAACAACACATCTCTGGTGATTGGAAAGGCCCAACAGAGACTTCATTTTGTTAGAGTCCTGCGGAAAAATCAGGTGGAACAATGGCTGATGACCTCTTTCTATCGGTCCACCATAGAAATTGTCCTCAATTATTGCATTACAGTATGGCATACTGGTTTAACAGCTGCGGACAGGAAGGCACTACAGAGAGTGATCAATTCGGCACAAGAAACCATTGGTTGCCCTCTGACACTACTGGATGACATCGCCAGATCTCGCTGCTTTAGCAGAGTAAGGAAGATACTCAGAGATGATTCATCCCCTGGTCAGTGTCTCTTTGCACTTCTACCATTGGGCAGAAGACATCAAAGTATAGTCAGTCGAACAAACAGGTTTAAAGATAGTTTCCATCCTTGGGCTGTCAGACTTTTAAATACAACCACAATCACTCCACGCACACGCTAGTTTATTTCTTTTTCTTTCTTTTTTCGTTTCTGCTATAATTTTGCACCAGTGAGGTTAAAACCAATTCCGTTGTATTTAAGTACAATGACAATAAAGATTACACTTATACTAGTAAGGGAAACATAGCACAAAGGCCTTCACAATTCCAAAGCCCCCCAAATTAGATGAAAGTTATGAAACAGTTAAATCTGAAAGTAAATTGGCAGATGAATGTCTGAATGAGATTATGGTTAGTCCTTGACTTACGGCCATCACTGAAGCCAAAATTTCTATTGCTAAGTGAGACATTTGTTAAGTGCCTCGTTTTACGACCTTGCTTGCCACAGTTGTTAAGTTAATCACTGCAGATGTTCAGTTAGTAACATGGTTATGTGAATCTGGCTTCCCCCTTGATATGGCTTGTGAGGCAGTCGCGAAAAGTGATCACATGACCCTGGGACACCGCCACCATCATAAATATGACTCAGTTGCCAAGCATCTGAATTTTGATCACATGGTGCAAAGGTCATAAGTGTGAAAAAGGGTCGTAAGTCAGTTTTTCCAGTGCCATTGTAACTTTGAATGGTCACTAAATAAACTGTTGTAAGTTGAGGACTACCTGTATTAAGGATGGATGGGAATCAGAATAGGTCCCTAAGATTATTATACTCATTCATTGCATTTATATTCTCCAATAAGCCCTTTCCTCCTCCCTTCCTTTAAATTTACTCTTCTATGAATAAACTGACTCAAATTATTCTGTGAATAATAAATCCAGCCGTATTCCAGACTGCTAGGTTTAAAGTTGACCAGCCTTTATCATCACTGCAACCAACCTAAAAACACAATGCTAATGCATTGGGGAGCACAATCAGTATCAACTAACCCTCCCCAAATAGAATTGCTTTAATTTGGGAGGGAAAAAAATCACCATTCACAGAGGGAAAGGTCAAAAAAGCCTCCCACCTCCCACTAGCCTCTCTGCTCAATTGAAATATCAATGTCATGACGGCATGAAGCAAATGTTACATCACCACCAAATCACACTATACCAGTGATGGCGAACCTATGGCACGGGTGGCGCAGGTGTCACGCAGAACCATTTCTTAGGGCACGCGAGGCATTGCCCTGTCAGCTCCAGCACGCTTGTGGGTGCTGGCCCGCTGATTTAGGCCTTCTTTTGAGGCTGTTTTTCACCCTTTGGAGGCTTCAGGGAAGCTCCTGAAGCCTCTGGAGGTGTGGGGGGGGGGGGAGAAGCTGTTTTCACCCTCCCCAGGCTCCTAAAAAGCATCTGGAGCCTGGGGAGGGCGAAAAAAGCGCGCCAAAAGCAGGGGGTCGCATACATAGCATTATGGGTGTGGCACGCCCACACACGCCCCCCCCTGCCCTCCCTCCGCTTTTGGCATGCGATCCAAAAATGGTTAGCCATCATTGCACTATACTGTATTATTCTGTCTTTTATTTTGAACTAGCCGATTACCCGGCATTGCCTGGGTATTTATTTATAGGGGGAAAATGTCCGGATGAAATGTAATTTCTAATGTTGGATTTTCCCCCTTACCAGAGGGATCCCCCTGGTGGAGTACTGTGAAGCCGTTACCATGGCAAATTCACTGCGCTGTACAGTAGAAGCCAATATGGCAGTACGGCACAACAGGCTGTACCTTAAAAGAACACACTCCCCGAGGTGAGTTAGAGGTGTCTTACTCCCACAGTATTTTTCTCCAGAGAATAAGTCATCTGTGTACCAAGTTTGGTTGAAATTGCTGGAGGCATTCCAGAGTTATGCTGGAACATACACAGACATACAGCGATAGATAGATAGATAGATAGATAGATAGATAGATAGATAGATAGATAGATAGATAGATAGATAGATAGATAGATAGATAGATAGATAGATAGATAGATAGATAGATAGATAGATAGATAGATAGATAGATAGATAGAACGAACTATTATTATTGTTTTAATACTTTTATTTGCTGGTCTGTGACCATAATAAAGATTGATTGATCATCACTGCAAGCATTCCGGATTTGGGGATAAGGGCAATTGACATCCAATGTATCTTAAAAGCATCCTGGCAGGCAAGGTGTTGCTGCCATTAATGTAATGCACTGATTTTCATGATATGCATCTTCATAATATAATCTAAACAAATTATTATCTTTCTCCTTTTTTTAATAATCCAAGACCAAAATATGAAAGATATGAATCCTAAATAAGTGAATTGACACCTATGACTTCATAGATACAGCCAGTAGTTTTCTTGGCAACAATACACCAGTAATTTGCCAATCCTGTAACAATATTTTCAATTCCTCATGGTACAGTCTTAAAATCCCTCAAGGATTTCCCATCCAAGTACAAACCAGCCTGGCCTGCTTAGATAAGATGAGCTAGGTATTTCCATTTCTAAAACTTAATAGAATTAGAATTCATAATCCCTTCCATTTCCAATTAGTATTCTTCATTGTGATTTACAAAAAATGGCAAATTCAATAAAGGCAATTAAAACTAAAGTGGCTCAATAAAATGCCATGGACTGTTCTGTACAACCAAGTGACCTCAGTGTTACTTCATCTCCAATCACCAATCAGTGTCTTCCACAGCCATTTTATCCTGCAGGGCAGGAAGGAAAGGAAGGTGGTTTGTTCACTAGTATAGCAGGGAGCTTGCTCCTGGGGAGTTAAACTATGGGAAACCTACATGGCATCTAAAAGCAGACACATCCCCCTGCCAACAAAAGTGCATATAGTCAAGGCTATGGTCTTCCCAGTTGCAATGTATGGCCATGAAAGTTGGACTAGGCCACCTAATGAGAAGGAAGGACTCACCGGAGAAGAGCCTAATGCTGGGAAAGATTGAGGGCAAAAGAAGAAGGGAAAGACAGAGAATGAGGAGGCTGGATTGAGTCACCAAAGCAGTCGGTGTGAGATTAAATGGACTCCAGGGAATGATAGAGGACAGGAAGGCCTGGAAGAATGTTGTCCATGGGGTCACGATGGGTCAGACGCGACTTCACAACTAACAACAATAGCAGGGACAGCCTGTTTTTTAAAAATTTTCCTTAAGGGTTCACTCAGGAAATTGTGAATCTCTTTTGAAAGCCAAATTTAAAAAGAAGTGAAATTAGCAAGAGTTTTCCCCTTATAGGCTAAGTGAGAGGATTAAGAGTAAAGTTCTGATTTGTTCTTCTTCACTAATGGAAGGGTAAAAAGGTGGAACTTTCTTCTTTTTTCAGCAGGAGAAATGGACACCGGTTCTTGTAGGTTCCTCTTCTAGTCCAAGTCATAGAAATAATGGGAAAATATTCTTTACTAGTCCATTGGTAGGTACATTGGACGGGATTACAAAGCTTTTTCAGGGGAAGGCAAAACACACCCAAGCAAAAAAAGTTGTATCATGATAATCACATATCCTGACACACTCAGTTGTGGAAAGGCAAGTGATTACCTAGCATGGTAACTATTGACCCTAACACTTGCTGTCCAAAATGCCTGAATGATACCAGCTTGGGAAAGTTAAATAAGTGCAATATAGCATGAATTCTGAAGAGCATAATGGGAATTGTGAATCAGAATAGCCAACCTTTAAAAAGTTCTATTTCTATCCGAGATGGCTTTAGAGAAGAATTCTGTACTTATCAAATACAAAGCAAAGCACTCTTAAATAACCAGGTAGCACCTTAACTGAGCAACCACCAGATAGATGTTAGAACTGGCATTCTCAGAATTTCCAATTTCCAGAATCAATTTTAAGAATTTTTGGGAATTTTACATCTATAGACCAGAGGAAGGTTACTATCAGTTTGGCCGAATCAGTAGTGGAATTCAGGCCGGGGTCGCAGAACCGGCAGCAACCCAGGCCCGCCACGCCCCCAAACTGAATCCCTCGCCGCCGCTGGGCCACCACCATTTTGTATTTTAGCAACTGTGCATGCGCAGTTCACTCTAAATTGTTCTGCGCATGCGCGAACAATAATTTATATTGAACAGTGCAGGCACACATGCAAGCATTGCATGCAGGTTGCAAACTGGTAGTAAAACTGGCAGCAACTCACCCCTGCTATAGACCCGAGTGAAGATAGAAGGCCCATTAATGAGAATGTTAGTAGTGGGGGGAATTTTAAAAAAAGGAGAAAGAAGAAAGAATAAAAAGTAATTTTCAGTTACCTGGATTAACTTAGGCCTGCATAATACTTATTCATCTTAGAATGTCCCTTAGATCCACTGAAGCATTGGCAGTAAACTTAAATCAATTTACTTTAAATCATCAGCATGAAGCCTGACAAAAGTTAGAAATGCTTCAGGCTGTGAGAGGATTTAAAAGAGGGAGGAAAAGCATGGAAGTTTTGAGCAAAGGCCTTAGACCACCAATGACTTTCAGTTTCAGTTTCCCTCATATTCTTTCGCAAAGGCATTAACCTTTGTCATCGACAAATCTTGAGTGACTCACTGACCCAACTCCTGCTGAATCATTAACTTGTTTTTCGTTTTAGAGACTGCGCAGGCGCGAAGATGGCGGTCTGCCTCTGAGCTCCGTTGGGTCCTGGAGCTTGTTGGCTTATAAAAACATGCAGCCCGGTCTGTTTTCCATTCCTAAGGGCCGGGCCCAGTGAGTTGCTTACCCTAGCAATAGTTTGAGATCTGGACGGCTCTCTAGGGTAAGACAGCGGCGGAGATATCGCCGAGGACGCCGAGGACGCCGGGCGTGGATGGCGGCGGAAACGTGGCAGCCGGAACGCAGACCTGAGGAGAAGGAGGTCGATGCGAAAGCCGATGTGAGTGCCGATTCGAAGCCGTTTTTGAGCTGAGGCCAGGAGGATGTGGTGGCCGGGGCTACAGCGGCGCTGGGATGATCTACGGCGCTGGGATGATCTACGGAGCCGCGTTGCCGAGCTGGGGTGAGCTACTGAGCTGGAGGTCATCGGGGAGGTTTGGAAATGGAGGAGAGACCGGATCGGGCCGGGCCGGGCTGGGAGAAGAGCGGCCGGCCCGAGGCCTCTAGGAGGAGGTGAGATTCTTTTTGGGCAGCAGAAAGAACGGCTGGAAGATCTGAACTAATGGCCGTGGCGTATGCATCCTGTGTGACATCATCCACCCACTGGAGCCTCTGGATGGGCCGATGGCCGGAACGGGGGCTTCGCTGGTTGTGGGAGGCCGGGCCTGCAAGACGGAAGAGTGGTTGGCCCGAGGTCCGAGGCCCGAGGTCCGAGGCCTCCAGGAGGAGATGAATCCTGGAGACCAGAGGAGCTTGGTGATTCTTGGCAGTGGTATGATCGAGGCCTATAAGAACTGGATGACCGAGGCCTATAAGAACTGTTACCCGGGCCTGGCCAGGAGTAGGAGGAACGTCTTGGCCTGGCCTTTTCTTGAGAGGATGCAAGACCAGAAGAGCCCTTTAAAAATCTGGGCTCCAGAGACTGCCCACTCCCCCCCCCTCCATCCCCAACTATTCCCCAAATTATATTCTTGACCCCCCCCCACCCGGACTGATAGACTGATTGACTATTTTTAACATCTGCGATGAATTTTTGAGATCAAACCGGACTATATCTCACTGTGCATGTGAATTATTTAATTATTACTCTTAACATCTATTTTTACCATTCAAATTGTCAACATGCTCCCCATAATTAACTTTGACCCATTTTATATCTCGTATTTATAGTTGTATTATATTTTTATATCTATATATTTATATATTTATGTATTTATATGTGTCTATGTATTTATATATTTATATTTATATACTATAATTATGATTATGTACTCTATGGCAGACCTTATGCTTCTGCGAGAGTCCCCGCTCTCGCAGGTTTGGCCCTCCTCGTTAACGAGGGCCCGCCTCGAGGAGGGATTTATTAATCCGGAGAGGTGGGCGAAGCGCGGCCTCAGGGGTTTTTTAGTTAGGAAATTGTTTAAATTATCTTTTTTAGGGGGTTCGAGGGAGGGGGGCGGATATAGACAGATGGAGACGGAAGCAACAATTAATAGCAAGGGCCAGGATAGCAGTCGACGGAGGGAAGCGGAAGGTGCCGAAAGGAGGGGGGATTCCCGAGTCATTCCACAGGAGGGCATACCAATTCAGAGGGTCGTGGGGAGGGGCAGGACCGAGGGGAGACAATCTTCATCCTCCCGGTTGGTGGCACGTAGCCGTTGGTTGCAAACGGTCGGGTGCCACAACCCCCGCAGGCTAGGTG
Organism: Rhabdophis nuchalis; assembly: GCA_039707465.1. NCBI lineage: Eukaryota > Metazoa > Chordata > Lepidosauria > Squamata > Natricidae > Rhabdophis > Rhabdophis nuchalis. Next base: position 146,534,821 of record CM077645.1, read on the forward strand.
GCCAGGGAATACAGAGCCAGGGTCTGCGGCTGATGTTTTGCAACGCCAGGTCCGTTGTCAACAAAGCCCCCCTCATTAGCGACCTTGTGTCAGAGGGGGAGCCGGACCTGGTAGGAATTGCGGAAACCTGGTTGGGCCACGAGGGAGGACTTCCCCTCGTTGAAATGTGCCCACCAGGCTACCGCGCATTTCATCAGCCGCGGGCCCTAGGCAGGGGAGGTGGGGTAGCGGTCATTATCAAGGAAGGCCTTGAGCCGAGAGAGACCATTGTGCCTCAGACTACCGGCTGTGAGTCCCTCTCCGTGAAGTGGGGCCTAGGGAGGCAGTTGGGCTTGCTGGTTGTATACCTGGCTCCCCGCTATGTAGCAGCAGCCCTGCCCGAGCTCCTGGAGGTGATCGCTACGGTGGCAGTTGAGACCCCCAGACTTTTAGTCATGGGGGACTTTAATCTGCCATCGTTGGGCGAATCATCCGTGGCAGCTCGGGAGTTCATGGCTTCCATGACGGCCATGGACCTGACCCAAGTAATTCAGTGCCCCACCCACAAGGGTGGACATACGCCGGATCTCATCTTTGTCTCAGGCCAATGGAAGAGTGATCTGGGTATAGGGGACATAGTCATCACACCCTTGTCATGGTCAGACCACTCACTTCTCCGGCTCGACTTTCCGACCGCTGCTCCCCTCCGCGGGGAGGCGGAACCAGAGTCACCAATCTGGTACCGCCCCAGGCGCCTGATGGACCCGGATGGGTTCCAGACAGCGCTTGGGCCATTTCCTGTATCCCTGACCCGCGCCCCGATGGAGGACCTCACGGCCGCATGGAACATTGCGGCCGTGGGAGCCTTGGATCGGGTCGCGCCCTTGCGGCCTCTCTTGCGGCGGCGAACCACCCTGGCCCCTTGGTTTACTGAGATGCCTAGAGGGAAGATGGAGGTCTAGCCGTTCTGAATCTGACCGGACACAGGTAAGAGCCCATTTACGGACTTACATTGTGGCGCTGAGAGTGGCCAAACGTCACCATTGTGCCACTCTCATAGCATCCGCAGAAAACCGCCCTGCCGCCCTGTTTGGGGTGACCCGCTCCCTCCTCCAACAGAGGGAGCGGGAAGCCCCGCTACAGGGTAGAGCAGAGGAATTTGTGACTTTTCTGCAGGAGAAAACCGCTCAGATACAGAGTGAGCTAGCCCCCATTCATGGCCCAGTGGGATGCCACGAGAGAGATCTTGTTTGGGAGGAGTTTGACTCCGTTACTTCCGAAGATATGGACAGGCTACGTGGGCGACTGCGAGCCACCACATGTTTATTGGACCCGTGCCCCTCCTGGCTTGTACTGGCATCCTGGGAGGTGACACGAGGCTGGCTCCAAGAGGTTGTCAACGCATCCTTGAGTGAGGGTTCCTTGCCTGCTTCCCTAAAAGAGGCCATGGTGAGGCCCCTCCTCAAGAAGCCCTCTTTGGACCCAGCTCTTTTAAACAACTATCGTCCAGTCTCCAACCTTCCCTTTTTGGCGAAGGTTGTCGAGAGTGTGGTGGCACAACAGTTTCCCCGTCACCTGGAGGAAATTGAGTATCTAGATCCGCGCCAGTCCGGCTTTCGGCCCGGGCATAGCACCGAGACGGCATTGGTCGCGTTGGTAGATGATCTCTGGAGGGCCAGAGATGGGGGATGTTCCTCCATCCTGGTCCTATTAGACCTCTCGGCGGCTTTCGATACCATCGACCATGGTATCCTATTGCATCGGCTGGGGGGGTTGGGGGTGGGAGGCATCGTTTTACGGTGGTTCTCCTCCTACCTCTCTGGCCGATCGCAATTTGTGCGGGCAGGAGAGCAGAGGTCGACCCCGAGACCCCTCACATGTGGGGTGCCTCAGGGGTCGGTACTCTCGCCTCTCCTGTTTAATGCATATATGAAGCCGCTGGGTGAGATCATCCGTGGTTTTGGGGTAGAGTACCACCTGTACGCTGATGACACCCAGCTGTACATATCTACCCCAAACCACCCCAACGATGCCGTAGCGGTGATGTGCCAGTGCCTGGAAGCCGTGCGGATCTGGATGGGAAGTAACGGACTCAGGCTCAACCCAACCAAGACCGAGTGGCTGTGGTTTCCGGCTGCCCGATTCAACCAGCTGACTCCATCGCTGGCCATAGGGGGCGAACATCTTGCCCCTGTGGATGGGGCGCGCAATTTGGGTGTCCTCCTGGATACCCGGCTGTCTATGGAAGAGCAAGTGACAGCCGTGGCCAGGAGGGCGTTTTACCAGGTTCGCCTGGTTCGCCAATTGCGCCCCCTATTGGATCGGGACGCCCTTCGCACAGTCACTCATGCCCTCGTGACATCCCGACTGGACTATTGTAACTCTCTCTACATGGGGCTTCCCTTGAGGTGCACCCGGAGGCTTCAGTTAGTTCAGAATGCAGCCGCGCGAGCAATTATGGGGACCACTAGGTTCACCCACGTTACACCGCTCTTGCGCGAGCTGCACTGGCTGCCTGTCGTCTTCCGGGTGCGCTTCAAGGTGCTAATCATCATCTTCAAGGCGCTCCATGGCTCGGGACCTAGCTATCTGCGGGATCGGATCCTGCCCCATACATCCTCACGGCCGATTCGCTCCCACAGAGAGGGACTTCTCCGGGTGCCGTCCACTAGACTTTGTCAGCGGGCGACGCCCAGGGGAAGGGCTCTCTCTGTGGCGGGCCCGGCCCTCTGGAACGACCTTCCCCCCGATATCAGAACAACCACTGACCTCCGCTCCTTCCGTACGAAATTAAAGACCCATTTCTTTCGACTGGCCGGCCTTGGATAGTCTCTCTGTCTATAGATTTTAAATGTATTTTAATGGGTTTTTAATTATTTTTAGCACGGGATAATATTGTTTAATTGTGTTTTAAAGTATATATTTTTGTATTTATTGTTTATATTGTTTTTAGTTCCTCCTGTGCACCGCCCCGGGTCCCTGTGGGGAGAGGGAGCGGTTAATAAATTCAAATTTATTATTATTATTATTATTATTTAATTTGATCATCATATAGGGGGTGATTTTTCACTCCACGTGGGTACAGCTGAAGAAAAATGTGGGCTTATCCCTATATATATATAGTATATATCACAAACCATTATTATTTAAAAGTCAGAATTATATGCTACATCCATACTAGCCACCTCAAGTTCAAAAATCTGCTAGCGTACTGCAACATGAACACACAATTTCTCAATCTTTCTAATCCAAGGTCTCTCCAAGTGAGTTGGGTTGCAATTTCTATTATCACCAGCCTACATGAATGAATGAATGATTTAATTTATAGACCGCTCCTCTCCCCGTAGGGACTCGGAGCGGTGCACAGGGAAAACTAAAACCACAGTACAATAAATATACAAATACAATTAAAAACAAATTAAATCTGGGCCTGTGCTAAAATCCCCTTAACCTGCTAAAATACCCAATTAAAACAGCTAGACCCTGTAGAGAGAGGCTACCCAAGGCCGGCCAGACGGAAAAGATGAGTTTTTAGTTTCAGACGGAAGGAGCGGAAGTCCGTGGTTGTTCTGATGTCGGGGGGAAGGTCGTTCCAGAGGGCTGGGCCCGCCACAGAGAGAGCCCTTCCCCTGGGCGTCGCCCGCTGACAGAGTCTAGTGGACGGCACCCGGAGAAGTCCCTCTCTGTGGGAGCGAATCGGCCGTGAGGGTGTATGAGGCAGGATCCGATCCCGCAGATAGCTAGGTCCCGAGCCATGGAGCGCTTTAAAAATGATGACTAATACCTTGAAGCGCACTCGGAAGACGACAGGCAGCCAGTGCAACTCGCGCAGAAGTGGAGTTATGTGGGCAGATCTGGAGGTACCCAAGATTGCCCGCGCGGCTGCATTCTGAACCATCTGAAGTCTCCGGGTGCACCTCAAGGGAAGCCCCATGTAGAGAGAGTTACAATAGTCCAGTCGCGATGTCACGAGAGCATGAGTGACTGTGCGAAGGGCGTCCCGATCCAATAGGGGGCGCAACTGGTGAACCAGGTGAACCTGGTAAAACGCCCTCCTGGCCACGGCTGTCACTTGATCTTCCATGGACAGCCGGGCATCCAGGAGGACACCCAAGTTGCGCGCCCCATCCACAGGGGCAAGATGTTCGCCCCCTATGGCCAGCGATGGAGTCAGCTGGTTGAATCGGGCAGCCGGAAACCACAGCCACTCGGTCTTGGTCGGGTTGAGCCTGAGTCCGTTACTTCCCATCCAGATCCGCACAGCTTCCAGGCACTGGCACATCACCGCTACGGCATCGTTGGGGTGGTTTGGGGTAGAAATGTACAGCTGTGTATCATCAGCGTACAGGTGGTACTCTACCCCAAAACCACGGATGATCTCACCCAGCGGCTTCATATATGTGTTGAACAGGAGAGGCGAGAGGACTGACCCCTGAGGCACCCCACATGTGAGGGGTCTCGAGGTCGACCTCTGCTCTCCTGTCAACACAAATTGCGATCGGCCAGAGAGGTAGGAGGAGAACCACCGTAAAACGGTGCCTCCCACCCCCAACCCCCCCAGCCGATGCAATAGGATACCATGGTCGATGGTATCAAAAGCCGCAGAGAGGTCTAATAGGACCAGGATGGAGGAACAACCCCCATCTCTGGCCCTCCAGAGATCATCAACCAACGCGACCAATGCCGTCTCAGTGCTATGCCCGGGCCGAAAGCCGGACTGGCGCGGGTCTAGATAATCAACTTCCTCCAGGTGACGGGGAAACTGTTGTGCCACCACACTCTCAACAACCTTCGCCAAAAAGGGAAGGTTGGAGACTGGACGATAGTTGTTTAATAAAGCTGGGTCCAAAGAGGGCTTCTTAAGGAGGGGCCTCACCATAGCCTCTTTTAGGGAAGCAGGCAAGGAACCCTCACTTAAGGATGCGTTGACAACCTCTTGGAGCCAGCCTCGTGTCACCTCCCAGGATGCCAGTACAAGCCAGGAGGGACACGGGTCCAATAAACATGTGGTGGCTCGCAGTCGCCCACGTAGCCTGTCCATATCCTCAGAAGTAACGGAGTCAAACTCCTCCCAAACAAGATCTGTCTCGTGGCATCCCACTGGGCCATCAATGGGGGCTAGCTCGTTCTGTATCTGAGCGATTTTCTCCTGCAGAAAAGTCACAAATTCCTCTGCTCTGCCCTGTAGCGGGGCTTCCCGCACCCTCTGTTGAAGGAGGGAGCGGGTCACCCTAAACAGGGCGGCAGGGCGATTTTCTGCGGATGCTATGAGAGTGGCACAATGATGACGTTTGGCCACTCTCAGCGCCACAATGTAAGTCCGTAACTGGGCTCTTACTTGTGTCCGGTCAGATTCAGAATGGGTAGACCTCCATCTTCTCTCTAGGCATCTCTTGTGGCGTTTCATCACCCTCAGCTCCTCGGTAAACCAAGGAGCCGGGGCGACTCGCCGCCGCAAGAGAGGCCGCAAGGGCGCGACCCGATCCAAGGCCCCCGTGGTCGCAGTGTTCCATGCGGCCACGAGGTCCTCCATCGGGGCGCGGGTCAGGGGTACAGGAAGTGGCCCAAGCGCCGTCTGGAACCCATCTGGGTCCATAAGGCGCCTGGGGCGAAACCAGATCGATGGCTCTGGTTCCGCCTCCCCGCGGAGGGGAGTAGCGGTCGGAAAGTCGAGCCGGAGAAGTGAGTGGTCTGACCATGACAAGGGCGTGATGACTATATCCCCTATACCCAGATCACTCTTCCATTGGCCAGAGACAAAGATGAGATCCGGTGTATGTCCACCCTCGTGGGTGGGGCCTTGAATTAATTGGGTCAGGTCCATGGCCGTCATGGAAGCCATGAACTCCCGAGCTGCCACGGATGATTCGCCCACCGATGGCAGATTAAAGTCCCCCATGACCAAAAGTCTGGGGGTCTCAACTGCCACCGTAGCGATCACCTCCAGGAGCTCGGGCAGGGCTGCTGCTACATAGCGGGGAGCCAGGTATACAACCAGCAAGCCCAACTGCCTCCCTAGGCCCCACTTCACGCAGAGGGACTCACAACCGGTGGTCTGTGGCACAATTGTCTCTCTCGGCTCAAGATCTTCCTTTATTATGACCGCCACCCCACCACCCCTACCTAGGGCCCGGGGCTGATGAAAAGCGCGGTAGCCTGGTGGGCACATTTCAACGAGGGGGAGTCCACCCTCGTGGCCCAGCCAGGTCTCCGCTATTCCAGCCAGGTCCGGCTCCCCCTCTGACACAAGGTCATGGATGAGGGGGGCTTTGTTGACAATGGACCTGGCGTTACAAAACATCAGCCTCAGGCCCTGGCTCTGTATTCCCTGACCACCTAGCCTGCGGGGGTTGTGACACCTGACCGTTTGCAACCAACGGCTACGTGTCCCCAACCGGGAGGATGGAACTTGCCTCCCCTCGGACCTGCCTCTCCCCACGACCTTCTGAATGGAAGTGCCCTCCGCAGGAACGACTTGTGTTTCTCCCCCCCCCTCATGGATTCTTCCGCTTCCCTCCGTCGCCTATTGGCCTGGCCCTCTCTCTCTAACTGTACATACCCTCCCTCCTCCTCCCTGGAACCCCCTAAAACCCGCATTAAAAACCTCCCTAAAAAACCCCTCAACCTGCGCTTCACCCACCTCTCAGGAATAATCAATCCGTCCTCGATAAAGTTCTGGGTGTATCAATAACTCTCCTCCTTCTCCTCTCCCCACTACAACTACTACTACTACTACTACTACTACTACTACTACTACTACTACTACTACTACTACTAAAATCAATTTGAAAGAGATAGCTCAGGAATGATTTTTTTCTGTTTATAATTGTTCAAATTTTGATTCTGCCAGAATTTGCTTGGCTGTCTTATGATGGTCCTATGGTCAGTCCTCCTTCCCATTTGGAACATAAAATAACAACTCTGATATGTCTTACTTGGCTACCATATGGAGTCTTGAGACACACTAAGTGGAATAATAGCTGGGACACATGATAAACTGCTCCTACTATATTACAAATTGAGCAACTAGTCATGCCCTTCTTCAGGATGCTCTGTTCCATTCCTTCTTCTTAAGAAAAATATTCATTGATCAGCACTGGACTGTTCTCCTATTCCTGTGGATACTGCTGAATCTATACTTAGAAAAAAGAACATATCACTAGTATTGATTATTAGTATTGAGTCCCAAATAGGAAATCCAGAGTTTTCTCAAGGAATTCTAACCTTATTGATCTCTAGAACTGATTTCCCATGTTTCTAGACTTCAGTGGAGAATTTAGATGACCACAATGATCTGAGATGGCATTTGAAGGTGCTATTTCTGCCCGATGATTGGGAAAAAAATTCTTATGTTGACCACAAGTCCTGTTTGTCCCATGCAAAGATGCTGATTAACTGATGGTCCAGGATAGGAACACCTAATGTCATTGCTCACTGGGCAGGTAATTTCTTTCCTCTTTCAAATCAAAAGTGTTTTCTAACTTCTGCCAGCATAAGCAGTGTGATGTGGAGTGTTTGAGTCAGTTGATTTCGTTGTAGGTAATGTCCCCAGTCCTGTTGGCTAGTGCAGGGGTCTCCAACCTTGGCAACTTTTAAGACTTGTGGACTTCGACTCCCAGAATTTCTCAGCTAACTTGGCTGAGGAAATCTGGGAGTTGAAGTTCACAAGTCTTAAAGTTAATGACTGTTAACTCAGTCAATGACTGTATGTGAGACTGTATTTGAAGAAGACTCGGTAGCTACAATTTGTTGAGAATGCAGCAGCATGACTATTTAAGTCCATGTGACAGCATTACTTGGCCAGCTACTGACTATCAATAGGCTTCCTGATGCAATGCAAAATGAAGGTGGCCAAGGTATTTGCAGGATACCTTCTCACCAGGCTATCTGCTCGCCGTACATGCTGCAGTAGGTTGCATAGGGGCCCCTATCTTGTGGAATGAACTTCCTCCTGACCTTCAGTTGACTCTCAACACGACAGCCTTTAAAAAGCCCTGGTCCTTAGACTTGTATACCACTTCACAGTGCTTTCCAGCCATCTCTAAGCGGTTTACAAAGTTAGCATCTTACTCCCAACAGTCTGGGTTCTCATTTTACTGACCTTGGAAGGATGGGAGGCTGAATCAACCTTGAGCCTGATGAGATTCAAACCGCCAAATTGCAGGCTGTTGGCAGTGAGCAGAAGTAGCCTGCAGTACCACATTCTAACCACTGAGCCACCATGGCTCTTAATATCATGAATAGGGATATGGATCGTGTTGGTATTCTGATTGGATGATGGTGCATTGGCTCTCTTTAAGTATAAAGTACTTTATCCTTTCGATACTCATGTTTTGTTCAACATGGGCAGCATACATGTTTTAAACAAATATATTAAATTCCAAACCATTGCATGGAACATTTTATGTGAATAAAGAATCCAAATGATCTTCAAAGAATGACAGATTCTTTGATGTAATGCAGGGGTGTCAAACTCAAGGCCCGCGTGCCAGATCCAGCCCGTAGGGTGCTTAGATTTAGTCCCCAGGATCATCCTGGAAACAGCAAAGGACCGGCCCACAGTGAATCTGCCAGCAAAAACAGAGCTTGAGAGGCAGCCCTCCCATGTCCCGTTTTCACTGGCAGAGCACTGCAGGAGGCCATTGCAGCCAAAAACGGAGCCTGGGAGGGGTGCCCCCAACACAAATGATGTTGGGTTGGCCACACCCACCCAGCTCCCAAAATCAAACACAACCCTGATGCAGTCTTCAATGAAATCGAGTTTGACATCCCTGATATAATAAGAAGCATGGATCTGAGCGTATTTTTTCTCTTCTAGTATGGGATATAATTCACAGACTTAATCATATCGAAGACAAACTCCAGCCTTACTTAGAATATTCTCTTCTGTTTGACCATTTAACATTTTCTCTACCACAATTATTGGTAACCTCTAAAAGTGGCGACATTATCACACTTTATTTTTTTTAAAAACACCCTGAAGCTTTTATTGAATATATTCCACTGAGAAAAGCAGTCAAACATGAAACTTCATCAAGATACTTCATGTACAATAAAATATTTTTGCCAGTAGTGTTTTGGGGGAATTTTTGACATTATTATAGCACAGTAGCCATTATTAATTCTGTCTTAATCTTTAAATATATTCTGTACATTCCAATATACTTTCAATAGCCCTCCACTGTTGAAGTGTTAAAAGGATTAAAGAAACAGTTAACTCTGAGACAAACACCAGGGCAATAAATACTGCAACGTTATCTGTAATATTTTTCCATCAGTCGATTCAAGCAGACGTTTGAGAGGAATCTCTTTGAATAATCATTTCTAAACGAAGATACTCGCACGAGAGCAGCAGCCATGCATACACCATCGGAGCCCTGCTTAATTTGGGTGCAACATTTTTCTCTCTGCTGAAGAGCAGAGCTGCTATTTTAAACAGCTGCTATTTCTTCTTCTGCTGCCGGCCTGGCTGTAGCGAAACCAGAACTCCCGTTAAGTACAAGACGCTCCCGGGGGTACACATTCCCCCCCTCCCACTTTAGAAAAACCCCTACATAATTTGAAAAGTGCAGATGTGCCAACACCTGTCTTTGCAGGCGGCCTGAAGAATAGGAATCCGCAGAAAATGTATTTGTCCACAAGAGTGCGGCCTGCTGTTTTCACACCGCAGGGAAAAGAGTGGGCCCTTCGCCTAACGAAGACAAAGTCAACCACAAATCTAACAAGGTTCATGTTCTGGAGTCCCACTCCTCAAATATTTAAAGGCAGGTGTATTATAACAACCCAAATAGCCCCTGGGCCCTCCCCTCCATTATTCCTTTCCAAGCAATCCTTTTTCGGCAGGTGCAGAAAGATGTGAGTGTAAGTTACCCTGCTTAGTTGTGACTCTATGCTGAACGTTACAATAAATGGTTGGCAGTCACCGTAGCAACGATATCATTCCGCGGCCTTCCAGGTATATTTGTAAGGATCTGCTGCATGGAGCCTGTGCTTCTGCAACAGAGCCTCGGCATCTTGTTTGTCTTGCAAAGGGTTTTCGCCATACTTTGCTTTAAGCCAATCTCGGAACTGGAAAGAAGAAAGCACAAGAGACAATTCAGGAAGGTTGAAAGGAAACTGGGTAAGGACAGTTCACACATTAAATTTTGTCTAAACTTTGAGAGACAACACTCGAGTTAGTCCAATTATGTAGATAAATGTTAATACTGCGACGCACATAATAATAATAATAATAATTATTGTTTAAATTTCTATACTGCCCTTCTCCTTTCCGGGACTCAGGGCGGTGTACAGGCAACAATAAAATCACAAGTAAAAAACACAGAAACCTTTAAAAATACATTAAATGATAAATAGCCTGTCTTAAAACCTTGTTAAAATCCATGCTAAAAAACCATTCAAAACTATACCATTTAAAACTATGCCAGTTAAAAACTATGCCAGGCCGGCCGCACGAAATAAATAAGTCTTCAAGGCCCAACAGAAAAGACGCAGGTCCGTGATTGTCCGTAGGTCAGGGGGTAGATCATTCCAGAGGGCAGGAGCTGCCACAGAGAAGGCTCTCCCCCTAGGGGCCGGCAGTCAACATTGCTTGGCTGGCGGCACCCTGAGGAGGCCCTCTCTGTGGGAGCGAACTGGATGGTGGGAGGTATTTGGTAGCAGGAGGCGGTCTTGCAAATAACCAGGTCCCTTGCCATGGAGCGCTTGAAAGGTGGTTACTAATACCTTGAAGCGCACCTGGAAGGCCACAGGCAGCCAATGTAGCTCGCGCAGGAGAGGTGTCACGTGGGAGCATCTAGACGCTCCCAGAATCCCCCGCGCGGCCACATTCTGAACCAACTGGAGCCTCCGGGTGCACCTCAAGTGAAGCCCCATGTAGAGAGCATTGCAGTAGTCCAGACGAGAGATGACGAGGGCTTCAGTGACCATGCGTAAAGCGTCACGATCCAGAAAGGGGCGCAACTGGCATATCAGGCGAACCTGATAGAAAGCCCCCCTGGCCACGGCTGTCATGTGGTCTTCTAGAGAAGCAATACAAGCACATAGAAGATGTTATATCGCTTGCATTGGATTTCACCTTATACAGGTACACTGGACATCACCTTATATAGGCAGTCCTCGAACCTATGACCACAATTGAGTCCAAAATTTATGTTACTAAGCGACACAGTTATTAAGTGAGTCTTGCCCCATCTTACGACTTTCCTTGTCACGGTTGTTAAGTGAATCACTGCAGTTGTTAAGTTAATAGCATAATAGTTAAGTGAATCTGGCTTTCCCATTGACTTTGCTCGACAGAAGGTAGCCAGAGGTGATCACATGGCCCCTGGGTCAAAACAACCGTCATAAATACATCCCAGTGAATTCTGATCATGAGACCATGGGGAGGCCACGATGGTCGTGAGAAAAACAGTCGTAAGTCGCTTTTTTCAGTGCTGTTGTAACTTTGAACGGTCAATAAATGAACTGTTGCAAGTTGAGGACTAATTGTATTTGGACATCCGACAGAACTATTGAAGTTGTGTAGGGATGCAACTATGATTCTGATGCACATAGAATGAAAGTTTCAGAAGGTTTAATACGTTCAATTGAGATATTTAGGGATATTTAGATAAGAAGAGCCATGGACATACATGGTACTTTCCTTCTACAAACATACATTGCTTACTCATATAGTAAAACACTGAAGCCTGTGTGTCTACCATCAAAAAAGCAATTTTAAAGTAAGCAAAGAAGCCAATGGGGACTATAATATACAGGATTGTTAATCATGATAATTGTTAGCTGTGAGACTTGACTCCTCTGAAAAAAAGTATAAGAATAAGTGCCAAGCTGGGTCCTCATCAGGGCTAAAATAAATCAAGCTGACAATTTCTATTCAGAACAGCAACATGAAGGCAACCCTTTTTTAATTGTGCCAACCACCCCTCCTATATGAAACATTGCCAATCATTTCACTTCTAATTAACACAAGTTTAGCACACCAAAGATTTGTTATTCAGCATCAATTTGATATTTTGGCAAAACGAGCTGTGTCATTGGTGCAAACACAAAAGAAAGTAAACATCGAAGATCAGAAGTTGGGCTGAAGCCCTTCATGGAATACTAATACTAGAAACGCTGTTCTTGGAACATGAGCACTAGAAATGGTACCAGAGGTGTGAAAGAAATGTATAACTAAGTTACAGCTTCTCCCAGGATGAGGGATAAAGGCATTTTCACTGTGTGGGGCAGCAAGAAATTGCTTCAGTGCCAGAGGAAGAAATCTAATATATTTCCCTAGTAGAAAAAAAAAAGAACTGAAAACTTACTGCATATTCAATGATATTCCAAATCTGTCGTAACGGTTAAATGAAATGGCATGACATGTAGCACATTTCATATGACTGTGGTCAAATGTCACACAGATTGCAAAGTTCAAAATGACTAGCAACAAGCAAAGAGGCAGACAACTTCTGAAAGCATCAAGTGAATTGCAGGAAGCTGAGAAATTTTGCTCATGTTTGCTGCCTTTTGTAGACATGGCCAACATTTGGCTTTTTTTAGAATGACATTCTCTCAGATTCCACCACTACAAAGCTAGGTTCACACATTGTACTGCTTTAGAAAAATGAATAAGTCACAACTGGCTTATCTGACTAAATCAAACCAAACCAAACCAAACCAAACCAAACCAAACCATGCTGTAACATAGAAAGTGAATCCAGCCATTGTGTATGAAGCTGCTTTATATCAAAGCAGTTTATCTTAGTGTAAGATGAGACTTACTTACCTTGCATTGAGATATACCTAAGATTTTTTTTAAACTAGCCTATTAAATTGTTTGTGGTGGCTTTTAAAGAGGATTTCTACACCATACTCACTGAAGCTGTTCAGAGCATTGCAAAACACCTGAAAAAAACAGCACCACACTTTAACTATTAAAATATCCAGAAGGTATTTTCCAGTAGAAAAGCACATGTCACATATAACATAATAGGCACCAGAGATCAGCTGAAACAACAGTGCCGTTCTAGAAATACATTAGTCCTCCCGCAAACACAATGTTGTTTTAATAGCTAGTAGTTTTATTAACTTCTGTCTGTTGATTTATGTCACACCATCTTGCTGACATTTGTAGAAAGGCAGTCCAGAAATAATCATAGTAAGAACACTTACATAGCCATAGAGAAGTTCTAGAAATACATCAGATCCCCAACTATAATGTTTTAATATCTAGTAGTTTTATTAACTTCTATCTGCTCATTTATATCATACAATCTTGCTGATGTTTGTGGAAAGGCAGTCCAAAAATAATTGTAATAAGAATAGTTACATAACATAAATTGCAATGGGAAGGTCATGCAGTCTTATTCTAAAGATCTTTCTTGTCCTGAGATGTCATAAACTGAACCCGGAACTCTGCAAAAAAAAATGTTTTGTGTCTGGTAGAGTTGACTGCATCTTTTTAGTTCTTTTGCAACAGTTGACTGCATCTTTTTAGTCCTTTTGCAACAGCTACACCTAGCAATTAGTGAAATGATCAAGTGGCTTCTATAAAATGAATGTAAAATCTACACAGAAACCATTCTGTTTTAATAAAATTTGACATAATCCAACAGAAAGATCAATTGTATGATCAAGACATCAGACCTTTTCTCCCCCCTGAGTCTGGTAATATAGATGACTAAGTGCTATAGCAAGAGAAGAGAAGATTTGGACCAAAATCAAATAAAAACAGACTTGGTCTAGATTTTTTTTAAAAAGAAGTGTGATTCTATAACATTGGAACAGGACAAGATTACCCCTACCCAGTGGCTGGCTTCACACACCATGAAATTATGTCTTGCACCAATCAGGCTACCTAATTGGGTAACAAAATATAAGTAAACAATCAAGTTCAGTGAGTGTCAAGAACTCCACAGTCCAACCCTGAGCTATAGGTAGATATTCTCTTCTATTGCGTCCCAGTGTCTTGTGGGTCTTAATTGTCTGTATGTATTGTACAAGCCTATGTAGATATGCCCAACTTAGTATTTGTTTGGACATAGTTAATTCAATTTAGGATTTCATGAAATTTCATGAATTCAGCTACTATTTTCTGGATCATCCAAACTACAGTTACAAATGAGTTTTGGGGAAGAAAAGGGAAGGGGCTCTTCTCATGTTATATTGTTATATAGCTCTTCCTTAGTTCAATATAACTTCAAGTTCTGAAAGGGGGTGTGTGTCGTGTAAATAAATGCCTTCCAGACACACCAAGTCAACGTGCTGCTCATCATACCATTTAAAAAGTATATATATATTATATCTACTTTACGTGTGTGTGTGTGTGTGTGTGTGTGCACGCACACGCATGCATGTATCTATCACGTGCGCAATGGCCAAAGTGATTAATGATGTATAAAGGCAAATATCTCTGCAATGGTAGTTTTTACACTCTGACGATGTTAGCAGAAGCTAACAAAAGTTAGTGGATTATAATATACTGTGGATATAGTGGATATCCAGAGATCGTGATGAACTAGGATAGAATAGTTCACAATATTCAATATAGTTCATGGGGAAGGGGGGTATGGAAAGAGGGTACGTTTATACAGGTAGTTCTCAACATACGATCACAACCGAGCCCAAGATTGCTGTTGCTAAGTGAGACGGTCATTAAGTGAATCTGGCTTCCCCATTGACTCTGCTTGCCATAAGATTGCATATGACCCTGGGACAACAGTCCCAAATATGAGTCAGTTGCCAGGTGTCCACATTTTGATCCCATGACAGGGCTGATGAAGTGGTCTTTCCCCAGGTGAGACTGGTCTTTCAGGGCAACCTGCTCTACCCAATTATGGGACGAAGCAGACTGCTTCCATTTTCGCCTTTCCGTCCCACTCCAGGAGCCTTCGCAGACAGTCGCTTTTGCAACAAACTATTTTTGTGTTGAATTTATATTTATTTCTATTTGTGTCGAATTTCTTGGTCGATAAATATAAATTCAACAGGGCTGATGACAAAAGCTCCTCCTGACCACCCCATTAAAGAGAACAGGCAGCAGCTTCCTTGTTTTCTCTAAGAGCTGTTTCCATACTAGGATACTGAATCTACAGCAATATGTTTTTTCTGCTAGGGAAGGAAGATGTAAGTCACCCTGTTTGTTCTTTAGTTATTACAAACAGGAAATATCTCCCTTTGTAGGTCTGAGGAGAAAGAAAAAAAAGAACCAGATTAAAAAAGATCTGAAATGGCTCAATACAGCTTCAAAGGAAAGCTTGGTCCAATCTCCTTTTCACTGAGAGCAACATCTGAGCAAAGGAAAGCAGTCCCTAGAAAGAGCTGTGCAAAAACGACCACAGCCCAACAAATCATTTTAATATTAACAGATTAACAGAGTTGGTTTGAACTGACAAGATTAAACGAGATCCCATTGACAATCACACCCATATCCCATCCGGTAGATCAGGGCTACACAGTCAAATTTAAGAGTAGGTGGACTCTCCATCTATTTGTCCTTTTAGCACAGTGAAGATTTACAATTTAGCAGTGATTGAGGGAAGAAGCTGCAATTGAAGCTACGTGAGACTGCAAGAACTCAGGATCTTCAGGCTCTGTCCCTCAGTAGTAGATTCCCATGATCATCATGTTATATACCATGATGAATAGAGTGGAGTGGAGTGGAGTGGAGTGGAATAGAATAGAACAGAATAGAATAGTTGGAAGGGGCCTTGGAAGTCTTCAAGTCCAATCAGAGGTGGTATTCAGCAGGTTCTGACAAGTTCTGGAGAACCGGTAGCAGAAATTTTGAGTAGTTCTGAGAACCGGTAAATACAACCTCTGACTGGCCCCGCCCCCATCTATTTTCTGCCTCCTGAGTCCCAGCTGATCGGGAGGGAATGGGGATTTTGCAGTATCCTTCCCCTGGAGTAGGGAGGGAATGGAGATTTTACAGTATCCTTTCCCTGCCATGCCCATCAAGCTAAGCCAACTAAGCCACACCACGCCCACCATGCCACACCCACAGAACCGGTAGTAAAAAAAATGTGAATCCCACCACTGAGTCCAACCCTCTACTCAGGCAGGAAACGGTAATCTAATCTCTTCTTAAAAACTTCCAGTGTTGGAACATTCACAGATTCTGGAGGCAAGTCGTTCCACTGATCAATTGCTCTAACTGCCAGGATCACTGGGCATATCTCTAATATGGGGGAGGCAAAGCGGTCTGGAGTTCAGGATCAGAAAAGTCATAATTAAGCTGCAGCTTTAAAATATACTCACACATGGACTAGGCTGGTTAAGTGATCATGAATTTGCAGGGACTATATGGCTCTGCTAAGCTAATACATTTTTAAAGTCAATGTATCTATGTGAGGACAAGTGAAGAAATTATCTTATGACACTGAAATTCAGAGGGAGGGAAAGAGATACAGGGAGGGAGGGAGGGAGGGAGAGAGGGAGATTATCTCTATCCACTGATCTTCTTTAAAAGATATTTATGTAACGCAAGGGCATTTTATCAACTATTAAGTATAAAATTATTGCAAAGATTGAAAATTAAAGAGAGAGATATCCAGATTGGAAATTCCCTTTAGTCAGTAATATTTCCATTTACTGTAATTCTCAATAAAGTGCAATAGGTTATAGTTCTAAAAAGTTAATATTTAGTACTAAAACTGCTCAAACTTACAAATACTAACTAAACATCTATGTATTAATGTTATTAAGCTCAAAGTATTTAAAATTGTTTCCCCTTTTGTTGTGTTAAGATTACAATTTAATGGTACAGTCCAGAGGGTCCAAGACTTGAAAACTGCTAAACATAGCCTGAGTCCCAATTTTTTTCACACTTGGATAACAAACTTGATATATTGGGAATGAGAATCAGTTAGAGAAAGCTTTAGATTTATGAGTGGAGAGCTGCAACAATGTTAGTCTGGTGGCTAATCAGTTCAGGGCGTTTGATCCAATAGCATACTTGGGCATTAGGGAAATAGAATTGGACAGATTCAGCTGTCCCACATGAAGAATTGCCGGTGACAAACTCAAGGCCCGAGATCTTGCCCATGGGGCCACCCTGGAAACAGTGATGGACTGGCCCATGGTGCATTTGCCAGCGAAAACAGTGTTCTGGAGGGCCAAGCATGGCTGTCCCAGGCTCTGTTTTTGGCTGCAACAGCCTCCTGCAGCCCTCTGCCATCAAAAATGGAGCTCATTGGCAGAGAGCTGCAGGAGGCTGTCGCGGTTGAAAACAGGGCCCAGGAGCCCATTTTTGCTGGCAGAGCACTTGGGCCACCACAGGCACCCCTGACACGAGTGATGTCATGTTGGCCATGCCCCCCCAGCCCCCTCTAAATCAAACACAACCCTGATGTCGCCCTCAGTGAAATTAAGTTTAACACCCCTGGTCTATGGAGATTCTCGATCATCCAGGTCACTGTTTTTTTAAAAGTCCTTTTCCAAAAGGCAACTGGACTTAAAACATTCCATTTCTCATCCAAGAAGCTTCTTGGATAAGTAGTGAAACATTTTTAAGGAAAAAAGCCAAGAAAACTCAGCTGTCTTGTGGAAAAGCACCTTTGGGACACATGGAAAATTAAACCAAGGCAGGCTCCTAGTCATATGAGCCACCACCAACTGTCTTATGGTGCCTACATTCCATCCTTCATCCACATCTTGGCATTTGCTAGCATAGTGCCCTACAAAAGAAGAAAAATAAATACCATTTTCTCCAATTTCTGAAGATTGGCTTTAGAAGGTCATGCACAACACAGAGTATTCAAAGTAACAATGTTGATACATGAGGACCCCAGTCTATAAAGGTTATTGGCATCTGTACAAGATAAACGTCTCATGGAACGGCTATCTATTGCCTGAATGGAAGCATGGATCTTGTGAATCAAATCAACATTCTACATTAACAAAAGCTCATTCTGATCCCAGCCATGAAACTAAGTTATGGAGCTCAGCAACTAGCTTGCAAAATTCCTATTTCAGAGCAAACAAAAATAATCATTATAGTATGTCAGAGTGTGCACAGTGTGCCTACTATTTTGAGATAATCCAAGAGCAAAACACAGTACACAGAGGTTTTGTCTTTCAAATAGTGGTTTATTTACAAGGCAAACCAGGCAATCAATCAATCTTCAACTATAACACGGAAGCACACATGGAGAGAGAGAGACATCCTCACATGGCCTCCCTTATATAGACAGCTTCTTAAAGTGGCAGTAACCCTGCTAACTCATTCTCATTTCATCATCTCGGTTTGCAGCCTTACAGCAGCTGATCAGCTATTAAATCATTATTACCTCAATATAGTAATGAGAGTGGAATCATGGCTTTTAACTTAAGCTGGAGATGTCAAGGATCCAAGAACTTACCTGGGCCACTTCATTTTTTTCAAAGTCTTCAAGCTGTTGTTGGAAGCCGGTATTTGGACTGGCATAAGATCTCGACACTCGGACAATGGACAATGCATCCTCCCAGCCAAAATCGGTGATAGTCATTATATAGGCCACAACCAAGGTTGCACTCCTGGAAACACCGGCAAGACTGCGTCACCATGCCAATACAAGTGAAAAGAGATGGAAGGTGAAAATGCGTAGTAAACTGAAGACCATGGCTTGATAGAAAAGAAGCATGGTAAACTTTCCAGGAGAATATACAAACCAGGGGTGGGTTCCTGCCAGTTCTAACCTTTTCTATAGAAGAGGTTCCACAAATCTACAGTGCCGTTTAGAACCGGTTCCAGCTCCCTCCCCCCACCCATCCACACATCATCAAGATGAAGAGCCAGAGGAGGAATTCTGGGAGTTGAACTTGTAACTTGACAGCTTTAAGACTTGCACTGGTTAATGCCAGAGTTCCTGAGCCAACATGACTGGAATTCTGGGAGTTGAAGTCCACAAGTCTTAAAGCTGTCAAGTTTGAACACCCCTGGGTTGTTGTTTTTTCTAAAGGGTTAGGGGTGCAAGGGTCTTGTAACTTGACAGCTTTAAGACTAGCATGCTTCAAATGCCAGAGTTTCTGAGCCAACATTTTGGTTGCTAAGCAAGAGCATTGTTAAGTGAGTTTCACCACATTTTACAAGTTGGCTACGCCCACCCGGTCACATGGCTGGCAAGTCACTCCCACCCGGTCACATGGCCAGCAAGCCACTCCCACAAAGCAGGCCACACCTACAGAAGAGGTTCTAAAAATTTTTGAAACCCACCACTGAAACAAACCAACATGAGATATGAATGAACTGAGGTTGAAAAGAAACTGTAGTTCGGTGACAGAGCACATGCTTTTCATGCAGAACATCCCATATTTAATCCTTGGCAATTCCAGGTAAGGCTGGAAAAACTCTGCTCTAAAATTGTGGACAGCAGCTGTTAGTCAACACCACCAACAGACTGAATACAAAGCTGGCTCTGAAACCTCGGTGTTTAAGTTAGGAACATTTAAGTGAGAGAAACTCTACAAAACATCTCAACTCTATCAATTTAATTGACACAGACTCCAATAATTCTTATCATGATATCGATCCTGCTTCAGTCCTTAAAAAAATATAGTTCTCCAAGTTCTTTGGCGAGAGAACAATATCAAATATTAGGAAGATTGACTTTGGGAGGAGCTTAGCCTAGTTTTACTTTTTTCTAAATGGTAGGGGTTTTTTGTATAAAAGACAATCTACAGGGAAAGTAACGCTAATATATCCAGTAGTGTCCCAAAACAGAAAAGCAACTGCTTCAAAGGGAAATCAATGTATTACAGCTAGTCCTCGCCTTATAACTGCTCATTTAGCGACCGTTCAAAGTGGGAACGGCACTGAAAAAAGTGACTTATAACTATTTTTCACACTTATGACCACTGCAGCAACCCCATGGTCACGTGATCAAAATTCAGAGACTTCACAACTGACTCATATTTATGACCTTGCAGTCATGTGATCACTTTTTCTGACCTTCTGACAAGCAAAGTCAATGGGGAAGCCAGATTCACTTAACCATCATGTTACTAACTTAATCAACTTAACAGTCAATACAATAGCAGAGTTGGAAGGGACCTTGGAGGTCATCTAGTCCAACTCCCTGCCTAGGCAGGAAACCCTATACCATTTCAGACAAATGGCTATCCAACATCTTCTTGAAGACTTGCAGTGTTGGGGCATTCACAACTTCTGGAGACAAGCTGTTCCACTGATCAATTGTTCTAACTGTCAGGAAATTTCTCCTCAGTTCTAAGTTGCTTCTCTCCTTGATTAGTTTCCACCCATTGCTTCTTGTTCTGCCCTCAGGTGCTTTGGAGAATAGTTTGACTCCCTCTTCTTTGTGGCAACCCCTGAGATATTGGAACACTGCTATCGTGTCTCCCCTAATCCTTCTTTTTATTAAAGTAGACATACCCAGTCCCTGCAACCGTTCTTCATATGTTTTAGTCTCCAGTCCCCTTAGCATCTTTGTTGCTCTTCTCTGCACTCTTTCTAGAGTCTTCACTTAACAACTGTGGCAAGAAAGGACGTAAAATGGGCCGAATGTTTCACTTAGTAACAGAAATTTTGGTCTCAATTGTGGTGGTAAGTCGAGGACCACCTGCACTGTATGATGAAAGAATACAATTTAGAACACCTCTTGTTAAGTACATACCAGTGGACAAGGCAGCCTTCACC
This sequence comes from Rhabdophis nuchalis, assembly GCA_039707465.1. NCBI lineage: Eukaryota > Metazoa > Chordata > Lepidosauria > Squamata > Natricidae > Rhabdophis > Rhabdophis nuchalis. The sequence goes on from CM077645.1 coordinate 146,555,420, forward strand.
TCTAAGCCGACACTCATGGATAAAAGCAATGCTTTCTTTAAAATGTCTTGCTCTAGAAAAAGAAGAAGAAAGTTTACCAGTAGAACTCAAGAAGTTAAGAGAGCTTTGTGTTGGGACACGTTTGGTGCAACAGTGAATGTAATCGAATGGACTCGGATGGACTTAAAAAGATATTGGATTGAATGTGTGAGTGTATTCCCTACGTTTCTTGGATGTGCACGTTTGATAGAACCCTATCCAAGATATTTCGTTAGTGTTGGGTTGCAACACCTCTATTTTCTACACTTTAGTTAAATGTTCCAGTACGCAGCCTGTGTTTTAGACCAGGGGTCTCCAACCTTTGCAACTTTAAGTCTGAAGGACTTCAGCTCCCAGAATTCTCCAGCCAGCAAAGCTGGCTGGAGAAGTCTGGGAGCTGAAGTCCGAAGGACTTAAAGTTGCAAAGGTTGGAGACCCCTGTTTTAGACAATCCGTTAAGACTGCTGAAGTAGATCTCTGTCTTACATAAACTGCAATATAAATAGAAAATATACATAATAGATCTCCCATAAAATGTAAATATCTTATACATATATTCCCAAGTAAAGCTTCTCTTATCATACAAGGTAAGAAAGCCCTACAATCAAAAACCATTCTGAAAGAAATTCTGAAAAAGCACTATGTGATATTCAACTCACTAATCACAAACAAAATTTGGGAAAGTTGCTCTTAATAATTTTATTAGTATTATAAGTATTATTAACACATCCTTAGCAATGAGATTTGAGCTTTTAATGGCATGCTGTGCAGGGAAGAAGAAAGGAAGAGAGAGAGAAAAAAAGGGGTTCACTCAAATTTTACTTAGCTCTGGCCATTCTCACAATCAGCAGTCACATGGAATGAGACCCCTCAAAAAGAAAAGTCTCCCCACCTTTACATAGCCAAATATATTGAAATTGGTTTTAAATTCACAATCAACTAGTTTGGGCATTTTTCAACTTAATTACATAACAGCCAATATGCACGTCACAGTCGGTCACCGCCAAACAATCTAGGATGCCACAGGGTATAATACAACAATTTAAAACACATTCTAGGTATCAAGATCTTTTCATCCACGCCTGAGTGTCAGACCTGGAAGCTATCGTTTACATTTAGGCTTTCAGGCCTGCCACATTTTATACTGTGGGAAAATGGGAGGGGGGATTGTATGAAGTATGGGTGATATGTAGTCAAAATAACATTCTTTCTCAGAAAGTCAAGGCCATCTTGCCCTGCAGCTGCGATGAGATGACTAAGAGGCATCTCCAGTTTTGGATGGTGTCTGATTGGAACATGTGATGGACATGTGGGTGCTAGACAGGGGCTTGGACTTCCTTTTGAGTGGGGAAAACCTGGAAACTTTCAGATTCGGGTTTTCCTAGATGTGCCAATATGACATCTCTAATAAATTGGAACCTCAAAGCCTCGGAGTTCTTTTTTCATTGGGGGTGTTACTTGGAACCCTGATACCCAGCTCTTTAGAATACTAAATCTAGCTACAAACTCACTGAGTAGACTTAAGACACACAATTACCTTAGCCGCCATCTGCAATAAAAAGAATGTAAAAACTAGTGTATGAGGCACATATTTTATTTTATTTTTTATTTTTATCTAATTTCTAGACCGCACCCTCTCCCCACAGGGACTCGGGGCGGTGTACAGGAACAATTAAAACATCTAAAAGCACGACAATACATACATAATTAAAATTGGATTAAATAACCCTGTACCCATTTGTAACACATTAAAACGATATCCCATTTAAAACCAAATAGAGCAATTTAAGTTAACAGACTGGAACGGGAAGAGTAAATTAGGCTAAGCCAGCCTGATAGAACAAATGAGTCAAGTTTTTGGTGGAAGGAGCGAAGGTCCGTGGTAGTTCTAATATAGGTATGGTAGGTCGTTCCACAGGGTCGGGCCCATCACAGAGAAGGCCCTTCCCCTGGGCGTCGCCCGCTGGCATTGCCTAGTGGACGGCACCCGGAGAAGTCCCTCTCTGTGGGAGCGAATCGGCTAAGGGATGTATGGGGCAGGATACGATCCCGCAAGTAACTAGGTCCTACATAGGGATTATTGGAGTGATATTTAAACCAGCTCCATGCTTAGTCGTCCATTATGTTTTCCTCTGTTCTTTAAAAAACAAGTGGGAGATATTTTCTTTCCCCCTTCTTTTAGCCTGGAATAAACATTTGCACTAATAGTAGAAAACTTCTCAGTGTTGCTTTCAGAGGGTAAGTTTCTATGAAGGCTAGAGCACGCAACAATAAGTCAATGCCATATATGAAACAGAATTCTATGGAGGGTATATTGGGTGGGGGGTTTTGTCCCTGGATACAGGATTCCCATATGTCAGCTTTTGGGGAAAAGCTAAAAAAAACTTTTTTAACTAATTCAAATCAAGCAATTCAGGACGACAAATTGTAAGCAAGGGAACATCACAATCAGAGTGAAATCTTTCATTACTATTCACCGAGGAATTGATATCATACAAATTATTTCAAAACTGCCTGTTTTCAAGACAACAAATCAGCTAGGATTTGTTTGTTGAAAATACTTCTGAAGGTGACTCTATCTGGATGTTCTTCAAAAAGGTCACAATTCATTTATCCTTCAAATAAACAAACTAAGTTTTTCCCCCCCTTTGTTAATAAGTGGTCCAAACTGAATTCCATTGCTTTGGAAAAAGAGCTAAGAATAAAAGCTGACTTCCACACTGGAACAACTAAAGCATATCAATCCAACTCCATCCCAAGCAGCTGCTTTAGAAGGATATCGTGGATGATGGTATTAAAAGCTGTTGACAGGAGAATAAACAATGCTGCATTTCCTTCATCCTTCTATCGGTCTAAGCCTAAGGCAACAAAAGAAAACTCAGAGCCAAACTGAAATATGGATTTATATCATCAATGTCACTCAAGGGTATTTGCTTGAGTACGTTCACTGCAAAATGCAGACAATGGTTGATATAATCATCATTCCTCACGAAAAGTTTATTTTTTTGCATGGTATAACAATGGGCAAAATGGTAACTAAATAATTGAGAGGCCAGGAGGCTCAAGGTCAACATTTCTTCTGCGTAAACTACAAAGTACAAGAGTAAAGTACAATTATTTTGAACAGATTTTAATTCAGAAGATGGATCTGAACTTGGTCCATTCCACTTCTAGGGATCTATGGAGCTTCAGGTGAAAAATGCTTCTGTAAAGCTCTCTTACAACAAATGGAAAGCACAGCTTAATATATTTTGTTGTATATTTAAAAAAAAAAACACCATGGTGGGGAAGTAGGTCTATAAAGATTAAATGACAAAATGACTTGGCTACAATCTGACTGGGATCTTGCAGTTGGGCTACTGCTGATCGTCCTGGACACAGAACTGTATGGATGGAGAAATTACATAGGAATAAAACCATCCCCACGTTTCCTGTTCTTCTCTTGTTTAAAAAAGAACTTCATTTTTTTCTGATACGCCTTTCAGATCTGGGATACCAAGTCAGGTTGAACTGCACCTGGAACAACTCTGGAGACCAAAAACAGGCCATTTACGGAAATCTTGGTCAGGTTGATGAAGCAGATCAGGTGATCTCCAGAATCCCTTGGAATGAAGTTTACATAGCTTGTTTCTCAATTTCATCAACATTATAGAGAATCTTCTCTGTAAGAGCACTGATTTGAAACTCCCTCTTGAGGAAGGCTAATTTGGCCCCTTTGTTATTTCACTTCAGACAGCTTAGCATCCCTAATAAATCTGAGCATTTCAACTATTTAAAATGCACCCAAACTCTCAGTTTTATATTACTTCCCACCTATTTCTCCTATTCGTTTAGCATACTATTTGTAAAGCTGGGTAGAGAGGGTGGAAGTGGGGGAATTAACAGTTTAATTTAAATATCAAGTCTTCTTTGGTCCCAAACCTAACTAACATATTTTTTAGGAATGACTGACTGGCTAAGCTTTGTCAAAGGTCTGATCAGTGGCGTAGCGTGGGTTGTCAGCACCCGGGGCAAGGCAAGTAATTTGCGCCCCCTAACCCTCCCCCAGATAGTCCCTCGCTCCACTTTCAAACCACAATAAAAGTGGGAAGAGACGGAAAAGTGCGCACATCGGGGGCGGGGGGGGAGCGGGAGGGGACGCCCTGCGCAGGGAGGGGGTGCGGCGCTGGGGGGTCTCGGGGGAAAAGGGTGGGGGCGGAGGGGGATGAGGAACGGAAGGGGGTGTCTGGCAGGGGGGCGTTCCTCCTCCCCCCTCCTCCTGCTCGGCCGGGGTGTCAATTTGCAGCGGGAGCTCCTCCTCCGCCTCCTCCTCCTTCCCGGCCCCTCGCTAGCATTCTCGACCCTCCCCGGGTGGGCTGAGCAGGGGACCCCTCCGGCCGCCGGAGCTAGCGACTTCCACCCGGGCTCTCTCCGCCGCCTCCGCCCAGGCTTCCCCGTTCGGTGCCGCCTGGCCTTTTCCCGCCTCTCTGCGCTCCCTCGACGCCGCAGGAGGGGAAGCTCTGTGGCGCCTCTGCCTCCCTTCCCACGAGTGTCAAAACTTTGTCGGGGCAGCGTCGGCGGCGGGATGGGGCTGAGGCGGGAGGCCGGCCTGAGGCAGGCGGGGTGCGCGGTGCGAGCGCGCCCCCCCAGATGTTGCGCCCGGTGCGGCCGGTCCCCCCTGCACCCCCCACGCTACGCCTCTGGGTCTGATAGAGTTACTTTGGGTGCCTGATGAAATCAGAAGGCAATATTATAATACTGGCCTCCCTTGAAAATTAACAGTAAAGGAGAAAATCCAACAAGTCCCCCCAGTCAATGGTATTAAGTCCCAGAAATCAATGTATTGCCCAATACATGTGAAGAACAGAAAAAAGGAGGAGGTCATGACGTGCCTTGCATTGCTTGTATGTAAGAATAAGTGTAGATTTCTTTATTGGCCATGTGTGGTCAGACACACAAAGAATTTCAGTGTACATATAAACAATAAAGTGATAAGTCATAGATCCTAAATCATACAATACATTCATAAGCTCAAGACTTATCTATTCCAGCAGGCCGGCCTGGCCTAACCTACCTTCCAGCCTTTTTAGTCTGAATATCTAAATTGTTTTAATTGGGTTTTTTAAGGGGTTTAGTTTTTAGGATTTTAGGTTTTTTAGCGCAGGGATAAATTGTTTAATTTGATTTTATATATTTTATGATGTATCTATGTTTTATGTTTTTTTAATTCTCCTGTGCACCGCCCCGAGGCCCTTCGGTGAGAGGGAGCGGTCTACAAATTAAATTTATTATTATTATTATTATTATTATTATTATTATTATTATTATTATTATTATTATTATTATTATTATTATTATTATTATTATTATTATTATTATTATTCATAAGATACAAACAACAGTTGATAAATCATAATATACCAATAGGAGAAGGTAGCAGGAAAGATGAGAGGTGAGACAGATGAAAAGAGCACTTTGTTTTAGTTTTATAGTTTTAGTTTTATTTGATTTATATCCCGCACCTATCTCCTACAAAAGGACTCAGGACTTTGGTTTTGGATTGAACCACTGACCCCTATGGAAAGAGCAAAAATGCCTCTCATACATTGGGATCACCCTAAGAAGCAGATGCAGAGGGCAGTGCATTATGAACCATCACTTGGGAAAAGATCGGAAAAAACATGAGTTATTCTTGTATCCAGTTAGCTGAAATCGTCAACTATATTAGAACGACCACCGACCTCCGCTCCTTCCGTGTAAAATTGAAGACCCATCTCTTTCGACTGGCCGGCCTTGAATAGTTCTCTCTGTCTTTTAATTATAAATTTTAAATGGGTTTTTAATTTATATTTTTAGCACGGGTAGATTTATTTAATTCTATTTTAAGAAATATTTGTATTATTGTATATTGTTTTTAATTATGCCTGTGCACCGCCCCGGGTCCCTGTGGGGAGAGGGTGCGGTTAATAAATCCCAACTTATTATTATTATTATTATAACTGATGCAGTTGCAACTGGGAACTGACTGTTCTGCGAGAGAAGCAAATATGCTAAAAATACATCTCAAAAGCATTGGGTGAAAGAGGCAGCATTCTGTTCGGGGAGAAAAGGCAGCGCTCTGTTTCCTTCTGTGGGCTCCAGGCAGGCCCTTTGAAACTACTTTTGTTTCTCTACAAATCAAGAGTATCAGGAAATGCCTCTCCCCTCCTCCTTTTCCTCTCCTTTACCTCTCGTCAGTACAAACAGGCTACCCCAAAGCGCAGCTGTCGCTCAAATATTGTTGGGTAGCTGTGTCATTCCACTTCAGTTGCGAGTCTGAGCAGCTCTGTTGTGAAGTATAAAGCCTTTTGAGAATAGGCCCAGCTCATCTGTGATTCAGCAAAAGCGTACACACCAAAGTGCCAAGTACTACGGCCCTTCAGGCATTTAAGTAGCCCGCAAAAGGCTAGCACAGGTTCAAAAAGAAAGGGAGATGATTGAACATTTGAGGGGCTGCCTCAAATTCTACTAGGTCAGGGGTCTGCAAAGTCGGCTCTTTTAAGACTGGTGGACTTCAACTCCCAGAATTCCCCAGCCAGCTATGCTGGGACTTGAAGTCCACCAGTCTTAAAAGAGCCGACTTTGCAGACCCCTGTACTAGGTCATTAGTCTGGGTAGAAAAATTGTTTCCATTAAAAAGGTCAGCCGAAGTCTCTACTTCTTATTCATCTATCCAGACACCTAACCAGAAAGTACTTTTTAACCACCAAAACACCAACACCAATCAGTAAACTGCATTACGTTTTCCAGTTCATCAGATTTAAAGTATTTTCCCCCGTAAATAAACATAGGAAAGATTCATAGATATTTTTGTTCTTAGCTTTCCTTAATACAGAGACACCACTACACAGTATACAGGGTTTTCTAACATATGCAGCTTTGAGCATCAATTCATCCAAAAACCATTTTATAAAAAGGGTTCGTCTTTTCCCTGATGTCTTCCTTTGTTATGGGATGTTAATGCCTTAGTTGCTGGCTTTTAAAATGTCCTTTAAAAAAAAGTTTATTTCAGAGAAGTTTAACTGCTTTGTTTATGCAACCTTCAAAAGAACACAGCTTTCTTTTTCAAACTGATCTTTCACAAACCAATAGGTTGCTGTGTGCAAGGTTTTTCCCCCTCTTCCTAACCAAAGCCAGCTGCTAATAGACTCAATTCAGTACTGCTATTATTAATGTGATCCTACAGATTTCCACCCATGAAAACTGGAGCCGATTTCTTTTATAGTTATAACACCTACATACCGAATGAAATTTTACAACAGAGATAGGGACTTGTATTCTCTGTGATGTTTTTCCCAAACATCTATATCCACATTATAGCAGAAAAAGACCAGACCCATGATGGCATGCGTGCCAGAGGTAGCATGCAGCGCCTCTCTGATGGCACGTTAGCCATCGCCCCAGTTCAGCTCCAACGCGTATATGTGTCTCTGTCGCGCATGCGCAAAAACAGAGCACACGGGGGGTTGTGTGCACATTCCTCGGAGGTGGGGCATGCATGGGGAGAAGGGGGCATGTGTGGGGGTCACATGTGCATACACGGGGCATGTGCAGAAGTTGCATGCGCATGCAGGGGGTGAGGCACATGCATGAAGGGGGGTGCATTGCATTTTGGTGGTTCGGGCACGCACGCGCCCTTTGGGCGCTCAGTCCAGAAAAGGTTAGTCATCACTGGACTAGAGTGTTGTTTCCAAAGAAGTCAAGGAGTTACATATATTTGCAAATCCAAACAGATATATTTTGCTACCCTTTAAAAAAATCCTGGACTATTATCTAGATAGTAGTGGTGAAATTGAGCACTGTTTTAAATACTTACAGATTCTGTGAGGGTGAATCTGCAGCAGGGATGCACAGGTATTTTATTCCCTGTAAAAAAAAAAAAGGAAAAAGTAAAATTGTAGTAAAACATATTCAGAGATAGGAACCTATTTTTCTTCTGGGTGGTGCCCAGAAAGCATTTTACGATTAAGGTTCATCAGATTTTATGCAGCATTGAATTTTTGCTGGAATGGAAACAGTCAGCTTTTTCATTTTATTTACCACATTTTAATGTATCTTTTTAATTCTAATGCTATAAATTACCAACTGACATGCATTTCTTCCTCCCTTACATGCATATGGAAAATAAAATGCATGTCTCCTTTAGGGAAGATGGTTATTAACTTCAGTGCTATGTATAATTGGTTGTCATTATTTTTTAAAAAGCAACAAAAGTCTAGCATGGGCTTTTGAAAATAGACACTTTCCTTTTTAAAGATTATTAGAGTACTGTACCAGTACTATCCTAAAGTCTTAATTGTTTTTAATAAGCTGCATTCACTTTTTTTGGTAAGTCCTTACCAAAAACTACATGTAAAACAGAAGGAATGAAAAGTGAAAAACCACGTAAGAATTGTCTTGCTGGATTCAATCAACATTGTCAAACTCTTTGATGCTTTCTCTATGTAAAAGAACCAACGGCTGAAAGTCAGTGCAGTCATAGATCATCCTGCCTGTCGACATTCATATATGAAAGGTAGTAGATGTTCAAGATATCATTACATATAAATCTTCTCAAAGGATACACCCTTGATTTGGCAAGTCCCCACCTCCAAAAGAGCTAAAAGGATATTAAACTCTTCCAACTATACGTGCCTCATCATTGGCAGCAGTGGTGGGATTCGAATAATTTAACAACCGGTTCTCTCCCCTAATGATTTTTTCCAGCAACGAGTTTACCAAACTCTTCAGAAACTTATCAACTGGTTCTCCCAGAGGGGTGCGAACTGGCTGAAACCCACCACTAATTGGCAGATATGGGAGACAGTACTGTAGAACCAGCTGTCCTCTGGATTGCTAATCCCATAAACCATATGTGAACATTCCTTATTTTCATTTATTTCAGCATCCCAGCCAATCTTTAAAAATTCAAGGTCTCTTTACAACAATTGATACTTGCTACTGGATGGTACATTGAAAGCTACCTTGTACATTCCCCCACCCCCACCCCAGAGATTCATACTATCATCCTTCCTACTTATGGAGATAAGGAAAGGGGCTAAAATAGGGAAGTGCTATGCATAAACTTTGTGGCAAAACCAACATTTTCACACGTTTCTCTCAATTAAGTATTAAGCAGGAACCAAGACAAAATCTAAAAGGCATCTGGGCAGCCATACTTCAAAAATCTAAATGTGATTTAATTGATTACAAACAACTAATTTGATTATTCCTCCTATATTTAATAATTTTCCCTTTCTGTCATATTAAAAATTAATCTGCAGTCTTTGGGTAGTACTAGGAATACTCAAAGCATTGGTGGTCTGCACACTGTATACGCAGTAGAGAAATATTCCCTGCACTTACCAGCAAATTAAGAGCTACTTTGCTAACTTTTTACATAGTACTAGTCCAGTTTTAATATATTCCATTTGGTATATTTCTCCTTGGCCCACAATAATCCCTTGAAATGTACTGATTTCTACTTCTGTCTTTATCAGTTCATTAACAAAATGAACCTGCTTCGTGTAGTCGTTCCTGTACTCAGAAACCCTTTAAGAAAAACCATTGTGGAAACCCTACTTTGCTACTCTTAAAAAAAAAACCACCCAACCTTAAATTCAGCTTCCACAACCACAGAAGTACATTTCTCTGCATAATTGATTCTCCAATACTTGATGTCCACTGACTCTTAATACAGTTTATTGACTGATGTAATTGATGTGTCATATGCATTCACTTTACATCAGATAATCAACTTATATATCTAGGATGGGCTTATCAGCCAAGAGAGGTGGGAGAAACGCAAGTTGCGCAGATTTTTAGTTAGTTTTTTAGGTTGGGTTTTAAGGGGTTCAAGGGTGGCGGGTGGGTCCATTTACGTTGGCTTAACTGAGCAGAGTACGAGACCAGCTGATAACGTCGGAAGGGTAGAGGGTCTGACGTAAAGAGGGGGGCGAAGGTCGATCCCACAGAGGGCCTTTCCATCCAAACGGCCCAGGGGAGGGGCAGGTATGACGGGAGCCGGGGGTCGTATCAAGTTTTGGGGGGCGTGCGTACCCGCTATTTAAGAGCGGTCGCCCGACCAGACTCCCTGGGCTCCTCCCGTAATCTAGGAGGTGAGGAGTTACAGAGCCCGGGCCCGAGGCTGATGTTGTGCAACGCCAGGTCCGTGGTGAACAAAGCCCCCCTCATATACGATCTAATTTCAGAGGGGGACCCGGACCTGGTGGACATTATGGAAACCTGGTTGGGGCACGAGGGAGGTGTTCCCCTCGTTGAGATGTGCCCACCAGGTTACCTAGCACTTCATCGGCCGAGGGCCCAGGGTAGGGGTGGGGGAGTGGCGGTTATTATTAAAGAAAGTCTTCAGCCAAGGGAGGCCACTGTACCTCAGGTAGTCGGGTGTGAATCTGTTTGTGAAATGTGGACTTGGGAGGCAGCTGGGCCTGCTGGTCTTGTACCTGGCTCCCCGCTACGTGTCAGCGGCCCTGTCTGAGCTCCTCGAGGTGATCGCTGAGGTGGCGGTTGGCACCCCCAGACTTTTAGTCATGGGAGATTTCAACCTGCCATCGGTAGGCGATTCGTCTTGAGGTGGCTCGGGAGTTCATGGCCTCCATGACGGCCAGGGACCTGACCCAAGTAATTCAAGGCCCCACACATACAGGGGGAAACACACTAGACTTAATCTTTGCCTCTGGCCAGTGGTTGAGTGATCTAGGAGTAGGGGAATTAGTCATTGAACCCCTGTCATGGTCAGATCACTCGCTCCTGTGGCTGGACTTTCCGACCGCTACACCCCACCGCGGGGAGGCGGAACCCGAGATTCCCAGATAGTAATAATAATAATAAACTTTAATTTGTAGACCGCTCCCTCTCCCCCAGGGGACTCGGAGCGGTGCACAGGGAAGATAAAAGACAATAAATATACATATACAAATATACATACATAATTAAAAGGCAAATTAAACATTATTCCTGTGCTAAAATTCCCAATTGACGTTCACTAAAATTCCCAATTAAATTTACTAAAAAAACCCATAGATAGAGAGACTACCCTAGGCCGGCCAAGCAGAAAAGGTGTGTTTTTAATTTTAGACGGAAGGAGCGGAGGTCCGTAGTTGTTCTAATGTCGGGGGGAAGGTCGTTCCAGAGGGCTGGGCCCGCCACAGATAGAGCCCTTCCCCTGGGCGTCGCCCGCTGACAAAGTCTAGTGGACGGCACCCGGAGAAGTCCCTCTCTGTGGGAGCGAATCGGCCGTGAGGATGTATGAGGCAGGATCCGATCCCGCAGATAGCTGGGTCCCGAGCCATGGAGCACTTTAAAGATGATGACTAGCACCTTGAAGCGCACCCGGAAGACGACAGGCAGCCAGTGCAGCTCGCGCAAGAGCGGTGTTACGTGGGTAAACCTTGAGGTTCCTATAATTGCTCGCGCGGCTGCATTCTGGACCAGCTGAAGTCTCCGGGTGCACCTCAAGGGGAGCCCCATGTAGAGAGAGTTACAATAGTCCAGTCGGGATGTCACGAGAGCATGAGTGACTGTGCGAAGTGCGTCCCGATCCAATAGGGGACGCAACTGGCGAACCAGGCGAACCTGATAAAACGCCCTCCTGGCCACGGCTGTCATTTGATCTTCCATGGACAGCCGGGCATCCAGGAGGACACCCAAGTTGCGTGCCCCATCCACAGGGGCAAGATGTTCACCCCCTATGGCCAGCGATGGAGTCAGCTGGTTGAATCGGGCAGCCGGAAACCACAGCCACTCGGTCTTGGTCGGGTTGAGCCTGAGTCCGTTTCTTCCCATCCAGATCCGCACGGCTTCCAGGCACTGGCACATCACCGCTACGGCATCGTTGGGGTGGTTTGGGGTTGATATATAGAGCTGTGTATCATCAGCGTAGAGGTGATACTCTACCCCAAAACCATGGATGATCTCACCCAGCGGCTTCATGTATGTGTTGAACAGGAGAGGCGAGAGGACCGACCCCTGAGGCACCCCACATGTGAGGGGTCTCGAGGTCGACCTCTGCTCTCCTGTCAACACAAATTGCGATCGGCCAGAGAGGTAAGAGGAGAACCACCGTAAAACGGTGCCTCCCACCCCCAACCCCCCCAGCCGATGCAATAGGATACCATGGTCAATGGTATCGAAAGCCGCCGAGAGGTCTAACAGGACCAGGATGGAGGAACAACCCCCATCTCTGGCCCTCCAGATATCATCGACCAACGCGACCAATGCCGTCTCGGTGCTATGCCCGGGTCGGAAGCCGGACTGGCGCGGGTCTAGATAATCAACTTCCTCCAGGTGACGGGGAAACTGTTGTGCCACCACACTCTCAACAACCTTCGCCAAGAAGGGAAGGTTGGAGACTGGACGATAGTTGGTTAATAAAGCTGGATCCAAAGAGGGCTTCTTAAGGAGGGGCCTCACCATAGCCTCTTTTAGGGAAGCAGGCAAGGAACCCTCACTTAAGGAAGCGTTGACAACCTCTTGGAGCCAGCCTCGTGTCACCTCCCAGGATGCCAGTACAAGCCAGGAGGGACACGGGTCCAGTAAACATGTGGTGGCTCGCAGTCGCCCACGTAACCTGTCCATATCCTCGGAAGTAACGGAGTCAAACTCCTCCCAAACAAGATCTGTCTCGTGCAATCCCACTGGGCCATCAATGGGGGCTAACTCGTTCTGTATCTGAGCGATTTTCTCCTGCAGATAAGTCACAAATTCCTCTGCTCTACCCTGTAGTGGGGCTTCCCGCACCCTCTGTTGAAGGAGGGAGCGGGTCACCCTAAACAGGGTGGCAGGGCGGTTATCTGCGGATGCTATGAGAGTGGCACAATGATGACGTTTGGCCACTCTCAGCGCCACAATGTAAGTCCGTAAATGGGCTCTTACCTGTGTCCGGTCAGATTCAGATCGGGTAGACCTCCATCTTCTCTCTAGGCATCTCTTGTGGCGTTTCATCACCCTCAGCTCCTCGTTAAACCAAGGAGCCAGGATGGCTCGCCGCCGCAAGAGAGGCCGCAAGGGCGCGACCCGATCCAAGGCTCCCGTGGTCGCAGTATTCCATGCGGCCACGAGGTCCTCCATTGGGGCGCGGGTCAGGGGTACAGGAAGTGGCCCAAGCGCCGCCTGGAACCCATCAGGGTCCATCAGGCGCCTGGGGCAGAACCAAATTGATGACTCAGATGGTTCCGCCCCAGGCGCCTGATGGACCCGGAGAGGTTCCAGACGGAGCTTGGGCCTATGCCTGTAACCCTCACCCACGACTCAACCGAGGACTTAGTGGCCGCATGGAATAGTGCGGCCACGGGGGCCTTGGACCGGGTCGTGCCCTTACGGCCTCTCACACAGCACCAATCCACCCTGGTCCCTTGGTTTTCTGAGGAGCTAAGGGTGATGAAGCGCCACAAGAGACGCCTAGAGAGCAGATGGAGGTCCACTCGTTCCGAATCCGACCACACACTAGTGAGGTCTTACACAAAGACCTACCTAGTGGCAATAAGAGTGGCAAAATGTAGTCATCTTGCCACCCTTATTGCGTCTGCAGATAACCGCACTGCCGCCCTGTTCAGAGTGATCCGCTTCCTTCTCCATCAGGGGTCGCGGGAAGCTCCCTTGCAGGGTAGAGCAGAGGAGTTCGGAGGTTATCTGCAGGACAAAATCGCTCGGAGTCGGGACGACTTGGCCTCCATTTCGATAGATCTGGGTGGACCGTCCGAGGCAGGTCTTGAGACCGTTTAATGGGACGAGTTCGACTTTGTTACTTCCGAAGACATGGACAGGTTGCCGAAGCGACTGAATGCAACCACATGTTTATTGGACCCGTGTCCCTCCTGGCTGGTACTGGCCTCCTGGAAGGTGACACGAGGCTGGCTCCAGGGAATTGTGAACGCTTCTCGTAGTGAGGGGTTCTTGCCGGCCTCCCTTAAAGAGGCGATGGTGAGACCCCTCCTCAAGAAGCCCTCCCTGGACCCAGCATTGCTAACTAACTATCGTCCGGTCTCCAACCTTCACTTTTTTGCGAAGGTTGTAGAGAGTGTGGTGGTACAGCAGTTCTCTCGGCACCTGGAAGAAACTGCTTATCTAGACCCATGCCAGTCCGGCTTCCGACCTGGGCACAGGACCGAGACGGCATTGGTTGCGTTGGTGGATGATCTCTGGAGGGCCAGAGATAGGGGTTTCTCTTCTATCCTGGTCCTATTAGATCTCTCAGCGGCTTTCGATACCATCGACCATGGTATCCTATTGCACCGACTGGAGAGGTTGGGATTGGGGGGCACTGTTTTACAGTGGTTCTCCTCCTACCTCTCCGGTCGGTCGCAATTTGTATTGGCAGGAGGGCAAAGGTCGACCTCGAGACCACTCATTTATGGGGTGCCTCAGGGGTCAGTCCTCTCACCCCTCCTGTTTAACATCTACATGAAGCCGCTGGGTGAGATCATCCGTGGTTGTGGGGTAGAGTACCATCTGTATGCTGATGATACCCAGCTGTACATATCTACCCCCAACCACCCCAACGATGCCGTCGAAGTGATGTCCCGGTGTTTAGAAGCCGTGCGGCTCTGGATGGGAAGTAACAAACTTCGGCTCAACCCGTCCAAGACCGAGTGGCTGTGGTTTCCGGTGTCTCAGCATAGCCAGCTTACTCCATCGCTGGTTATCGGGGGCGAGTCATTGGCCCCCGGGAAAGGGCTCGCAACTTGGGCGTCCTCCTAGATTCCCGGCTGTCCCTAGACGACCATGTGACGGCCGTGACCAGGGGGGCATTCTACCAGGTTCGCCTGGTACGCCAGTTGCGTCCCTTTCTGGACCGAGATGCCCTCCGCACTGTCACTCAGGCACTCGTGACGTCTCGCTTAGACTATTGCAATGCTCTCTACATGGGGCTTCCCTTGAGGTGCACCCGGAGGCTCCAGTTGGTTCAGAATGCGGCCGCGCGGGGGATTCTGGGAGCTTCTCGTTACTCCCACGTAACACCTCTCCTGCGCGAGCTGCACTGGCTACCGGTGGCCTTCCGGGTGCGCTTCATGGTGCTTGTTACCATCTTCAAATTGCTCCATGTCTCGGGGCCTAGCTACTTGCGGGACCGTCTCCTGCCACATACCTCCCTGCGTCCGATACGCTCCCACAGAGAGGGCCTACTGAGGGTACCAACCGCCGGTCAATGCCGGCTAGCGGTGCCCAGGGGTAGGGCCTTCTCTGTGGCCCTCTGGAACGACCTACCCCCCGAACTTCGCACTATCACGGACCTTCCCCTCTTTCGCCGCTCACTTAAAACATATTTTTTCAGCAAGCTGGTCTTGCGTAATAGTTGTGACTCTCATAATATAACATCTGCCGAATACGTATATGGATATTAGATTTTAGGGAATTTTAGCATAGGTTGGGTTGTATTTTAATGTTCTTAAATTTTAGTACAGGTTAATTTAATTCGTTTTTAACTTTGTATATATTGTATGTTTTATATGGTTTTTTTATTTTTCCTGTACACCGCCCCGAGTCCCTTCGGGGAGAGGAGGCGGTTTATAAATCTAATAAATTATTAATTATTATTATTTCTGGCCCACAACTATTTATACAAGTCTCTATGACAAACACCCTTGTAGGCCTCTTGATCTATTTTATCTTAATTGTTACCTGTTTTTATTGGAAGCTAATCTGGCATTCATAGCATCCTGTGGCTATTCAATCTTACTTCCCTGATAATTTTAGGGGCAGAGTTAGGAACCCTTTTGATTGGATGAAGGCCACCTTACCAGCAACGTCAGGGAATAAGTCGAGAGGGCACAAAGAAGGAAAAACTTTCATTTGCAAATGAATGTAAATAATCAGTCACCATAATTTGAAAAAGCTCATAGCATTTCCAGAATTATGTTCTACTCTAAATGAAAGAGAAACCAGTGTGGCATCATTGTTAATAGAGACTCATATTTGAATCCATCCTTAGCGATGGACGTTCACTGGAGCCTCTGTACCAATATAACCCAGAAGATTGTTGTTGGAAAAATGGGAGATAAGAATGCTGTGCTTTGAATTTCTGGAATAAATTTAACAAACAAACCCATGACAGTTCCAAAATCTGCAAAGGTCCTCTCTCTATTTTTTTCCCCTTTGTTTTGACTCCCCAAAAGAAACAGTTTAATTGCAGGACGAATCAAGGTTAGCTGGTACATGAAATGAATTAAAAATGTATTCCTCTCCCTGTCCCAATTCTAAGTTAGAGTAATCCCACATCAAATCATTTATGTTAACTAAAAACACACGCATTTGAAAAATATATAGTTATTGTCTTCCTTGCTGTCCTGTTAGTTATGCAATATTTTTTTGCCAGCAGATATTATTCTGCCTGGTAATCCCTGATTCAGTAGCATCTTTGCAGCATGTCGATGTGTCCAGAAATGGGATGGAAAGGAGTTTCTCCTTTGATTAACCATCGGAAATCAGAATATGGGTAATAAATAATAGTGTAGATACTCTGGAAAGTGGCAGTAAACACAGCCCTGTATGCATGCAAAACCATCAAGCAGAAGTAGTTTCACACTCATTCTCTTCAGGCAGCACCTGTGAGTAGGAATTTCGTGAAATGGCAATGGAGCACATCCTACAAACAAGCACACCAGAAAATCTGTAACATCACGACGCTGGAATAATACTCAGAGCATAGAAAAAACATGTAACTAAATGCAGTTTCTGGCAAAAGCCAGATTCTAGATCCACTCCTCCAAATTCCAATGCACCTGGATACGCTTGACAGAATGGGAAGCCAATAAATTCATTTTCCTCTCAGTTTTCTATTTCATCAGAGAAAAGTTAACCACAAGCATAAAACTTTTATTTCTCTTAGGCCCTGAAAGTCAAGAAAACAGTTAAACCGATACAAAGGGAGAGTTAACAAAACTAGCGCAAGTCTTCTGATTTCAAGATTTGCTTCTTTCATCTTTGGCACTCAGTTCAGCCAAATTTCTAACATTCGTACTCATTGCCTACAAAATGGTACCACATCAATAGACCTTTGTGATCTGCTTGAGGAAAATTTTCGCAGGACTCAAAACTTCTGTATTGGAAACACTATGCTTAATTATTAGTATTCAAGAGTTTCAGATTACACATGTATCCCAATATACACTTTATTTAGAATATAACAATGGCAATATTTTAAGCTAGGTATAGTTCACATGAATTATATTTACTAGATTTTTAATCACAAATTATAGATGTAAAACAAAGTTAATTATATATTTAAACATTTAAAATATGTATGTATGTATGTATGTATGTATGTATGTATGTATGTATGTATGTATGTATGTATGTATTTGCTTTGTTAAGTCTTATAGAACTATGGAAGATGAAATTCCACTTTGGCTACCACATAATCACCATTTTTTTCTACAGTTACTCTTGTTTTTTCCTGTTTTGTTTTAAATCTCTTCTTAGTTTTTAGTTGCAACCTGAGTGTAAATTCTACTTAATGGAATGGATAAACTGTACAGTTGTTACTGTTAAAAGAAGAACTTGAGAAAGGAAAATCTAAATGTCAAAAATATGAGATCACGACATTCATTCATGTTTTATACGGTTCAAAGAATGCCTAGAAATAACTATTGCTGTGCCTAATCTGTTTAAAAAAATGAAGTCAATAGGAAATCTTTTACTTTCAAACAATCACAGATGCACAGATGCAAACAAGTTACATTAAAAACCTTCAATACTTCGTTTCATGAGAATTGTTTTTAGTTGACAAAGTATATTGCTTGATTACATAAAATTAATAATCCACATGCTGAAAATGAGGGCCATCAGAATTTTAAGCACATTCTGTTAAAGACATCGTCTATGATAGTGTTTAGAATTGGAACATACATTCTTTTGAATGAGACAACCAATTTATAGGAACCTGGATGTCCATTTCACAAATGCTCTTAAGATACTACAATAACTTTACATTTCAGTTCCCTATCCATCTACAGATCAACGAATCACTACTTGTTTTTTCTTAATTTGAAGTAATAAAGCAATCTTTTAAATGGTCTGAACCTCAGCACACTTTTCTAGACCGAAATTTTTAAAAAGTGGGGGGGAAGGGGGGAGAGGGAGGAATAAGCATCGCATTATTTTTGGCATTGCACTTCTCGGTATTAAAATTTATGTAAATTTTTTCAACGATGACTTCCAAGAAATATTTTTAACAGCCAAAAACAAAACTTCAGGGTACCTAATTGTGAAGCCAGATGCAAATAAGAAGCCTCAAACACCTGGCAAAGTTCTTTCAGGTTAGCCCAAAAAGCCCCCATATGTTATTTTGACATGCCACATCAACAGATGAGGAATGGATACTCTTCTTTCATGAGGGACATTTCGTCAGAAACGGTCCAAGTAGGAAGCAGTTGGTTTCTCATGGTTTTCTCAAAACTAAAACAACAAGAAGTTACCAAGAGTTTTGGCCAGCACAACTACAGGACCGAATAGGGCAGGTGGGGGGGGGGGGGGGGAGGAGAGTAATTTTGTTCCTTTGTCCTTTCACAGTTGCATTAAAGGGCAGTCACCCAGGGTAGAACTTGAGACTTTTGACTCATTTTATTATTGAAAATATTCAAAAATTCCAGCAATAAGTAAAGCCAATGTACCGTTACTTCACCACTGAGCATCCTACTATATGAAGAAAACAGATTGTTACACACAGAAACACACACACACACACACACACCATGGAGGGTTAAAAATTATGCAATATGTTACTGTTCTGAATATATCACAAAGTTTGTTTGATCTTGACATTAGTGAAAACGATGACTGAATCCTATTCTGCAGGGTGTATTTGCTTTTAAAAATTAAATGAATCTCGCCAGTTTAAATTACATTGAAATTGCTATAAAGGTCAGATGATATCATTGGAATATTGTACCAAAGTAACTAGAAAGCCAAAGACTCAAAGCCATTTCAGAAAAAAAAAAAGTGTTCACATGAATGAAATGTATCGCTTCTCCAAAAAGATCAACAACAGACTTTCCTCTGGAGATCAGTAGACTTCTCCTAGGTATCAACAACCTATTTTCAGATGTTGATTTTGTTTGACTCCTTAGGGACAAAAAAGATGGAAGTACTATAATTAGTTTTGGGAACAGGATTAAAAGTCAAATGGCTTGCTAATATGGAAGATACATATAGAAGAGTTTTGATGAAAACATGGAAACATTTAGGATTTAAATGCTTATGATATATTATTTATGAATCTGCAGACTGTAAATTTTTGTGGCAAAAGTAGTAACTATGGTTCAGGTTCTGATGACAGTTACAACACTATTTCCCATAAGACTATGGCTATGAAGTTTTAAAAGTCCCTTTATTAATATTAAGAATATTAAGGACTATCTAAATAAACCACAGTTAGGACTCAGCTACACTTATTTTTTCCAGGGAGATAACAGAAGGTAAATATTTCATCTTAAATATTTAAGATGAAAAAAATCCTTATGTTTTAACTTCAATTTTTATGTAAGTAAGCAAAATGTAATTTGATCACTGATCTTTAAAGAAAAGTCAGTGAAATTTTCTAGAGGAGTTGAAACAAAAGAATGTATATTCTCAGCTATCTTAGTAGCTACTAATGAAGAATGAAGAACATTGACTTAAAAATTTCATTTCCAGCCTTATGCCAAAATTGAGCATTGGTGGAACCCAAGGTTACTCCAGACCTCTACACATAGCACTCTCAAACAAAGAGATACTTGTGTAATGCTCTCCACCACAAACTGTTACTGATTTCTGGGAAGTACTAGCTGAAGTCAGTTTTCTCTTTTACTAGTTTTTTTAAAAAAAAATATTCTACTTGTAACCTATTTTTAACTCGTATCACTATACTTATGGGAGTAGGATCTGTGAAGTTATGAGGGTTTTTGTAAGCTTGGTGTATCTATGTTATTCCCTGTTACTGGATTTATAAACCTATTTGCACATAACAGATCTAAGCAACATTTGATGACCAAAGGCTGTCCTTAACATGGAGTAAGAGCTCTCAAACTGATAGAATCACATCACATAAATTGTAGGGACTGATTTTTAAAGGGAGAGTGGCATCTCTGTATTTTAACTTTGATATATGCTGGATGTAAACCTCACGTGGAAGTTAGACAACATTAACATCATTATCATGATGTGATGATGACATTAGACCAGGGGTGAAATCCGCTTACATTTGCTACTGGTTCGATAGCAAAGTGAGCACAATTTGACCACTAGAACCTTCCACGCATGCACAGAGCGTCAAAATGACGTCTGGGTGGGTGAGCTGAGCCTGCTACTCAGCACGCTTGCAAAGGACAGCTGGGGGGGGGGGGGATCCGCTGTGCTATGCGATTTAGATTAATATAAATCGCACAGCACAGCCGATCATCGGAAAAACCCATAGCATTTTTTTTAACTACTGGTTTGCACGAACAGCTGGCATCTTTACTACCGGTTCGGGCAAGCCGGTCCGAACCGGTAGCATTTCACCCCTGCATTAGACTCATTTGAGCAGATTAATTGAAAAACAGTAGTCAGAATTCTTGAGAAAAAGCCCCCTCCTTGCACCTACACAATCGTTCTTTAACAATTTCCTTCTTCCTCTTATCCGTAGCCCATTAAAGAAATAGTCCTAAGTCAATATTGTACCAATGCTAAAATAGCATTTCCCTTCTTATTTCTACGGAAACCACATTGGTTTAAGTTTTGTAAGTTTCTTATCCTACCTCCAACATGGGCCGAGCACTGTCATGGATTGAAAGAATGTGTGTAATGTTATTCTGTTTTAGTTGTTCAGTGTCACGAGCATCTGTAACAAAGAGGAGACAAGGAAATAAAATCATCAGCTGCACGTATCTTGTTTCTTGTAAGCATCCAAGAAATATTGAGAGATCTTTCTCTAGTGTAATGTACCGCTTTGGGTTGTTAAGAAAGTAAAATATGGAAGTATCATGCTAACCTATTAAGGTCATGGAAGATGAACTCAAAATATAATTTGAAGGTGTTTTGATTTTTTGATTCTATGAAATTAATAGAATCAGAAAACATGATTTATTATAAGGTTTGCCACCATGATGTAGCATTATTAAAGGTTACCCGTAAAGTTTTGAATTTCACATACTTATTTGCAAACTACTCTGTGTCTTATAAAGCTCAAAATGTACAGTTAACTGAAAAAACACATTCAACAGTTTATCCCCCCATCACACCTTTCTCTACAATAGAAAAAGCTGCTTATACATAGATAGTCAGAGAATTTTTTTTCTGCAAAAGGGAAAATCCCAGGCTTCTCCCATTGCAAACGACTAGGACAAAACCAGTGCTCTGATGACCACCAAAATAATCTGATTGATCTTTTTAATCTTTTGCTATTTTTTTTAAAGAGTAACATTTATTTTCAAAATTAGTACCATGTGAATTTTATGTCTTGAGGGGAAAAACAAATCTAGATTAAGACCCATCTTAATAGGTTTGCCTGGTGTAGCTATTGGAGAGAGAAAAGCTGCATCAACATTAATTCTAAAGAAATTGGAAAGTTTCCCCTGCAATACTTTAGGGCAGTATTTCTCAACCCCAGCAATTTTAAAAGGTGGTTGACTCTAACTGCCAGAATTCCCCTGGCTGGGGAATTCTGGGACTTGGAATTCAGACATCTTAAATTTGCTGAGGTTTAGGAGCATTGCTTTAAAGGTTGGGATGGGTGCAGCTTCCGTGGGAATTTGTTTATTTATTTACTAGGATTATATGTCTATCCCATTATGAACAATTCTGAGCAGTCTAGAGAGCTAAATATAATCACATGGTTACAACACAAATCAAAAAAGAACTTGAATCATCAGCTCCCTTCAAACCCCAAGAACAGCCATTTCAACACCACTGTTCTTCCCAGGAGGACCCACTTTACACACTAGATCCCAAAGACTTGCTGGAAGCCTTAACTGCTTTGGAAAGCTCAGAAGGAATGGGGCTGGCTTGGTCTTTGGGGGAACATTATAGAAAAGTGTGTGTCAGAGAGAGTTTCAGAGAAGGCCCAAGGCCCCTGCAGATAGAACTCTTTCCAAGCAGGAAGCCAGAGGGAGCGTTCACAGTTTCCAGCACTTACTAGAAAGATATCATACGTTGGACAGTGTCAAAGATAACTCAAGAAGAGATTTCAGGGCAGCACTTTGAATTGAGCATGGGAACTAACTGATAAACAATGCAATTCTTGAAGCAATTGTGTTACATGGGCAAAACTTCAGTGTTCATAAATGTCCAAGCTGATGCACTATGGATCAGCAAGAACTTTCAAACCGTCTTCAAGGACAGTCCTACATGCAGTACATTGCAGAATCCAAGGAAAAAATGACCAAGGAATGAATGATCGTAATGCAAAGTTTTCTGATTCTCAATGATCTGCAACTGGCACCAGGATGGAGCTGGGCAAAAGCCCTTCCAGCCACAGCTGCTTCTTCCTTGAGAAAAACTCTTCAGGAAGACTGCAAAATAGAGAAAAGTCTGCTCAGGTATGACCCATCCGATCCAAAAAATGGAACACAGGTAATTCTTGACTTACCATCACAATCGGAACCAAAATTTTGTCTACTAAGTGATGCAGTCATGAAATGAGTCATCACATGACCAGATCCAATTTTATGATGTTTTATCCATGGATATTAATAGCAATATAAACCGCCCTTTCTAAGCAGTTTACAGAGTCAGCATACTGCCCCCAACAATCTGTTTCCTCATTTGATCGACATCGGAAGGATACAAGGCTGAGTCACCCTGGAGCCAGACAGGATCGAAGGAAACAAACTATTGGCAATGTGAGCAGAGTTAGCCTGCAATATTGCATTCTAACCACAGTGCTACCACCATTCTATATTAACGGAATCACAAGTGAATCATAGCATGTAAATTTGGCTTCTCCAATTGACATTGCTTGCTGGCTGGGAAGTTCCTAAACCATGATTACGTGACTGCAAGATGCTGCAACTGTTATAAATGCAAGCTGTCTGCCAAGTGCCCAAATTGTAATCATGTGACTGCATGATGGTGGGGCGATGGTTGTAACTCTGAGGATGGGTTGTAAGTAACTTTTTCCAAGGCTGTCATTTATTTTTCTTTCTTTCTTTCTTTCTTTAATTTCTATATCGCCCTTCTCCCTTTCGGGACTCATAGCGGTGTACAGCCAGAATAAAAATGATAATACAGAATTTAAAAAACAGTATTAAAAAGAAAAGTCATAACTTCAAACTGTCATTGAATGAATAATCATAAATCAAGAACTAGTAGATTGTCACACACAAAGCTACACTGTCATGCTGGGATTGAATTATTTACAGAGCATAATAGGCTCCACTCAATGGAAGAGAAAGAACTTTAACTACAGTTCCAGTTCAATATGTATACTTGAGCATCATCTGTATATTTAATTTAAACATTAAGTGTAAATTTCTATTTTATATAGATGTGCAAGTGGAATATTAATTTTAATATTCAATAAGAAATTATGTTAATTTTGATATTCAATAATGGACTGACAAAACAAATAACGTATCCATATATTGGCTATTGAGGGGGACAAAATATTTTATTTTTACTTTCAAGTTGATGCCTTTGCTGTGGCCTAGAAGCAGAGCTCTCGCCTCACAATCAGGAGGTTGTGAGTTCAATTCTAGGTAGAGGCAGATGTAGGGTCTCCTGCTTGGGCAGGTGGGTTGGACTAGATGACCCGCAAGGTCCCTTCCAACTCTGTTACGGTAATTAAATTAAAATAAAAGTTATTTAT
Source organism: Rhabdophis nuchalis (assembly GCA_039707465.1). Taxonomy (NCBI): domain Eukaryota; kingdom Metazoa; phylum Chordata; class Lepidosauria; order Squamata; family Natricidae; genus Rhabdophis; species Rhabdophis nuchalis. Next base: position 146,579,214 of record CM077645.1, read on the forward strand.
ATATTACCTCTGTAGGAATGGCTCAAAGTATATCAAGGGTCATTTTATACAAAAAATGAAGTAGCAAGACTGGAGAACTTCATTAAGTGCTGACTTTTGCCATAGCCACAAGCACATCTTCTTTTTAAAAAAAAAATGTTAAGCTGTATTTTGGTTTTCGTAACTGCAGAAGGAAAGATTTAAAAGAACCAAAATGAGAAACAGATACCAGGTCTTGGTTTCATGACACCGAATGCCACTGCCTTTAAGCTCATATTGCAAAGCAAATTTCTTCACAGTATGATTCTAGTAAGTTTCAGATGAGATTGTGTGCATCAATCCATTCTCTGTTTCTTACAGACACAAACCTTCATCTCCCCTCTGTTGATAAATCCAAGTTACCTACAGTATCTCCCATTTGATGCAATGTTTTAGCTTCAGAAAAGTGGCCATTCACATTATTTTTCATTCTATTGCCTATAGTCTAACAAAGGCCTAAGCAGAATTCTTAAGGAGAGGGAAGACCATGACTTAGCAATTATGTTAATCATTCTGATGTCATGCATACAAAATGTAATGCACTTGGGGGTTTCTGATGAAAGAGGAATGCAATGTCAAAGTATGATCTGAAGTGGTGCACTCTCTCACCTGACCTGAGATGCACAGTTGAACAGCATGGAACTGTGCTTTTCAAAGTAACAACCTTCTATCTTTTCTCTTTGTTGTGTGGTTAACCTTCAAAGGCCTGCTACTCTAACACACCATTTCTCTGATGTAACATTGAACAATTTTTCAGCAAATTAGGATAAAGGATCTGTCATTTCACTTTTGTCTCAGAATCGAGAAGGGAAGGCTGAAGCAAATGGGAAACACATCTATATTTCATCTTTTAAGAGACAAACAAAGCATAGGGGACCAGTTCAAATTATGAAACCACAACTTAACTGAATTAAAGTAGTTTTGGTCCCTTTACCTTCTCCTACAGCTTTCGCTTCTATTTTCAGTCTGGATGAGGGAGTTCTGTCTAAACCAGTGGTGTCCAAACTTTTTTCAAAGAGGGCCAGATTGGATGAAGTGAACATGGTGGAGGGCCGAACATTTTTCCGAACATTCTTTGAACCATTACAATTAAATGCAAATAAATTATTTTATGCCAAGTTAATTGCAAATGACATACTTTTCATTTCATAACATGAAGATCAACTGACAGTTGAGTTTTCACAATGTATTGAAAATAAATAAATAAAAAACTTACCTACCTCTTTCTCTTTCTTCCTCTCTCTCTCCATTTCTCTCGCTTTCTCTCTTTCTCTCTCTCTCTCTCTTTCTCTTTCTTTCTGTCTCCCTTTCTCTCTCACTCTCTCTCTCTTTCTCTCTCTTTCTTCCTCTCTCTCTCTCCATTTCTCTCTCTTTCTCTCTTTCTTTCTCTCTCTCTCTCTTTCTCTTTCTTTCTGTCTCTCTTTCTCTCTCTCTCTCTTTCGCTCTTTCTTTCTTTCCCTTTCTCTCTTTCTTTCTCTCTCACTTTTTCTCTTTCTTTCTGTCTCTCTTTCTGTCTCTTTCTTTCTCTCTCTCTTTCTTTCTCTTTCTCTTTCTTTCTCTCTTTCTCTTTCTCTTTCTCTCTTTCTCTCTGTCACTCTGTGTGTGTGTCTGTCTGTCTGTCTCTCACTCACTTAATCAGTCTCTATCTATCTGTCTCTCTCTCCCTCCCTCTCTCTGTCTCTCCCTGTCTCTGTGTGTGTCACTCTCTCTGATTCTCTCCCTCCCTCCCTCTCTCTGTATGTCTGTCTCTCCCTCTTTCCCCATCTGTCTCCGATTCAATCCGATTCCGATTCATTCTCTATCTGTGTCTCTCTCCGTCTCCCTCCCTCCCTCTCTTTCTCTCTGTCTCTGTCTGTCTCTCTGTCTTTCCCTCTCTCCCCTTCTGTCTCTCTCTGTGTCTGTCAGTCACTCCCTCGCCACTCGCAGCGGGCGAGGGAGCAGGCCGGGTGAGCACCCAAGGCTACCGTCATCTTAAGCACCACCGAGGCTGTCGCCCGACAGGGGCGTCAGTCAGGGAAGCCGGTCGCGTCTCCATCGCGGCTCCCTCTGGCAGGCACCACGGCTTACGTTCTGAGGCCGCACGTCCGTCTTCCCTGCCTGACGCCCCTGCCGGGCGACCTTGTGCGGCGGGAGCTGCACGTTCTGGTGCTGCGTGGCTGGGAGGGAGGTGAACGTGCCAAGCGGACATTCTGGCGCCGCACGTTCACCTCCCTCCCAGCTTCGCAGCCCCAGAACGTGCAGTGATGGAGGCACGACCGGCTTCCCTGCCTGACGCCCCTGCTGGGCGACCTTGTGCAGCGGGAGCTGCACGTTCTGGGGCTGCGTGGCTGGGGGGAGGTGAACGCACCAAGCGGACGTTCTGGGGCCGCACGTTCACCTCCCTCCCAGCTTCGCAGCCCCAGAACGTGCAGCAATGGAGGCACGACCGGCTTCCCTGCCTGACGCCCCTGCCGGGCGACAGCCTCGGTGGTGCTTTAGATGACGGTAGCCTTGGGTGCTCACCCCTCCTGCTCCCTCGCCCGCTGCGGGAGGAGGCGTCCGTAACCTCCGTCCACCTCCCTCCCAGCCACACAGCCCCAGAGACAGAGGGAGGAAGGGAGGGCCACATTTATACAGAGCAGGGAGGGCTGTTGGAGGGCCGTATTAAACCGACCCCCGGGCCGCAAATGGCCCCCGGGCCGGACTTTGGACATGCCTGGTCTAAACCATGAGGAATATTAAATACAGCCAATTGACACAAAGTAGCTTCAAAAGCCAAAGTTTAAAGTTGTTTTACTTGTGTAAATGCTATTTAAAATTAACCAATCTTATCCAGAGTTTGGCCAAAAAGGACATTAAAAAGACAGCGTTCCTCAGAAATGGCTGGAGAAACTGAAGACAGAGACAGCATGTGAAATGTAGGCTGAGCAGGATGCATTTTCTGGCTGCAATTTCTGATATTCACAGAAGAAATGAAACTTTCCCCCTTTTAACTCCGAAACTAAAGTTTAATGGAAATTATAAAGTGAAATTATTTTCCTTCTTACATGACTTTTGTGATGGTGCAATGTTCAAAGGAGCTAGCAGGAATGTGGGTGTCTACCTATTTAGGTTTTTCAGGTTCTGGAACTAAGTGTAAAATAGCAACTATTGGGCTGGGGAGAGGGCAGCCTGGAAGTGCCAAATATCCCCTAGGAAAATAACAGCTAAGGAGAAGTGGGTAGCTGTAATAATAATGGATCTATTTTGATAAGGAAGTAAGGGCACTCTAGAAAAGGAGGAGCAAATGGCATTTCCCTGGTCCAATTTTTCTTTCTCAAGAAGATACACTGTACAGTGCAGATCACAAAAGGTGTGAATTATTTTTAGCAAAATCAGACTTTCGCCTATTGAATAAGTGTTTACAAACTTGCCAACTTTAAGACTTGTGGACTTCAACTCCCAGAATTCCTCAGCCAACCATGCTGGCTGAGGAAATCTGGGAGATGAAATCTAGAAGTCTTAAAAGTTGCCAAGTTTGGAGAGCCCTGCTATAGAATATTAGCCCTTGAAGCTAAGATTGTTTTTAATTTTATATTTGTTATTTAAAACTGCTTGCGAAACCGGTCAAAACAGCATCCATATTTCTTTCAAATAAGTCAAACAGAGCCACTGTCCCTTGGGAGGACTAAGCATAACTTCTAAGGGAATAGAGTTGTAAACCCCCACCCCCACCCCATGCTGGGGATGCAATGCATAGTACTTTTCAAAAGCCACTAATAAAACTCATCTTACCTTTATAATTTCCTAGGAATAAACCAGGAAGTATCTGTGAGAGGAACAAAATAATATCAAATGTCAATCTTTTGTGGTAATATGGTATGACGCAGTTCGATTTGCATACAGAATGGAACATAACACTATTCAAGCACAGTTAAGGTTTACATTCTATTTCTTGACACATTCCCACACTGTTTTTACACTTAAATGGCATGTTTTATACCTTTCAATTACAATGTCCTGTAATTTAAGAACAGTGTAAAAAGAAATAATTCTCCAAACATGGATATAAACCTGATGCCCTCTCTAGATTGTCAAAAAATAATTCTCCAAACATGGATATAAACCTGATGCCCTCTCTAGATTGTCAAAAGTTGTAAAATGGAGTAAAACTAACTTAACAGTGTCTTGCTAGATGTTCTACAGTCCAAAATATTTGAGGGTTAGAAGATTACCAATGGGAGAGAATATTTGTAGCTCAGGTAGGGTTCAAGTTAGATTAATTGCTCTGCCTGTAAACTGACATATGTTATTTCTAAATTAGTTTGTTTGTATATTTCTGGACTCTATATACAGTATAAGAATTCTTAGATCAACACATGCAGATGTGGCTGGAAGCTCCATTACCAGTTTTATTCTTGGTCTTACCCACCACAGCAATCATTTTGTGAAAAGACAAATTGCCTCATTGTTCATAATGCACTCACAAAATTTTAAACGAGCCCACCAGTGGTGGGTTTCAATTTTTTTAGAACCTTCTCTGTAGGTGTGGCCTATTTTGTGGGCGTAGCTTGGCAGTCATGTGACAGGGTGGGAGTGGCCACCTTTTAAAATGTGGTGAAACTCATTTAACAATGCTCTTGCTTAGCAACCAAAATTTTGGACTCAATTGTGATGATAAATTCCTTCCTTCCTTCCTTCCTTCCTTCCTTCCTTCCTTCCTTCCTTCCTTCCTTCCTTCCTTCCCTTTCCTTTCCTTTCCTTTCCTTTCCTTTCCTTCCTGTTGGGTCACTGGCAGCGGCGGGCCAGATTTACTTCCAGGTACGCCGGTGGAACCCCCTCTCACCGGTTCTCTAAATTTCACCAACCGGCTCTCGTGAGTAGGTGCGAGCCTGCAGAAACCCACCACTGGAGTCCACTGACTCCAAAAGGTTGCAACCCACAATGTGAGTCAACAGAAAGGAGTTTCCGATTTTTCCAATATACAGGTAGTCCTTGACTTATGATCCACAACTGAGCTCAAACATTCCATTGCTAAGCAAGACACTTAAGTGAGTTTTGCCCCATTTTACAACCTTTCTCGCCATAGTTGTTAAGTGAATCGCTGTAGGGATTAAGTTAGTAACAAAGTTGTTAAATGAATGTGGCTCTTCCCCCGTTGACTTAGCTTACCAAGGAAGACAGCTGGGAAGGTTACAAATGGTGACCACATGACCCTGGGACAGTGCATCACCATAAATACATGCCACTTGCCAAGTGCCCAAATTCTGATCGTGGGGATGCTGCAACAGTCATAAGTGTGAAAAATGGTCATAAGTCACTTTTTAAAGTGCCATTTTAATGTTGAACAGTCATTAAAGGAATGGCTATAAGTCAAAGACTAATAATCATCTGCTTAGGAAGATCACCCAAAATAACATTGGAGGGTGTGCCCAAGGCATATTGAACATTTCTTTATTTTTGGGACTTGTATTCCACCCATTTTGCCTACAGCAGTAATGGCGAACCTTTTGGCCACAGAGTGCCAAAAACGGAGCCCGCTCATCCGCCTGCACGCACGCTTGTCTGGGACACTACCTGGAAGAGGAGATGCCCAGGGGGCATGCCCGTACTGGAAAATGCACTTCTGGTTTCCAGTGAGCGCATGCGGGCCGGCCAGCTAAACCTCCGGTTACTGGTGCATATGTGCCCATGATAATGAGCTGGCCAGTGAGCATTCTCACAGTGGAAAACAGAAGACCAGCTCTTCCAGTTTCCAACACTGCTGCAGGCACGAAGGCCAGCTGATTGTCATATGTGCATGTGCACAGGAAAACCCCGGGAGAGGAACGGGCCACACCGTGTGTGCCAGGCGACATGGCTTCACATGTTACTTCAGGCACACATGTCATAGGTTCACCATCACAGGCCTAGAGGTTACCATGCTCCGATTTTTTATTTTGAAATGTTGGCAGGCATGGAAAAGCCTGAACTCAAAAAGACCAATAAAAAACAAACCAACCCCATCAGCTTTGCTGAGATCTTTCCTTCTTTAACCCAGCATACCAAAAAGCCTACCAGCTTCCACAAAAACCACTGTCAAAATTTAGCCTGCCAGTCATGATCTTTCCTAGGTCGGCTCCTTTGACAATAGGAAAGAAGGAGGCAGGAAACTTGTTCATCATTTCAGGAATTCACTCCATACAGGATATCTGAGGTAGGACGTTTGCTGGGAATACTATGCCTTGTAGATTGTGATAAATCAGCGACATGTGTCAAATTCCTGTGTTAAAGCAGTAGGAGATTTTCTTTGGTTTTACTTTGTGGTTTTTTAACAGCTACTAAACTGCCAGCAGAATAGTTCTTAGGATTGTCGGCTATTTGGCTATTTAAAAAAATATATCTCTTAGGAAGTCAGCAAGCATACAATGGCTTTTTAATTTACAAATAGAATAGAATAGAATTCTTCAGAACAGAGTTCTTTAGTGGCCAAGTATGATTCGACACACAAGAAATAATAACATAGAGCCATTTAGCCCTCATGGTTGTCGTTTCTGCTACCACAAAAACAGACCTTGTTACCAATCCTAAATTCCTTTACCGCATCCTTGCCATTCTTTTTTCTTGAGCATGGCTTATTTTGGGAATCGCTCCCACATTCTCATGACATAGCATGTCTGGAGACAAGCACCCCACAATCTTTTTGAAAAAAGTAGAACAGGGAAAAGGTCCTTTCAGCAAAAAAACCCACCTTGTATGTGCTGTTAAAATACCAAAGAATAATGCGCATATGCAGATATTAACATGTAGGTGTTATAGCAATAACCAAATATCACTTTAGATCAAATGACCAATATCAAGGTACTTCAATACATCAATAGCAGGGCTGTAGTCCCACAGTTAAGTGCACTAAAGCTAGATGTTATGAAAAGATTTCTAATTTCTCCTTATCCCGCAATAATAAAAATATTACAAAGACTCATATTTCCAATTGATAACTATTTTTATACTGATCCATTCCTAATGAGCAGATCTGGAAATTACAGACATGGACAACCAAGGGAGCTTATGGATAATGCAATAAGGGCCAAAAATATGTCCCTTTACAAAGTTAGGGTCCTAGTAGTGATTCAGAGCCAGCATGACCAATCATGATATCTTAGAATCCGAGATGAATGACATCGGTTTCCACTTCACTAAACAAATTTTCTCTTAATATTTACTGTTAAAGTTCATCAGAGGTTTTTATTACTTCACCTCATTTGCAATTCCATTTCTGAAGATTCCAAGCAGCCCAGGGATAATAAATTAAGATTAAAATATGAACCATCAACACAATCAATGTAACAGCAAGCTCTGATTGGACATCCTTTATTAGACAGTAAGGTCTTCAAATGTTTTCTCAAATATCTGGAGCTGCAAGACTCTTTGAAAGGACAGTAATGACAGGATAGCCCAGGGGCCTGCAAAGTTGGCTCTTTTAAGACTGGTGAACTTCAACTCCCAGAATTCCCCAGCCAGACTTAAGTCCACCAGTCTTAAAAGAGCCAACTTTGCAGACCCCTGGGATAGCCCAAATACTAGGAGGCAGGGGAAGGGAGGGGAGGGGGGGGAAGAGGTGTTGGCTGTCCCAATCTAACAGAAGGGATACAAATAATGTTGTCATGTATAGCAGGGGTCCCCAACCCCTGAGCCGCGGACAGGTGCCGGTCCGTGGCTTGGTAGGAGCCGGGCCGCAGGGCTGGAGAGGAGGAGGAGGGAGCAGTCCCCTGGGCAGAGCATGCGGGAGAGCGTAGGCGCGGCTGTTCGCGCCGTTGGAGTGCGGCTCTTCCTCCACTCTCGACGGTGGGACTCCTGGGCGCTGCCGCAGCAGCCCTCCCTACTGGCCGCCGATTCCCTTCCTCCTTCCCCCTGCGGAGCCTCCACAGCTGGCATGCCGGCCACTCGTCGTCTTCCAGGGGCTGCCGTTCCTTCCCCCCCCACACACACGGAGGCTTCTCAGTTCCTGGAAGGAGCCTGAGAGCGCGAACAAGCGACCAAGCACGGCGGGCAGGCGGGGCAGGCTAAGGCAAGTGAGCGCGGTGGGCTGGGCTGAGGAGACTCCGCGGGGGACAGGAGGAAGGGAATCGGTGGCCGGTAGGGAGGGCTGCTACGGCGGGGACAACGACAGACAGAGAGAGAGAGGCACAGACACAGAGAGAGACAGGGAGGGAGGGGGGAATCAGAGAGTGATAGACAGAGAGAGAGAGAGAGGGGGAGGGAGGGAGGGAGAGAAAGAGAGACACAGAATGAGTGATTAAGTGCGTGAATGCGAGACAGACAGACACACACACACAGAGTGACAGATGGGCGGACGAAGGAGAGAGACACAGAGAGAGAGAGAGAGAGAGAGAGAGAGAAAGAAAGAAAGAAAGTGGGAGAGAGAGAGAGAAAGAAAGAGAGCGAGAAAGAGAAAGACACACAGAGAGAAAGAGAGAAAGAAAGAGAGACAGAGGAAAGAGAGAAAAAAGAGAGAAAGAAAAAGAGACAGAAAGAGAGAAAGAAAAAGAGACAGAAAGAGAGAAAGAAAGAAAGAGAAAGAAAGAGAAAGAGAAAGAGGGAAAGAAAGAAAGAGAGAGAGAAAGACAAATAAAGAGAGAGAGAAAGAGAGAAAGAGGGAAAGAAAAAGAGAAAAAGAGAGAGAAAGAGGGAAAGAAAGAAAGAGAAAGAAATAAATAAAGAGAAAGAAAGAGAGAGAGAAAGAGGGAAAGAAAGAGGAGACAGAGAAAGAAAGAAAGAAAGAAAGAAAGAAAGAAAGAAAGAAAGAAAGAAAGAAAGAAAGAAAGAACTTATGACCACAATTGAGCCCAAAAGTTTGGTTGTTAACCAAGACCATTGTTAAGTGAGTTTCACATTTTCCAAGTTGGCCACGCCCACCCAGTCACATGACTGCTGAGCCACTCAGCCGGTCCGCAAAACTTTCTTGAAAATGAAACCGGTCCCTGGTGCAAAAAAGGTTGGGGACCCCTTCTAATCTCTTGTGTATATCTCTTTATTGCCAAACCAAACCAAGGACTGGCCAAATCTGAGATTGATCATACTGAAGAAAATATCTCTAAGTGGTTGCTAAAAGTTAGCACTGACTGGATATTACATAATCAAATCAAACTATAAAGAATTAATACACTAGGAGTCCACCATTATTTAACCCTGCCAGGTTTCCTGTCCTAACTGACATTATTAAAAAATAGCTGTATAACAGGGGTGTCAAATTCAAGGCCGGATCTGGAACACTGGGTGATAGATCTGGCACGCAGGGCTGCCCTGGAAACTGCGAAGGATGGTGGTGCCTCTGCCAGCAAAAGAAAAACTTGGGAGTCGTCGTTACCCCCCCCCCCCCCAGCTTCATTTTCGGCTCTGACAGCCTCCTGCAGTCCTCTGCCAGCGAAAATGGAGCACACAGCCACTTCAAGCTCCACCTTCTCTGGCAGAGTGCTAGCAAAACAAACTACTAGCAAAAGTGAATATCCCACCCCCCACAGCCCTGCCCAGGCCACCACAAGCGCCCCTGACACAAGTGACATTGAGCTGGCCATGCCCCCCCTGGCCACACCCACCTGGACAGGCCCCCCCTCCCTCCCCTAAAGTCAAACACAACCCTGACATGGCCCTCAATGAAATCCCTTGCTGTAGAATGTTGCAAAATAAAGTACTAATCTCCCGTACCACTTTATTTGCAAAGAATGTGTGACACAGAAATTCTTGGAAAATAAAAAACCATGAGTGGTTGCAGCTCAATGCTTGCTTGTGTAATTTTTACACAAACATAAGATGGGGGTATGAGAAAGCATCCTGGGCAATTGTGCAATGTAGAGAAATCACATTTCAAACTTGGATTTACTCAGAAGTTTGAGACATTTAGTTCACGGAGAATAAGGCAAGTGGAACTAAAAGCATTATGTTATTATTTGAGATGGTCCTTCCATTGAAGAACATTTTTGCTACACTAACTCCTTTTTCAGCTCCTGGGTTTAATGTCTTGCAAGAGAAGTGCTAACCTTAGACCTCTGCAACTTCCTTTCACTGCAAGATGAATAGCAAAAACATTAACAAGAATTTTGTCTGTTTTCCATCATGAAAACAATGAAGATAGAATTTTTTTTCTTTTTTTTTCTTCCTCAAAAGGAATGTGGGTGAGATTTTTTTTGCTGCTGCAGGACCCATGACAGTTCAAGGTGGGACAACTGATTTTCCCTTATTCTCAAGTATCGTAGTTGAGCTTCAAAATGTTTTTGATGAGGGTTCAGGAAATGAAAATGATGATGGTATGGAAGAACCCTTACGTCTTTTTAAGCACAATAATTTGGGTGGTATGTACGTACGTATTTCCTACATTTACACTACAATCGAAAGGGGAAACATTAATACAGTAATGTGCTATCATACTTAATATAATTTAAAGCCTGTTCGTAAGTAAACACTGCCACTAGGAAAATTTAGAGAATAGAAGAGGATGATTTTGGCTGGAAGCTATGAATCACTTCTAAAGACAGCAAAATACAGATAAGAAGATGCCAAGTTCAGAATGGCAAGAGGGGAAAAAAGAGAATGATGAGTTAGTTTGAAGAGAGAGATGACACATGATTAAAATATCTAATAAATATTTGTATATAGGACAACTGGGAAATGACAGTAAATCACTAATGTATCACATTTTGGTACATAGCATAAAAGAGCCCCAAGTCTGATGCTTGCTTGGAATGCCCATTTTCCTTGGTTTATGGAAGTTGAAGTGCCAAACCCGGCTATTGTTTTTTGTGCCAAGATTGCCCATGTAAACCAAAGGGAGGCACCAAGCTGCCTTTGATTTTATAGCATCTTAGTGGGCAAGATGAGCTCCGCCATCCTCTGCAGTAAGCAGGAAGCAATCCAGCCGAGCCTGTGATGCTAAAGGGCATCTAATCTAAAATAAGGCTAAGGAAAAACAACCTGGAGACAAAAAAGAGAGTGCGTGAAGGGAAGAATGTGAGTAAATGTCTCTCATTCCACTCTATGTAGGTTCTAAGAGCGGACATGCTACCTAGGGTGGCATTACCGATTGGTCAGACCCAAGGCAGGAACAAACAATAGCCAGATGATCCAAGCACCAATTGTGGCAACAGCAGCTGTTTGCAAGCTCTGGGGGCTGTCCTGGTCAGTAAGGGGAAGGAAGTAAGCCTCTCCGGCTTAAGAACAAAGGGAGTTTTGAAAATTGAAGTAATCCCACCAGCAGATTTCTCTTCTCCAAACCATATATAGCTTTGACCAAAAGATAGACTCATTTGACCAACTAAGGCAACGTATGAAGGTAAAATCAGATTCAGGGGCATATAAATTTGATGTTTAGCACCTGATCTTCACCAGATCTTTACATGCTGTCTTGGTGCCAAGCCAAGCTCTAGTTACTGTCATTGAACAAAAATATGGCCAAGCCCCCTCACTCAGCAAGGAACTTCCTCTTCTCATTCCAACTTGACCCTAACTACAATAGGGCAACTGTTAAAACCTAACCTTTGTTCTTGTGCCAAAACGGCCCATGTATTACAAAGGGAAGTATCAAAGTGCAAAGTGGATGGGGTTTGTTATGGTCACACCCACTTCCTCTATTGTGCCCCACTCACACCTTGCAATGAAGTCATCACAACAACTGAGCTTAAACACAGCTAAACAATACATTCTAGCTATTCCCTGTTTCCTCTCCAAATCTTATAGGCTAATCAAATTGCATGGTCAAGTTGAAATTTAGAACAAAGAAGGGTTTCACTCTAACCATCTGCAGATATGTAGCTCAAACCTCATTTCTAAAATCTGTGCATTTAGTTCTGGAGGAAGAGTTTGATTTCTTACAGTCAAATCAGTTACATTATTTCTGTATTTCATCCATTTGTATGTTGATAATCATGAAATAAATTAATTTGTATGTTGATAATCATGAAATCAACTTCATAAGCCTGCACCACTAGCTATTACAAGTTCTATTGTACAAACATCAAGAATTTCATAAAATGAATAAAACCTAGAGCTCTAATATAAGAGACATGCCCAATTTTAAAGACAAAGGCCACTGTTAAAAATGATATACTATTTTGCCTCATGGTATAAAATTGATGACAAGGGTCAGTTTGGTACAGTGGTTAAGGCATTAGGCTAGAAAACGAGAGACTGTAAGTTTTAATCCTGTTTTAAGCCTTAGGAAGGAGGCAATGGCAAACCACTTTTGAAAAACGTTGTCAAGAAAATTGCAGGAAATGGTCCAGGCAATCTCCAAAAATTGGACACAACTTAATGGAAAGAAAATCAATCAATCAATAAAACTGACAATAGGGAGACAGGTAAAATCTAAATCAGTTGTTTTCTTATCTTGAATATCCAGACAGGATAATTATATGTACAAAGTAGCTAATCTGTGATTACATGGTATAGAATTTTAAAAACTGATGGTGCTTACACACAATGAATAATACATATAAGTAAACAAACAATGAATAATACATGTAAGTAAACAATCTGGATTCATATAACACCCTGAACATTTAAGGTTGTAGGAAACATGAAGCACATGTTTTAATTGTGGAAATTTTCCTGCACTTAGGCAGGAAAAACCAAATTCATCGGTATAGAATAGGAGATGCCTAACTCAACAGTAATAACTGTGAAAGGGATCTAGGTATTCTGGTGGGTCCCTACTTAAGTATGAGTCAGCAGTGTATGACAGCTGTCGAAAGAGCCCATGCAATTTTAAGCTGCATCAACAGAGGAATAGCATCAAGATGATGGGACTTGATAGCAACAGCACTAGCACTTAGATTTATATACCGCTTCACAGTGTTTTATAGCTCTCTCTAAGCAGTTTACCGAGTCAGCATATTGCCCCCAACAATCTGGGTCCTCATTTTACCAACCTCAGAAGGATGGAAGGCTGAGGCAACCTTGTGCCTGGTGAGAATTGAACTCCTGGAGTGAGCAGTAAGTTAGCCTGCAATACTGCATTCTAACCACTGCACCACCATGTCTTTGATAATACTGCTTTATACTGCACTGGTGAGACTACTCCCCTTGGAATACTACATCCAGTTCTGGTCACTATGATTCAGAAATTATGCTAAGGCCCTAGAAAGAGTGCAGAGAAGAGCAACAAAGATAAGGGGGCTATATCTTATGATGAACTTGGCACTAGGTATGTTTAGCCTACTGAAGAGAAGGCTCAGGGGAGACAATATAGAGCATTGATTTATTCTCCATAGCACCTAAAGACTGGACAAGAAGCAATAGGTGGAAGCTTGTCAGAGGGAGACTCGACCTGGAAATGAGGAGGAATTTCCTGACAGTCAAACAATTCGCCAATAGAACAGCTTGCCTCCCAGAGCTGTGGGTGCTCCATCTCTGGAAATTTTCAAGATTGGACAACCATTTGTCTGGGGTGGTATAAGGACTCCTGCTTTGGACAGGTCCCTTCCAGCCCTATGATTCGATGACTCATCAGCAAATGGACCCAGCATTTCCATCTCACAACCTTCCTGAAAAAAATCTTGGATGTGGCTCAGGCTAATTATGTGGTGATTATCTAAAGAACTGAATACAGTAACGCAATCCATGATAAAGCCTCTTTAAAACAATTTGTAAATGTCATTTGGTATATATATGTTTTTTTTGGGGGGGGGGTGACTTACAGCCATCTTCTCCAATTAGGGGACCTCCAAATATATGGCACAAAAATTCCTACTAACCTCAACCATTTTGACTAAAAATGATGGAAATTACCTCTTGGGGAGATATTTCATACCTTGTGGAAACCCAAGTTAGGAATTTCGAATGTATCATTTCTATTAATTTTAATTTATTCAATTCAGATTCAATTTAAGCAGGCTATTTTTGATTTGTTTTATAACTCAAAACATTTTAAGGATCACCTTCAACTCCCTTTAGGTACCCCTGCCATTCTGTTAAGTGAATTTTGTTCCAATTTATGACCTTCCTTGTCACAACTGTTAAGTGAATCACTCCAATTGTTAAGTTAGTATCGCGGTTATTGAGGGAATCTGGCTTCCCCATTGACTTTGTTTATCCGAAGGTCACAACATGTCATCGGATGACCCTACGACAGTGATAGCTAACCTTTTTGTCGTTGCGTGCCAAAAGCGTGTTCACATGCGCACAACAGCCCGTGCATGCGCCCGCACCCATAATGAACAACCCTCCTGTGTGCCCCACCCCCTGCCATACACAACCCCGCCCACGCTCCCTCCTCTCCTCCCATGCATGCGCATGCTCCACCAAGCACTCCCCCCCCCAGAAGCGTGCGACCCCCACTCACACCCAGTTTTGGGCCTAGAGGCCTCCCTGCAGCCTCCTGGAAGCAAAAACAGGCCGCAGGGGAGGCATCCACTCCGCGTGCGTGTGTGGCAGAGACCCAAAAATCAGCTGGCCATCGGGAGGTTCGATCACATTTGCAGTGGAGCTGAGCTGGGGTGACAACTCACATGCCCGCAGAGAGGGCTCTGCGTGTCACCTGTGGCACATGTGCCATAGGTTCGCCATCACGGCCCTAGGACATTACAATCATCATAAATATGAGCCAAGCATCTGAATTTTGATTAGGTGACCACAGGGAGGCTGCAACAGAGATTGCCTTCTGCCACCGAGAGCCTCCCCGTACGCTCCCATAGCGTTGCCGTCGGCTAGACAATGTCGACTGGCGACACCCAAGGGGAGAGCCTTCTCCGTGGGAGCACCTATCTTCTAGAACAAATTGCCCCCGGAATTAAGAACTATCCCTGACCTACGCACCTTCCGCCGTGGTCTCAAAACCTTTTTCTTCCAACAAGCCGGGCTGGCATAAAACATGATTTTTAAATTTACATTTTTATTATTTTAATCAGGGTTAGTTTGGGCTTTTTTCCACATTTCAGCCAATAGTTTAATTATGTCTTTTAAAAGCCTTCTTTTAACTTTTATATATTTGTTTTTATTCTGGCTATACACTGCCCTGAGTCCTTTCCGGAGTAGGGCGGTATAAAAAACCAATAAACTCTAAACTCTAAGTGTGAAAAACAATTATAAGTCTCTTTTTCCAGTGTGGTTGTAACTTCGAACTGTCATTAAATGAACTGTCCTAAATTGAGGGCTTCCTGTATGTGCAAAAGTATCAGGCAGCTCTCATGCCCATATGATGTACAGGTAGTCTTCAACTTACAGCCACAACTGAGCCCAATGTTTCTGTTGTCAAGTGAAACATTTGTTAAGTGAGTTTTGCCCACTTCAACTGTGCTTCCAGAGCTGAAGAAGCTCCTTGGATGAGAAGCGAAAGGTCTTCAAAGGAGGGGGAAAAAATCCCATTAAGTCCAGTTGCCTCTTGAAAAGCTCCCGAGTTATGCCAACGATTTAAAGCACCCAGGAGGCCTCGCCCAGCTGCTGACTAACCCAGCTGCAAGATCTTCGACGATCTCAAGCATTTCCGGCTTTCTAATGCAAAGGACAATACTCAACGGGGCAGAGGGAGTCCAGGTTTAATTTTGAAAAAGGCAGATCTGGAGGCTGCCGAATAAAGCTTGCGCGTCGGGGAGGCTTTAATGGGGGGGGGGGGTACTGTCTTCTATTTTTAGAACTATCTCCCCCCCCCCTTTCTAAACCAAGCTATTCTAACAGAGGCGGTGCAAACGCGTGCTTTCCAACTTCTAAGATCCACCGATCTCCGTGGATGCATCAGCCTCAATGGAAAACCAACACTGGAGTCACTTTTGAGCGAGCAACCCGTTAGGACGGGGCGGGAATAAAACGGCGATCGAAACCCACCGAAACTCGGGGCAACCCCCATCCGAATACGTGAAGGATCTGACTGCACGTGTGGACGGCATTGAGGCGGACACGCGTCCTATACTTCCGCAAACATCTCCCCCCTCCCCCCCCCGGCTTTGCAGCGAAACGCTAATCGTAATTTGTTGGGTCCTTGACAGGATCCAGGATGTTCTTCCAAGTGGGACTCAAACCCTTTTGTACAGATCAAAGCAAGGATCCGAAGTGGGGGTGAGGGGTGGTTCTTTTTCTGCGGGTCCCCCTAAACCCTCGCATGCGAGCACAACCCCGGAAATAAAACAAAGATAAAGCAGAGTTTACCTTATTCATCCCATTCCCCATGGCTCTAAAACGATCTGAAACTTTAGCACCAGAGGCTGGAAGCAAATCTATTGACTAGGAAGCTGCAAAGAATAATAATAATTAAAAAAATACTAGGGCGGGGAAACAACGGTATTTACTCTGTATGGTTGAGCAATCGAATAGAGAAGCGATTATATTGTTAGCTATTTTTCACCGCAGGAACTCTAAAGATATATAAATATATATATATCCCGTCCATCAGAATGAACCGGGACTTCCCTCTTTAAAGTGTCTTTTTTTTATAAGCGGAATCCGCCCCTGGACTTCTCTGGATGAAAACCCAGATGAACTAGTTACAACTTTACACTGCCAGGAATTACGTCTCGGTCAGCCCGACCTTTCTGATTTTTACCACTCCCACGTGTGATTAAACTCCAGGCGCCGTGAAAATTGCTCCAAATAACAGCGCGAACACTTCTGGGATTCGTAGTTTGATGCCCGTTCGGTGCCTGGCTTAAAGCGGGGAGGGAAAAACTACCACTCCCGGCATGCCCAGCGACAAGCCTCTGCTCCACCTTCCTGAGCACGTACACAAAGTGTGGGAGCTCCGCCCACTTTCATTCCTGGAAGGATGAGTAAGCGCTGGCGGCTTTTTTGCTGCAAACTGTGGAGGCGGCGGGGCGTTTTTGGTTTCTGGGCAATGGCAGCCGTCTAGTTAACGCCGTGCATTTTTCTATATATAGTTTTATTTATCGCTGCTTATGCAAATATATATTTTGTGCGAAAACAGCCCTAATTAAACGAGCCTTTTCCAGTAAATGGCTATCTGCAGAGTTGTTTTCTATAAGCCTATTTCCAGAAGCATATTTCCATTTTGATGTTCCAGTTATAGCAGCTGTATCTATATCTTACAACGGAATGGGGTGGGTGGGATAATTTTGCTATTGTTTTCATTTTGGTGTAGTTGAAATATTTGCAGCTTATCTCTATAGTAGAGATACACAAACACACACACAAACAGGCTGATGGTAGAGGCTATGTGCTGATACCTACACTCTTAAGCTCCCACTGCAGTTCTGCTAGTCCTCGTTTAGTGACTACATTCAGAATTGGTCACTTGATCATTGAGCACAGTAGTCACAAAGTGAAACTGCAGCTGTGTTTATGATCTTACTTCAGCTTTCCTTTTATGGGAAGCCCCCAGGCATGAAATCCTCTTACTTTCGTATGGAACCGGGAGCGCGCACGCATGCACAAAGCGTCCGTGATGATGCCTGGGCAGGTGGGTGGAGCCACCTGCTGCCACCACTACCAGTTCGCGAACTGGCAGAATACCACCTCTGGAAAGCCCCCCGCCCCCCAGAAGAATGAAATATTTTGGGGAATATTAAAAGAAGCAGAATATTATATTTCCCCAAAGGGTGAACTGGGAAAACATGCTAATAAGGACGGAAAGCAGACTCAGTCTTTCTTATTAGCCCCAGCGTATATTTTGTGCCCAGACTGGACCAGCCTAGTCATAAAACAAAAGGCCTTCACCTCCATGGATGGGATTAAAATTTACATTCTCCTTCACCCGAATTCTAAGAACAGGACATGATCCTTTAGGACATAACAGGGTGAACCCACTACAATTTAGCAAAAGACACAGTGCTCACTACATTGCACAATCCCCAGCACCATTTTAGAAACACTGTTAAAAGGAATGTCCTTCTGGGTTCAGCTCCAAGTGGGGAAGAAGACACTGGAGACATGGAGGCTGCTTGGAAAGATGGTTTAATGGTGGACAGGACCACATGGCTGGAGTCCTGAACAGAAAAGGTGCTTACATGCTTCAATGTTGGTGGACAGGAAGAGAAGAGCTGAGCAAGGGGCTTGCAGGGCTTTTTATCAACTGTTTGGCCCCACCTATCTGTTTCTTGTTCCTGTGTAAGAACTGTACTCTGATTGGTTGCCAGGCTCCCATGGGCTGAGTCCAGGTTCGGTAAGGCCAGTCCTACCTTAATCCCATAACTCTGCAGCTGAAGAGGAGAAGTCTTTATTATGTAAAGTGGACTAGCCCAGGCCTTAATGGCTCATTGACAGAGGGGGTGGGGGGCAGGAGGCTGCAGGAAACAAAACATGTTTCTTCATTTTCACATCTAGGGAAATATAATATTCTGCCCTTTCAATATTTCCTAGGGTATTTCATTTTTCTGGGAGAGAGATGGGTGATAACTTTCCACAACACTATAAGGCCTTGCACTCATCAAGCTAAATTTGCTAGCTATCCCAGAACCTGCATGCTGGGTGTGCGGTGGTGTTGGTTCTGCTCATCAATAAATAGACCTTCTTTCTTAAGCAGCCCCCATTTTATTCCCAGCTTGGAACTGGAACAGGATTTTTCTTCCAACACTTTGTTTTATGAACCTGTGGAAGTTGTAAACGTAGGCATGGTTGCAAAGTTACATTTTCATTACCATTGTAACTCTGAAGAATCACTAAAGCAATTGCTAAAAGGGGTCTTTCCTGTGCTATACGGTCATCTAGGTCAGAGGTCTCCAACCTTTGCAACTTTAAGTCTGAAGTCCTTCAGACTTAAAGTTGCAAAGGTTGAAGACCCCTGATCTAGGTGCCTATTGCAAACTCTTACTATTTCATATTCCATATCCTTTTAATCTTATTATGTATTATACTGCTGCTTTAATTGTAAGAACTTTAAAATTCTTTGATTATTAGAAACAGTGTATAAATATATTATAAAGCTTGTTTGTACCACAGATGTTTTTTTTAAAACAACTGTGCTCTTTGCCTATATACATTAAAACATTTCTTTTTCTGGAGCTGCTTCTACTATAGAAAGCTTATTCCATTTCACTGACTTTCTAATATTCTTTTGGGTCCTGATGGCACATGAGTGATGAAGTGATTGAGGCCCAAAAGAATGTAATAAACCACAAGCAGGTTGCAGGCACAAATTGGGGCATCCAAAGTCAAATTGGCTTTAAAAAACTACCGTTTTCCTGAAAGGCCATGAGGCCTGGATCTTGCCATGCTCTGAATCAGTGGTGGGTTTCAAATTTTTTAGAACCTACTCTGTAGGTGTGGCCTATTTTGTGGGCGTGGCTTGGCAGTCATGTGACAGGGTGGGAGTGGCCACCTTTTAAAATGTGGTAAAACTCATTTAACAACGCTCTTGCTTAGCAACCAAAATTTGGGACTCAATTGTGATGATAAATTCTTTCTTCCTTTCTTTCTTTCTTTCTTTCTTTTTTTCTTTCTCTCTCTCTCTCTCTCTCTCTCTCTCTCTCTCTTTCCTTCCTTCCTTCCTTCCTTTCCTTTCCTTTCCTTCCCATTGGGTCACTGGCAGCGGCGGGTTCTCTAAATTTCACCAACCGGTTCTCGCGAGTAGGTGCGAGACTGCAGAAACCCACCACTGCTCTGAATCTAGACTTTCCTTCTCAGGGCAGCTTCTGAATCTTTTCCCACCTATGTTTTCACTTGTTTTGCTAACTCCAGTGCTATAAATTGTTTTATCATATTCTTTCCAGAAGACTTGCAGATTTTGTTATATGGTTTTGTAGTGCTACTGTTGTTGCGCGTGCTGAAAATTATGCTTTAAGATGGGCAGTGATAAATAAATTCCATTGGAATATAAAGTTGAAAATGATCCCAGAAAACAGCAACAGCAAAGCATTTTTTTGTACAAAAACAAAAAACATACAATCCAGCGTGGACATCTCCAGGTATCAAGCTTGAACTGAGGGAGCCTCAGTAATTCCTTATAAAGCCATGAGTACCGTTAGTCCTTGAGTTATGACTACAATTGAATCCAAAATTTCTGTTGCCAAGCAAGGCAAGTTGATCAGTGAGTTTTGTCCTATTTTACAACTTATCTTGCCACAGTTAAGTGAATCGCTGCAATTGTTGATGTTGTTCATTGTTTTTAAGGGCATCTGGCTTTCCCATTGACTTTGTGTGTCAGGTTGCAAAAGGTGATCAGAGATGACCCCAGGACACTGCAACTGTCATAAATACATGTCAGTTGCCAAATGTTTTGAGTTTTGATCACGTGACTGTGAGGATGCTGCAATACGGTATTGAAAAACGGTGATAAAGTCACTTTTTAAATGCCATTGTAATACAACTGAAACTGCTCTAATTTATTTTGTGGTGCTAACCGTGAAGAGTCTTGAGTCCCAAATGTTTTTCTGTCAACTTAAAAGACACAATATTTCTCATTCCTTTACTTTACCTTCTGTCTCAGTCATTCTCAGACGCTCGATTGTTGTAGGAAATGGTGGGCCATAAGCACCATTCTGTGTGTGTGTGTGTGTGTGTGTGTGTGTGTGTGTGTGTGTGTGTGAGAGAGAGAGAGAGAGAGAGAGAGAGAGAGAGAGAGAGAGAGAGAGAGAGAGAGAGAGCAAAACTGCAGTTCTACAAACATTCAGGGGTTGGGGGGCTTAGTCTTCTACCAAACTAATCACCAATATTTCTGCAAATAAAGTAAGCAGACACTTCAGGAAATTTCACAATATCTTTTTGTCTTATTATTATTATTTTTGTTGCTATTTCACCTGCAGTGATAGTTCCTTTATTTGTCACTGTCGCGCAGAAAATGAAACTTATCTTAATCTCATTGAATATCTGAAATGAACTGAAATGTAGAAAGACAATTTCACATTGAGGAGCGTTTCCACTGCTGAGTAATTTTACTGTTTAATATAAGCCGATGGTATCCAAGCAAATATTCAGGGGTAAGGCACTATAGAAATGAAGAAAGGTTTCCTGTGTATCTTAAAGCCTTACGCCAGAATTGAAATCTGTTGTAGTTTCAGATGAAGTCGTGTTGTGAACCATTTTCAGGGTTTCACTGGTTTTTCAGCATTTGTGAAACAGGTGTGTTCTGCCTGCTCTATCAGCTGTTTCAGTACTATTTTCCCAAAGCAGAGAACAAGGACCAGTTTAATGTTTAGATACTGTCCTGAAGTATAACAAGTACCAAGCAGCTCAGAATGTTAGTCTAGACTCTAGGCTTATATTGCACATGGTTGTTATATATGAATGAGTGCTTATCATCCAACCTGATTGGCTGCTAATAATCACCTTTTATGACACACATTTAGACCTTTTTATTTGTTAAAGTTCTTCAACCCCTGAAGTCTCTAGTCTAGTGATGGTGAACCTTTTTGGAGTCAAAAATTCCAAAAGTGCCTAACTTGACTCTGATTGTTGTGGCCCAGCCAGCTCCGGATGAGCTGCTGATGGACTCCTCTAGTGAGGAGTCCTATGAGCCTGCTCTGGAGGAGGAGGGCAACCTTGAGAGAGCAGAGAGCCCGGCTGGTCATCAGGAGGCACCTGGGTCTTGGAGTAGTGGGGAGGATCAAGGCCAGTTTGTCCCTGATGCTAGAGTGAGAAGGGCTGAAAAAGGAGGCTTCAATTGCATCAGAAGCGAACTCGTAGGATTTGAATTAGTCCCAGCTGCCTAATGACCGGCCCCTCCCAAGAGGGTTTAAAAGGAAGTCTTTGCTAAGGAAGTCCTTGCAGAGAACAACGTTGATTTCTAGATTCGTGTTTATTCGTGTTGATTTTCAGGTTCGTGTTTAGTCGAGTTAGGAAGCTTTGTATCTGTTCAGAGTCATTCAGGCAAGCAGCCAAGAGAGTTAGTGGCAGGCAACCAGTCTTGTGTTAGTCGGAGTAAGGGGGGGGGCAGGGGGGGGTTTCAAAATTTTTGGAACAGGTTCTGTGGGTGTGGCCTGCTTTGTGGGAGTGGCTTGCCGGCCATGTGGCCGGGTAGGAGTGGCTTGCCAGCCATGTGACCGGGTGGGAGTGGCCAATTTGGAAAATGTGAAATTCACTTAACAATGGTCTTGGTTAGCAACCAAACTTTTGGGCTTAATTGTGGTCATAAGTTCTCTCTCTCTCTCTCTCTCTCTCTTTCTTTTTCTTTCTTTCCTTCTGTCTTTCTTTCTCTCTTTCTCTCTCTCTCTTTCTTTCTCTTTCTCTCTTTCTGTCTCTTTTCTTTCTCTCTTTCTCTCTCTCTTTTTTCTCTTTCTTTCCTTTCTGTCTCTCTTTCTTTTTCTCTCTTTCTCTCTGTCTGTCTATCTTTCTCTCCTTCCCACTCTCTGTCTCTCTGTGTGTGTCTGTCACTCTCTGGTTCCCCCCTCCCTCCCTGTCTCTCTGTGTGTCTGTGCCTCTCTCTCTCTGTCTGTCTCCCCCCACCCACCCAAGCCTCCTCAGCCTCTCTCACCCATCCACCGGACGAAGGAACCTGGCGTCCGATGGGTGAGCAAGCGAGCGAGCAAAGGCTTTTGAAGCAAAGGCTTCAAAGGCTGCCGGCTAAGAACAGCGCGCTACGCTGCGCGAACCCCCCCCCCCAGTCGCGGCAAAACTTTCCCTGTTAGCGCGACTGGCAGGGGGCGGGGGGGGGTTCGCGCACCCTAGCGCGCTGTTCCTAGCCGGCAGCCTTTGAATGGGTGAGAGAGAGAGAGAGTAGCCGGTCAGGCTACTTCCAGGAGCTGAGGAGGTTTGTGGGGGGGGGGGGGGAGACAGACAGACAGAGAGAGGCACAGACACACAGAGAGACAGGGAGGGAGGGGGGAACCAGAGAGCCAGAGAACCCGCTGGCTGTATTTACTCTCTCTCTCACCCATCCACCGGACGAAGGAACCTGGCGTCCGATGGGTGAGCAAGCGAGCGAGCAAAGGCTTTTGAAGCAAAAGCTTCAAAGGCTGCCGGCTAGGAACAGCGCGCTACGCTGCGCGAACCCGCCCCCCCCAGTCGCGGCAAAACTTTCCCTGTTAGCGCGACTGGCAGGGGGCGGGGGGGGGGTTCGCGCACCCTAGCGCGCTGTTCCGCCGCGCCTAGCCGGCAGGGCCCCTCCAAGTCAACCAGACTAATCCCCTCCAAAGAGTTAAGGTGAGAGAGTTCGTATTCCTGGAAGGGCAGGCGGGTAGGAAAAACGCTGAATAATAAATAACTTCCGGGTCCACGGTCCAAAGGGATCGATGGGGTTCTGAAAATTTGACGAAAGGGCTCGCGAGAACCCCCGCGAGCCCTGAGAAACCCACCCCTGGGGGGGGTGTCGGAACATTGATGTATCTCTCCCTCCCTCCCTCCCTCTCTTTTTCGCGCACACACACGCACACACCTTCCCAAGCAAAACAAAAACAATTATCTATCTCTGCCCACCCCTCTATCTAGACCAGGCATCACCAACCTTTCAGAATTCAGGGACCACTAAATTCATAATTTTAAATCCCACGGGCCACTAATATGATCTGCCTAATGACCAGCTGGGTGGGAATGGCTAGGTGGTCATGTGACTGGGTGGACATGGCCAACTCGATGTCATTCATGTTGGGTGCTTTGCTGGCCTCTACTTGTCCCTCCTCTCCCAGCCCCTCCTCGCCTCCCCACCCAGGCTCCTTAGGGCCCCAACAGGAAGCAGTTGTTGGAGCTAAGCAGCCACCATGTGAAAGAGTTGGCACTCTGACCGAGAAGGAGGCTCAGCAGAAGCACCTCAATGAGAACTATGACATAGGCTTTCCAAGCAGAGGGAAGACCTGCAGAAGTGCAAGGCCAGGTACCGGCACCTGCAGGCTCAGTGGGCTGAGATGGTCAGCCAGTTCCAGGCCATGAGGCAGTCCCACTGGAACAAGGACCTCCGGCCACCAGCAGCACTTCCTTCCAGCCTTCGCCCAAAGCCCTGCATCAGGAGGCTGAAGCACACCTCAAGTCAAAATTTCTCCCCGCCTCTGACCCACACAAAAAGACCTCAAAGGGAAACACAAATTTTCATTGCATGTATCCAGCCCAGGGGCTTTGAGGACCCCTGGTTTAGTAAATATAAAAATATAAATATAAAAAATGCCAATAATTTTTCTACAGACCACCAACATTTTCTCATGGACCACCAGCAGTCCACGGACCACCAGTTGATGACCGCTGATCTAGGCAACTCTAAACAGAACTTTGGGAAAGAATAGTATTGCCCCTGTGGCCCAAGGATCTGTCCCATGCAACATACATTATTCTTTTTCAGTTGACGGATCCTGCAGCCTACACACGGCTGCTTGGCAGGGGTGGTATCACCAAGGCCTTGATTCTTGGTGGCTTCAGAGAAGGCTCTTAATAGGCTTGGTAGGTTCTGAACATCTTCCTTCTTTCTGTCAGCTGAAGATCTCAACATTCTGCCACCTTCATAATGGGTCTCCCCATCTCTGCTGGAATCCCAGAAGGTCCATTTTGTCAACCCAACTGAGAAGCACTTGTCCAGCTTCTCCAAACTGGCCAACTAATCAGATTTTTAGCATTTCCTGTGTGGTAACCCTCAATTTCTCTAAAACCTTTCCTTTTCCATTGTTCTGCTTCTTCACTCTGGCAAAGCAGGAATCCAACTGTTGTTGCAATAAACATGGTTATTCTCTGTGTTGTGCTCCTTACTTGGGCAAAAATCCACAAGAAATGCCGGAGAGAATATAGGTAACTGTTCCAATCACTTCATTGCAGTTTGCAAGGGCGTACAGTGAAATTCAAATAAAAAGGCACATATTTTCATATGGTCTTTCACCCCAAACGTTCCATACAAATTGATCTAGTAGTTCACGAAAATAGTTTGCAGCAGGCCATTTGTGTTTCACAAATTTCAGCGCTACATTTCCAAGAATTATAGCACATTCCCTTTCCCCCCCCAATGGCGTACATTATGTTCATTTTCTGGGTTGAAAAAAACTACAAAAAACCCACTACGTTTGTAGATCAAGGCATCATAAACAAAAATGCTTTTCACGTTTATTTGTTTAATAATTCTTCAAAAGTGGTAATACCCACTGTGACGTTGCTTTCATTTCCTGATCTCATCAAAAATAAAACTTTTATTTAGATCTTTGAGGAACTACAGCCTATAAGTCTATTTCGGACAAAAATTTGATACAATAAATGCATTCTTATTCAAGAGATGGTACAAGTTTTTGGCTTTACATTTCAAAGCTGGTATCTCTCCAGAATTGTTTCAAGACTGTAATGAAAAATCTTTGCAGTTTTCACGATGCAGCTCTGCTGCTTGTATAAAGTCAAAGGCTACAACTAATTGTGGAACTAGAGCTAGCATTTTTCAGACTAAATCACTGATTCCTAATGGGTAGAGTGAGAGAAAGTGACAGGTAAAATTTAGAGATATTTTCTAGAATTTATTTTGGCTTGTTTTGAATAGGATAAGAATTCTGTCATGGAGTTTGCAGGAGACAATTAGTTCATTTAATTGGTTCGTGACTTTCTGAGACTCCTTGCCAAGTTTTGCAGATATTGGCCTGTCAACTCTCCAAGCCAGATAAGGTCTGTGACTATAAATCCTCCCTTGAAAGACTTTGTTGGATGTGAAGGAGCAGAATTCATAGTAAATTAATAAAAGGATTTTTGTCAGGACAAGGAGTTTGCTTCCTGCTCTTGGGAAGCCTAGGTCAGAACATTCTTTGAGAAGGACTTATGCCCCTCTTCTAAACCAGGGGTGTCAAAATCAAGGCCCGTGGGGCGGATGTGGCCCGTGCTTAAATCTGGCCTGTGGAGCTGGGCTGGAAATAATAAAGGACCGACCCACAGCATCCCATTTTGGCTGGCAAACTGCTGCAGGAGGCCATCCAGGCTAAAAACAAGACACAAGGGGAACACGTGGAAACCGCCACCCTCCCCGTGCGCCATTTTGGCTGACAAAGATGAAACGCCGCAAGAGACACCTAGAGAGCAGATGGAGATCTTCTCGCTCCGAAGCCGACCGAACACTAGTGAGAGCCCATATAAGGACTTACTTAGTGGCGATAAGGGTGGCCAAACGTGAGTATTGTGCCACCCTTATTGCATCCGCAGATAACCGCCCTGCCGCCCTGTTTGGAGTGACCCGCTTCCTCCTTCACCAGAGGCCGCGGGAAGCCCCTCTACAGGGACGAGCAGAGGAATTTGGTATATACCTGCAGGACAAAATCACTCGGATTCGGAACGAGTTGCCCTCCATTGAGAGTGGTCCGGTCGGATTGTCCGAGGCTGTTCTTGAGACACCATCTTGGGAGAAGTTTGACTTTGTTACTACCGAGGATATGGACAGGTTGTCAAGGAGACTTAAGGCCACCACATGTTTATTGGACCCGTGTCCCTCCTGGCTTGTACTGGCATCCTGGGAGGTGACATGAGGCTGGCTACAGGATATCGTGAACGCTTCTTTGAGTGAGGGGTCCTTGCTTGCCGTCTTGAAAGAGGCGGTAGTGAGACCCCTCCTCAAGAAGCCTTCCCTGGACCCAGCATTGCTGGAAAATTACCGTCCGGTCTCCAACCTTCACTTTTTAGCGAAGGTTGTAGAGAGTGTGGTGGGCCAACAGTTTCCGCAACACCTGGAGGAAATTGATTATCTAGACCCGCGCCAGTCCAGCTTCCGACCCGGTCACAGCACCGAGACGGCATTGGTCGCGTTGGTGGATGATCTCTGGAAGGCGCGGGATAGGGGATGTTCCTCTATCCTAGTCCTATTAGACCTCTCAGCGGCTTTTGATACCATCGACCATGGTATCCTATTGCACCGATTGGGGGGGTTGGGGCTGGGAGGCACCGTATTACGGTGGTTCTCATCCTACCTCTCTGGTAGGTTGCAATGTGTGTTGGCAGGGGGGCAGAGGTCGGCCTCGAGACCCCTTTTATGCGGGGTTGCTCAGGGGTCGGTCCTCTCGCCCCTCCTGTTCAACACCTATATGAAGCCGCTCGGCGGAATCATCCGTGGTTTTGGGGTGGGATATCATCTGTACGCTGATGATACCCAGCTGTACATATCCACCCCAGACCACCCCAACAATGCCACCGAGGTGTTGTCCCGGTGTTTGGAGGCCGTAGGGATCTGGATGGGTAGTAACAAACTCAGGCTCAACCCGTCCAAGATTGAGTGGCTGTGGTTTCCAGCACCCCAGTTCAGCCAGGTAACTCCAACTCTGACCATTGGGGGTGAAACACTGGCCTCCGTGGAGAGGGCGCACAATTTGGGTGTTCTCCTGGATTCCCGGCTGTCCATGGAGGACCATGTGGCGGCCGTGGCCAGGGGGGCATTTCACCAGGTTCGCCTGGTGCGCCAATTGCGCCCCTTACTGGACCGGGCTGCCCTTCGCATAGTCACTCAAGCACTCGTGACATCCCGACTTGACTACTGTAACGCTCTCTACCATGGGGCTTCCCTTGAGGTGCACTCGAAAGCTACAGATAGTCCAGAATGCGGCCGCGCGGGTGATTATGGGAGCCTCTAGGTACTCCCACATAACACCTCTCCTGCGCAAGCTGCCTGTGGCCTTTCGGGTGCGCTTCAAGGTTTTGACGACCATCTTCAAAGCACTCCATGGCTCGGGGCCTAGTTATGTGCGAGACCGTCTTCTGCCCCATACATCCCTTCGTCCGATCCGCTCCCACAGAGAGGGCCTTCTCAGGGTGCTGTCGGCCGGGCAATGCCAGTTGGCGACACCCAGGGGAAGGGCCTTCTCTGTGGCGGGCCCTACCCTCTGGAAGACTTACCCCCCGAACTACGTACCATCTCAGACCTCCGCCTCTTCCGCCAGCGTCTTAAGACGCACCTTTTCCAACAAGCCGGCCTAGCATAACCTCCCATTTTGACCATTTTTAGATAGTTTTTAATTTGGGGGATTTTATACTATTTTAGCAAAGGGTATGGATTTAATAGCTTTTTAAAATTTTGTACTTTTGTTATATTTGTCATGTTTTTAAATTTCCTGGGTCCTTTTTGGAGAAGGTGCAGAGTATAAATTTGAATAAACTAAACTAAACTAAACAAAGTGCTGCAGGAGGTCTACCCTCCCCCCGCCGGCCCGTGGAGAACTACAATGCTGATCTGGCCCTCAAAGAAATCCAGTTTGACACCCCTATTCTAGACATATATTGGTAACTGATGATTTCTTTGTAATGGGCCATTGGTAGACAGGTCAGATAGAAAATGTCAAATGAAAGAAGAGGAGTTTGGAGAGGACTCATATAAAATGGAAACTACAGACTTCAAAAGCTTGCTAAGGAAAACTAAAGTGATTGGTGTATACCAGGGGTGGGCAAACTTTGCAACTTTAAGTCTGAAGGACTTCAGCTCCCAGAATTCTCCAGCCAGCAAAGCAAAGCTGGCTGGAGAATTCTGGGAGCGGAAGTCCTTCAGACTTAAAGTTGCAAAGTTTGCCCACCCCTGGTGTATACAGTGTATACTGTCACGCGTACGAGGCAGAGATGGTATTCAGCAGATTCTGACCAGTTCTGGAGAACCGGTAGCGGGAATTTTGAATAGTTTGGAGTACCAGTAAATACCACCTCTAACTAGCCCCGCCCCCATCTGTACTCTGTCTCCCGACTCCCAGCTGATCGGGAGGGAATGGGAATTTTGCAGTAACCTTCCCCTAGAGTGGGGAGGAAATGGGGATTTTGTGGTAGCCTTCCCCTGCCACGCTCACCAAGCCACACCCACCAAGCAACGCCACACCCACCAAGCAACGCCCACAAAACCAGTAGTAAAAAAATTTGAATCCCACATTTATTGACCTGGCTACTTGCAAGACCGCCTCCTGCTACCAAATACCTCCCACCGACCAGTTCGCTCCCACAGAGAGGGCCTCCTCAGGGTACCATCGGCCAAACAATGTTGGCTGGCGACCCCCAGGGGGAGAGCCTTCTCTGTGGCAGCTCCTGCCCTCTGGAATGACCTACCCCCCAACCTAAGTATGATCACTGACCTACGCCTCTTCCGCCAGGCCTTGAAAACGCATTTATTCCGTGCGGCCAGCCTGGTGTATTTTTTAATCGATTTTATTTAGTAATTTTATTTGGTTTTAGAACAGGCCCCTAATTTAATTGACATTTTAATTGACATTTTAAAGTATTTTATATATTCATGTCTTTGTTGTTTTTATTATGCCTGTTCACCGCCCTGAGTCCCGCAAGGGAGAAGGGCGGTATACAAATTCAATAAACATTAACATTATTGGGAATGAAGCCCGATAAAATAAACAAAGACATATGGTATCTGACCCTCCATATTACTACAGCAGCCAGAATACTCTTTGCACAGGACTGGAAGAATGAGTTACTACCCTCAGATAGCAAACTGCTCTGGAAAATCTCAGAATGCGCGGAAGCAGATCGCCTAACAAAAATACTCAGAAACCAGAAGTGTTGGATTTCGGGAACAGAGGGAGTTCGGATGCAGGCTAGTTAGAAAGAACAAGCCGTTTATTGAAACAGGCAAAAGACGCGAAAACTATTTACAAAAGAAGAAGTGCGGTAGACAGGGGCTCCCGCGTTTGACAGCTACTTATATGCGAGCTGTCAAACGGGGAGCCAATCAGGACGCTCCAGGACCTAGTTTCCCGCCAGCCGCGTCTGAGCCAATCAGACGCGACTGGCAGTTTCAGACTTGCTACAGTCTGTTGCTATGGTCCTTCAGGGAAGAGTGGAAGACTTGCGGCCGGTCATAGGTCGAGACCGGTCGCAAGTCAAGGACTCAACAAGAAGCACTCGGATTATTACAACTGCTGGAATTTATGGTACAAGTGGATGAAACATAGAAAAGAAAACCTGAAATACTCCTAATTGTTCTCTGGTAGCTATCGGTTTAAATGGGTGTATACTTAGACTTGCTTGTTGCAATATATTGTCTGTGTGTGTAATGGGAAAATTTGTTTTGTTTTTGTCTTTTTTTGTTTTTAAAATTTGTAAATAAAAATTTATTATTAAAAAAAAAAAAAGGAACCAGGTGAATCCACCAATTCAAAGCCAAGGCAAACAAGGATCAGACAAAACCTTCAGACTACTAATATATCCAAACCAGAGAAAAGAGATGAAATCTGAAATGGAGGTTCTTAAGCCAGTTTCATTTCCAGCCAGTTTAAGGCTGCAATGCAGAAAAGCCCAGTTATGGAAAATTAAAAACAAAAGAAAGCCACATAATGCAATTCATTCTAGTAGAAGCATAAACTCAAGTTTGCCATTGAAATTAAACTGTGTAAAGATAACTACAGTTTGCAGTACAGCAATGTAAAATTTAGTAAAAATTTTATTTGAGTAAAACGGGAAAATAAGAGAATTATGCTTTAAAGCAGAGGTCCCCAACCTTTGCAACTTTAAGTCTGAAGGACTTCAGCTCCCAGAATTCTCCAGCCAGCAAAGCTTATTTAATTAATCGCCTTGGAACTCTCAAATGTTGCTTCAAGTGGTTATGCTACCCAGAAGGTAAGGACGTATTTCTTTAAGAAACAATCACTTTCAGAATTAAATCAAAGATCTGAAAGGCTGGGGTTAACTTTATGATTTTATAAAAATGGAAATATGACTAATCTGCCTGTCATTTAAAGAACACTGAAATCTAGACCCTGCTCCAAAAACATCACTTAGAATTGCCTCCTTGAAGGATTTGGTTGAAAGTATTCCCATCCTAAACGTATTGTCAGAACACGTTTCAAGATGTAGCTAAAAAAGAAAGGTTTTGCCCTGCTAGTGAGATGTATTTCTGCAAAGTATTTTATTAAAACGACATTTCTAGCTAGGTGATATGAATTTGGCCTTCTATAAGCCTTCCCTCTAGCTTTTGAGTTCAGTCAAGGTTGGCTATGGGGCCCTATTCTATTCTAGTATTTGCCTAGAACAGGGGTGGGCAAACTTTGCAACTTTAAGTCTGAAGGACTTCAGCTCCCAGCTTTGCTGGCTGGAGAAGTCTGGGAGCTGAAGTCCTTCAGATTTAAAGTTGCAAAGGTTGGAGACCCCTGCTTTAAAGTATTAATGTTTAGAATGGACCCTCATATACATATAGATGCACATGCACATACACATATATATACAGCGTGTGTGTGTGTGTGTGTGTGTATGTACTCCTAAGAAACATACAAATTACAGCATAGTCATACATATTTATAATAGATTCTGTAAAATTGTAACCTGCAAACATTTTACCCGAAATGACACTGCTTTATGCAAATGTAATAGTAATCATTTTTTTAATTTACATATCAGGAACATGAAATGGCATTTATATCTGGAACAGAGCTGATCTTGCATTTAAGTAGAAATTTATCAGCTATTGTTATAGTGGCATGTTGACCTCCATAGCAATAGTTTAAAAAAATTTTACTGAGTTAAATTCTGAGCAATCAACAATATCTATAAAGATTTCTAGATCAAATTCTGAATATAAAATGTTTCCTTTTATTTGATTTAAAAGTCAAAAGTACATGCTAAAGATGTACCACAACTCTTCCTTACTTTTCAGTTCCAATAATTCATAAAAACTATACTATTAATACCACACTATTTCCTGTGAAATTACATTAGGTAACTCAGTTTCAATATGAATGTAAGTCATGTTCATTCATTCACCCATACCTGGCATCTTCAAAATCTTTAATACAGCAGGTTTTTTTTTCCGTATCTGCTATTTACAGTGGGAAAAAATCAGTAAATATTTTTACTGAGACCTTCAATTCTCAGCATTATTTATTTTCCCACAGTATCCTAAATGCAATGCACGTTCCATTAACAGATTACAGATCTAAGCAGCGGTTACAAAAGGCATATTTTGTGTTATCGTGCAAAATTTCCCCCCAAATTCTTGAAACACGTGTTTAGTATTTTAATGAAAAATACTGATAAAATACCTAAATACACTTTAAAAAGCTACAATTAAAGGAAACAACTAGTTTTAGTTAGCACTTAAAAGCTTAGATGATTCCACTGCTGATTAGGCAGGGTAGAAAGATAATGTGACTGGAGAAGAAAGGATGAATTTGATTTTTTGATTTGATTTTATTCGACTTTTATACCGTGTTACTCTCACCAAAAAAGGGACTCGGGGCGGTGCACAGGAAGTTAAGAGGACAAATATAAACATATACAAAAAGAATAAATACGTCATAAATAATCAATAAAATCTTATTAAATTAAGCAATACCCTGTGCTAAAATCAATTTAAAACCCATTTGTTAAAACTTTAGTTTAATTTAAAATCAGTCAATAAAATAGTCTCGGAAGTTAGGCCAGGCCAGCTAAATGAAAGAAGTGTGTCTTTAGATGTTGGCGGAAGAGGCGGAGGTCCGTGATGTTCCTGAGCGCAGGGGGTAGCTCGTTCCAGAGGGCAGGGCCCGCCACAGAGAAGGCCCTTCCCATGGGCGTCGCCAGCCGGCATTGCCCCTCCTCTCTGTGGGAGCGGATTGGTCGAAGAGATGTATGAGGTAGGAGGTGGTCTCGCAAGTAACTAGGACCCGTGCCATGGAGCGCTTTAAAGATGGTGATCAACACCTTGAAGCGCACCCAAAAGGCCACAGGCAGCCAGATTGAATGTATTCAATCTTCCTCAGTTTAGTGCCCTACAAGTGTGCTGTACATGACTTTTTGAATTCACAGTTAGCTTCATGTTGGGAGTTATAGTGTAGCTTAACTACACATCATATCTCCAGGACAACTGAGGGAAGTGATGAAGCACCTATACTGATGTAGTCTTTGCAACCAAGCCAGATATTGTATGGGCACATTTCCCCCCCCCCCTTTCTTATGGTTCAAGATATAACTACATAAATTGGTAGTTGGGCTGAAGACATCTATCAGTTGCATGCTTGAATTGCCCTTTGAACCAAGAGCCTCTAACCAGTAGCCTCTGAAAACTAGGAGTAGTACCCTATTTCCTTGAAAATAATATCCCTATACCAAAAATAAGCCCTACCGTGTTTTACCTGTGCACCTAATATAAGCTCTACCCCCAAAATAAAACCTATTTAAGTGTGTACAGCAGCCACCCGCCCATTCCATCTGGTTGTTTGCGGTGCCACGAGGCGAGGCAGGGTGGTAGTGGAGTTGCCACACACACCCCGCCCCACTCACCTCAGGGACAACTGCCTCACAGCTGCAGCAACTGCAACCATGTGCAGCAGGAGCCCATGTGTCCACTAACTGTGGACATATATAATTTTCTTCAGGCATAGTGTAAATATCCTGGTGGCCATGGCTGGTGGCCATGGCTATCCCTTGTGACATCTGCTTTTGTTATGTCTTGTAGCAGTTTGTTTCATTTAATTGCAGGTAGTATTTAATTTTAATTTAATTTAATTTAAATTTATATAACCGCACCTCTCTTCCCAAGGGGACTCAGGGCGGTGCACAGGAATTAAAACAGAAATATACAATATACAATGACAGAAATCAGTACATAAAACTACATGCTAAAAACGTATTAAATTCATTACCCTGTGCTAAAAAATACCCTAAAATCTATTGACCCATTAAAATCTAATTAGAGATTATTTAAAACTCAGTCTACTAGTGGCTAAACGCGGGGGGGGGGGGGGGGGGACGACGACTAGGCCAGGCCGGCTAGAGATGAGTCTTCAGGTGCTTGCAGAAGGAGCGAAGGTCCGTGATGGTCCTAGGTTCGGGGGGGTAGGTCGTTGCAGAGGGTTGGGCCTGCCACAGAGAAGGCCCTTCCCATAGGAGTCGCCAGCTGGCATTGCCCGGCGGACGGCACCCGGAGGAGTCCCCCTCTGTGGGAGCGAATCGGACGCAGGGATGTATGAGGCAGTATGAAGGAGCTTTTGTCTTTTTTTAACCTTGTAATTGGAGAATCATGATTGCCTATGGAGATTATCAATCATCTAAGTCATGGCTGCCCCAAAGGTGGGTTTTTCCCCCCAAAAGGCAACTGGATTTTGTTTTTTTCCTTGAAGACGGTTCACTTCTCATCCAAGAAGCTTCTTCAGTTCTGTTCTGAAGAATTGAAGAAGCTTCGTGGATGAGAAGGGAAACATCTTCAAGGAAAAACCAAACTCCAGTTGCCTTTTGAAAAAGCACCTTTGGGAGAATTGTGATTATGAATGTAAACAGAGAAGAAACATCTCACACTAATGAAGACTTGCTTAGTCCATGGATGGGTGACACTAAGAAATCCGATAATTGAAGACTAGATTAAAAAGACAAAAATATCCAAAATATTGCCATTGTCCACGGGAGAACAAAAGGTGTTAAATGGGCATACTAGTGTTGTTTGTGCTGTACACACACACACACACACACACACAAACAGAAGAGCTTGGGTTGCAACATCATAACGCTTATCATCAAATTCTATGGATGCCCCTGGTTGCCAAGGAAACTACTGGAAATATATGTGTCAGCCTCTCAAGATAGACCAGGCTAAGAAATCAATGCCATATGGTTTAGGATTATTTTTATTGCAACAACTTTAGTAACAGAAGTTTGCTAGTCTGAATGCACTTCCCCCTCCCCTCCTTAATTTGTGAACGAGGGAAGGGCTTGTCTGAGACATTTATTATTTTCTTGTCCAGACTCAGGCAACTTTTATCTGACTTTTCCTCCTGTCTTTCAAGACCATTCCTTCCTCTCTCTACAGTATGTGGGCTCACTGAAAATCAAGTTCAGCCGGATCAAATTTTCCTTAAGTGAATCAGGTGAAATTGTGAATTGATTCAAAAATTTACACTTCAACTGTTCTTACATAGGAATATAACTTACTTTTGCAAGTTATATTCAAGGAAAGAGAAGAAATCAACTGCAACGCTAGAGGCAAATCAGATATTATTTTTCTACCCTTTTGGAGGGCCAGTTGTAACTTTGTTGTTGTTAGTTGCAAAGTTGTGTCTGATCCATTCCAATGCCATGGACAATATTCCTCCAGGCCTTCCTGTTCTCTACCATCCTCTGGAGTCCATTGAAGCTCATGCCTACTGCTTCGGTGACTCCATCCAGCAACCTCATTCTCTGTTGTCCCTTTCTTCTTTTGCCCTCAATCTTTCCCAACATTAGGCTCTTCTCCAGTGAGTCCTTCCTTCTCATTAGGTGGCCAAAGTATTTGAGTTTCATCTTCAGGATCTGGCCTTCTAAAGAGCAGTCACGGGTGATCTCTTCTAGGACTGACTGGTTTGATCGCCTTGCAGTCCAAGGGACTCACAGGAGTCTTCTCCAGTACCTTAGTTCAAAGGCCTCGATTCTTTGGCGCTCAGCCTTTCTTATGGTCCAACTTTCACAGTCATATATTGCAACTGGGAAAACCATAGCCTTGCCATCATAACTTTAGTTGACAAAATAATTGATTCTATCTTGGCTCTGAAGTTTCTGCTGCAATTATTAGAGTCACTTATCACCCCCCTGGTCTTCCGGTTTCTAGTGTGCATGTATGCGCAAAGACCAGCAGGCCGGTGCACATGCATGCACTGGAAACTGGAAGAACACCAGCCCGGTGCGCATGTGCATCAGAAACCAGAAGACCAAGTGGCCAGTGCGCATGCACGTGTCAGTAACCAGAAGAGCAGCCGCCCGGCACGCACATGCACACTGAGAGACTGGTCTTCCGGTTTCCAGCACTCCCGTGTTGAAGACCAGCTGGCTGGTGCGCCAGAACCTGGAAGAGCAATGGACAACAGTTCACGTGCCTGGAGAGATGGCTCTGCGTGCCACTCCTTTCAGTTTGTGGGCACAATAAGACTGTTCTACCGGTTCTTACAGCAGGAAAAATCAGTTCTTTGGAACTGGGTTCTCTGTACCAGCTGATCCACAGATTATTCAGACCTCCTGCTGTCTAAATCTGAACCCTTGGTGAGAAAAATTTTTTCCACCTGGAGAGCAAGCTAAATTCTCTACATCTGCAAAAGTTTGCTAATCCACATCTGGCCATTTTTTAATAGAGCTCCCCTTCATCGTAAATGCACCACATGTCAGGGGCTCCCCCCCCTTGCTATGTGAATTTCCCATTGACACCTGAATTTCCCTTTGACAAGGGAGTTTCCCCATAGTATAGAGAAACTCAGTAAGAAACAAACAAGAGCAGGGTATGGCATTCATCTTTAGTATTTCCCAGAGTCACTGGGGCAGCAATGAAAGATAGTGAAAAATGAAAATTCAGTCTTTCTTTCTTTTTAAAAAAAACTTCTGGGTTGTTGTGATGAAAGTTTTGAGTACTGAAAGAGAACCACTTGAAGTGTTCAGGGGCAAAACGTCCTGGATACGCCTTGTCTCTGAATGTTCATCCAACTGTCAAATAACATTGCAGTAATTTTAGGCAATCCTTTAGCTTGTTGGGCCCACTGTTGGAGCTGCATAGGTAACTCCCTTCTCCCCACTCACTTTCAATAGGGAAAGAAGAGGGGGGTTCCCTCTGTGAAATATGCCCAGCTAGGTTTAGAGTATGAAACCAGGTGGAGCCCCAGCGCACACGAGAGATGTGGCAGTTGTCATCTGGAAATTGCTGCTGATCTTCACAGCTACTGCTCTACAAGTTGCCAGTGGTGAGACCCTGTTTCAGAAGATAGGCTCATGGGAGCAGGTGGGATTGTTACTACTACGCCAGCTTCTCTGCTTCTTGAACTGCTGGGGGCCAGGGTTGGCTATGGAATTCCCCATATTTATGATCTTGAGGGGACTTCAGTGTGCTGTCCCTTGGGTGGGCCTTGGAGGCAGATTAAGGCTTCACAGGCCTCTTCTAGGTCATTCATGGCGTGATTCAAAATACTGGCCACACACTGGACATGGTTTTCTTGTTGAAGCAGTGTCAACATGATCTGAGGGATAAGCTATAGCTGTCTCTTCTGCCATGGTCAGATCCCACCCTGGTGACCTTAAGATTGTCTTGTGCTGCTCTCTTCCACAGGTAAGTAAGACCCGTTTGATTGGTTCACCTGCAGTGTCCAATGGACTCTGTAGCGTTCCAAAGGAAACGGGGGGTTTATACCGAAGGCTCTGCTACTGTATATGGTCCTCCTGAGGCATTGGCCACTGTATGGAATAGGCCAACAACTGTGGCTGTGGACAGGATCATGACCTCTCTTGGGCCATCAGTCCTGACAGTGGTTTTGAAGAAATTGAAATAGTTAAGAAATTGAAATCCCACCCCCCCATGCCACTGCCATCCCAATCCACAAAGTCAGAAAGGCTGGGGACCACTGACCTAGAGTGCTGCTGGAGGAAGACAAGGGATGAATCTAACTTGAGGAGCAGTGGCAGTCATAGGTAGCAGGAACTTTGTGCAGCTTTGTGTTGTGCCCTTTCCTGGATCAGGAAGACTTTCTGTCTGTCAGTCATGCCCTGGTCATCTTCTATATTGACTACTGCAATACACTCAACAGGAGGCTACCCTCGAAGAGTATTCAGAAGTTGCAGCTAGTACACAAAATAGTCATGTAAGCAGTTTTGGACACCTTAAGGACTGCACATATACTACCGTATTTTTCGGAGTATAAGACGCACCCAGGTTTTGAAGAGGCAGATTTTTTTAAAAACTAGGTAGGTAGATAGAGGGTTAGAGAGGGAGGGAAAGAGAGAAAAATACAGTAGGTAGGTAGGTAGAGAGGGAGGGTAGGTAGCAGTGGTGGGTTTCAAATTTTTTAGAACCTACTCTGTAGGTGTGGCCTATTTTGTGGGCGTGGCTTGGCAGTCATGTGACAGGGTGGGAGTGGCCACCTTTTAAAATGTGGTGAAACCCATTTAACAACGCTCTTGCTTAGCAACCAAAATTTTGGACTCAATTGTGATGATAAATTCTTTCTTTCTTTCTTTCCTTTCTTCCTTTCCTTTCCTTTCCTTCCCATTGGGTCACTGGCAGCGGCGGGCCAGATTTACTTCCAGGTACGCTGGTGGAACCCTCTCTCACCGGTTCTCTAAATTTCACCAACCGGCTCTCGCGAGTAGGTGCGAGCCTGCAGAAACCCACCACTGGTAGGTAGGTAGGTAGAGGGAGAGAGAGAGAAATACAGTAGGTAGGTAGGGAGACAGAGTGTGTAGTTAGGTAGGTAGGTAGATAAAGGGATAGAGAGAGAGAAATACAGTAGGTAGGTAAGTAGGGAGAGAGAGTGTGTAGATAGATAAGTAGGTAGAGGATAGAGAGAGAGAAATACAGTAGATAGGTAGAGGGGAGAGAGAGAAATACAGTAGGTAGGTAGGGAGAGAGAGGGAGAGTGTGTAGATAGGTAGGTAGGTAGAGGGATAGAGAGAGAAAAATAGAGAGAGAAATACTACAGTATATTGGTAGGGGGAGAGAGAGAGAGTAGGTAGGTAGGTAGGTCGGTAGATGTTTCCAGGTGTATTTATCCATGTGCTGGAGAAGGAAATCACTGACCACCTTTGGAACAAATCTTTGTTTCTGCAGGCACAGTACTTGAGCAACGTAATTCTCATCAATTACTCTAACTAAACATCTTTCCAAAAGGGGAAAAAAATCTCTTTTTGCACTGTGCAAACCTTCCCCAAATGGCCCGTTTTTCGCAAAAATGGGCTCATTTTTTTTCCAAATAAAAGGCATGAATAGCCTTGGGGGGCTTGCAGAGTGCTCCAGGGGGGCAAAATGAGGAAAAATGGCCCATTTTTTTCGTGAAAACGGGCCGTTTTTTAGTCAAAAAATAGCATGCATAGCTTTATGGAGACTTATAGAGTGCTGCTGGGGGCAGCGGGGGGCAAAAACACCCTGTTTTTTGCTCATTTCTGCCCTCCCCAGCCCCCAGGAGCTCTCTAGAAACCTCCATAAGGGTATGCGCATGGCCATTTTGGTGAAGGGGCGGGGTTTCAGGAGGCAAAAAAATGCTGTATTCAATGTATAAGATGCACCCAGATTTTCAGCCTCTTTTTAGAGGAAAAAGGTGCGTCTTATACTCTGAAAAATACAGTGCTTCTGCTGCATGCGCTGCATTGAGTACCAGTTTGCTTCCAGATCCAATTCAAAATATTGGTTATAACTTAAAAGCCCTTCATAGCATGGGATCAGTTTATCTGAGGAACCATCTTGTCCCAATTACATTGACTCATCCCACCTGGGTAGGAAACAAAGGTATGATACAGACCTCACCAGTTGAAGAATTCCAACTGTTAGGGTATAGGAAGAAACTCTTCTTCAAGAAGATCTCTTCTGACATTCCTCACATGTTTCTGATAGTGGCAGAACAGAGAGAAGAGATTTCCCCAAAGATCTTAAAGGTCAGGGAGAGTCATTAGAGAGAACAACTACGGTTTTGTCAATAGCTAGACACAATTTATGGAGCCTTTACAGATCATTCTTCATTGAAAATTTAGATAATTAAAACATAGTCAGAGAAACGCAGATGAAATCTATGTCATCCATGGAGACTGTAACTTTGCAAATGAAATTTGAAAAATCCATGACATCAACTTCTAGGCCAGGGGTGGGCAAACTTTGCAACTTTAAGTCTGAAGGACTTCAGCTCCCAGCCAGCTTCTCCAGCCAGCTTTGCTGATGTCCTTCAGACTTAAAGTTGCAAAGTTTGCCCACCCCTGTTCTAGGCAAATACTAGAATAGAATAGGGCCCCATAGCCAACCTTGACTGAACTCAAAAGCTAGAGGGAAGGCTTATAGAAGGCCAAATTCATATCACCTAGCTAGAAATGTCGTTTTAATAAAATACTTTGCAGAAATACATCTCACTAGCAGGGCAAAACCTTACTTTTTAAGCTACATCTTGAAACGTGTTCTGACAATACGTTTAGGATGGGAATACTTTCAACCAAATCCTTTAAGGAAGAAATTCTAAGTGATGTTTTTGGAGCAGGGTCTAGATTTCAGTGTTCTTTAAATGACAGGCAGATTAGTCATATTTCCATTTTTATAAAATCATAAAGTTAACCCCAGCCTTTCAGATCTTTGATTTAATTCTGAAAGTGATTGTTTCTTAAAGAAATACATCCTTACCTTCTGGGTAGCATAACCACTTGAAACAACATTTGAGAGTTCCAAGGCGATTAAATAAATAGCTAAATAAATAAATAGCTAAATAAATAAATAGCTAAATAAATAAATAGTTAAATAAATAAATGGAATTGGGTGGTGCTATTGGGGTGTGGGCATATGAAAGAAAGGATATGGTTCAAAATGAAAAGGCAACAGGATGAAAACCTTCAATAGGGAAAAACCCTTCAATGCAACGGTCAAGAAGAAAAGCAGTTTGCTGTCCATTATTAGGCATTAGCAAACCCTGAAAAAAAAATTGTGGTTAAGCATAGTCACAGCCTTAAAATCCGCAGGGTAACTTCCCCTGATCCTCATTCTGAGCAACATCTGCTCCTTGACTTGGGCTTCCTTTAAAATTTAACATTTTGATGAGTACCGGGTAGCTGCCATTTTTATTTCCCAGCATGCTCTTCTCACCCCACCTCTTTCTTTTAATGGTATTAGAAGAAATTAAAAGGACCTGCCTTCCAAAACAATATGATCAGAATTAAAATGACAGCTATCCGACAGCGATTGGACGATGTTTGCTGCCATTTGCCACAAAGTTGCCTAAAGTCATTGGTCGCGTTGGTTGATGATCTCTGGAGGGCCAGAGATGGGGGTTGTTCCTCCATCCTGGTCCTATTAGACATCTCAGCAGCTTTCAATACCATCGACCATGGTATCCTATTGCATCGACTGGAGGGGTTGGGGGTGAGGGGCACCGTTTTACGATGGTTCTCCTCCTACCTCTCCGGTCGATCGCAATTTGTGTTGGCAGGAGGGCAGAGGTCGACCTCGAGACCACTCACTTGCGGGGTGCCTCAGGGGTCGGTCCTCTCGCCGCTCCTGTTCAACACATACATGAAGCTGCTGGGCGAGATCATCCGTGGTTTTGGGGTAGAGTACCACCTGTACGCTGATGATACTCAGCTGTACATATCTACCCCAAACCATCCCAACGATGCCGTCGAAGTGATGTCCCAGTGTCTGGAAGCCGTGCGGATCTGGATGGGAAGGAACAGACTCAGACTCAACCCGTCCAAGACCAAGTGGCTGTGGTTTCCGGCATCCCGGTATGTGATTAGATTATCTACGGGATCACATCCTACCTCTTACATCCCTGCGGCCGATTCGCTCCCACAGAGACTGACTTCTCCGGGTGCCGTCTACTAGGCAATGCCAGCGGGCGACGCCCAGGGGAAGGGCCTTCTCTGTGGCGGGCCCAACCCTCTGGAACGACCTACCCCCCGAACTCAGAACGACCACGGACCTCCGTTCTTTCCATCAGAAACTCAAGACTTACTTTTTCTAACAGGCCGGCCTGGCCTAACTCTACCTAGCCTTCAGCCTGACATCAAATTGTTTTAATTGGTTTTTAAGGGTAATAGTTTAATTTATTGTAAATTTTAGCACAGGGTTAATAATTTAATTTGATTTTAAATTTTGTATATTGTCATGTTTATATGTGCTTTTTTAATTTCCTGTGCACCGCCCCGAGTCCCTTTTTGGGAAAGGGAGCGGTATATAAGTTTAATAAATGAATGAATGAATGAGAGCACTTTTAAAATATATTGCAGCTTTCTGTGTTGATTTTCCTCTTTGAAGTAATTAAACTAATCTGCCAGTTACATGAGCTTGGGGAAAGAGTTAATTAATGATCCCAAAGTGGTACTCCTGGTTTTTTAGTTGAGCTCTTAAACAAGTATACTGTACTAGAATACTTTGCGGAAGGCGATCAGAGATTGTTGTGGAAGCATTCCTGTTTGATAACTGAGAAAAGTAATGTAAGTGGAATGATTCTTCCTCAACTAGAAAGTGTATGTGTTAATTTTGCAAGTTCAATAAACAGTGACTTTGCTTTCACTACTTAATTAAATAGCATTTCGGAATTAAATCTCACACTGTAGATTCTTAGAAATAGAGGAGGAAGATATAGCAGCCATTGAAGTAATTAATAATTTCCTTTGATAATAGATGATTTAAATCACTGTAGTGGGCCTCTAAATTCTCATCCAGATGTGAAGTTTATCTGTCTCTATCAAAGGTGACTAATCTTGCATTACCGTTTATATCTAAACAGCTTCTGCCAGATGATCCTGGTGATTTCCATGTAAATAATATTCCCCAACATAATTCTCCAGCAAAGCTGATCATATAGTAATACTCTTACCATAGATAGCAGTATGGTAGATAACTACAATTCTGTACTCATAAAACAATTCAGAATGCTTGTATTTTTCCCCAAGAAATTCCAGATCCCAGTTCAGCATGTTTTTTTTCCTTGTGAACATCAAATTGTAATTTCTTCTCTCGCACACGTGTGCATATGTAAGTGTGTCTATGTGTGGGATGCATATATTTTCCTAGTCCATAAAAGTGGCTTACATTTTCCCCGTATTTTCTTTATTGCTTTTGTGCTTTTGATTTCCCACATCATCAGATCTGCATAGATTATTCATCTAAAGATTCTTCGAATAGGACCAAATATTGAAGCTGTTCTCTATCTTGTGTGCACACTTCAAGCCACGTTATTCATGGCAGGGCAAATGCAGAAGGCAGGCAGGCCATAGACATGGAAGTGGAAAAAATTGCCAAAATGCTACAGGTAGCCCTCAACTTAGTACCTCAACTTACTACCAATGATCGTTTGAAGATACAATGGCACTGAAAAAAGTGACGCATGACAATTTTTCGCATTTATGACTGTTGCAGCATCCCCATAGTCACGCAATCAGAATTCAGATGCTTGGCAACTGGTTCATATTTATGACCGTTGCAATGTCTTGGCGTCGTGTGATCACCTCTTGCAACCTTCTGACAAGCAAAGGCAATGGGGGAAGCCAGATTCACTTAACAACTGCATTACTAACTTAACAACGGCAGTGATTCACTTAACAACTGTGGCAAGAGAGGTCGCAAAGTGGGACAAAATTCACTTAGTAACTATCTCGCTTAGCAACATACATGTGAGGCACAATTGTGGTTCTACCTGCATTTTTAAACC
This sequence comes from Rhabdophis nuchalis, assembly GCA_039707465.1. Lineage (NCBI taxonomy): Eukaryota > Metazoa > Chordata > Lepidosauria > Squamata > Natricidae > Rhabdophis > Rhabdophis nuchalis. The sequence goes on from CM077645.1 coordinate 146,621,993, forward strand.
CAACAATGGTTTACAGGACCAGAGTTCCCCTTCTTTTCGTATCATAATATATACCCTTTCCCACTGATGGTATTAAAAGAATAAAAGGACAAATAAAGCAAAAGAATCACTTATTAACAGGGATGTGTTGTACAGCAGCAGAGTATATAATGCAATATCTTTCTGGAGTCTGAATCAGTTTGGTTGATAGCTAATTGCAAGAGGAGGACTTGCAATATTACTGTAGTGGTGAGAAATCTCACTTTATTCTAAACGAAAGTTTTCACCAAGAAAGTTTTCACCAGGTATTCTTTTCATAAACATTTAGCTTAACTCTTTGCTCGAAACAAATTCAGAAAGACTGAATTTTATATGTGTGTTATTGTTCTAAAATATTTTTTTTAAAAAACATTATATATGTTCCTCCACCACCCCTACCCTTCTCTACCTAATAATTCAGAGAACAGGTGTTATTATAACTTTTCTTGCAAGGACTACCTTGCAAGAAAAAATGCTGTTGATACCCAGTCATAATGTACCCAAGAGGGAAACCTCTTTGAGAGGAAAAGGGACCTGAATCACAGAAACCATCTGCAAAGAATGAAAGTAACATTTGTATTATACAAATTGATCTTTTCTCACTGGAGTCCAGGTTTTTTTTTTCTCCCTCCCATATGTCTTGGAGGGCTATCTAGACCAGGGGTCTCCAACCTTTGCAACTTTAAGTCTGAAGGACTTCAGCTCCCAGACTTCTCCATCTGGGAGCTGAAGTCCTTCAGACTTAAAGTTGCAAAGGTTAGAGACCCCTGATCTAGATGAACAAAAATATGAGAACTGAGTGAGGAGTATTTTTCTGACCTTCTCTCTTTTATCACCACCACTGTTTTGTGTGAAAATTAAGATGGGATTTCCAAAGGCCCGTGAGCTTCGTAGCTAGGCAGTTTTTAGCAAAGGGCCTTTGGTTCTCCCAGACATAAATGATACTCTCAGAGAAGGTTCATCCTTTCCTGTTCTGACCGAGGCTTCCCAAGAGCAGGAAACAAACTCCTTGTCCCAACAAAAAAACTCTTTTATTGATTTACCGTGAATTCTGCTCATTCACATCCAGAAAAGTCTTTCAAGGGAGGATTCAGAGTCACAGACCTTATCTGGCTTGGAGAGCTGCCAGGCCGATATCTACAAAACTTAAGCGAATTAATTGTCTTCTGCAAACTCCATTTCCCTTTCGCTCCTCTTTTATTACCTCTGAGAAGAGCCATTTATTTATTTATTATTAATTTAATTTGTATACCGCCCTCTCTTCCATTTGGGACTCAGGGTGGTGCACAGAGATAATAAAAAGATAAAATACATATAAATACAATCAATTGGATAAATTTAAAATTAAATTAAATTAAATTAATTTAACCCGTGCTAAAATATTTAAAAACCCTATTAAAACGGAAACAAATCATCATCCACCTGTGGCCTTACTTCCAATTCGACCCCTGATCTTTAGTTGTTCCCTTCGTCTGGCAACTCTGCGCATGCACACACTGGGAACAGGCTCCAGCTGTTTGTCTGCCTCACTGATGTCTGCCTCTGAAGGCAGCTGATAACTGGCATATGGCTCTGGCCCCCTCTCTGTCTCTGACACAGAGCCCTCATCAGAGCCTTTCCCAGACTCCAGGACTGGCCCATGTTCCTCCCAACCTCCTCACTGTCCGAATCTGCTGCCATCTCTACTGGCAAGGCCACAACATTTCCTACAAGAAAAGACCTTATGGGGTTCTGCCACTTCTTTGTTTTTTAGAGTAAGAAAAATTATGGAACAAGTGGAGAGAAACATAGAAGTGTTAGAGTTATTCTCCAAAGCACCTCAAGGCATGACAAGAAGCAATGGACAGAAAATAACCAAGAAGAGAAACAACCTAGAACTAAGGACAAATTTCCTGAGAGTTAGAACAATTAACCAGTAGAATGTCTTACTTCCAGAAGTTGTGAGTGCTCCAACACTGCAGGTTTTTAAGAAGAGATGGGACAGCTATTTGTCTGAAAGGGTATAGGGTTTCCTACTTGAGCAGGGGGTGGACTAGAAGACCTCCAAGGTCTCTTCCAACTCTTTATTCCCTTATTCTGTAGAAGATTAGGAAGCCATCTGTCCAGTTCCATTAATGATGTTGACTGGTTGCTTTGATACCAATGAGCATGATTAATGTAGACAATTTTCAGAACTATGGCCATCTTAATGAAAATGAATGAAAAGCAAAAGTAGTTTGCAATAAGTTCAGGAGTGGACTAAGCATTATGCAGGATGAATTGGCCATATCAGGCAACAGATGGCCATGTTGAAGACCCAAACTATGAAAAGTCTGGATTGCTTCCTACCATTAGCTTTGGTAGAGAACCATTCTCTGGAGTGATATCATCACATATTCATGAGGAGACTTACACAAATAATTCCCTACATGGAATGGCACTCATCCATCTGATCTCTTACCGAAGATAGCTAAATATCTTAAATTGGCCCTGCTCTATTTTGTTCAGGTTCTGAATCTACAGCCTCTCAGGAGCATTAAATCTTGGAACGATAGAGCCTCAGCTAAGTTAGATAGGTTTTAATGGGAATTTTAGCACAGGTTTATTTAATTTATTTTTCACTGTGTATATTTGTTATTTATTACTGTTTAGATTTTAATGTCCTGTGCACCGCCCAGAGTCCGTCTCGACGGAGATTGGTGCGGTTTATAAATCGAATTAAATTAAATAAATTCAAGTTATTATCCTACATACCTGTTCCTAAACCTGTCAGCAGAAGGCAAACCCAGCCTACTGACAAGCATCAGCTACCTTTTATTAAACTGGAATTAATTCCATTCCCACATTCCAATATTCATATGCCAAAATATTTCTTTGTCAGCCTTTGATTTCATCTCCCCCCCCCCCCTCCTCTGCATCCAGTTGTCTATAACAGGGGTCCCCAACCTTTGCAACTTTAAGACTGAAGGAGTTCAGCTCCCAGACTTCTCCAGCCAGCTTTGCTGGCTGGAGAATTCTGGGAGCTGAAGTCCTTCAGACTTAAAGTTGCAAAGGTTGGGGACCCCTAGTCTATAAAGAATCACTAAAAACTATAATTGTGCTGGGCTTTGGAGTCTATTCCAAAATGTCCATGACAGCTTCAGGAGTGTAAACATGTGAAATTTCTTCCAATAGCCATGGTTTTGCTTCAGAGCAGTGTATGAGCATACCTGGTTTAGTAATATAGTTTGAAGCCAGGGCCCAAACCTCTGAGCTGTAAAGGAACGTATGTCTGTGTCCCTGTTAAAAACAAAACCTGGTCTGACTCTTCTTACTTAAAACAGAGCAGGTCAATTTTTCAATGAAGATATTTTGGATCTGGAGAAAATATCAATAAGCAATCTCTTAATTTAAAGGGTTTTGCAACAAGTGCTCTAAACACGTATGCCCCTTTCTATATACACATTCAATTTGCTAGTAAATAGAAGGACATTTTGCACAGATTGCGCAACCTACCAGCATGGAAAGTTGCTTTGTTATACAGTGCCCTCTAGTGGCATATGTCTGAAAGAATGGAAAGCAGACAGCCCAAATAAAACCTGAGAGGTACCTTTAAAGCAGTGTTTCTCAACCTTGGCGACTTTAAGTCCTGTGGACTCCAACTCCAAGTTGCTAATTGGGCAACTTAAATCTGGAAAAGCCCCTGGTCCTGACCTTATCCCTGCTGAGGCCATTCAAGCCCACAAGGATTGGTGGGCCACTGTCCTTATGGAGGTATTCAATGCGATTAATCAAACAGGCATTGTCCCTAAGATCTGGAAGGACACCATCATTATCCCAATCCACAAACAAGGTTCCCCTTCCAACCCAGGCAACTTTAGAAATGTCAGCTTACTGCAGTGGTTCTCAATTATTTTCTGTCAGCCCCCCCCCAGGAAGAAGAAAACATTTCGCGCCCCCCCCGCGCGACTGTAAATAGTATCATTTGTCTATAAAATTGTTAGTACACCTCTGCATAACACTGTATCCTTATTAACGTATAAGAGAATAAAAAAAAGAAAGAAATGTGGATCAATTTACAACAAAGAATAGCTTTATTAACTGTAGCAGAAAAGATTTAAAGTGCATTAAATCCTTAATTAAACTATAAACATTTTTTGATTGGACATGTCAAACCATGTGACCGGGTGGGAGTGGCCAATTTGGAAAATGTGAAACTCACTTAACAATGGTCTTGGTTAGCAACCAAACTTTTGGGCTTAATTGTGGTCATAAGTTCTCTCTCTCTCTCTCTCTCTCTTTCTTTTTCTTTCTTTCCTTCTGTCTTTCTTTCTCTCTTTCTCTCTCTGTCTCTTTCTTTCCTTCCCTCTTTTTCTCTCTCTCTTTATTTCTTTCTCTTTCTCTTTCTTTCTCTTTCCCTCTTTCTCTCTTCTTTCTCTCTCATTTTTTCTTTCTTTCCCTCTTTCTCTCTTTATTTCTTTCTCTTTCTTTCTTTCCCTCTTTCTCTCTCCCTCTCTTTCTCTCTCTCTCTTTCTGTCTCTTTCTTTCTTTCCCACTCTCTCTTTCTTTTTTTCTCTTTCTTTCCTTTATCTCTTTCTTTCTCTTTTTCTCTGTCTGTCTTTCTCTCTCTCTCTCCCACTTTCTTTTTCTTTCTCTCTTTCTTTCTTTTTCTTTTTCTTTCTCTTTCTTTCCCTCTTTCCCCCCTCTCTTTCCCTATTTCTCTTTCTCTCTCTCCCTCTCTCTCTCTCTCTCTTTCTTTCTTTCCCTCTTTCTCTCTCATTCTCTTTCTTTATTTCTCTCTCTCTTTCTCTTTCTTTCTGTCTCTTTTCTTTCTCTCTTTCTCTCTCTCTTTTTTCTCTTTCTTTCCTTTCTGTCTCTCTCTCTTTTTTCTCTTTCTCTCTGTCTGTCTTTCTTTCTCTCTTTCTTTCTCTCTCTCCCACCTTCTTTTTTTTCTTTCTCTCTCTCTGTCTCTCTCTCCCTCCCACTCTCTGTCTCTCTGTGTGTGTCTGTCACTCTCTGGTTCCCCCCTCCCTCCCTGTCTCTCTGTGTGTCTGTGCCTCTCTCTGTCTGTCTGTCTCCCCCCACACACACACACACACAAACCTCCTCAGCTCCTGGAAGTAGCCTGATCGGCCCGCCAGCCCGCTGGCTGTATTTACTCGCTCGCTCTCTCACCCATCCACCGGACGAAGGAAGCTGGCGTCCGATGGGTGAGCAAGCGAGCGAGCAACCGCGGCCAGCGGGCCAGCGGATTGTTGGGCGCTGCCGCAACTTTCCTTACCCGCCCGCCGGCCAGTCGGCCACAGTTACTCACTCGCTCGCTCACCCACCGGACGCCAGCTTCCTTCGTCCGGTGGGTAGGTGAGCGAGCGAGTAACCGCAGGCGGTGGGCAGGCAGTTTCCTTGCCCGCCCACGCTTGCTTGTTCGCTCATTCACCGGCGTCCCCGTCCCCGCCCCCCATCCCCGCCCGCCGCCTGCCCCGGCCGCCTGGCTGTGCGCTCTGCCAGGGGGCTGCCCCCTCCTCCTTCGACCTCACCTTTCCACGCTGATTGGCCCGAAGCGCATCCCCTTCCTTATCCCCGCGTCCGCTTTCTGCCTCGTCCAGCCTAGCGGTGCTCAAGAGGCACGGCTTCTGACTGCTCCTTCTCTGACGCCTTTCTCAGTCGCCTTCGGGCTTTACCTACAGCCGCTGCTGCCGCCGCCGCAGAGTGGGCCTGGGATGCCAAGACGGCGGCGGCGGCAGTATCGGTCTTTCCGGGTGTGCGGCTCCTGACTATCAAACGCGCCCCCCTTTACGGAGCCTCGCGCCCCCCTGGGGGGGCGCGCCCCACTATTTGAGAAACGCTGGCTTACTGTCAGTACTGGGGAAACTCTACACCCGATTCCTCCTATCTAAACTGGAGCACTGGGTCGAGGAGGCAGGCCTTCTCAGACACGAGCAGGTGGGGTTTAGAGCAGATCATTCTACCATCGACCATGCCCTGATCCTATACCATCTAGCCTTGAAATACTCTACCCCCAGGAAAGGCCAACTTTGTGTTGCCTTCATAGATTTAAAGGCTGTCTTTGACAGCATACCCAGACATAAATTGTGGGACAAGCGTTCCTCCTGGGGCATTGACAAAAGACTACTTTGGCTCATTTCCCAACTGCACAAGTGGACGGAGGCAAAAGTGTGCCTTACCTCCCAAGGGGACCTTTCCAACGCCATCCCTGTTAACAAAAGAGTCAGACAGGGCTGTATACTGGCACCCCTTCTCTTTAACCTATACATTAGTGATTGGAGAAGGGTGTTAATGAATCATCTGGATTATATTCATGCCACTAGATTAGCTGACTATAGGTGCCTGCTTTTGCTTTATGCCGATGACACGGCGATCCTTTCTTTTCCCGGGTGGGTTTGCTAAGGCCCCCTTAAAATTCTGTCCAATTATTGTAGCGACAACCATTTGCAAATCAACCATCCTAAGTCCAAGATTATGATCTTTTCAAGAAGCAGGAAACTCTATCAATGGAAGCTTGAAGGCATACCAGTGGAACAGGTCCACAGATTTCAATATCTAGGCATTTTTTTCCAATTCAATGCCAAGTGGCTTGCACAGGTTGAGTCCCTTCGCAACAAGGCCAAGATCTCCTTGCATGCTGTCCTGCACTTTTTCTACTCGGAGGGTGCCCACCATATTCCCTCAGTATTAAAAGTATACAGGGCAAAGGTGATAGCTGCCATTACATACGGCACTCCTCTTTGGGTCCTAGCAAATATTTCCCATCTTGAGTCTGTTCAAAGCCAGTTCCTAAGCTGCTTAATGGGAGTCCGCCCTTGTGTGAGTAATGTCGCAATCCGTTTGGAATTGAGCATACCATCGCTCGATACCGTTCTGTGAAAACGTACAATTGGCTATTGGCTGGCCATGTAGGCCAGACTCCCAGACTATTATTTAGGACAGTGCTTATGGCGGGATGACTTCCACAGCCCCTGGGCCCGCAATATCCACGCCAAACTCATGGAAATGCGATACCATTGAAGCCTTTATACCTGGCCCCAATGCTGCTAAATCGTTGATATTCCAACGTTTGGATGACATCGAAAGGCAACAGAATTTGGCACTTGGTGTAGGAATTTGTTCTCCATTCTCTCTCGGCATTATTCCCCTGACGCACCCCCCTAAATATCTCTCTGAGCTATCCTCCATTAAATACAGGCTGGCATTTCTAAAGGCACGGTTTAGCGTGATCCCCTCGAATGCCATCGATAGCAGACTTTCGGGGGGTGTAAAGCCCACCCACTGTTCAAGTGACGGTCGATTCCTGGAATCACTAACTCACATTGTATTCACATGCCCCTATTACCAGGAGGAAAGAGTACAACTTATTTCCCCTGTTTGCCAAAGATTTCCTGGACTAACTAGAAATCATAGTCTTTGCCTTTTACTCTAGGACACTGACTCGAGGACCACACTGAAGGTTGCAAAAATTTTTGCTGCAGTCTTGGCACGTAAGAACCGTGGGAAGGGTCAGGTTGGTCCCACTGGCTGAGGCCAGTCGTACTGACAGTTTGCAGCGTACCACTTGGTGGCTGCATCAGGTGCTGATATGTAGATCTCATGAAAACCTTTACACGGTATCTACTATTTATGCCCAATTTGAACTGATCATACTCCTAAAGCATAGATTTAAATTTCCATAACGGTTAGATGGTACGGTCGACAGTATGGTCTTCGTCATCGATTTTGCCTGTTGTCTCCCACCCTTCAGTGGGGCTTGGCTGTATATGCCCATGTGATTTGTTTATCTTGTTTTCTGGTCCATGGCCGCAATAAAGTTTTATTATTATTGCAGGCAGACGTATCTCTCAGTATACAATTGATTTGGGACTCAAGAGGATTAACATTTCATCTTTATCAGAATAGAGCTACCCCCTGTTTGGGGTAACACGCTCCCTCCTTCACCAGAGGCCGCGGGAAGCCCCTCTGCAGGGACGAGCAGAGGAATTTGGGATTTATCTGCAGGACAAAATCACTCGGATTCGGAATGAGTTACCCTCCATCGAGAGTGGCCTGGCCGGATTGCCTGAGGCTGGTCTTGAGGTGCCATTCTGGGAGGAATTTGACTTTGTTACTACCGAGGATATGGACAAGTTGTCAAAGAAACTTAAGGCTACCACATGTTTATTGGACCCGTGTCCCTCCTGGCTTGTACTGGCATCCTGGGAGACGACACGAGGCTGGCTCCAGGAGATTGTCAACGCCTCTTTGAGTGAGGGGTCCTTGCCTGCCGTCTTGAAAGAGGCGGTGGTAAGGCCCCTCATCAAGAAGCCGTCCCTGGATCCAGCATTATTGGAGAACTATCGTCCAGTCTCCAACATTCACTTTCTAGCGAAGGTTGTTGAGAATGTGGTGGCCCAACAGTTTCCGCGACACTTGGAGGAAATTGATTATCTAGACCCGCGCCAGTCCGGCTTCCGACCCGGTCACAGCACCGAGACGGCATTGGTCGCGTTGGTGGATGATCTCTGGAGGGCACGGGATAGAGGTTATTCCTCTATCCTTGTCCTGTTAGACCTCTCAGCGGCTTTTGATACCATCGACCCTGGTATCCTATTGCACCGACTGGGGAGGTTGGGGGTGGGAGGCACCGTTCTATGGTGGTTCTCGTCCTACCTCTCTGGTCGGTCGCAATATGTGTTGACAGGAGGGCAGAGGTCGACCTCGAGACCCCTCTTATGCGGGGTTCCTCAGGGGTCGGTCCTCTCACCCCTTCTGTTCAACACATATATGAAGCCGCTGGGCGAGATCATCGGTGGTTTTGGGGTGGGATATCATCTGTACGCTGATGACACTCAGCTGTACATATCCACCCCAGACCACCCCAACGATGCCGCCGAGGTGCTGTCCCGGTGTTTGGAGGCCGTACGGATCTGGATGGGTAGTAACAAACTCAGACTCAACCTGTCCAGGATCGAGTGGCTGTGGTTTCCGGCACCCGGGTTCAGCCAGATTACTCCAACTCTGGCCATTGGGGGCGAAACACTGGCCCCCGTGGAGAGGGCGCGCAATTTGGGTGTCCTCCTGGATTCCCGGCTGTCTATGGAGGACCATGTGGTAGCCGTGGCCAGGGGGGCGTTTCACCAGGTACGTCTGATGCGCCAATTGCGCCCCTTACTGGACCGCACAGTCACTCAAGCACTCGTGACATCCCGGCTCGACTACTGTAATGCTCTCTACATGGGGCTTCCCTTGAGGTGCACTCGAAAGCTACAGCTAGTCCAGAATGCAGCCGCGCAGGTGATTACGGGAGCTCCTAGACGCTCCCATATAACACCGATCCTGCACGAGCTGCACTGGCTTCCTGTGGTCTTTCGGGTGCGCTTCAAAGTTTTGACGACTATCTTTAAATCGCTCCATGGCTCGGGGCCTAGTTATATGCGAGACCGTCTCCTGCCCCATACATCCCTACGGCCGATCCGCTCCCACAGAGAGGGCCTTCTCAGGGTGCCGTCGGCCGGGCAATGCCGGTTGGCGACACCCAGGGGAAGGACCTTCTCTGTGGCGGGCTCTACCCTCTGGAACGACCTGCCCCCTGAACTTCGTACCATCTCGGACCTCCGCCTCTTCCGCCAGTGTCTAAAGACACATCTTTTTCAGCAAGCCGGCCTAGCGTTACCTCCCGTTGGGGCTATTTTAGATAGTTTTAAATTGGGGTTTTAATCTGGTTTTAGCATAGGATTGTTTTCTAGTAATTTAATATGCTTTTAAATTTTGTATACTCTGTCTTATATGCTTTTAAATTCCTGTGCGCCGCCCTGGGTCCCTCGTGGAGAAGGGCGGGATATAAATCGAATTAAAATAAAAAAAATAAAAAAAATAAAAGGACCTTGGAGGTCTTCTTGTCCCAACCACCTGCTGAAGCAGAAGACGCTATACCATTTCAGACAATTGGCTATCCAATCTCTTCTTTAAAACCTGTGATGAAATGCCCACAACTTCTGAAGGAAAGTTATTCCACTGGTTAATTGTTCTTATTGTTAAGACGTTTTTGCTTAATTCCAGATTGCTTTTCTCCTTGATTAGTTTCCATCCATTCTTCCTTGTCTTGCCATTTGGTGCTTTGGAAAATAGGTTGACACCCCCCCCCGCCGCCTCTTCTTTGTGGCATCCTCTCAAATACTGGAGTACTGCTATTATGTCACCCCAGCCCAGCCCTTCTTTCCTCTAGACTGGCCATATCCAAATCCTTCAACCGTTCTTCATTTATTTTAGTCTCCAGGACTTTAATCATCTTCATTGCTCTTTTCTCCACTTTTTCCAAAATCTTAACAGCATCTTTGTAATGCGGTGACCAAAACGGGATGCAGTATTCCAGGTGTGGTCTTACCAAGAATGTATAAAATGGTATTAGTTTTCCACATAGCCACTTAATTTGCCTTTTTTACAGCACCCTAATGGACTGGTCTCATTCTATAGCTGATTTTTGGAACTCAGACCACATGTAATGACCAATTTCATTGTAATTTTATTACAATCGTATTACAATGACAATAAAAATTATTATTATTATTATGTAACTTCCCAACAGAGCAGTTTGGCAGTAGGACTATTTCCCCTTGGAGTTGACCGGCTGTATTCAAGGCAGAGCTAGAATGCTTTGAGTTGGATTCCTGCATCAAAGGTGGATTGGACTCATTGAACCTTTCCACAGTTCTGACTACATGCATGCTTAGACTGTTGGTATAGAGTGCACTGAACCACAAATTAGTCATTTCAGCTTACATGTTGTGAGAGTCCAGGTACTGTAGTTATTATATGAATTATGTGAATTGAGAAAACTTAATTGAGAAAGCATGCTACGTAAACACCTTCAGGTAAATTAGAAAATTAGCCAAAGTATATGATAGATTAATTGGTGACTCGGCTGTGACTTGGCAGTGGCTCAGTGACTAAAACGCTGAGCTTCTTGATTGAAAGGTCGCCAGTTTTGCGGTTCAAATCCCTAGCGCCACATAACAGAGTGAGCTTCTGTTACTTGTCCCAGCTTCTGCAGTTCGAAAGCATGTAAAAATGCAAGTAGAAAAAATAGGAGCCACCTTTGGTGGGAAGGTAACAGTGTTCCGTGCACCTTTGGCATTTAGTCATGCTGGCCACATGACCACGGAGACATCTTCAGACAGTGCTGGCTCTTTGGCTTTGAAACGGAGATGCGCACCACGCCCTAGAGTCGGGAACGACTAGCACATATATCCATTTAATCTATCACCTTTACCTATGATAGATTAAAGGGAGAATACGCAAAATCATTCATTAAAGTATTCTCTAACCTGTATATGTACAGTTTCAAAAAGAAATACTAAAGCAAAGTTGAAGCCACAATGTATAAATACTTTATTTTGATGGTCCAGAGTCAATCATATTTAATTGGGTTCATTGAAATCAGTGGGATACGTTAATCATGAATTGTATAATTAAGATTTAATCAAGATCCAGCTGATAATAATAATCCATGATACTAGTATATTATATTATGTCTTAAATAATTATGGGAGGAACTAAGATGATGATACACTTGCAGCTTCTGAAATCAGCTCCTGGCTTGCAATAGCCCTCACCACTTCTGTCTTAACCCAATGCCCCCAAAATTCCACTCTAGGCTAGAAAAAAACATGGACAAGCTCCAGCAATTTATTGGAACCCAGAAATCTAACAAGGTGGATGAGGATTGACTCTTACCCACCCACCATATCTAGTAACGTCAGTACAGGTATTCCTCATCTTATGATTACAATTGAGCCCAAAATTTCTGTTGGCAGTTTTAAGTGAGTTTTGTAGAGATTAGCCATATCAGCAGGCCAGCAGTGGTTGTATCCAGGCATCCATAAGCAATGAATTTAAATAATGTTGATTTTTTTAGGTTCCTTTATTATTAATCTATCTAGCAGTAGTTTTCCTCCCCAGTTAAATAACATGGGGCTCCCCTTGAGGTGCACCCGGAGGCTTCAGTTGGTCCAGAACGCAGCCGCGCGAGCAATAATGGGAACCTCAAGGTTTACCCACGTAACACCACTCTTGTGCGAGCTGCACTGGCTACCTGTCGTCTTTCGGGTGCGCTTCAAGGTGTTAAGTCATCATCTTCAAAGCGCTCCATGGCTCGGGACCTAGCTATCTGCGGGATCGGATCCTGCCCCATACATCCTCACGGCCGATTCGCTCCCACAGAGAGGGACTTCTCCGGGTGCCGTCCACTAGACTTTGTCAGTGGGCGACGCCCAGGGGAAGGGCCTTCTCTGTGGCGGGCCCAGCCCTCTGGAACGACCTTCCCCCCGATATTAGGACAACTACGGACCTCCACTCCTTCCGTTTAAAATTAAAGACACACTTTTTTCGCCTGGCCGGCCTTGGGTAGTCTCTTTTAAGGTTAGGGGTTTTAGGGGTAGTTTTAGTTTATGGGTTTTTAGCGCAGGACTAATTTAATTCATTTTTAATTTTGTATTCTGTCTGTGGTTTTATCTGTATTTTTAATTGCCTGTGCCCCGCCTCGAGTCCCTTTGGGGAGAGAGAGCGGGATATAAAATTATTATTATTATTATTATTATTATTATTATTATTATTATTAAGATCAGTTCTGCAGCATGGGAATTTTGAGAACATCGTGAAGCAGAGGACTAGAAATGGTTTAACGGGTGATTTCTCAAATAAAAAGTAAGTTAAAAAAAAAAACCTTACCAGGTGCAACCTGGTACTGTCCCAACATCAATTGTATGCAATCAAATGAGATTCATCAGTTCCTTTCTAGGGGGTGAAAAGATTTTTCTGTACTGTGAGAACTACCAGACGTGGACTACAAAAATGTCAGAAAAAATGGGCTTGCTGTAGTTCTTTGCTGCCATTTAATTAGTGTATTTATAGCCCACAAACTGTAAATATCAGAAACTTCTATTTTCCTCCCACTCTTTCAGGGTGCTTTTTGAAATGCATCCTAGTTTGTTCCTTGCCAACAATGGGTATTCGTTTCCTTTTTGTATTTCAAGCCATCTTCTGCAGTGGAATCTTTAGAAGCTATGAGAAAGTGACACCCATCCAAGCATTATTGGCAGGTGAGAGTTTCTTAAAGAAATCAAAGCTTTCATTCACCCATCTGGGGAATATGTGTGAAAGGCCTATTTCCTGAGTTTCTGTCCAACGATGGGTTGCACTCCTTCAGGGCCTGTGTTTAGTTCTGTTTTTTCCACCTTCACTAAGGGGTTAGGAAGAGTCATGCCACATTAAGAATATCAGGTCCAATGGTTGAGCAGTTGTTTTCCAAAAAAACAACTGCTCATGGAGGAGATAATAGTCCTTTTCTGCCATTTACTCTCTAGTAGCTTGTCCAGGCAGTCTCTAAAAATCTGACATGATTGAACAGAAGAGGAAAAACTAGTATTTAAAGCAGGGGTGGGGAACGATGGCCCTTTTGGGACTTGTGGACTTCAACTCCCAGAATTCCTGAGCCAGCCATGCTTCTGGGAGTTGAAGACCACCAGTCATGAGGGGCCATCATTCCCCTCTCCTGATTTTAAGAATGTGGCCTATAGTTTTACAAAAAAACCATCAAGAGGAAAAGCCATTGATAACTAGTTCCTGATTTTTTAAAAAAAAGGTATTTACTCTCGTAAATGTCTTTAAAAAAAAACATGTTAAAAAACAGATTAAAAAAAACATGATATAGATTGAAATAATAGAGAATAAATCAGGAGTGGGCTGCTTGGGGTTCACAGGCAGTGGCGTAGCGTGGGTTGTCAGCACCCGGGGCAAGGCAAGTAATTTGTGCCCCCTAACCCTCCCCCAGATAGTCCCTCGCTCCGCTTTCAAACCACAATAAAAGTGGGAAGAGACGGAAAAGTGCGCGCATCGGGGGCGGGGGGGAGTGGGAGGGGACGCCCTGCGCGGGGAGGGGGCGCAGCGCTGGAGGGTCCCGGGGGGAAAGGGTGGGGGCGGAGGGGGATGAGGAGCGGAAGGGGGTGTCTGGCGGGGGGGGCGTTCCTCCTCCCCCCTCCTCCTGCTCGGCCGGGGTGTCAATTTGCAGCAGGAGCTCCTCCTCCGCCTCCTCCTCCTTCCCGGCCCCTCGCTCGCATTCTCGACCCTCCCCGGGTGGGCTGAGCAGGGGACCCCTTCGGCCGCCGGAGCGAGCGACTTCCACCCGGGCTCTCTCTGCCGCCTCCACCCAGGCTTCCCCGTTCGGCGCCGCCTGGCCTTTTCCCGCCTCTCCGCGCTCCCTCGATGCCGCAGGAGGGGAAGCTCTGTGGCGCCTCTGCCTCCCTTCCCGCGAGTGTCAAAACTTTGTCGGGGCGGCGGCGGCGGCGGGACGGGGCTGAGGCGGGAGGCCGGCCTGAGGCAGGTGGGGTGCGCGGTGCGAGCGCGCCCCCCCCAGATGTTGCGCCCGGTGCGCCCGGCCCCCCCTGCACCCCCCACGCTACGCCTCTGTTCACAGGAGAACCTCTAGCTAAGATTCTGTGCAGTTTGGAGAACCCCCAAATCCCACTCCTAGCTGCCCCTGCCCAGGAGCCCCCACGTGGCCTGTTTTGGATGCAGGTAAATGCAGAGTGCATGCAGAGGCTCGGGGAGTGTGAAAAATGGGCCTACGAGAAGTTTGGGTCATTTTCGCCCAACCAGAGGCTCAAGGAAAGCCTCTGGAGTTCGGGGAGGGCAAAAATGCCCCCCTGTGGTGCAGGACACTGACTAGGCCATGCCCACCCTGGCCACATTCACCCAGTAACTGGGCAGAGAACCCTTGCTAAAAAATTTGAAGCCCACCCCTGAGTAAGATGAATTGATTAAAACAGGGGTCTCCAACCTTTGCAACTTTAAGTCTGAAGGACTTCAGCTCCCAGACTTCTCCAGCCAGCTTTGCTGGCTGGAGAAGTCTGGGAGCTGAAGTCCTTCAGACTTAAAGTTGCAAAGGTTGGAGACCCCTGGATTAAAATAGCAGACATCTTCCATTGGCATTTTATGCATTTGCTTACTTCTTCACTCAGACCTCAACATCTAAGATGAAAATGTATTTTTTAAACAAAAATGGATAGTGGCACGGAAAGGAAGTAATAAGATTTTATTGGCCCAGAAGTCCACAGTAGGAGGATAAGGAGGCCACATGACAAAACATGCATCACAATTTCATTAATAATGCAAGACAAAACAGTGTTTGTATTCAATCACAAGATGTCTTAATAAATCTATATGACTGTCCAACTTGCAATTCCTCAATCTAGAAATGAGGACAACCAAATTATAGTATATCCAACCACAATCACATTCCAAACCATTAGCAAATGGGCCTATCCAATATCCTTGGCCAATATCTAGGAGAAGAGTCAAGTTTTCAAGGTCTCAGAAATTTAGTGGGAGCTATCCAAATCTTGGGGGATGGGTGTCATTCTATATAGTAGATGCTTTGTCAGAAAAGGCATGCCTCTTAGATCCCACCAGCTGACACTGCTTTATCAAGGGGGACCTGAAGCACTCTCACTAAATCAAATCTTGTGTAATAAGGGGGGGGGGAAATTATAATTGGTTTCCCCCATAAGGAATGGGATCATATGCTGTGAAGGGCTTTTTGGGTTCTAACCAGTATCATGAATTGCACCTGATAACCTACCGGCAGCTGCTGCAATTCACAAAGGAGAGAGATTTCACAGATATACCATGGTGCATTCATAACTACCAGCAGAACTGCATTCTGGATTGTCTCCAAGGGGCACCTCTATGTATGGAATGGAAGGCTTTCCTAGTCATTGTGCCATATGCCCCCAAATGTTCAAGACTGCCCCTTCCCCATTGCCCACCCATTCTTTCTGGGTACTGAGCACTGCCATGGAAGGTGCCCAGATGTGGGGAGCTCTAAACTCCGTAGTCACTTAGTCTTGCTAGAGTTAATCCAAAGTCTGTTCTTCTCCATCCAGATCTCCATAAACTGCAGACACTTCATAAGATTAGGTTAACAACTCTTAAGGCCTTTTTGGCGATGCTGTTACAGTGAGCTCTAACACTTAAATTGTTTGATATGAGTACTCCAAGGTCCTTGATAGTGTGAGGATCATCTATGAGGTTCTGTTGCGAGCAGAGGAGTGCAGTACTCTTCTCGTGAAATACTTCTGGACTAGCTCAATTGTATTGTCTGATATTCAATGCGGATTCCAGTGAGATGAGCTGTATTCGAGAACTGGTCTGCCATAGGTTTTGTATACCCTAATTAGCAATACGATATTACCTGAAGAGAAGCTTCTGTTAGAAACTTGTTGGCAAAGTTCCCCAGTAAGTTTCCATGGTCGGGGGTGGACTTGGACAAAGATTCTCCCAGTACTAGTCCAACACCTTAACCACAGCGGATAGTCCTTGATTTATGACCACGAACTTTCTATTGCTAAACCAGAAGTACCAGATTCAAAGATCCAAGACGGCATGAGAGCTCACAGCAAGCCAATCCTTATTTTCAGCCTGCCTTCATCTCTTGTTATGTCCACAATTCCGGGAGTGGTGACTAGCCTTTGATTGGGATGGCCTGAAAATTCCTACTCTGGAGAGGACATTTGACTAGAAGCTCACCAAGGCCCTTTATCATCCTGATTATATGATTTGGGAGGCTTGTATTGCTCATGCCATAGTTCTATACAGAGGAAACATTAATAAATAATCAAGTTCTGATTATCTAATTATTTGGAAGAGAGTAAGAAGGCAGCCTCCATTGCCTCAGATAAGGGACCCTGACTAGTTGTTCTATACATATTTATGGGGACCTAGCTATCTGCGGGATCGGATCCTGCCGCATACATCCTCACGGCCGATTCGCTCCCACAGAGAGGGACTTCTCCGGGTGCCGTCCACTAGACTCTGTCAGCGGGCGACGCCCTGGGGAAGGGCTCTCTCTGTGGCGGGCCCAGCCCTCTGGAACGACCTTCCCCCCCCCCCCCCCCCCCCCCGACATCAGAACAACCACGGACTTCTGCTCCTTCCGTCTGAAATTAAAAACTCATCTTTTCCGTTTGGCCGGCCTTGGTTAGCCTCTCTCTACAGGGTTTAGCTGTTTTTAATTGGGTATTTTAGCAGATTAAGGGGATTTTAGCACAGGCTCATATTTAATTTTTTCTTAACTGTATGTGTATATTGTATTGTGGTTTTAGTTTCCCTGTGCACCGCTCCGAGTCCCTATGGGGAGAGGAGCGGTCTATAAATTAAAATTATTATTATTATTATTATTATTATTATTATTATTATTATTATTATTATTATTATTATTATTATCTAATCATAAGACTCAGTGAAAATTAGCTGTGACACATTCAGTTAATTCATCTGAGGTTTATTGAATTAAAGTAGTACAGCACATACTGGATCACAAATTTAACAGCATTAGGTTGGTTAGCACAGTACACTGAACCAGGAATGATCCAAATATATTTTACCATAGCATGTTGTGCAAACTCAGCCGTCCTAGTTTCCTAGGACTTCACTGTGTTGTGCACATCAGCTGGATTTACACCGCATACCAATCCACTGCCTTTTCCTTCAGGTTGTCCTGTGAGCCCAATCAACATCGGCCCTACGAAGTTTCTATCTACTGTACCTGCTATTCAACAAACATCTTGTTTCAATTGAAATATTCCTCCCCCGTCTCTCCTTTAATACGAGTAGGAAACTCAGTTACGCATGAAAAGGCAATTAAATTCAGAACGGTGAAAACAATCACACGCTCCAAATCATACAATTGTGAGCCGTGACTAAAGAAGGGGCGGACCCACCACCCCGGTTGTTTTAATTGGCAGGCGTTACTAGTCGCACTTAACTGTATCGATCCTGTCTTGCTTAGATGTCCTGATCCTATCCTGTCGCCTGGTTACTGGTACGATCTTCTCCTATACAACTTTTTATTAAGATTTTTGATTATCTTTAGTTGTTAGATTTTATTAATATTCCAGTACGAGTTTCAAATAAGGAAACTGGCTTGCCAAAAAAAATAATCCCAACTTTAGAGTTTGAGAAATTTGGAAATGGTATAAAAGGGGAAACCTAAACTGTTCTCTTTATTAAAACTTACTGCAATTGATCCAAATATCTTAGAATTGCCCCGTAATCCACGGTATATGCTGTTACTCAGAAATAAGTAATTCTATATTCATTGGAAAGACTTGTTACAGTCAACGCTTGGAACATACTTATGCATTAATTATTATTTACTAAACCTGATTTGATCCTTGAACTAATTGGACTAATTATGCTCAGCGCGGGTTATTTCGAATGACCGGAGGCTGCTAGCAAGCCGGCTGCCTGGAAGTAAAGTCACAGAACTGGACGGAATTGTTTACTTTGGAGTAAGCGTGAAATGCAGTATAAAACGGTGCTGTTAATGTGCTTCCTTGCAGGAATCCGAAGTCCTCCGTGGCGGCATTTGTATTTAAACACTCGAAAGTTACTCAGCGGTAAGGCAAAACTGCATAAAGGGAAAGTGGGTGAAAATGTTTACATTTTGAAACGTGTTTTTTTTAAAAAAAAATTATGGTAGGCTGATTAGTTTCCCTTTTCTTCACCTTGCATTCTAGGCTGTGGCAGATTGGTTCGCATCCCTTGACCCAAAACCTTTAGCAGAAGTTCCATAAGACTGTGTTTGATCTCCCATTGACTCCCATTTCCCTAGAATCCACATTCCTATGGGATGCAAATAACAGCAAACTCTCGTTGCCTTTTTTCCAGGTGGTGGATCCTACTCCAGAGATCTTGAGAAACTGAATCTACTTTGCTTTGCTTTAGGACTTGGATAGGAATGAAGGAGGGGGGATTAGAAGATGCTTCCTTTTCTACTGCTAAGAGCTATTAAGTTAGGATATTTCTGCTGATGCTCTTGTGCTTAAATTTGTGTGTCTATTGGTTTTTTCCCCTGTGGTTCTCTCTTATTATTATTACATCCAGATGACCAGTTTCAAGTAATGTTCGTTTTTAAAAACTAAGAAAAGGATTTTTAGTCTTTCTTTCTTTCTTTCTCTTTCTTTCTTTCTTTCTTTCTTTCTTTCTTTCTTTTTGTAACAGTCTTGACAAGAATCTTTCAAAACCATAACACTGACAAACTGTTGCAGGGTGTTGAAAAAAAATGGCAGGTAAGTTGTACTTCCTTTTATCATATTTCTATTAAAGGAGAGAACAAGAATTAAGATGTCCCCATAGGTCCCCTCATTTTCCATAGGGATAGCCAACTGGACTGTGACCAGAGATTATTAGAGATTACTAATGTTCTCCCCAAATGGTCATTGTGTGTGTTTGTGTGGGGTGATATTTATACATTTCAGCCACCTGATATTTTTATTTCCTAAAATGCCATGAAGTCTAGGAGGAGTTTAAAAGCCTTTAGGAAAATAAAGGTACAGTGAACTATCATTCTATTTTATTTTTTAAAGAAATGATAAGGGAAAAAGTTAGCTGGGTCAGGGAACATAACAGAGGTGTTATCATTGGGTAACAAATAGATTGCCTTGTTTTATATTTAAAAAATATCGGCATATCAAAAGAATCCTGACTAGAAACTGCATGAGATGGCCTTGGGCCAGTCACTGTTAAATTAATCTAGCCCCAGAAGGGTTAGGATAAAATTAGGATAGGAAGAGCTACCTCAAGCCAGTTCGGTGTAGTGGTTAAGGCATCAGCCTATAAATTGGGAGATTGTGAGTTCTAGACCTGCGTTAGGCATAAAGTTGCCTTGTCAAGTCACTCACTTCCAGCCCTAGGAAACAGATAATGCTTCCTAGGGCTGAAACACTTCCTAAATCATGCTAAGAAAGTGGCAGGGCATTGTCCAGATAGTCACCAGGAGTTAAGGCTGACTCAAAAGCATTAAAAACAATCTACTTTGGTCTGACTGATTAAAAAGGTAAAATAAAAGAATAATTTTACAAAGCAGTTACAGGCTTCTAATTAAGACAATGTTCAAATTGCAATATTGTTCCTGATTGCAGAATATCTTCTCACCTTGATTTTTATCTGCCTCTGGAATCCCTGTTTTAAGTAAATATTGCTTTTCTTCTCCTTTTTAAACATCAGGGAAAGAAGTATTGGTTGTGTACGCAGACCAAGAGCCCAAATCTCTAAATGGCTCGTTAAAAACCTTGATGGTGGAAGAACTGAAGAAGCAAGGCTGTACTGTCACTGTTTCAGACTTATATGATATGCAATTTGAGCCAAGAACAACAAGGAAGGACATAGTTGGTAGGCACCACTGATGAGGTAGAAGTACATTTGTGTTCCCAAAAAAGGGTCCCAAGTATACATTTTGCTGTAGTACAAGATTTCTATATGGAAAAAGATGTATGCTAGAAAGAAAGAAAAAGACTGAGATGGCAACTCTTGAAATGCAACTAGATTGTGTGTTATGTTGTACCTATAGGTGACCTATACAATCCTGATCATTTTAATTATGGAACTGAGGCCTGGAAAGCTTATGAAAATGGATGTCTGGCTGAAGATTTGATTGAGGAGCAAAAGAAAGTGAACAAAGCCGACTTAGTGATTTTCCAGGTCATTATTTTTTCAAAAGCTTATTTATGTGAGACTTCCAGTGCTGGATCAAATTGGTTTAAGAGCTTAGATCCTGTTGATACAACTCTTTGAACTTTGGGATTTAGGGAAATTTTAGGTTTGTGCTTGCTTTGATTTGAACCTTACTTTTTTCACAATTGAATTTCATGTAATAAAATGAAATTCAATTGTGAAAAAAGTAAGGTCCTACATATAGGCAAGAAAAACAAATTGCACAAGTACAGCATAGGTGGTACCTTGCTCAATAGTAGCAACTGTGAGAGGGATCTAGGAATCCTAGTGGACAACCATTTGAATATTAGCCAG
The DNA here is from genome assembly GCA_039707465.1 of Rhabdophis nuchalis. Lineage (NCBI taxonomy): Eukaryota > Metazoa > Chordata > Lepidosauria > Squamata > Natricidae > Rhabdophis > Rhabdophis nuchalis. Next base: position 146,642,822 of record CM077645.1, read on the forward strand.
CAGTGTGCAGCAGCTGCCAAAAAAGCCAACACAGTTCTAGGCTGCATAAACAGAGGGATAGAATCTAGATCACGTGAAGTGTTAATGCCACTGTATAGTGCCTTGGTAAGGCCACACTTGGAATACTGCATACAGTTTTGGTCGCCACGATGTAGAAAAGACGTGGAGACTCTGGAAAGAGTGCAGAGAAGAGCAACCAAGATGATTAGGGAACTGGAGACTAAAACATATGAAGAACGGCTGCAGGAGCTGGGTATGTCTAGTTTGATGAAGAGAAGGACCAGGGGAGACATGATAGCAGTGTTCCGATATCTCAGAGGGTGCCACAAAGAAGAGGGAGCCAAACTATTCTCCAAGGCACCTGGGGGTAGGACAAGAAGCAATGGGTGGAAACTAATCAAGGAGAGAAGCAACTTAGAACTAAGGAGAAATTTCCTGACAGTTAGAACAATTAACCTCTGGAACAGCTTGCCTCCAGAAGTTGTGAATGCCCCAACCCTGGAAGCCTTTAAAAAGATGTTAGATAGCCATTTGTCTGAAATGGTATAAGTTTCCTGCCCACGCAGGGGGTTGGACTAGAAGACCTACAAGGTCCCTTCCAACTCTGCTATTGTATTGTATTGAATGTATCATCTAAGAAATTTCAAAATATTATCCCTTACATTTTGGTCCAATAGGTGCTGGTGAGTGTAGTACATTCCTCAAAATTATGAACTAGCTGTCCTCCAGATAGGTTGATGTCCATCTTCCCTTTCGGCAATCCAACTGGGGTCACGTTGGTTGGGATAGAGAGTGTCTCCATCCATGTATCTAGGGAGTATTAGGTTGAAAGTGACAGTTCAATAGATTAATCTATTTTGATTAAACTTTCCCAACTCAGTGCCTTATACATAAATCTGGCTTTGTTTCAGAAGGAAGGCAGATCATTTAAAAAATATTATTGAACAAGCTGAGGAAAATGATTACTTCAGATGATGTGGGGAACTATGGCCCTTTTATGATTGAGGACTTCAACTCCCAGTATTACTGAGTCAGCCAGGCTGCTCAGGAATTCTGGGAGTTGAAGTCCACAAGTCGTAAAGGGCCCATAGTTCCTGATCTCTGATGTAGTGTCTTGCCAATCACTATAATGAACTAAAAGGATCCATGTTAGAGGCACAATGTTACAATAATACCAGACTTTGTTAATTTATACTTAATTTATATTTGCAATACTTTCTGCTCAATTGTTGCCTTTCTGAAGAAGTTAGTGCCTATGGGGCATTTTAAAGCCAAAGATATCATTGCTTTCTTGTATTCCTATCTAGTTTCCTTTATATTGGTTCAGCATGCCAGCTATCCTGAAGGGCTGGATGGACAGAGTCTTAGTCCAAGGATTTGCTCATGATTTCCCAAAGTGTTTTGATTCTGGTTTACTCAAGGTAAGTAGCCTATAAATATACATTAAACTAAGATTTTACTGACATTAATATCCTGTCTTTGTATCTATACTAAAGATAGTTAACAATGTATAATTAAGGAACAAAATAAAAATAGGTGTTATAATAGAAGCCCTTCAACTATGGAATATATTTCACAAACAGAATAGTCATAAATATTAACCTGATTGCAAACCCAAGCAAGGTCAATCATTTCTAGGTAAAGCATTTAGATTAGCAACTTTAAGATGTATGGACTTCCAGAAATAAATTTTCATGTAATCTACCTCTAAAGGTAGATTTATTAAGAACTCTTTGTGGCATCACATTCCTCAAGATTAGCAAATCCTCAATAATTTATCATGATGATTATTCATATGTGGCATAACACTGCTCAAGTTGCATGATATAAAGTGCAAACTTTCTGTAGGATCATGGTAGTAGATATAGCCAGCCAGTTATAGCCTTTCTTTACAAATGTGCTGTTTTTATTAGTGCTCAATTTTCTAGAAATTGGCAAATTTGGAAAAAAAAATTGAAAACCAAGAGATTTATAATGAATTGTCTATTTTATTGCTGAAATTTTCTAAGAAAGGCTGTACATGAATCAGTGCAACATTAAACATTGCTTTGAATCTTAATTACCACTAGAAACACTGGAAGAAAAGTTTTAACTGAATCTGTGGCAAATTAAAGATCTTGAAAATTAAACTGCATGAAAAATTGGCTTCAAAATCAAGAACTTTTTAAAATCCTACAATGAAGAAATGTTTTTCAGATGCACTCAACCTATAAGTGGCATATTAACCTGAGTTCACCTATAGCCTGTTAATGAAATTTGGCCCAATTGGCAGTCAGTTGGCTGACCTTGTTGATGGTTGTTTGTGGACTTTTCATAAGTACTGATTATATAGCTCTGTCAATTCAGAATTTTAAACTGGCCTTTAAAATCGTATTTCATATTTTTAAAGCATAGTGCAGCTTTTATTCAAATTTATTCTAAAGGAAATTGTTCCATTTTTTTAAAAAAAAATCACATTACAATGTAATTTGGTTGTGGTTTAATGCTGCATCCTGTACATTGCACAGTGGGGGGGTTGTTCTGTTGTATTGAGTGTTGATTTAGAATACCGTATTTTTGGAGTATAAGACGCACCTTTTTTCCTCAAAAAAGAGCGTGAAAATCTGGTTGCGTCATATACACTTTTGGCCTCCCAAAATCCTGCCCTTTGCAAAAATGGCCATGCATAGCCTTAAGGAGGCTTATGGAGTGCTTCTGGGGGCTGGGGAGGGCATAAATGAGTGAAAAATGGGCTGTTTTTTGCTCATTTTTGCCCTCCCAGCCCCCAGGAACACTCTATAAGCCTCCTAAAGGCTATGTATGCCCTTTTTTTTGGACAGAAAATAGGACATTTTTTGCTCATTTTTGCCCCCTCTACGAGCACTACAAGCCTCCTAAAGGCTATGCATACCTTTTTTGACAAAAAATGGGCCAGTTTTGTGAAAAAGTGGCTATTTTGGGGAGGTCTGCAGAGTACAAAAACTTTTTTAAAAAATTTGCCTCTTCAAAATCTTGGTGCATCTTATACTCTGAAAAATATGGTTTATAAATAAAGCATGTGTTCCATTGCAGAATAAATTAGCCTTGCTTTCATTTACCACTGGAGGAGATGAGGAAATGTATTCAAAGAGAGGACCCAGTGGTGATATTCGTTACCTTCTGTGGCCCATGCAGGTATGTGGAGACCAAATGCAAATGCTGGCTCAGGCTTTGCTTCTGGAGAATTAGATAGGGACTGACTGAACTCTCTTTCAGTTCTTCAAAGATCTCAGTCAATCAGTTATGGCAGGCACACTGCAGCGGACTGATATAAGCATTCAGCTACACTCACCACTCGACACTCTGTTTCCCCCAACCAACCAATCTTCTTTTGTTCTTGCTTTGTGGTCTTCCTCAATGTGATGTTTTTGGGTCTGTTGGGATTGCGGCTTCTAGATCTTCCAGCCAGCAATCTCTGAATAAGAAGCCTAGAAATATGGACTCGGCCTTCATGAATGAGTAGTTATGGTACAAGCTGTCTTTCCTGACAGTTAGAACAATTAACCTCTGGAACAGCTTGCCTCCAGAAGTTGTGAATGCCCCAACCCTGGAAGTCTTTAAAAAGATGTTAGATAGCCATTTGTCTGAAATGGTTCCTGCCCACGCAGGGGGTTGGACTAGAAGACCTACAAGGTCCCTTCCAACTCTGCTACTGTATTGTATTGTATTGTAAGCAGAGCAGCACTTTCCGTCTACATTACTAGGGCTTCAAAACATAATTGGAGGAATTTCTTGGCATTGGTTTTTCTTTACTCTGCCCACAACATGAAGAATAACATGATCATACATGTCCTTTTATGTTTCTAAATATCTTGCTTTTGCCAATAACCTTCCAAAATAAAGCAGAATTGAGAACATTAAAAACATTTTCCTGTTAGTATCAGTGTTTTAGAGATGCATGCATAAGGGAACTGAGACAGGAAGCTCTTCAGAGCAAATTCTTTTCCTTTTCCCTTGCTCAAATTCTTGTTTACATGGAATATGAAGGATGGCCAGTCTGTGGCCATTGATTTAGGGAAACAGGAGGTGGCTAAATAAAATTCAGCTTCTTGGCCCTTTAATACGGGTGGGCAAAACATCCCAAGTTCATAGACCTGTCCCAACTCTGCTCCAATAATTCTAAGTGTTTCAAGCTCTAAAAGGTGTTCAGGTTAGTGCTCAGAACACTTCTGCAGTGGCGGGAATAGAACTGGAACACTCACTAAGAAGTGAACATGAGATTTATAGTTGAACTAGCTGGATACCTGTGTTTCGTGAGGAAACTATGTGATTGGGTTTTGCAGGAAAAATTTGCTTCACAATCTGTTGGCTCAATGGTGAGTCGGTGATTGAAACACATAAGGGAATATCGCTCCCACTGCCTTGAGTCTGGAGCCGTTCCATAGGTGGAAGGCGTAGACATTTTGGTGAGATACTGACGTTTAATACTGTAAGGAGCCCCAGATCGCTCCTGAGTGAAGGAGTGGAATGTGTGCTAGTTTGAACTGAGGTTACACAATGTGAGGCAACTGGAATTGGAACAGAGTTCTTTTCAGATGAGGAGTGGGAGTATAACTCCTTAACATCAGAACGTGTTAATTACTGTATAAGAAATATTAATGATCTGAGGGTCATTTCGAAAATCCTTCATTAGCAACCACCTAGAAACCAAGAAGAACATACGTGCCAAATTTCAAGTTTGTAGGCTTTACGATTTTGGAGATTTCGTGATGAGTGAGTGATATTTGCTTTATCTATAGATAGATAGATAGACAGACAGACAGACAGGCAGGCAGGCAGGCAGGCAGGCAGGCGGGCGGGCGGGCGGGCGGGCGGGCAGGCAGGCAGGCGGACATAGATATAGATATAGATATAGATATAGATATAGATATAGATGGATTGTGTCATTTTGAACTCAAAAGGTTTTCAGTTCAATTTAGTCTGCATTAGTTTGATTTGATTTGATTTATTTAGATTTATAAAACCGCGCCTCTCTCCCCAAAGGGACTCTGGGCGGTGCACAGGAATTTAAAAGACATATAAAACATAACCATCAATAAATATAAAACCAAATTAAATAATGTTCATCCTGTGCTAAAAATCTTAAAATCTTAAAAACTATTTCCCCCTAAAATCCAAATAAAACAGATTAGGCTTCAGACTACAGGCTAGGTGAGATGGATTAGGCCAGGCCGGCCTGATGGAAAAAGTAGGTCTTCAACTTTTGGCGGAAGGAGCGGAGGTCCATGGTCGTTCTAAGTTCGGGGGGGTAGGTCATTCCAGAGGGTTGGGCCTGCCACAGAGAAGGCCCTTCCCCTGGGCGTCGCCCACTGGCATTGCCTGGTGGACGGCACCCGGAGTAGTCCCTCTCTGTGGGAGCGAATCGGCCAAAGGGATGTATGGGGTAGGATACGAGTTGCTGAGCTACAACTGCTATATTTGACCTTGGGTTGGGGTGGGTATGGCCAGTGTGGGCATGGCCACCTCAGTCGTGTCAGGGGCACCTGTGGTGGCTCGAGCCCTCTGACAGCGAAAATGAGCTCTGTTTTCAGCTATGCCGGCCTCCTGGAACCGTCCGCGGGCCAGATCTGGCTCACAGGCTTTGAGTTTGACACCTATATTATAGAACAATGATACCTAAATAGTCCTCTTTCTCTTCTATAGGCTAATGTATTGGTAAAAGTTTAAAATTTGATTGTATATTTGTTTTTAATTACAAGTTTAGGGTGTTCTAAGTCACAGTTGTTAGATTGGAATGGTTTATGGAATGTCAGGTATATATATATAGGTGGATCGATGTTTTAGTCAGGCCTGATAAAGGTGTGAATTATAATTGTACTAAGCCTGTATGCTTCATGTGGTTGAGAAGTATCATGAACAGGCTATGTCTGTTATCCATGAGAGCTGCATAGAAATTTATTGGAATAGCCATAATAGGTAATTGTTTGCCCATATATTACACCAAGAAGTAGGGTATAAGTTGGCTTATGTGATTGCGAACTTTTTTCTTATGGCGCGCACATGTGCCTATTCAATCCTCCCTGTCCACCTGCGCATGTGTACATAACTCCATCCCCCTGCGCATGTACACGCAACCTCTCCCGAGGCTCTGGAGGCTTCCTTGAAGCCTGGGGAGGGTGAAAACTTCCGGTTGGGTCATTGGGGCCCCTTTTTGCCCTCTCCAGCCTTCAGGAACACCTTCGGAGGCTGGGGAGAATGAAAAACGGCCCCAACAGCTCAACAGGAAGTTCGGGAACGAACCTGGGAACTTATTTACGTATCTATTTTTTATTGATCCCTGGCTCCTTCTTGCCAACTTTGGCTGAAATCTACTGTGAATTCAACCTAACTGATGTTGTTGTTACCTGGATCAACCATGGTCTAATCACAAGCCAGACATTACAGCTTTTGCTGTGTCTCTTTTTAATTCCAGCATGGAATCCTGCACTTCTGTGGCTTCAGTGTCCTTTCCCCTCAGATCTGCTTTGCCTCTGAGTACGTGACAGACAAAGAAAGAAAACAAATGTTGACTTCCTGGGTCAAACGGCTGCAGACCATTTGGGAGGAGAAACCTATTCACTGTGTGCCAAAATGGTACTTTGGGGACATTTGAAAACATAGCAGGGAGATGAATGCAAAAAGATGAAAATATTTACTGAAATTCTGTCCCAAGAAATACTTGTTTCTGTATTTTCCCTAGCCATCTTGGAATGTACAGAGGCAATTAATAAAATTAAATTGAATTAGAGATTGAGTATCTTGTCTTATTTTCCACCCATTTCCTTGGCATCAAGACTAAGGCAGGAAATCAAAAGCCCTTATAGACTTTTTTTGGAATGAAACAGGAAAAATGAATATATGATTTAGGGTTTGGACAGGACAGATTGTAGAAAGAACTTTATATTGTAACCATAGAATGAGAGATACACATATAATTTTACTTAAAATTGCTTATCTTGTAAGGTTTGCGAATCGTTGAGACCTATAGAAGTTTGAGAAAACGTTCAAGTCACAATGAGCCAAACATGAGACTTAAACTGAGGCTGGAATAACAATCAGCGTTTAATCTTTGATCAAAGTTTAAAGACATGATGGTCAGTTGTTCCCAACATACCCCAAGGATATGCAAGGGAAAAAAATCACACTTCAGAGAAGGTGTATCTCCTTTTTATACAGTTAGAAACATCTAACTTTATCAGTCTTGTCTCGTTGCTGTTCCCACGATTGGCCATTTGGCCCCCTGTTGTGAAGGGCACAGATCAAAGGTGAGATACGTTCTCAAGCAGAAGGGGGGATATATCTTTACAGCTCCATTCCGGGATAAGTTCTATGCTCATAGATTGCAGATTGAGAAGAATTCAAATGCCAAGGATCACAGGTTTTGACATTTGCCAGATATTCCACAGACCCTAATAACAGTGCCACAGGAAGTCAGTTGTAGGGAACAAAAGGCACTTACAGCATGAGGTTATATGTTACAAATACAAGGCGTAATATATGTGTGTTACAGAAAACAAATATTTCTACTAATCAACAAGTTTGTATCGTTATTACTATTCCTCTTCAATCTTCTTTCTTTTCATTTTCCTCCTTTTCTTGCCTTTTAGCTTTTTTCTTTTTCTTACTTTATAATAGTTTTCATTGTTTTTAATCTACCCTTTAAAAAACTTTATATTAAGAAAAAGAATGAGGCAGAAATGTTGTGATAGTGAAAGACAACATTGCATTTTTAGATTTTCAATGATAAATGTTTATTGAATCATTCCATTCATCCCCACAGCACATGATATCCCTTCCGAATCTTAGAATTTTGTGATATGTTTCATTGCAACTTTAATTAACCACAGTAGGGTTAATTATTCTGGATGAAATAATGGGATTAATAGATCAACACAGTAGTAAGAATAGGGAAAAACTAAGGCAGTGATGGCGAACCTATGGAATGCGTGCTGTAAGTGACATGCAGAGCCATCTCTCCGGGCATGTGTCGCTCATTGCTCTTCTGTGTTCTAGTGCTCTGGTCAGCTGGTCTTCATGTGTGCGGGAGCATCAGAAACCAGAAGACCAGCTGGCCAGTGTGTATGCACGTGCCGAAAACCAGGTGGCCGGTGTGCATGTGCAAGCCAAAAATCAGAAGATCATCTTCCCAGCACGCACATGTGCATGGGGTGGCTGTTCTTCTGGTTTCCGGCATGCACACACGCTCCCGTTTCAGCACTCAGTGCCAAAATGGTACACCAACATTTAACTAAGGTAAACAGATTTACAATACAATACAATAGCAGAGTTGGAAGAGACCTTGGAGTCCAACCCCTTGCCTAGGCAGGAAACCCTATACCATTTCAGACAAATGGCTATCCAACATCTTCTTAAAGACTTGCAGTGTTGGGGCATTCACAACTTCTGGAGGCAAGCTGTCCCACTGATTAATTATTCTAACTGTCAGGAAATTTCTCCACAGTTCTAAGTTGCTTCTCTCCTTGATTAATTTCCACCCATTGCTTCTTGTTCTGCTCTCAGGTGCTTTGGAGAATAGTTTGACTCCCTCTTCTTTGTGGCAACCCCTGAGATACTGGAACACTGCTATCATTTCTCCCCTAGTCCTTCTTTTCATTAAACTAGACATACCCAGTTCCTGCAACCGTTCCTCATATGTCTTAGTCTCCAGTCCCCTAATCATCTTTGTTGCTCTTCTCTGCACTCTTTCTAGAGTCTCCTCATCTTTTTTACATCGTGGCGACCAAAACTGAATGCAGTATTCCAAATGTGGCCTTACCAAGGCATTATAAAGTAATAATAATAATAATAATAATAAATTTTATTTCTAACCCGCTCTCTCTCCCCAAAGGGACTCGAGGCGGGGCACAGGTAAATTAAGAACAGATAACATAGAACAAAGTACAAAATTAAAATCACATTAAATCATATCCTGTGCTAAAACAACTATAAAATACCAACTATCCTAAAAAACCCTTAACCCCATTAAAACAATCATTCCCTAAGAAAACCCTAAAAGAAGAGACTACCCTAGGCCGGCCAAGCAGAAAAAGTGTGTTTTTAATTTTTGACGGAAGGAGCGGAGGTCCGTGGTTGTTCTAATGTCGGGGGGAAGGTCGTTCCAGAGGGCTGGGCCCGCCACAGAGAAGGCCCTTCCCCTGGGCGTCGCCCGCTGACAAAGTCTAGTGGACGGCACCCGGAGAAGTCCCTCTCTGTGGGAGCGAATCGGCCGTGAGGATGTATGGGGCAGGATCCAATCCCGTAGATAGCTAGGTCCCGAGCCATGGAGCGCTTTGAAGATGACAACTAGCACCTTGAAGCGCACCCGAAAGACGACAGGCAGCCAGTGCAGCTCGCGCAAGAGAGGTGTTATGTGGGTATACCTTGCGGTCCCCATTATAGCTTGCGTGGCTGCATTCTGGACCAGCTGAAGTCTCCGGGTGCACCTCAGGGGGAGCCCCATGTAGAGAGAGTTACAATAGTCCAGTCGGGATATCACGAGGGCATGAGTGACTGTGCAAAGGGCATCCCGATCCAATAGGGGGCGCAACTGGCATACCAGGCGAACCTGGTAAAACGCCCTCCTGGCCACGGCTGTCACTTAATCTTCCATGGACAGCCGGGTATCCAGGAGGACACCCAAGTTGCGCGCCCCATCCACAGGGGCAAGATGTTCGCCCCCTATGGCCAGCGATGGAGTCAGCTGGTTGAATCGGGCAGCCGGAAACCACAGCCACTCGGTCTTGGTCGGGTTGAGCTTGAGTCCGTTACTTCCCATCCAGATCCGCACGGCTTCCAGGCACTGGCACATCACCGCTACGGCATCGTTGGGGTGGTTTGGGGTAGATATATACAGCTGCGTATCATCCCAAAACCACGGATGATCTCGCCCAGCGGCTTCATATATGTGTTGAACAGGAGAGGCGAGAGGACCGACCCCTGAGGCACCCCACATGTGAGGGGTCTTGAGGTCGACCTCTGCTCTCCTGTCAACACAAATTGCGATCGACCAGAGAGGTAGGAGGAGAACCACCGTAAAACGGTTCATCCCACCCCCAACCCCCCCAGCCGATGCAATAGGATACCATGGTCGATGGTATCAAAAGCCGCCGAGAGGTCTAACAGGACCAGGATGGAGGAACAACCCCCATCTCTGGCCCTCCAGAGATCATCTACCAACGCGACCAATGCCGTCTCGGTGCTATGCCCGGGCCGAAAGCCGGACTGGCGCGGGTCTAGATAATCAACTTAAAGTGGTATTAACACTTCACGTGATCTTGATTCTATCCCTCCGTTTATGCAGCCTACAACTGTGTTGGCTTTTTTGGCAGCTGCTGCACACTGCTGGCTCATATTTAAATTGTTGTTCACTAAGATTCCAAGATCCCTCTCACAGTTGCTACTATTGAGCAAGGTACCACCTACACCAGTGATGGCTAACATTTTATGGCTCGCGTGCCAAAAGCGTAGGGAGCGTAGGGGGTTGTGCGTGGGTGTGCCACACCCATAATGCTATCTGGACGACCCCATGCTTTTGGTGTGCTTTTTTTGCCCTTCCCAGGCTCCAGAGGCTTTCTAGGAGCCTGGGGAGGGTGAAAACAGCCTGCCCCCCAACCTCCAGAGGCTTCCGGAGCTTCCCTGAAGCCTCCAGAGGGTGAAAAACGGACTCAAAAGAAAGCCTAAATCATCTGGCCAGTGCATACATGTGCCCTGGAGCTGACAGGGCGATGCCTCGCATGTCCTAAGAAATGGTTCTGCGTGCCACCTGTGGTACCCGTGCCATAGGTTTGCCATCACGGACCTATACTGTACCTGTGCACTTCATTTTTGTTTCCTAAATGTAGAACCTTAATCTTTTCGCCATTGAATTTCATTTTATTAGATAGTGCCTAATGTTCAAGTTTGTCAAGACCCTTCTGTATCTTAAGCCTATCTTCTGGAGTGTTGGCTATTCCTGCCAGCTTGGTGTCATCTGCAAATTTGATGAGTTCCCCATTTATTCCCTCGTCCAAATCATTGATGAAGATGTTGAAGAGTACTGGGCCTAAAACAGGGCCTTGGGGTATTCCACTGCATACATCCCTCCATGTAGATGCAGTTCCATTGAGGATTACATGTTGAGTGCGGTTGGTCAGCCAGTTACGAATCCATCTGGTGGTGATGCTTTCTAAACCACATAGTTGCAGGTTATGGTCTACTTCATTGAATTCTTGCCCCTGCTCACTTGCCTACCAGAAGGTGATCTGGATAAGATTTCCAATGATTTGCAGAATTATAGAATATAGAATTTTGAAGGTACTTTAGGTGTCATTTTACCAAAGCTTCTTGCAGGAAATGGTCCCAATGGTGGACAACCAGCGCTAGTTGGAAAATCTCCACTCAAAAGAGAGCCCACAAGAATTATTTCTTGTTTAAGTTTGGGACATATGAATTTTATAGATAATTTTATAAAATGGATAAAATCAATTTATACTTCACAGAAAGCACAAATAATTGCTAAAGGGGAACTAATAAAACCATGTGAGATACAAAAAGGAACACGACAAGGCTGCCCATTGTTCCCTCTCTGATTTATTTGGGTTCTTGAAATACTGACTAGAGACATAAGACAGGATAAGATGATTTGGGGAGTAAATATTTAAAAACAGATTATAAATCAAGAGCTTTTGCACATGAGTTGATATTGCCTCTGAAAGATCCTTTACAGAAATTTGAAACAATAGAAAAAAGAATTTTATTCATTAGCAGGTTTTAACATTAATATAGATGAAGATGTTAACAAAAATATGAAAATACAAGATCAAACAAAATTGATAAACAAATTAGGCTTTAAGATTGAGAAGAAGGCAAAATAGTTGGGTATCGCTATGACAAATATGAATTGTATATTATTCCAAAATAGTTATGTTAAGACATGGCATGAAGGTAAACAAAATATGTTAAGTGAAAATACAATTTTCATTACCGAGAAGATTTTCTGTGATTAAGATGAATATTTTACCTAGAAAGTTGTTTTCATTTCAAACAGTACCTATTTTGACAACTGATGCAGCATTTAAACAATGGCAAAAGGATATATCTAAATTTCTATGGCAGGGAAAATCCATGAGTTGAATATAAGGTGCTACATCTTGATTTGAGAATGGCTTGGGATGCAAGTAAAGCTTTTATTAGAGATTACTTTATAAAGCATAATAACTCAAGAAGAAGAGGCAAAAGAAAACCAAAAATATTTTGGATGAGATCAAAAGATTAAAGAAATTTCCAGAGAAGATAGATTTCTCTTAACAAATTTAAACTCTTACAGCAACAGCTATCTATGTTATTAAAGGAAATGGATATGAAAATGAACCATGAACAGCAAAAAACAAAACAAAAAAAGCTCAACCTTTGACAGGAAATGGCTGGCATATGGGCTAGAAAAGAAAGAGGAAAAGATGTTGAAACTTCAAGACAGAAATACCGCATTAATGGTTAATGTGGCTATGCAAAAAGCATTTCATCAGTATTCCAATTTTTCTAAAGGATGTGTTATTTCTTTGCAGAAGATAGATGAATATCTTAGAAAACAAAATCTACAAAGCATTATAGAGGAAAAAAGAAAATTATGCAATACCTTAATAAGGGATGTTTTTGGAAGTTATAAAAATTATGAGCAAATTTATAACAATAAGAGAAATTTTGGAAGGTATAAAAAAGTTCAAGGAAGGATGTCAGGATCTAATAGATATTAGGTTTGTACTATAAAGTTTTGAAGAGAAACTTTCAGAATCTCTACGAAACACGATGTTCTACCTTACAACTCTTAAGTTGTTCACAAGGATTCCAGCTGAAAGACTGAAAATAAGTTTGCAAGAATTCATTCACTAGAATCAATGTGGGTTTTTACATAAAAGGCAAAGGATCATGTTAGAAAGAAAAAATGTATTCAACATTTTGCAATATTTGGCACGACATAATAAAAAAAACAAGCGGCATGGAGTTTTTCAGATGGAGAGAAAGCCTTTGACAATTAGAACAGGATCGCACCTCCCCATTGCTGTTAACATGTTTCTTCTTCAGGATTTCAAGTCATGATGCAGTTCCAAACTTTCCCCTGGTTTTATTGAAACCATTCTGAAGTCCAGGGAAATTATTTATTTCTGTTAGCTTGTCCCATAGCATGGGTGAAATCAACTTACCTTCACTACCGTTTCACAAATGTGATTGCACGTTCCACCTCTGCGCATGTGCAGGACTTTCCGCGCATGCGCAGAGCGTCAAAATGGGACATAATGGCGTCCGGACGGGTGCGCAGTGCTACAGGTTCGCCCAAACCGGATAGAACCGGATGAATTGCACCACTGTCCCCTAGTCATTTGGAACTCCCAACATGGCAAAATTGCTGTCCTCTAAGATGCCACTCATTTATCACTGTATAAATCAGTGGTAGTCGACCTGGTCCCTACCGCCCACTAGTGGGCGTTCCAGATTTCATGGTGGGTGGTAGGCGTTTTGTCCGATACTGAAGCACTTTCCTTTTTTTAATTTAATTGAATTCCCTACTTTATAAATCACCATTAATGTGGAATGGGTGGGTAATTAGAAAATTTTACTACTAATAGAGATATAAAAGTGGATGGTAAGTATAAAAAGGTTGACTTCCCCTGGTATAAATGAATAGGAAGATAAAGGGATATTTTTGAATTGATTTAGAAAGGGATTGTCCCCTTCCTCTGTCTAGAGAAGACACTTGTACAAAACTTATACAGTCATCTTTTCTTCTTTTTTCTTGTAAATGTTAGTTGAGGTTCATTTTTAGGGACATGAATTTATGAACTCATGGCTTCTTTATATAAACATCTGCCTTGCCTCTCTATTTTTGGTTTTGAACAAATCAAAAGTCTAAGTTTAATATTCTAATCATGAATCTCATCCCACCAGACTTCCATGATATCTAATTATCGTTTAGTGTTTTCCTGTAAGGGGATTTTCAGTTCTTTCTTTGCATTACTCTACCTCTGTGATGGCGAACCTATGGCACAGGTGCCACAGATGGCACGTGGAACCATTTCTTAGGGCACGCAAGGCATTGCCCTGTCAGCTCCATCGCGCATGTGTGTGCTGGCCAGCTGCTTTAGACCTTCTTTTGAGGCTGTTTTTCGCCCTCTGGAGGCTTCAGGGAAGCTCCTGAAGCTCTGGAGGTGGGGGGGGGAGGCTGTTTTCACCCTCGCCAGGCTCCTAGAAAGCCTGGGGAGGGCGAAAAAAGTACACCAAAAGCAGGGGGTCACGCACATAGCATTATGGGTGTGGCACGCCCACGCACAGCCCCCCTGTGCTCCCCCTGCTTTTGGCACGCGAGCCAAAAGAGGTTAGACATCACTGTTCTATCTGGTGCAATGTTGCATAAGTCCTCTATTTACAACAGTTCATTTGGTGGCTGTTCAAAGTTACGTCACTGAAAAATGTGTCTTACGACTGTTTTGACGCAACAATTGCAGTATCCCCATGGTCACATGATCAAAATTCAGATACTAGGCAACCAACTCATCTTTATGACAGTTGCAGAGTCCCGGGGGTCATGTGATCACCTTTTGCGACTTTCTGACAAACAAAATCAATGGGGAAATCAATTTCATTTAACAACCATATTACTAATTTACCCACTGGCCTGATTCACTCAACAACTATGGCAAGAAAAGTCATAAAATGGAGCAAACCTCCCTTAACCAAAGTTTCACTTAGCCACAGAAATTTTGGGCTCAGTTGTGGTCATACGTTGAGGACTAGCTGCAGTAGAGACTCTACCATTGACTTGGTTTTCTGTCCCTTGGAGTGGAGAGCTTCAAAGTACTCTTCCCTGCCTCTTCCGGATTCAGTTAGGCACAGATATGATAATTGTTCAAGCTTCCTGTAGTTGAACGTATCTATTAGTTTCTCTCTTTTTCCCCTTTTCTCCTTGTGGACAATTCTGAAAAATGCTCAAGTTCAAGTACCAAACTAGGATTAGAAGTGATGTGAACAGAGATTTTCACTTTTTTGGCCTTCATGCGTTCAGTTCAGGGATGTCCAAACTTGGGAACTTTAAGTCTTGTGGACTTCAACTCCCAGAATTCCCCAGCCAGCATAGCTGGCTGGGGAATTCTGGGAGTTGAAGTCCACAAGTCTTAAAGTTCCCAAGTTTGGACATCCCTGGTTTAGTTCCACAGATAGCACGTGTCAAGACAATGTGGTCTTCAGATGAACCACACGATGTCACCCTTGCACTTCAAATTGCCAAGTGAATCATCATTGCTTGATTTGCACAGTCAGCCATTTTTATCCACAGAGTCCTTCCCAAAGACATGAGAAAGGATTGATTAATTAATCCTTACTGGTTCTAGGATAGGGAAAAAACGGTGGAAGGAATCCACGGACTTAGACAAAGTATAGCTGCAGTGTTGCTCTTTCGTTGTTCCCATTACAGGAAGTCTTTATTTAATGACAATATTTGGGACAGAAAATTCTATCACTAAGCAATGTGGTCATAAAGCACATCAGGTGATCCCACTGCTTTGTGTCAGCAGTTCTAGCAATTCCAGTTGCCATCATGGAGCAAGTCCCACAGTGCCATGAAGTGTGACATTGTGTGATTGCCATTTGTAACCTTCTGCCAGCTTCCTTATTGACTTTGCTTATCAGAAGCCAGCATGAAATTTGCAAATGTTGATGATGTGACCGCAGGATTCTGAGACAATCATAGTTGACAAAAATCCAAATCACATTCACTTGACCATGGTGACACTGTGATGGCCACAACTATGAGGTCCTATCATATATATGACTCACTCAGTGGCATCGTAACTTCAAATGGTTGCTAAATGAGTTATTGTTAAACTAGGACTATTTATATTTAAATACCGAACCTATATAAGTAAATAATCACTACACGGCTAATTGCTGCAGAAAAATATTTGTCAATCCCTGCTCAAAGTGCATTGTTTTTTTTATAATCCAAAGGTGTAAAGGTGCAGTCCCTGAGGGACAGAATGTGGCCAGAAAAACCAAGGTGCATTTCAGCCCCTTTTAACCTTTTAACCAAAATACCAACTTAGTAACTTCAGCCCTGTGTAAAAGGTGCAGTATCAATAACCTCAATAACCTCAGCCCAAGGGTGTAAAAGGTGCAGCCCTATCCCTCCCCTGTATTAGCAGGGCAAATGGATCCCGTTCTTCTATAAGCAGAAAACTTAATTGCCTCTTAAGTGGAAATGGGAAAGAAATGGAGAGGTTTGGCTTTGTTTTGTTAAGAATAAAAACTAGAACTACATTGCCAGAAAACAAACGTCCTAGTATTTGTATAAAAATATCATTACATTCATAACTGGCAAATTAATATATTGGATATATTGAGTGGTGTATTCTTATAAACACCCTGGTTTGCTATTCCAGGGCTTTTTTTTTAATCCTCAAACACTTTCTATATCTGGAAAATGGTTCACAGCGTAACTCCTCAGTTATCCTGAAATTTTTCCACTCAGAAAATGCCTACTTCCTCTCTGCCTCTTGCAAGGTCTTCCTACGCCTGTGATGGCGAACCTATGGCACGCATCCCAGAGGTGGCATGCTGTGCCCTCTCAGTGGGCACGCGAGCCATCGCCCCAGTTCAGCTCTGCCATGCATGTGCGCACGCCTCCCGTCAAGCTGGTCTTCAGGTCTCTGCTGTGCATGCGCATGGGGACACACACATGCATGCGAGGGATGCATGTGCGGGGTGCATGTACAGGGGCCGTGTGTGCATTGCACTTTGGGAGTTCGGGCACGCTTTGGGCACTTGATCCGGAAAAGGTTAGCCATCCCTGTCCTACTCTGTCCTTTTAGAAATTCTAGCATCCATGAAGCTATCTCATCTATGCCTGCCCACATGCACTAAAATGTCTTTGTATAGAGATGGGCTTGGACTCTATGGATGTTAGAACTTATTTATTTTATTTATTTTTTATTTTATTAAATTTATACCCCGCCCTTCTCCAAACGGACCCAGGGCGGCGCACAGGAATGTTAAAATACATACAAAACATATAAAATTTAAAAAAATTATTCTAGTAAAACCCTGCGCTAAAAACCAAATTAAAATCCCAATTTAAAACTGTCTAATAGTCAGTAATGGAGGTTACGCTAGGCCGGCTAGATGGAATAGATGTGTCTTCAGACACTTGCGGAAGAGGCGGAGGTCGGAGATGGTGCGGAGTTCAGGGGGTAAGTCGTTCCAGAGGGCTGGCCCCGCCAGAGAAGGCTCTTCCCCTGGGTGTCTCCAGTTGGCATTGTCCAGCGGACGGCACCCTGAGGAGGCCCTCTCTGTGGGAGCGTATTGGTCTGAGGGATGTATGGGGCAGGAGGCGGTCTCGCATATAACTAGGCCCCGAGCCATGGAGCGCTTTAAAGATGGTCGTCAAAACCTTGAAGCGCACCCGAAAGACCACTTGGTATCAGCATCTTTTAAACTTTGGTATACACTTTATCAGAGTATATGATCTTGTAGGGATGCCTCAGTAGAGGCTTTGAGCCATATTTATCCTAATATGAAGGAATTTTCTGGTAGGGAACATAACTGCTATTTATCATTCTTTATCCAATTACTGTTTGGTTAAAGCTTTCCAGGTTGCCCAGTTCTCTGTACTATTCTATGTTGTAGAACAGGAGTCTCCAACCTTTGCAACTTTAAGTCTGAAGGACTTCAGCTCCCAGAAAAGCAAAGCTGGCTGGAGAATTCTGGGAGCTGAAGTCCTTCAGACTTAAAGTTGCAAAGGTTGGAGACCCCTGTTGTAGAAAGTCAGCACCCACTCACCCTCCTAGAGAATGAAGTATTTTGGGAAATATTAAATAGGCAGGATAGAATATTTCCCCCAAAGGAGAAATGGGAAAAAAATCTTAAGGGAGGCAGAAACCAGCACCTGTCTCCTTGTCCCAAGCAGAGACTAAGGAGGTCAGCTTTTAGAAATGCAGATTTGGTCATCCACGCAGAAAGACTGGGTGAGATAGAAACTCCAGATAAACAATTAGGCAAGACAAGATTAGCTCAGACAAACATCCAGGATTTGCATTTCCCCTTTTGCCTATAGCCATGACCCCTACATGTCTTCATGGAAATCAAAACGGTATAAAAACCAGGCCTGCTCTCAATTCCATTTTGTCAGCTGTCCCAGAACGGCACACTGTGTTCTTGTTGGTTCTGTTCACCAATAAACAAAACCTTTATTTCCAATCAGCCTCCATTGATTGTTTATTGGTAAACAGAACCAACAGGCGCACAGTGTGCCGTTCTGGGACAGCTGACAAAATGGAATTGAGAGCAGGGCGGGTTTTTATACCGTTTTGATTTCCACGGGGTCATCTTTCCTCAAGTCTGAAAATTTGCATTGTTTTCCTTTATTTTTAGCTTCCTGTTTTTCATTTTATAACTGCTTTACTTAAAAATAAATAGTTATGACCCTAATAAAGTTTTGGTTTGATCTGACGTTCTAGATCGGAACCTCTGGCGCTTCCGAAGCCGGGACGTGACATCTACGAGGCTTCACGTGTCCAAAGTGACCAGACCCACTGCGGAAGATGCGTGTTTCATAGGCTGGAGGAGAGCTTCCGTCCTCTTTTGCCACCGCCTAAACTCCGCCCCGAAGGAGAAGGAGGAAGAAAGAGGCGAAGCGGTGCTGTGTGTTTTAGCAAGAAGGGATCCCCAACTTTGCGGAGCGCGCACACGTGTGAACCCCGCTTTGGAGGAGAATAGGTAAAAGGGAATCGGGTCGGTTTTCTGGTTCACCCGAAGAAATCGCGCTTCTGATGTCCCCGCTGCATTTCTTCCTGCTTTTCCCCTGCATTCGCTGGATTACAGGGATTGGAGCCAGGCCGTGGCCTTCCTTTGCTCTTGGGATGTTAATCACTCGCAATTGATTTCCTTAGGCAATGATGGGGGGCGGGGGGAGGGAGTGGGGGGAAGAAACCTGGAAGGCGGGAAAGTCGAAAATGAAAACGAAAGCAGCTTGGTTTTCTGGTCGGAGCCTTTAGGCCAGCCCTTCCGCTCAGCTGTAAGTCCGCGCTGTAACCGGGAAGTGTAAGCAGCCTCTTTCCCGTTTGCAATCTTAAGGCGTTTCTCAGTGCCACTAACTTTTTTAAAACGTCCGGACTTCAACGGGGAAGATGGCTGGGGAACTCTTGCCAGTTGAAATCCATACATTTTTTTAAAAAGGTTCGCAGGCAGCCCTTACTTTTTTTTTTTTTTGCCTCTGAAGTTTCTTTTTACCCTTGCTGAGGCCGTGTGTGTCTCTCTGGGTGTGGGGAAAAAAAGGAACTGAATTGACTTCGCGGATCCGAAAACCAAAATAGGAATAGAAAGAATAAGCAACTTACCATGCCCTTCCGGGCTTGTGGGTTTAGCTGCAGTCAAAATGACCAGAAACCAGGTGCTTCCAGGAAAGGCTAGAGCGTTATCGCACTCTTCCTTCCTTATGCCTAGACGTTTAAGAGGCATGTGGTTCCACTATTAACCAAATATGTATTTTTTCACAAGTCTGATAGAGTTTTCCGGTTAAGGAATGATTTTTTTAAAGTGTGGCCAAATGTCTAGGTAGGAAGTGCCCTCTGAAAACTGAAGGTCCTAAATCAGTGGGAACTTCTATTCTATCTTTTTAAGAACACCAAAAGGGTTTAAATAGAACAGAACAGAACAGAATATTTTATTGGCCAAGTGCATTTGGACAAACAAGGATTTTGTCTTTTGTGCATATGCTCTCAGTGTACATACAGACTTCAGGCTGTGATTGACTGCAAAGGATTTGCAACCAAGTATTAAAAAGGGAAAGTTTGATTTATGATTATTATTCTGTCCCATTACTTTTGGTCCCTTAACAAGTGAGAGGTACGTATGCCAACTGTTGTAACTCCTACACCGTTCACCTGAGTTGGATGTACATGCCCTCAAATTAAAGCTGACAGTCTGCAGTTAAAGCACATTGTTTTTGTTTCATTCCAAATACATTGTGGTGGTGTATAGAGCCAAAAATGTTAGAATTGTGTCGATGTCCCAATATTTCTGGACCTGACTGTATAAAGACAAGATGCATTCATCAAGAATCATTGGTCCTAATTTAATCAAGGTCCTAAATCAGTGGGAGCTTCTATTCTACCTTTTTGATTTAAGAACGCCAAAAGGGTTTGAATAGAATAGAATAGAATAGAATAGAATAGAATATTTTATTAGCCAAGTGTGATTGGACAAACAAGGAATTTGTCTTTTGTGCATATGCTCTCAGTGTACATATAAAGACAAGATACATTCGTCAAGAATCATAAGGTACAATACTTAATGATAGTCATAGGGTACAAATAAGCAATCAGGAAACAATATCAATATAAATCGTAAGGATATAAGTAACAAAGTTACAATCAAAGTTACAGTCATATATAAAATGAATCTGATTTTTATTATTATTAAAAAAATGAAACAAGGTGACAAAGTAAAGTGAAGGTCAAGAGCAAACACATGAAAATATAACATGTACTCCTATTCAGTTTGACTCTGAGTCACTTCCTTTAGGAAACACTTTTCAGTATGTGCCCAGTGTTCTGTTGGCAAATAAGATATACCAGCGTATGATGTCTTCTAAATATCTCCGCTCATATTTGCTCACTGAGAAAGTAACTCTGATATGCTTTTTAATATTTTTGTCATATACTAAATCAATAAATCTGGACAATTTGTTCATGTCTTACTCCAGAAAGAGGCAATTTGTCCTTGTGTTTGTTGTCTCCTGCCTGGATTTCTGTTATACTCTAGTGACAGGTTTCCTGATTTTACTCTGTGTGTGCGAGGTTCATGGCTAGAATAGTGCAGGTTTTTCCCCCATCCCTCCTGATACACCCCTCTATCTCTTCTTTTTGTCAGTCCTTGTATTGGTTGAGTCTCCAAGAGCAATTATTTGATTCATTTAACATTATTTAAAATGTCGGTGCCGAGTTCCGGACCATGTTTATTAACGTACCCATTTTTGGGTGTTTTCCCCATACTCTCTGAAGCAACCCCTTCTTGACTTACGTGTGGAGCTTAAAAGTTTTTTAAAAGCTCTCAAGAGATGCCAGGATGCCCTCTCTACATTCTGTACCATCTCTTCTGAAGCAGGCAGATGTCTTTTAGATCCTCTGCTGGGCAAGAGATGTCTCTGATAGATTGCAAGCTTTCTACATAAGGGAAAGATCCAAGACTCAATCTTTGTCATCTTTGATAAGACTGAAAAAACAACCTAAGTGTAGACAATTAGAAGATATTTAATTTAATGAAGAAATTTTATTTAATAAGGCAGTTTCCTCAAAAGGGTAAAAAGTCCATTTAGTTCAGGGGTGTCAAACTCAAGGCCCAGGGGCTGGATCCAGTCCATAGGGTGCTTAGATCTGGCCTGTGGTCCTGCCCTGGAAACAGCGAAGGATCACCCTGCAGTGTCCCTGCCAGTGAAAAGGGAGCTTGGAAGGGCTGCGCATGGCCCTCCTCGAGTTCCATTTTCACTGGCAGAAGGCTGCAGGAAGCCATAGTAGCTAAAAACAGAGCCCAGGAGGCCCGTCGTGGCCAAAAACCGAACCTCGATAAGTGACATCGAGCTGGCCATGCCCTCCTTGGCCAGGCCATCCCCCCTCACCAGGTCAAACACAACCCTGATGCAGCCCTCAATGAAATCAAGTTTGACACCCCTGATCTAGTCTATTATGTAGTGCTTGCAATGGCCAAGGAGATGGTTTTGAGATGCCACGAAAGGAGGCTTTATGCAAGACCACTCTACAACTTTGGATTCTTCAGCAACTGCTGCTGAGCCTTTGCAGAGCCTTCTTCCAGTTGAGCCAGATTGCTTGCCAGATTGCTTGCTACCATCTTCATGACATATTTTTAAAAACTGTGGTGCTAAGTTTTTTTTTTTTATTGCTTCCCTTTTCTCCTGATTTTGTTTCTGCTTCTATGAAGTCGTCTAGACTTACTGGACATTGATACCTCAAACATGCTGTTCAAAAGGCAACTGGACTTTCTCGATTTTTTTCCTTGAAAATGTTTCACTTCTGATCCGAAAAGTTTAGAACTGAAGAAGCTTTTTGAATGAGAAATGAAATGTTTGGGCGGGTGGAGGGGGCGGTGGCTAGGAAGTTCAGTTGTCTTTTGAACAGAACGTTTGGGATAACCTGGATGACTGAGGATGACTGACCTGGATTACTGAGAATCTTCATAGACATGAACACTGGTGTGTAAATTCATTATAATAATATTTGTCATACCTGGCTAATTTGGAGAGTAGATAATCCAGTTTCTACACTGAAAGAAATTGCCCGTCTATTGTCTTTAAATACATAATCAGTTAACCTCTTTAAATTAGGGAATAGACTGCTTATTGCTCTTTGCATACTTTGGGTAGTAGCTCCCATCAATTCTAGTTTTACCATGGTTAAATTGAGGTCCAAAACATCTAGAGGAAGCCAAAGTATCTACCGCTGATTGAGACAGTGAAGGAAATTGAAACTTATTTGGGGGTTTTATTTCCTAAGTATGTACCTTTGAATACTTGGGGTTTTATTTCTGAATATGCGTTAGGTGTGCGGAAGATGAAGCCATCTTCTGGACTTTTTAGAAGGTTATAAAAATACCGTATTTTTCAGAGTTTAAGACGCACCTTTTTTCCTCTAAAAAGAGGCTGAAAATCTGGGTGCATCTTATACATCGAATACAGCATTTTTTTGCCTCCTGGAACCCCACCCCCTTCACCAAACTGGCTGTGCCTAGCTTTATGGAGGCTTCCAGAGAGCTCCTGGGGGCTGGGGAGGGCAAAAATTAGCCTCAAACGGGCCGTTTCCCCCTCCCCCAGCCCCCAGCAGCACTATTTAAGCCTCCATAGGGCTATGCATGCAATTTATTTGACACAAAAATGGCCCGTTTTCACAATAAATGGGGTGGGTTTTTTGCTCATTTTTGACCCACCCCACCCCCCAGGAGCACTCTGCAAGCCCCCCCAAGGCTATTCATGCTTTTTATTTGAAAAAAAATCGGCCCCATATTCACGGAGAAATGGGCTGTTTTGGAGGTTTGCTGAGTGTAAAGTCTCTCCCCCTCCCCCCTCTTTCGGAAGGCTTTTTAACTGTTTCTGTTCCAGCAGAAACAAAGTCTTAAGGTTTGTCAGCGATTTCCTTCTCCAGGACATGGACAAATACACCTGAAAACATTAGCCTACCTACCTAATATCTCTCTCTCTCTCTTTACCTACCTACTGTATTTCTGTCTCTCTTTCTCTCTCTCTATTCTTCTACCTACCTAACTACACACACACTCTCTCTCCCCCTCCCTACCTACTGTATTTCTCTCTCTCTCTTTCTCTATCCACCTACTTACCTACCTACCTACCTACCTACACACTCTATCTCCCTCCCTACTTACTGTATTTCTCTCTCTCTCTATTTCTCTCTATCCTTCTACCTACCTACCTACCTACCTCTATCTCCCTCCCTGCCTCCCTCCCAACCTACTGTATTTCTCTCTCTATTTCTCTCTCTCTATCCTTCTACCTACCTACCTACACACACACTTTCTTTCTCCCTCCCAACCTACTGTATTTCTCTCTCTATTTCTCTCTCTCTCCTTCTACCTTCCTACCTACACACACACTTTCTTTCTCCCTCTCTACTTACTGTATTTCTCTCTCTCTCTCTCTTTCTCTCTCTCTCTCTCTCTCTCTCTCTCATCCTTCTACCTACCTACCTACACACACTCTCTCTCTCCCTACCTACCTACTGTATTTCTCTCTCTCTTTCTATTTCTCTCTCTATCCTTCTACCTATCTACACACGCACATTCTCCCCCTACATACCTACTGTATTTCTCTCTCATCCTTCTACTTACCTACCTACACACACTCTCTTCCTCTCCCTTACCTACTGTTTTTCTCTCTCTTTCTATTTCTCTCTCTATCCTTCTACCTACCTACCTACCTACCTACACACACACATTCTCCCTCTCCCCCTACATACCTACTGTATTTCTCTCTCTCCCCCTTTACCTACCTACCTACACAGACACTCTCTCTCCCCCTTTACCTACCTACCTACACAGACACTCTCTCTCCCTACCTACCTACTGTATTTCTCTCTCCCTCTCTATTTCTCTCTCTCTATATCCTTTTACCTACCTACCTACTCTCTCTCTCCCTAGCTACCTACTGTATTTCTCTCTCCCTATTTCTCTCTCTCTATATCCCTTTACCTACCTACCTACTCTCTCCCTCCCTACCTACCTACTGTATTTCTCTCTCTTTCTCTCTCTTTCTCTATCCCTTTATCTACCTACCTACCGTATTTCTCTTTCTTTCTCTCCCTCTCTCTCCCTCTACCTACCTACCTACTTTTTTTTGTAATTTGCCTCTTCAAAACCTTGGTGCGTCTTATACTCTGGTGCGTCTTATACTCCGAAAAATTCGGTATCTGCTTTGTCCATTAGGAATTGAAGGATGGGTCATAAAATACCTTCTCTTCTGTATTAACATTTCAGGCATTGGAATTTTTTTGTGTGTGTGAATTAAAGCGCTCTGTGAACTACAACCATGGCCTTGGCTGACATTCAGATGAAATCGGAAGATTTTTTGGAAAAAGAACGGCTAAATGCTGGTGGTTTTGGAGCTGTCTCATTATGCTACCACAAAAATCATGGGCTTGTAATATTGAAAACTGTGTATACTGGACCTCAACGCACAGAGTAAGTTGGATAAATGTTCTTCGCACATGGGAGAGGGCATTTATTGTCGTTTGTTGGCCATCAGCATCCTGGTAATTCCAAACCAGATTAGACGGTTTTTTGGCTGAATGTGTTCTTTCTTTATTGTTTTAAAGATTTGCTTACCAGAGATTATTACTAAAGCAAGATTTTCCCAATGGTGTATAATAAGCATATTTGCGAGACCGCCTCTTGCCTCATACATCCCTTAGACCGATACGCTCCCACAGAGAGGGCCTTCTCAGGGTGCCGTCGGCCGGACAATCCCGACTGGCGACACCCAGGGGAAGAGCCTTCTCTGTGGCGGGCCCTGCCCTTTGGAACGACTTACCCCCCGAATTATGCACCATCACCGACCTCCGCCTCTTCCGCCAATGTCTAAAGGCATGCCTATTCCAACAAGCCGGCCTAGCCTAACCTCCCATGGGGACTTTTAGATAGTTTTGAATCGGGTATTTTAAAATTGGGTTTTTAGCATAGGATAAGATGGTTTAATTTATATTTTAAATTGTGTATTTATTTTTGTATTCTGTATATTTTTTAAATTTCCTGTGCGCCGCCCTGGGTCCTCTGCGGAGAAGGGCGTGATATATATGTAAATAAATAAATAAAATAAATAAACGTAAAAGGAATCCAGGTCAAATGATTGCTTATCTTATCCAACATTTGGCTTCTCCCAGACAAACCAGATTTGTCTTAAGAAAGGTGCACAAGCAATAGAATTTAGCATTATATACCGCTTCATATTGCTTTGTAGTTCTCTCTAAGCGGTTTAAAGACTCAGCAAATTCCCCCCAACATCTGGGTCCTCATTTTACTGACCTCAGAAGGATGGAAGGCTGAGTCAACCTTCAATCGGTCAGGATCGGGCTCCTGGCTGCGAAATGCTGAGTTAGCCTGCAATACTTGGAAACAGCATTATAGGCTTGAAAGGGACCCTGGAGGTCTTCTAGTCTTCTAGTCAAGGCAGGAGCCTTATACTTCATTCTAAGCACTGCACCACAACAGTTCTTTGTGTCCAAGCAGGACACAAGAGCAATAGCTCTGGCCTCCCTCTCCCCTGTATCTGACAATACATTATATCATTTAAATCTCATTGAGCTCAGAACCACAGAGGATGGTAGCTATTGTGTGTACTTTTGATCTTGCAGACTTTCAGCTATTTTTTGCTGCAAGTGGTTCATTACTCCTGGCTCTGCCAAAGGCACCAGTTGAGGATTCATTTAGGTGTCTATAGAATATACCCATATATTTCAAAGGGTCCTTTTTTCTTTTACATAACGTAGGAGCCATTTCAACTTCCTATAATGTCGTACACTAATTGATTGCAGAGATTAAAATGCAGCTGTTCCTCAGACCCGAATACGCATTGAAGTGTATAAGTTATAGTGGGAAAGCCAACAAGAAAAAACCTGGATCCTTTAATATTCCTGATAGTGTAAAAACAATAGAATGCACCACCTGGTAATAATAGGAATTGCCATTCATATATACGGCCACTTCTCATTCGATTGCAGTTTCATTATACCAGTTTTCATCTCAAACATCACAGTTGATTAAAGTTTGCGAGACTTGTAGTACAACAGACCTGGTGGCACGGGGGGGGGGGGGTTATGGCTTGTATTTAATTGTGCTTGTTGTCGTCGCAATTCAATCCCTCATTTCAGCAAGTTCACATGAATAAAACTAAAAGAGAATTAGGCATCCTGATGGCCTCCAGATATTCTAGATTAGAATGCTCTGGATATCTTGCTACTGATTGTGCTGTTTGCAAGGAGAAGCTAACCTATGTAGAAAATGCCAGGTTGCCTATTTTAGGCTTAAAAGTCTGAAAATCAAAACTCGAGCATAGATTTTAGAAAATTAGATCTCCAGTTCTCTTGATAACACCTATGGTAATTATTTTCCAGATGTAACAACTCCCTTCTAGAGGAAGGCATGATTATGCACAAACTAAATCATGATCGGGTGGTAAAACTACTAGGCGTCATCCTGGAGAATGAAAACTATTCCCTTGTGATTGAATACATGCGCAAAGGAGATTTGATGTCTGTTCTAAAAGCAGTAAGTAGGAAGTATGTTGATAACTTGCAACTTAATCCACTGGTCGTTTTGGAGAAATGGCCTAAAAACTTGATGTTATTCAATCTTAACATTTGCTGGAGGTGACGGTTTTTGTATGGCCATGAAAATGGTTTGGATTTTAACTCCCAAACAATGGCTGTTTATAACGCTTATTATATAGGATTGCTGAATGATACGATAACGGAATTGCCGAATGATGGGGAAAGTGCAATATAAGAAGTTGGATGGAGTCCAGATGTGCATTTTCTGCAGCTGGGGGAAAGCTAAAAATCATCCATTCAAATTTATAATAATGATTTGAAAACCTTCCCCCAAGTGAACACCTTCCAGATGTGCTGGATTAAAATATCCATCATGCTTAGCCAATCTTCTCCTTCTCCTCCTCCTTTTTATATCTATTTATCTAACATACACACACACATATATAATTGTTCCACAACACCTGAAGGTTTATTTAATCAATAAATTAAATAAATTAAATAAATTTTATATATATATATATATATTATATTATATATATATATTGGTTTATTCGGGTCTTTTCCCGTGTAAAATTAAAGGTGTTTTTGCAACGTTTCGATGGGATCACCCCCATCATCATCAGGCTTCGGCCTTGGCTTTCTTACAAATGAGCAAATATATATATATATATTTAATTTATTTAATTTATTGATCAGCTCATAAAACTAACACACACACACACACACATATATATGTGTGTGTGTGTGTGTGTGTGTTAGTTTGATGAGCTGATCAATAAATTAAATTAGAAGAGACCAGGATAGATCTATTTCGAGCTTATTAGCTCTCATCTAATAAGATGAGATCTATTTCGAGCTTATTAGCTCTCATCTAATAAGCTCTAATAAGCTTATTAGCTCTCATCTAATAAGATGAGAGCTAATAAGCTCGAAATAGATCTATCCTGGTCTCTTCTAATTTAATTTATTGATCAGCTCATAAAACTAACACACATATCTAAAATATTATACAACGTAATTCTTGGCTTGCTGTTTGGATGGTCTCTAGCGATGAGCCGATGGGCAGTAAGGGAAACAGTGTGTCTCCTCCCTGAATTGGGGCCTAATAATAACAGGTTGTTGTGAAACAATTACATATATATATATATATATATATATATATATATATATATATATATATATATATATATATATATATATATATATATATATATATATATATATATATATATATATATATATATATATATGAATGAATGAAGTGGATATATTGTTACAGCTTCCTGTTAGGCCTATTCAAGGGAGGAGACAAACTTGTCATCCTTCTCTGTCCTTCGACTCAACCTAGAGACCATCCAGACAGAGACCTATTAAATTGCTGCTGTCTTTTTAGATATGTGTTAAATTTCTTTAAGGGATGATTAATAATAATTAATTAAGAGACCAGGATGGATCCATTTCGGGCTCCTTAGCCCTCGTCAGCTGACCTGGATCCATCCTGGTCTCTTAATTAATTATTATTAATCATCCCTTAAAGAAATTTAACACATATCTAAAAAGACAGCAGCAATTTAATAGGTCTCTGTCTGGATGGTCTCTAGGTTGAGTCGAAGGACAGAGAAGGATGACAAGTTTGTCTCCTCCCTTGAATAGGCCTAACAGGAAGCTGTAACAATATATCCACTTCATCAATAAAGTCCTGTAGAAAGGATGATGTAATCAGGGAAACTGGTTAGCTCAAGGCATAGAGAAGCCTGCTTCGAATGCTGGAGAGCACCAGTTCAAATCCCTGTAGGGCAGCGTTTCTCAAATAGTGGGGCGCGCCCCCCCAGGGGGGTGCGAGGCTCCGTAAAGGGGGGCGCGTTTGATAGTCAGGAGCCGCACACCCGGAAAGATCGATACTGCCGCCGCCGCCGTCTTGGCATCCCAGGCCCACTCTGCGGTGGCGGTGGCAGCGGCTGTAGGTAAAGCCCGAAGGCGACTGAGAAAGGCGTCAGAGAAGGAGCAGCCGGAAGCCGTGCCTCTTGAGCACCGCTAGGCTGGACGAGGCAGAAAGCGGACGCGGGGATAAGGAAGGGGATGCGCTTCGGGCCAATCAGTGTGGAAAGGTGAGGTCGAAGGAGGAGGAGGCAGCCCCCTGGCAGAGCGCGCAGCCAGGCGGCCGGGGCAGGCGGCGGGCGGGGATGGGGGGCGGGGACGGGGACGCCGGTGAACGAGCGAACAAGCAAGCGCGGGCGGGCAAGGAAACTTGCTGCAGCAGCGCCCAACAACCTGCCTGCCCACCGCCTGCGGTTACTCGCTCGCTCACCTACCCACCGGACGAAGGAAGCTGGCGTCCGGTGGGTGAGCGAGCGAGTGGCCGACTGGCCGGCGGGCGGGTAAGGAAAGTTGCGGCAGCGCCCAACAATCCGCTGGCCCGCTGGCCGCGGTTGCTCGCTAGCTTGCTCACCCATCAGACGCCAGCTTCCTTCGTCCGGTGGATGGGTGAGAGAGCGAGCGAGTAAATACAGGCAGCGGGCTGGCGGGCCGGTCAGGCTACTTCCAGGAGCTGAGGAGGTTTGTGTGTGTGTGGGGGGGGGGGAGACAGACAGACAGAGAGAGGCACAGACACACAGAGAGACAGGGAGGGAGGGGGGAACCAGAGAGTGACAGACACACACAGAGAGTGGGAGGGAGAGAGAGACAGAGAGAGAGAAAGAAAAAAAAGAAGGTGGGAGAGAGAGAAAGAAAGAGAGAAAGAAAGACAGACAGAGAGAAAGAGAAAAAAGAAAGAGAGACAGAAAGGAAAGAAAGAGAAAAAAGAGAGAGAGAAAGAGAGAAAGAAAAGAGACAGAAAGAAAAAGAGAGAGAGAAATAAAGAAAGAGAATGAGAGAGAAAGAGGGAAAGAAAGAAAGAGAGAGAGAGAGAGAAAGAGGGAAAGAGGGAAAGAAAGAGAAAGAAAAAGAAAGAAAGAGAGAGAGAGAGAGAAAGAAAAAGAAAGTGGGAGAGAGAGAGAGAAAGACAGACAGAGAAAAAGAGAAAGAAAGAGATAAAGGAAAGAAAGAGAAAAAAAGAAAGAGAGAGAGAGAAAGAAAAAGAAAGTGGGAGAGAGAGAGAGAAAGACAGACAGAGAAAAAGAGAAAGAAAGAGATAAAGGAAAGAAAGAGAAAAAAAGAAAGAGAGAGGGAAAGAAAGAGACAGAAAGAGAGAGAGAGAAAGAGGGAGAGAGAAAGAGGGAAAGAGAAAGAAAGAGAGAAAGAGAAAGAGAAAGAAATAAAGAGAGAGAGAGAAAAAAAGAGGGAAGGAAAGAAAGAGACAGAGAGAGAAAGAGAGAAAGAAAGACAGAAGGAAAGAAAGAAAAAGAAAGAGAGAGAGAGAGAACTTATGACCACAATTAAGCCCAAAAGTTTGGTTGCTAACCAAGACCATTGTTAAGTGAGTTTCACATTTTCCAAATTGGCCACTCCCACCCGGTCACATGGTTTGACATGTCCAATCAAAAAATGTTTATAATTTAATTAAGGATTTAATGCACTTTAAATCTTTTCTGCTACAGTTAATAAAGCTATTCTTTGTTGTAAATTGATCCACATTTCTTTCTTTTTTTTATTCTCTTATACGTTAATAAGGATACATGTTATGCAGAGGTGTACTAACAATTTTATAGACAAATGATACTATTTACAGTCGCGCGGGGGGCGCGAAATGTTTTCTTCTTCCTAGGGGGGGCCTGACAGAAAATAATTGAGAACCACTGCTGTAGGGAAGTATGGCCAGCTGACGAGGGCTAAGGAGCCCGAAATGGATCCATCCTGGTCTCTTAATTAATTATTATTAATCATCCCTTAAAGAAATTTAACATATATATATATATATATATATATATATATATATATATATATATATATATATATATATATATATATATATATATATATATATATATATATATATATATATATATATATGAATGAAGTGGATATTTTGTTACAGCTTCCTGTTAGGCCTATTTAAGGGAGGAGACAAACTTGTCAACCTTCTCTGCCCTTCGACTCAACCTAGAGACCATCCAGACAGAGACCTATTAAATTGCTGCTGTCTTTTTAGATATGTGTTAAAAAAAATTTTTAAGGGATGATTAATAATTAAAAAAAACATTTTTTAACACACACACACACACACACACACACACACACATATATATATATATATATATATATATATATATATATATATATATATATATATATATATATATGTTAGGTTTTTGAGCTGATCAATAAATAAGTCAGGGAGACTAGTATAGATCTATTTCGAGCTTTTTAGCTCTCATCAGCTCACCATACCCTTACTGGGATTTGAACCGGGGCTGTATGGCATGCTAGGCAGGAGCCTTACCAATTAGGCCACCAGGTTTTCTTCTTGATCAGCTGAGACAGAAGGATAAGTATATACTTGTGTCACAACACCCTGTTAAGCCCCAATTAAGGGAGGAAGCATACTGCTCTCCTTTTCTGCCTTTTGGCTCATCACCAGAGACCATGTAGACAGAAAGCTATGAGTTCCGTTGTGTAATTTTTTTTTATATGTGTGTTAGGTTTTTGAGCTGATCAATAAATAAGTCAGGGAGACTAGTATAGATCTATTTCGACCTTTTTAGCTCTCATCAGCTAGCCATACCCTTACATATATATGGTTGTGTGTGTGTATGTTCCAGCATAACTCTGTACCCCTCGAGCAATTTCAACTAAACTTGGTACACAGATGACTTACTCTCTGGAAACAAATACTGTAGAGGTAAAACACCCCTTGGGGTGGGGGGTTCTGTTAAGATACGGCCTGTTGGTGCTTTAAAATGCCTTCTACTGTACAGGGCAGTGGAGTTGCCATGGTAACGGTTTCACAATACTCCACAAGGAGTCTCCCTCTGGTAAGGGGGAAAATCCAACATTAGAAATTATGTTTGGTCTGGACATTTCCCCCCTATAAATAAATAAATAAATATCTGGGCAACGTCAGCTTATCAGCTAGTGTCCTATACTGACACTGGTAAGGTCACATTTGAAGACCTACCTAGTGGCGATGACAGTGGCGAAGCGTAATTATTCCTCCGCTCTCATCACGTCTGCAGATAACCGGCCTGCCACCCTGTTTAGGGTGACCCACTCCCTCCTTCACCAGAGGGCGCGGGCTGCCCCCTTACAGGGTCGTGCGGAAGAATTTGGGTGTTATCTGCATGATAAAATCGATCAGATCCGGGACGGGTTGGCTTCCGATTGAACTAGTTCAGGCGGGCTGATGGAGGCAGGCCTTGAGAATGCTATCTGGGAAGAGTTCGATCCTGTGACTCCTGAGGACATGGACAGGATGCTGGAGCGGCTGAACACCACCACATGTTTATTGGACCCGTGTCCCTCCTGGTTGGTACTGGCCGCCCGGGAGGTTACACGAGGCTGGCTCCAGGGAATTGTCAACGCTTCTTTGAGTGAGGGGTTTCTGCCGGCCACCTTGAAAGAGGCGATGGTGAAGCCCCTCCTCAAGAAGCCCTCCCTGGACCCGGCTGTGTTGGCCAACTATCGTCCTGTCTCCAACCTTCGATTTCTTGCGAAGGTTGTTGAGAGTGTGGTGGCGCAGCAGCTCCCTCAGCACCTTGAGGAAACTGTCTATCTGGACTTGCACCAATCCGGCTTCCGGCCTGGGTACGGCATTGGTCACATTGGTGGATGATCTCTGGAGGGCTCGGGATAGGGGTTGTTCCTCTATCCTGGTCCTGTTAGATCTCTCAGCGGCTTTTGATACCATCGACCATGGTATCATGCTGCGCCGGCTGGAGGGGCTGGGGGTGGGGGGCACCGTGTTATGGTGGTTCTCCTCCTACCTCTCCAACCGGTCGCAATTTGTGTTGGCAGGAGGGCAGAGGTCGACGTCGAGGTGCTTCACTTGTGGGATACCACAGGGATCAATCCTCTCGCCTCTCCTGTTCAACATTTATATGAAGCCGCTGGGTGAGATCATCTGTGGTTTTGGGGTAGCATTCCATCAGTACGCTGACGACAATCAGCTGTACATCTCTACCCCGGACCACCCCGACGATGGCGTGGAAGTGATGTCCCGGTGTCTGGAGGCCGTGCGAGTCTGGATGGGGAGAAACAGGCTCAGACTTAACCCTCCAAGACCAAGTGGCTGTGGCTTCCGGCGTCACGATATAGCCAGTTGGTGCCATCTCTGGCTATTGGGGGCAAGTCATTGGGCTTTTTATCAGGTTCGCCTGATACGCCAGTTGCGCCCCTTTCTGGATCGTGACGCTCTACACATGGTCACTCAAGCCCTCGTCACCTCCCGTCTGGACTATTACAACGCTCTCTACATGGGGCTTCCCTTGAGGTGCACCCAGAGGCTCCAGTTAGTTCAGAATGTGGCCGCGTGGGGGATTCTGGGAGCTTCCACGTGACACCTCTCCTGCGCGAGCTGCACTGGCTGCCTGTGGCTTTTTGGGTGTGCTTCAAGGTACTAGTAACCACCTTTAAAGCGCTCCATGGCAAGGGACCTGGTTATCTTCAAGACCGCCTCCTGCTACCAAATACCTCCCACCAACCAGTTCGCTCCCACAGAGAGGGCCTCATCAGGGTGCCGTCGACTAAACAATGTCGGCTGGTGACCCCCAGGGGGAGAGCCTTCTCTGTGGCAGCCCCTGCCCTCTGGAATGACCTACCCCCTGACCTACGGACGATCACCGACCTACGCCTTTTCCGTCGGGCCTTGAAAACCTATTTATTTCGTGCGGCCAACCTGGCGTAGTTTTTAATTGGTTTTAACAGGGGTTTTAATAGGGTTTTATGATAGGCCAACTATTTAATGTATTTTATGTTTTATATTGTCGATTTTACCTGCCTGTACACCGCCCTGAGTCCCAGTAGGGAGAAGGTGCGGTATATAAATTTAATAAATACAAATACAAATAATGGGTCTGAATAATTCAGGAACTTTTTTTATGACCTATCTGACCTGGTAAATTCAGTTTAGTAGATATCTAGGCCAAATGTGATCAATATTTTATTGGAAGTCCTTTTTTCCTCCTTAGGCTCCTATTCCTTTGCCACTGAAAGGACGCTTTATTATGGAGATCACCGAAGGAATGCTTTACTTAACAGAACAAGGTTTAGTGCACAAGGATCTGAAGCCAGAAAATGTTCTCGTGGATGAAGAATTTCATATCAAGGTAACAGGAACATGCACACGCGCATACACACATTTTCAGTTTCTATTAAAGTCAGAACCACAAGTGTTTGTTAAGTGTATATTTACCTGTTAGCCTATAAATTTTTACAATGACAATAAAGATTATTATTATTAATTATTATTATTATTATTATTATTATTATTATTATTATTATTATTATTATTATTATTATTATTATTATTATTATAATAAAGGGGTGATTGGGAGGATTTAACCTTCACTAGATGGATTTGTGGTACAGGAACTCAATTTTCCTGTCTCACTATATCTGACTACCGTATTTTTCAGAGTATAAGATGCACCTTTCTTCGTCTAAAAAGAGGATGAAAATCTGGGTGCATCTTATACATCGAATACAGCATTTTTTTGCCTCATGGAACCCCACCCCCTTCACCAAACTGGCTGTGCCTAGCTTTTTGGAGGCTTCCAGAGAGCTCCTGGGGGCTGGGAAGGGCCGAAATTAGCCTCTTATACACCGAATACAGCATTTTATTACCTCCTGAAGCCCCACCCCTTCACCAAAATGGCATGCATAGCCTTATGGAGGCTTTCCGAGAGCTGCTGGGGGCTGGGGAGTGTAAAAATGAGCAAATATGGGCTGTTTCCCCAGCCCCCAGCAGCACTCTATAAGCCTCCATAAGGCTATGTAAGCAATTTTTTTACAAAAAACGGGCCTGTTTTCGTGAAAAACGGGCCTGTTTTCGCGAAAAACGGGCCATTTTGGGGAGGTTTGCAGAGTGCAAAAACTTTTTCCCCCTTTTAGAAAGCTGTTTAATTAGAGTAGTTGATGAGAATTACATAGATCAAGTACTGTCCCAGCAGAAACGAAATTTTAGGTGCTACAGTTGTCAGCGATTTATTTCTTCCTCTCTCTCTCTATTTCTCTCTCTCTCTATCCCTTTATCTACCTACCTAACTAACTACTCTCTCTCTCCCTACCTACCTACTGTATTTTTCTCTCTTTCTCTTTTTTTAAATTGCCTCTTCAAAACCTGGGTGCATCTTATACTCCGGTGCATCTTATACTCCCAAAAATATGGTATTTACTCTTTGCCTTCCTGCAATGTCATTTTAAGATTTTTGTGTTGGGTAAAGGGAAAGATATGAGTGTGCAAAAGACTTTCTTCACAGAGAAAACTCACTCCAGGTTGTGTTAGAAGAGTCTGAGGACCTCCAAATGCATGATGTCACTCCTCGATTCATTTTTTTTAGCTAGTTCAGATGGATAGGGTTAGACATGGTGGACTCCACATATTCTAGATTGGGGCGTCAAAGTCAATATTACTGAGGGCCACATCAGGGTTGTGGTTGACTTGGGGGGGGGGCATGGCTGGGTAGTCGCAGCTGACTGGGTGGCCAGCTCAATGTCACTCACTTCGGAGGGTGCCTATAGTGGCCTGGAGTATCCATTATCTCCGACGTGTGCCAAGTTGGGGGGGGGGGCAGCCCTGTGGATCTAAGGCTGAGTGTGTTCTGGCCTGGATGGCTCCATCAAGTTGTAGATTTGTGCCCGGCTGGCTGGGGCCAGGGGCTGATCCTTCACTGTTTCCAGGGCAGCCCTGTGGACCAAATCTAACCACATCGCAAGCTGGATCTGGCCTGCTGGCTTTGAGTTCTAGATTATAAAATTCTTGACGTCTTGCTACTGATTGTGCTGACCAGTATGAAGAATCCGGTATCTCTGGAAAGGGTCTACAACAACTTGCTGTGCCCAAATCGCTGCAGACAACTCATCATGGCCAACTCACTCACTGTGGGAAAATTCAACAATTCAATTTTAATTATTTAAAACAGTTTTTAAAATATTTTAATTTTTGTCATTCACGTTTCATTTTGTCCCTCGTTTGGCATCCTTTCTTTAATGGTTTTATTCCGCTATTTCTTTGATATTAATGAAACTCTTGTCCTACGGCGAGTTGTCCCATGTTGAGTTGGCCGCAGCAAGTTATCTCATTCCAATCTGGAAAATATGAGGTTGCCTATTCTAGGTTTAAAGTCTGAAAATCACAGAGTGCTAAATCACAACCTGAGCAGAGGTGGTATTCTGCCGATTTGCCCTGGTTCAGGTGAATCTGTAGTGGCGTGAGGCTGCGCCCACTCACCCAGACGTCATCACAGACATTCTGCACGTGTGCGGAAGCATCGTGCGCTTGCACTCCCAGTTCTGAACTGGTAGCAAAGATTAGAGGATTTCATGCCTGAACTTGAACATAGATTTTAGACACTGGTTCCATGGAGAGAGGTTTTACTGTGGATCAGAGGGATGTGGTTTTGTTCACTACCTTCATCCCGCGGATAGGGTTTTGCTTGGGGATTTGGAACCCCTGGTCTAAACCATATTCCTATGGTACTGCAAGCCTTTCCAATTTGTTTACATCGGAATATTGCTTTTGCTTTGCTGGCCTGGAAAACCTAACATATTTGATGACCTATCAAAATATATTGCTAACACTCAATACAAGCAAGCATGTCACCTGCCAGAGTCTTGGTTGCTTTCAGCTGGGCCATATTCTGAGGGGGGCATCAAACTTGCAGCCCAGATGCGTCACGCGCTGGCCACGCCTACCTCCGGTTTAGTGAAGGGGGGAGCAATGTGTCGTGACAATGTGTCATCGTGAGTTTGATACCCCTGATTTAGAGCAGATCTGGCCCATGGGGTTACCCTGGAAACAGTGAAGAACCAGCTCACAGTGCTTCTGCCAGTGAAATGGGCTCCTCAGCTCCACTTTTGGCTGTTACGGCCTCTTGCAACCTTCTGCCAGTGAAAACACATGTGGCCCTCCCAAGCTCTGTTTTCAGTGGCGGAGGGTTGCAGGAGGCCGTGGTAGCCGAAAATGGAGCCCGGGAGCCATTTTTCGCTGGCAGGGCGCTCGGGTCACCACAGGAGCCCCTGATAGGAATGACATCAACCCTGGCCACATCCTCCCCAGCCCACTGAGGTCAAACACAACCCTGATGTGGCCCACAATGAAATCGAGTTTGAACCCCTATCAGAGGATCAGAGGCTTTTGTGAAAGTGATGGAAACAATACCATTCATTGCAACAAAAGCTCCAGTTCATTTTTATGTGCATGCTATATGATGACACAAACACAAAAGGGACAGGTCATCCTGCCCCCTGAGGACCCCTCTCCTTTCCCTTCTTCTTCCCAAAACTCTACTCTCATTTGTCTTGTAGATAGCAGACCTTGGTATGGCTTGTTTCAAAAACTGGAGCAGGTTGACTAAAGAAGAGACCAGTCGACAGAAAAAAATCAAAAAGAATGCCGACTGTAATGCTGGCACCCTTTCCTACATGGCTCCGGAACATCTGGAGGACATCAATGCAACACCTGTGGAAAAATCAGACGTTTACAGTTTTGGCATTGTCTTATGGGCCATTTTTGCCTCCAAAGAACCTTACGAGAGTAAGAGTTTGCAATCAAATGTCTCTCCTTTATAAAATATTGCACTACATGTAGTCAGTGTCATGCTACTGATGCCCAATTCTCTCTTTTCCTCATCCAGATGCGGTTACTGATTCACAGCTGTGCTATTGCATCACAAAAGGGAACCGGCCACTTATCAAAGAGGTGGAAGACACTTGTCCAAATGAGATTATTATTTTAATGGAACGCTCTTGGCAGCAACAGCCAAATGATCGCCCAACCTTTGCAGGTAAAACAAGATACTTCTGCTAACTATTTTTAGCAAGGCAAAAAGATAATTGTAGTGCACAACAGGACATAAAGAAAATGTGGATCTATTTCCATAAGCAGCAGAATGAAACCAGGAAAGATGCACATGGAACTCTCTCATACGTTACACAGCATTGTGGTTCATGCGACCCAACATTCACTGTACATATTAAAACAATACAGACATCAACAGTTCAAAGATTTTCTGAACTAGAACTGAAAAAAACTTTACATAACATATTTTTCAAAGTATAAGATGTACCTTTTTCCCTCAAAAAAGAGGCTGAAAATCTGAGTGAGTCTTATACACTGAATACAGCATTTTTTGCCTCCTGAAACCCTGCCCCCTTCACCAAAATTGCTGTGCATAGCTTTTAGGACGTTTTCAGAGTGCTCCTTAGGGGCTGAGAAGAGCAGAAATAAGCAAAAAAAAGGCCATTTTTTGCTCAGATTTGCCCCCCCCCCCCAGCCCCTAGGAGCAATCTATAAGCTTCCTAAAGGCTAACCAAGCCCTTTTTTTGACAAAAACGGGCCTGTTTTTCACGAAAATGAGCTGTTTTTTGCTCATTTTTGTCCACCCCTACCCCCAGGAGCACTCTACAAGCCTCCTAAAGGCTATTTATGCCCTTAAAAAAAAACAGGCCAGTTTTCATGAAAAACAGGCCATTTTTGGGAGGTTTGCAGAGTGCAAAAACTTTTTCTTTTATTTGCCTCTTCAAAACCTTGGTGTGTCTTATACTCCGAAAAATACAATACTTTCTAAAAACATAGTGGAAAGGAATGGTGTAGATTGCCTGATTTGTGAAATCTGTGAGAATCTGGTTTTCATGCATTGTATCAAAGCTCATAAATTATCTAAATGATTTATCCACCATATTGTAACATCCACTTCGCATCTATGTAACAACATGTAGGAACTTCAATGCAAACTAATAACATAATGAGAATTCTAGATACATTGATGACTTCTTCTAAAGCTCAAAAAATAAGAATTTACCCATGGGCACGCAGGGCTGACAGTCTCTTTTCAGGGAGTAACTGAAAGGTTTCCGTAAAGGGAGCTTTGGCAAATGCACTGACCCACCCACCCCTGAATAACTATAGAGAGACATTTTGATTACAATGTTTCCAGCTAAATCTGAATAAGGTAGTCCTCAACTTAGAATCAGAATTGAGCCCAAAATTTATGTTAAGTGAGAAATTTGTTAATTTGTTAAATTTTGTTCCATTTTATGACTTCTCTTGCTACATTTCTTAAGTGTGTCACCACAATTGTTAAATTACTGTGCTTTCCCAAAAATAAGACATGGTCTTATTTTCTTTGGAACCCTGAAATAAGCGCTTGGTCTTATTTTTGGGGAGGTCTTATTATTTTTGAGGTGCAAGAGGTGGTGAGTATGGTCACCTCATGGCTGCTGCTGTGTTTGCAATATTTTCAGGGAGGGCTTATTTTCAGATGACGGCTTAATTTTAGTGCATGCGCTCAAAGGCCCAATTGGATTTATAATCCGGGAAGGTCTAATTTTCAGGGAAACAGGGTAGTAACATGGTTTTAAGTGAATCTGGCTTCCCCATTGCCTTTGCTTGTCAGGAGTTTGCAAAAGGGGATCATGTGACTCAGACACTGCAACTGCTATAAATGTGAGTCAGTTGTCAAGTGTCTGAATGCAAACACATAACCACAGGGATGCTACAATGGTCATAAGTGTGAAAAAGGTTCATACGTCACCTTTTTCAGTGCTTTGTACTTTTGAACAGTCACTAAATGAATTGTTGTAAGTCAGGGAGGACAACCTGTATTAAGTATAGCTCTATATATCACAGAATCTATTATTATAGCCAGATCTATTACGGTATTTATCATTTGCGTTACCATTAAAATAATTTAGGAGAAAACAACATGCTAGAACTTTTGTTTTACAGAACTCAAGGGACAATGCTAGTTTAAAGCAATTCTGATTCTAACCATAACTTAGAATTATGTGCAAACTTAAATTAACATAATTACACCTCTCATTTCTAGTTACGGTGTTATTGATTTTTATTTCATTTTTTTCATTAAATCTTTTATTTTAGAAATAAATTCGATTTACAAACCATATTACCATGAAAACTTTGAAAAGGATGTGGAAGAGCATGTGAGGGAATTAAAAGTAAGTTATCTAACACGTAGTTGTCCAATCCATCAAGGTTATCTTTGAAAGATACCCTATTGTATATTCCTATTAAAGCTATATTCTTCCTACAATTTCATCACTTTTTGTTATTCTTGTTCTGTGTACTAGGAAATATACCCTGAACCAAATGACCTTGTAAAACGGATGGCATCTCTCCAAGTAGATGCTGTGTCAGAACCTCCCAGCAGAGCTCGATCAGGTATATAATTCAATTTTATTTATACCCAGTTTACACTGTGGTTGGTCCAATAGATCCCTGGGGGAGTGATGTCTGATAATCAGCCATGATATTCCAACTAAAAACTATGTTAGAGATCTATGCCTACAAAAATGAATATTTCCGAACCTACAGGATAATAAAATAAATAAAATAAAATAAAAACTAATTAGACCTTCTTAGAGAATGGAAGATACTATCACATGACCCCTCTAGTAAAGCATCTCCCTTTGTTTTGTTTTATTTGGCACATTTCAGTCATGGCGGTTCTTAAAGAAGAAGCTCAATAGAAGATAAAATCCATGCACAGACTGGTTTTTGTTGTTTAAAGTCTCATCTTTTGATCATTCCTATTTTTTCATAATGCCATGGACTTGTAACAGGTGCAAAATCTCTAGTACAAGCCAATGTTCCCTCTAAGCTGCGGGGCTACACACATGACAAGAAAACGCTGTGTAGCAGTTTCCAACTGCCACGCAGTAATTTTTAGCACAAAGCCGTCTTGGTGTCTGGGCTTCTCTGATTGGACGCTCCCAGCACCTATCGATCCAGTCCAAGTTGCGGCAGCGTGAGGCAGCAAGCGAGCTGAGCGGGTGTGGCATGGCGGCTCAAGCATGAAAATGTGCCACTTAAACACTATACTTTTACACACACACTGAAAAAAATTAGAGGGAACATTGGTACAGGGGTGTCTTTGAGGGCCGGATCAGCATTGTAGTTGTCAGATCCAATCTAAGCACCCAGAGGGTTGAATTTGGCCCGCGGGCCTTGAGTTTCACATCCCTGCTCTAGCAGACCCATAACTACTGAAATCGCAAATTCAAAATTGTTTATATTCCCTTTAGCAATCAGAAAATAGTCAAACTACATGATAACGAGAGGGCGAGAGAGTGAGGGAGAGAGATTTAATGGAGAATCTAGTACATCTACTAGATTTAAAATTATTATTATCATCTCTCATCATTGGCTACTGTTATTCAGAGCTTCTGACTCACTGGCAGGAATCTCTGTGTTTACTAATGTTCTTAAAGTTCCTATGTTACACCACTGTGACTGCTTTGCATTTTCTACCCTTTTCCCCAAATCTGCAACCAGAGCAAAATGCACTTGCCTAACAAGGCGGGAATGAGCTCCCACTTGCATTGAACCATGGTGGCACAGTGGTTAGAATGCAGTATTGCAGACTAATTCTGCCAACTGCCAGCAGTTCAATCCTGACCGGCTCAAGGTTGACTCGGCCTTCCTTCTGATGTCTGTAAAAGGAGGACCCTCGTTGTTGGGGGCAATATGCTGACGCTAAACCGCTAAGAGAGGACTGTAAAAGCACTATGAAGCAATATATAAGTCTAAGTGCTATTGCTATTGGCTGTTACAGTAGTTTCAAGCCTTTTTTTAAAAAAGTGTTTTATTGTTACACCTTACCAAAGGTAGCTGTTACAGAACCAATGTGCCCACACTTACAGGGTGTCCACCTGGAAAAACAATCAAGCTAACAGATATAA
Organism: Rhabdophis nuchalis; assembly: GCA_039707465.1. Lineage (NCBI taxonomy): Eukaryota > Metazoa > Chordata > Lepidosauria > Squamata > Natricidae > Rhabdophis > Rhabdophis nuchalis. The sequence goes on from CM077645.1 coordinate 146,684,419, forward strand.
GAAAGGGGTCTTGGGGCACTAACTCAATTCCCAGCCACCAATTGAACAACAAATAATTCAACAATAGCTTGAAAATCATGATACAGGACAATCTTGAGCCTTGATTAGGAATCACAGTAGCAAAATTTCTGGAAAGGGTTACATTGCAAGCCTATAATGAAAACTTAAGATGGAAGGAATTTGAAGATTGGGACATTTTTATTGAAAATGCCCTTTTTCATCTTGCCCCATAATTATTGATTTTAGAGGTGCTACCTTGGAAAGGGCCATCTTCAAATCATTCTTGATGAGCTGATACATAAAGGATCAGGCAGGTACAACCATATTAGGAAACATTTAGCTGCAAAACTATAAAGGAGAATAGAGTTCTTCCATAATACAACAAATATATACTATTCAGAGAACTAGGTTAAGATAAATTAGAAGCCATCAAAATAGCAGATAGTGCTGAATATCTGTGTCTGAGCCAGATTGATTGAACTATTAGGAGAACCATGAAGCAGGGGCGCTTTCGAAGAGATTACATAATTTCTGTTTACTAGTAAGGCTTACCACGTTCAGTGGAATTTATGCCAAAATGTGGGGAAGGACTTAATGGCACGGAATATTGAGAGTTGTAATCCCAGTGTTCTGAACGATACCAGGTTGAGGAAGGTGGGGGTGTATTGGATTTAATCTTGCACTCAATGGGGTTGATCAATAAGAGATCCCATAAAGTAACTGGAATTTTTCCATGAAATCTTTGATAATAACTTGATTGCCAAAAATACAACTTCAGCAACAAAGTTGTCAATGCCTGGAATGCTCTACCTGACTCCATTGTTACAGCCTCAAACCCTCACAGCTTCAACCTCAAACTATCTGCCGTGGACCTCACCCCATTCTTAAGAGGTCCATAAAGGGGGCGTGCATAAGCGCACCAGCTTGCCTGCCACCTACTGTCCCCATTTATCTGTATTTACTTCCTTTGTTCACATTTGTGTTTATACTTATACCTGCTATCTTGTACATGTTTGACAAATAAAGAAAATAAAATTTCTAATCTATCCCGCAGATCAACCTGGTTCTTTACACAGTTCTCAAGGTTTCACTGCTAACACCATAGATGAAAGCATGTTTGCGCCATGTCCAGAAAATGAGCCTGTAGAAAGCTGTGAAAATTCCTTTGAGCCCCCGGCAACCTTGCAACGAAAATTACAGGATGAACTAAATTACCATCTATATGGCAGCCGGATGGATAAGCCAGAAGAAAGTTCTTCTTCTGCCTATAGTGCTGAAACGCAAGAAGAGGAGAGGAGAAGAAGAAAGGTCTCCTATGACCCCTTTGCCAAAGCGCCAGCCACACCGAAAACACCAGAGTTTTACCCGAGAGCTCAAAACATCCAAGCAAGTGTGAGTCACAACAATAGCGGTACACCTCATTCAAATCGTCTGTGGCACTCAACACCATTGGGAGCAATAGATCCAAATGGCTTTTTGGGGACAGGAACTCCATATCCCAGGAGGCAACTAAGTGCAGAAGATCTCTATGGAGCAGCACCCTCAGCCACAAACTTGAATTTCAATAAAGCACCAGTTCCAGAATCTGGTGTAAACAGTAAGGCCAAGCCATTCAATCCATATCATTATCACCAAAGCTTAAGCACAGAAACTGGTAAGTGAGATAATATGGGAGTCTGGAGTGTTGCTTATTTCTCTTTGCATCGTGGTGGTCGTGTCCACTTCAACAGCATCCATTAGCCCGGGGAAAAAAAGAAAAAGCAGAGTCCAGTTGCAACCCACAATAATAAAGTTAATCAGCTTTAACTACCATATTCTTCGGAGTATAAGATGCACTCCTTTCCCCCCAAAAAGAGGGTGAAAATTTGAGTGCGTCTTATACACTGAATTTAGCCCCGCACATCCCCACCAGAGGCCAAAACGCGAGGCATGGAGGCAGCGATGGTCTGTGGCAATCCCTACAGTCTGGAACAGCTGATTGGGGGTATTTCGGCAGTCTGATCCACCCACCAATCAGCTGTGCTGAATCAGACTGCAATAAATGCTGAAGCTGACCTGGCTGGTCAGAGTTTGCAGCAGCAATCACATTCAGAAAGCGCACACACAAGCAGGATTCAAAATAATAATAATAACAACAACAACTTTCGTATACAAACAGATCGTCATTTGGAGCACAACACACCAGATATTACAGTTGTAGAGGGCCAAAGTGTACAGTTTATAGATATTGCTCTTCCTGGAGATGCCAGAGTCGAAGAAAAAGAACTAGAAAAAATAATGAAATATCGCGACCTGGCTATTGAAACTACACGGCTATGGATGAAGCATGTCACAGTGATAACCATTGTCATCAGGGCACTTGGCACCATGTCCAAAAATTTTACTAAATACATAAGCAAATTGCAGCTTTCTGCAATAACACCAGCAGAACTGCAAAAAACTGCGCTAATTGGAACATCTTACATTCTAAGAAGATACTTGGTTGATACTTAGGATGCTGGAAGCAAACCATATCAACCATTAGCACCAAGTACTTGCATGCATTTTTAAATGTTTCAGTTGGCTGAGTTTCATGTTTCATGAATAATAATAATAATAATAATAATAATAATAATAATAATAATAATAATAATAATAATAATAATAATAATAATAATATACCAAAAGCAGGTTTTCCAAGGTAGCAGTAAATACAAGCAAAACACAAGCAGTTTCACTTTCAGTTCTCAGCTAAGCCAGGTTCCATCCTGTTTCCTTGTTGCTCACATGGCAAATACTATTTCAAAGTCCAATAGCCCTTATTGGCTGATTTACTTGCTATGCCTATTCATTGGCTGACCTTGTTAACATGTGATCCAAGTAAGGAAGCTAGCCAGCCGAATACCATGGATGTTGGTAGGCAGAGGCAGAATTTTTTTCTTATTTTCCTCCCCAAAAACTAAGGTGCGTCTTATACTTCGGAGCATCTGCTCTCTGAAAAATATGGTACTTCACCTTAACTTCTGAGGTTGTTACAATAATTTAAATTGTAATAACTGGCCTGAATTAAATTCTTCACAAGTTCAATTGTAGCATTGTAATACAGCTTTGTGTAATCTAATGCCCATCCATATGAGCTGAAGCTTGTAAATATTATAGTACAACATACAGCTAGTCCTCCTTTGACTTACTTACTACGATGTTTTTAGTGACCATTCAAAGTTATAACGGCTGTGAACAAAGTGGCATATTCATACTTAATGGCCATTGTAGTATTGCTGTGGTCACATGATCAAAATTCAGATGCTTAGCAGCTAGTTCATATTTATGACGGTTGCAGTGTCCCGGGGTCAAGTGATCCTCTTCTGCGACCTTCTGACAAAGTCAGGGGGGAAGCCAGATTCACTTAACAACCGTGTTACTAACTCAACAACTGTAGTGATTCACTTAACAACTGTGGCAAGGAAGGTAGTAAAATGGGATAAAACTCAGTTAACTGTCTCGCTTAAAAACATATTGGGGTCAGTTGTGGTCGTAATTCAAGGACTACCTGTATACAAGACACATAGTTGCATCATTGACTTGATGAAATATAAAATTCTTAATCCAAATTTGAATACTGTAGATGAAAATATACTGACGTTCAAGATTCAAGTTCCTAGTAAGAAGGGATTGTAGTCTGGTCCAGACATGGCTATCTTAGTGATCTAAAAATTGCACTAATATTTTGTTTTTAAAATGAACTATTTTTGGAAAAGATTTTCTCTTTAATCCCATGGAAGTAAAGTTTACTTGCCACAGATGGCCAAACTGGTGGATATTGACAAGCTGAGAGTTGGAAACAGGATTCTATAACAGTCAATCTTGCTTATATACCACCATACCACTAGATTGTCCCATTGGGAAGAGTCTTTTTTTTTTTAATCAGCTACTAAAGCTCAGAATATCATTACCATCACTCAGATTTTCATTTGGGTAATTATAGAATCAATTGTATTTTATACTCTTAAAGGTTATAGAGGTCAACAACAGTGACACTGACATAATTCTGAAACAATCTGTACAATTATTTAGGTCCTGCGGAGTCGATTCCCATTAGAAAATTCAACTTTGCACATCCTTTTGTGAGCAGAATCCCTGCAGGTAAAACAAACAAGTAAAACATTCTGTTCAAATGACTTCTTTTAATGGTGCGCATACCATGTCTGGGCTGCAAAACTCCAAATGACAGCTAGGTGGCAGGGAAATGTTTAGATCGAGTGCCAAAATAGGAGCACCTGCAGGGGAGCTCCGGAAACCAAAAGAGCAGTTTCCCGGCATGCATGCACACATGTGGAAACTGAGCTTCTGGTTTCTGGTGTGTGTGTGTGTGTGTGTGTGTGTGAAGACCAGCTGACCGGTGCGCATGCCGAAACCAGAAGCTCAACTTCCCAATGAGCGCATGAGCACCAGGGAGCTACTCTTCCCATTTCTGTCATGCCTGTACATGTGAACACCAGCTGGCTGGCGTGCACATGCACGCCGGAACCTGGTACAGCAATGGGCGATGACTGGCATGCCCAGAGAGATGGCTGTGCATTCCACTTCTGGCATGCTTGCCATAGGTTTGCCATCACGGGTTTAGACTTTTCTCTGTCTCTTGTGTTGCTATCTAGATTTTATCTGAAGCACTGCACCCCATATATGGAATGCCCCCCTTTATTATAAAGACATTAGCTAGCCGTTCATTCAATAACATTTGAAATTACAATGGTCCATAATAAACGGACTTGAGAACCCTACCTAAAGTTCTGGCTGTAGCAGCACCCTCGAGAGTTATGTGACCACAATTCAGGTGATTGGCAGCACACCTGTCCTTAAGATCACAGGGGTCCTGCCACTCCTCCTCCTCCTGTGGTCTACGAGGCCTTGGCTAGCTAATGTGTGGAACTCTTCCACGCTCCACACCACTCCCAACAGGCTAGGCCTTCTTCCAGCCCATCTTGCCTAGGTTCCATTTCCTTTCCCTGCAGCTGCTAACAGGAGCACCCAGCCAATGCAAGGTATAGCTGGAAAGCTAGCAAAGGCAATGCTAGAGAGACAATTTTTTTGGAGGTTGGCCAGAAACAGGAAGCAAGCTGGCTGACTTCCACTCAGAGAATTAATCAGAATTAATAAGCAACTGGATGAAGAATAACAAAACTAGAAGGAAGTGAATAGAATTAATGGGACTGTAAAAAAGAGAGAGATGGGAAGTTTCAAGAACAAAAGACAGTGTATGATGTGATAAAACAAGAACAGAAAGGATAAAGACGAATGATGTTGTGAATTAGATTTGGCTATATTTTTTTTTCTTATGAGGGGCATGGATGCCTCAAAGGCTTTTTTAAAAAAAATATTATTATTCAAGTAGGAGGTGGAGCCATTGATACGTCCTTTAAAAACACCAGGATTATTTTTTAAAAATTCAAATAAGCTGTGATTTCAAATATGCTGTGACATGTTGGCAAACTATTGGCATACTGACGATACTAATCAACTCTGGTGAAGATGATTCTTTGAATCTGTCCTTGATGTTCAGAGGAAGAAATCATACCATTTTCATTTTATGAAAAAATATGGTTCTAAATTTCAAATATCTGTTAACATACAGTTTGGTATTTTTTATTCTTTAAGTTTTTGTCTCTTGTGTGTTTAAAAACTTGTGTTTTTTCCCCCTAAACATTTCCCCAGAAATAGAAGAACCTGTACACTATAACATATATAATAGTACTGGAATTCAAATAGGCTCCTACAATTATTTAGAAATTAAAAATCAAGATATTCAAGGAAACAGCCTTCCAGCAACTGCTGATTACTATACAGAAGAATACAAGAAAATATTTGGTAAGTAGGAAAATAAACCTCTTGTTTCCTTAATGGGAGAATCACTCATCATTAATATTTCGGCTTTACTGATCACATATACAGAGATTTAACATCCGGTGTTTTATAACACATACATTGGAGAAAGTTACAATAATAGATGTTCAAATAACATCTTTATGGAAAAACTTAAATAACTATTTTGTTTTCCTTTTTTTCTACCACCAGACAGCACTGCTGTAGTTTCGGATGTTCACCTAAACCTCGTGAGAGACAACTTGTCCAAAAAGTGGAAACACTGCGCTCGGAAACTGGGCTTCAGTGAACCAGAGCTGGACGAAATTGACCACGACTATGAACGGGATGGACTCAAAGAAAAGGTTTACCAGATGTTCCAGAGGTGGCTGATGAAGGAAGGCAGCAAAGGGGCAACGGTGGGGAAGTTGGCCAGAGCCCTCTTTGCTTGCGATCGGAGAGATCTCCTCAATAAGTTTATCAAAATAAGCCATGATTCTGATAGAAACAACAGCTAAGAAGTCGAACAAAGAGCTGGAGGACTTTGGCTGGGTTGAACATTTTTCCAGAAGACATTTTGGTATTACAAGAAGTTGTTGGTCACGACAAATGCTGCCAGCAGAGCACTACTCTATACAAGCAGAGTAAGGGATCTGAGATAAAGATCAAATAATGCCAATCCCAAGGGATGTTTTCATAGCACTCACTAAAAAAAAAAAAAAAGCTACAAATTTGACAATGCTTTCCAGCAGAGACAGACAAAACATTTTGAGTCTTTTGCTCTATGCACACATGAAACAAAATGGCTGTTTTGTTCTGGACACGGACCTCAACAGGGTTCTTCCACAGCTGAGGGAGAGCAGTAGCAGTGGCTGAGCAGAGGGAAAGAGGACTGCAGAGCAGCTGGGCGAGATTTTGGTATATACCACACTGGGCCTTTAGTGGCAATGGTGGTGGCTGAGGAGAAGGATGAGGGAAGGAAAGGAAAGCACTGGTGAGGCTGGTGCCTGAGATGTTCCATTTTGGGAACTGATAATGGAAATGGGAAATAACCTAGCCCTGTTTGCCTGTCTGGATTTGTTTCATCTAAATGCAAGACAATCAAAGTATTCTGGGCCTAGCTTCTGCCAAACCATAACTAGCCAGAAATGGTTCATCAGAACTTCTGAAGTGCTATGGACTTTTTATCTAGGTATAAGATGCAATATTTTTTCCTTTCCATGCATACCTCTCCCTGTTTTGTAATATGTCAAATTTTGAATGAATTTGTACAATTTTAATTTTTTAAATAGAGAAAATGGGCATAAGGCTGTTCTCCACTCATCTTGCAAACCAGAATCTCTTCTCAAAAACAAAACCGGATTACCACTCGTTTTCAGTTATATAAAACCTGCAACTGCTCTCAGTAAACTGTGAATCTTAATAGACTAGGAATATAACAGTTTGGTAAGGGCTGATCAGTAGCAGCTTCAGCAACCATCTTAGCAAGGATGAACAATATAAGATCACGTGTGATTTTCTTATATATAAAGGCAAAACATGAAGAATGAGAAACAATTTCCTCTAGAGCAGTGTTGCCAAACCATTTCTGCACCGAGTGTCAAAATGGGAGCATGTGCATGCGCAGGGTAGTACCAGAAACCGGAAGAGCAGCTCCCCAGCATTCATATGCACGCTGGCCGTCTGGTTTCTGGCATGCATGTGCATGTGAAGACCAGCTGGCCAGTGCGCATACAAATGCTGGAACCCAGAAGAGCAACAGGCAACACCTCACATGCCCAGGTTCACCATCACGGCCCTTGAGGAAGAAAAAATAAAATGCAGAACCAGCAATTCACATAGTTAGTCTTTATGTAAGTGTCTGCCTTATTTAGTTAGTGACTAAGTACAAATACAAAAGGGTGAGGAAGTCTCTTAATTATATGTTATTTTTGCATCATCATGCCAAGCTGCAAATGCCTATAACTGTGATGGTAAATCTATGGCAGGTGTGCCACAGGTAGCACGCAGAGCCCTCTGCAGGCAAGCAAGCCATCACTCCAGTTCAACTCCACCGCGCATGCGTGCATTCCTCCTGTCCCAATTTTGGTCAGAGGAGGCTGCAGGGAGGCCTGCTAGGCCCAAAGCGGGGTGGTGTGTGGGGTTGCATATGCATGCACGGGAGGGAGGGAGGGGGGTCGTGCGGCATGCACAGGGGCATGGGCGCACAGGCTGCCTGGGGAATTCTGGGAGTTGAAGTCCACAAGTCTTAAAAGTTCCCAAGTTTGGACACCCCTGGCCTAGAGTATCCCGTGTGTGCATGAGTTGGTTATAAACTTGTTTAATAAACCCAACAAACGGTGTAATCCATTTCCTTTGGTTCTGTCCCCAGTTTGTCGCTGAATAGTAATAGCAGTAAGTCTTATGTACTGCTTCACAATGCTTTACAGGCCTCTAAGCGGTTTACAGAGTCAACATATTGCTCCTCACAATTTGGGCCCTCATGTTACCCACCTCAGAAGAATGGAAGGCTGAATGAACTTTGAGCCCCGTGAGAATCAAACTCCAGGCCAATGGTACTCAACCTGGTCCCTACTGCCCACTAGTGGGCGTTCCAGCTTTCATGGTGGGCGGTAGGGGTTGATACTGAAGCACTTTTTAAAATTTAATTGACTTCCCTACTTTATAAATCACCATTGCTGTGCAAGCGGTGGGCGGTTACAAAATTTTGCTACTAATAGAGATACAAAAGTGGGCGGTAGGTATAAAAAGTTGACTACCCTTGCTCCAGCCTGTGGGTTAGAGCAGGGGTCCCTAACCTTTGCAACTTTAAGTCTGAAGGACTTCAGCTCTCAGAATTCTCCAGCCAGCTTGCTGGCTGGAGAATTCTGGGAGCTGAAGTCCTTCAGACTTAAAGTTGTAAAGGTTGGGGACTCCTGGGTTAGAATTCGCCTGCAACACTGCACTCTTAACCACTGTGCCAATGCCCTGAATTCAGAAAAAGGCCCGAAAAGAAGCATGCAAGATTGAAGCCAGCGACAATTGGTGGGTAGGCTCTCCTGCTTTGAGTGAAAAGGCGAAATGGGGTTCCGCCCCCTTGCAGTCACTTTTCCTGGAAGCAAGGAAGGCGGAGCCGCCCAAGACAGAAAAGAAGGAAAATGACTGGAGTCCAGGACGCAGCGCTTTGGCGGCTGCGGCGCCTCTCCTCGCACTTCTCCAGCTCTGCAACGCTGGCAGCGGTCCCGAGATCGACGACGGCTGCCTACAGGTAAAAGTGCCCGCGGGACGGGACAACGGACGCCAGGAACCCGCCTAGGTGCTTAATAGCGCGAGCGAGGTGGCCGAAACCGCAGTGCGCACGCGTAATGGGTCGCAGAGGAAAGTCGCGAATGCTTAATGTTGGGGCGAGTGGAGGTGCAGTGGGGAAATTGGGAGGGAGGGAGCGGGGTTTTTTTGCATACATTTAGAGCAAGGGTCTCCAACCTTTACAACTTTAAGTCTGAAGGACTTCAGCTCCCAGACTTCTCCAGCCAGCGGGAGCTGAAGTCCTTCAGACTTAAAGTTGCAAAGGTTGGAGACCCCTGATTTAGAGGGCCCGGGGGCTTGGAGAGGGTTTAGGTCCAACTGAAGCGCTTGGAAGTCTTGCTGCGGGGTGTGTGCTTTTAGGACTTCCATGGTTTGTGATGCCGCGCAGGCTTTCCTTGAATGGAACGAAGTCTGATCATATGAATCCGATTTAAGATCAGATTAGGTAAAAGCCTTGATGCTCTATAGACGTTCTTTAACGGGGGCTCCGCAAACTTCGCCTCGCGAAATAATATATTGGTAAGTGGGAAAAGCACCTGCAAAGGCTTCAGGAATGATCGCTGGGGAAAGGACAACTGCATCTATTCCACTCACCACCACCCTTCTCCCTATATTTTAAACAAACAGCTGTCCGGGAGAATAAGATTCTGACCGAGTTAATAAAATTCAAATTATTCTTTAATTTAAAAAATGACAGCCTTCCATCCTACCTTTGACCTATTTATTATCCTAATAAAGCAGAAGGGTTTTTTTTAAGGAGAAATACTCTGAACTATACACCATTGCATAATAACCTGGAAGCAAATTCTATAAATATTTACTGGCAAACACACTGCAAAATTGTTTGAAATTAAAATGAGTATCTTATTTACAATATTTTTGGGTACATGCCACACCAGATTAAACCAGACTGCTTTTCAGAGATGTCTTATAGTACTGTATCGCAAAAATCTAATGAAAAAATAGAATACTTTTAGTCCACAGTGTAGCCATGTGCTAATTAGTTTGCCTCATTATACTGCAGATCAGAGTTGTAGGGGAAAGGGGAAGACCACAAACGTCACCTCTTCAGTCTCTTCCTCCAGTGCAAGTTCCCGCACCAGTTCCCGCAACATTCTTAACTACAACCAACCACCCCCAATCTACAGTAGTCAAAACAATTGCACAAATCCTGCTGTTGGGTTTTTCCTGCACCAGCTTAAATGTGATGTACTTAGCTTGAATTTGTGGACATGTGATTTAAACTCTTCACTGTTCCTGGAAATCTGATTCCTTTTGTTTGACAGAAAAATCTGATTCCTTTTGTTTGACAGAAAAATCTGATTCCTTTTGTTTGACAGAGGCAATCCTACCCTTCCTTCTAAAATTCAGTCAATAATTAATTGAGTGGGAGAATAGTTTGATCCTCCCATTGAACAAACAGAATCATATTTGGTCTCTGCTCTTTGACCCTCAAGGCTTTGAGCTGGAAACCTAGGACCTAAATACCACTTAGACAGCGTTCTAGAATGAACTTTCTTGCCTGTAGGGCACTACAGATAGTCCTTGAATTGCAATAGTTCGTTTAGTGACTGGTCAAAGTTAAAATGGTATTGTGAAATGTGACTTCTGACTATTTTTCAGAGTTGCAAACTTTGCAGCATTCCCCATGATCATGTCATCAAAATTCAGCTGCTTGGCAACTAGTTCATATTTATGACTTTTCCTGTGTCCCGTTCTGGGGTCCTGTGATCCCTTTTTGAGACCTTCTGACAAGCAAAGTCAAGGGGGAAGCCAAATTCACTTAACAACCAGGTTGCTAACTTATCAACTGCAGTGATTTACTTAATAAAAGTGTTTAAAACAGCAATACTATTCTTAAGGGCACGTGGGATTCATAGCTCTAAGTAAGTTGACCATGTTGGAGGCATTTCTACATCAAATACAGATGAAGGACTTTTCCCTCAGATCTTTTGTATTAAAAATATGGGACTGATTGGGGTAGATTGCAGGGCTGACACCGAAATATAATGTTATCATATTTTATCTATATCTTAAATTATTGTATTCTATTCCAATTTCATTTTAGACTGCATTTTATTCCAATTCAATTTTAAATCATATTTTATTCCAATTCCATATTAAATTGTATTTTATCAAATTTCATTTTACATTAGTTTTATAAATAAGTTGGAAAGTTGGACTAGAGCAATGTTTCTCAACCTTGGCCATTTGAAGATGTCTGGACTTCAACTCCCAGAATTTCCCAGCCAGCGAATACTGGCTGGGGAATTCTGGGAGTTGAAGTACAGACATCAAGTTGACATGGTTGAGAAACACTGGACTAGAGCTTTAAGACACAAAAATATACCTCAGTTGAACACACTAGATGGTTGTGAGTGTCATTAAGAGGTAGAAGAGCTGTGATACCATGGGTGTCAAACTCAAAACCCAGGAGCCATTTCCTGCATGTGGGGTGCTTAGACCAGCATGCGGGGCCGCCCTGGAAAGAGTAAAGGATCGACTCATGGTGCCTCTGCCAGCAAAAATGAGCTTCCAATCTCAGATTTTGGCTGGGAGGGCCTCCTGCAACCCTCTGCCAGTGAAAATGGACCTAGGGAGGGCCTCCCCAGAGCTCCATTTTCACTGGCAGAGGGTTGCAGGAGGCTGTCCCAACCGAAAACTGAGATTGGGAGCCTGTTTTTGCTGTCAGAGCAATTGGGCCACATCAGGCACCCCTGACACGAGTGACGTCAAACCGGCCATGGCCACTCTGGCCACGGCCTCTCCGACCCCTTGAGGTGAAACACAACCCTGCTGCAGCCCTCAGTGAAATCGAGTGTCAGCGTTCCAGCTCCGACCTGTTGCATTTTATTCCAGATGCTATAAATCTTCAACCAGAAATTCCTTTGCACTTTGAAAATTTGCAGAGAAGCATCATTATCATCTTATTTTTGCTGATATTTTACGCTGACCAGGTCAGTCAGCATTGGGAGTCAGTACCCCTCACCATCACCCCGTGCCAGGGCTGCTGGTGATTCACTTTAAAGGTAGATTAGGGTTAATGTCAGTGTCCAAATATCATCCAAAATGAAATCAGAGTCCAAGGCAGAACTATCCTTAAAGTTCTAATTGAATAAGAGAGACATGTTGGTACAAACTGTGGAAACCCAAATCTGAAAGCTTCCTGGGTTTCCACCCAGTTTAAAGTTCATGATCTTGTCCCCACACCCACAAGTCCATCACATGGTCCAATCATCCTCTGCCACGCTGGCATTTCCACCCATCTAGTTCCGGGCAGATGCAGAGGTGCAGAGACAAAAGATGACCTTGGGCTTCTAGAAAGGAATGTTTTATTATGACAACAACACATTCTACAAATCTACTCCTTACTATTCCCCTTCCCATTTACCCACTAATGAAACACCACAGTAAAGAAAGAGAGTTTGGAAGGCCAAGATCCTAAAAGGAATATGACTGCAGGCCTGACATCGAGTTTGACACCCCTGTTGTATACAGTGCCTTACTGTGAAGATAATGGAAGAGGGGTGAACTATTGGGAAGAAAGATAGAATATTGAACAATTGAAGCTGTCTCTTCCAGCAATGCCATAACTTCAGCAAAAGTAGAAGTGAATGGCGTCCACCTGCACTACCAAAGGACTGGAAATGGGAATCATGCTGTGCTCCTCCTCCCTGGCATGTTAGGTATGGCTCTAACACTTGTACTATGCTACTGATTTGGAATGGATAATATATGCAAAAACTATATTGATGTGTTTGTCTGAAGATCTTTATAGCCATGCATGACTCTAAAATAATTGCTTTTAGGCAAGACTAATTATCTAACTCTCTAAGTCGATTTACCTAACTGTTCTGACTCCCTCCCTCCCGACACAAGACAAATGACTAGACTTGCTGCTATTTGGCAGCTTGACTGAACTAACCTTGACTAGAAGATAACACGATCCAAACTTTCCAACTCTGAAAAACTCTCTGACTCTGAAATAACCTCTGCGTTGTTTCCTGCAAATCTTTCGATGTACCGAGGATTTCTTTTAAAACCTCTTGGGAAGGGCCAGTCAATTAGGCAGCTGCTACTGATATCTCCGACTGCATCATTCTGCTAATTGTCATTGCCTCCTCTCAATCCTTCTTAGCCTAACATCAGGGACAAACTGGGCTTCCTCCTCCCCACTACACCAAGCCCCAGGTGCCTCCTGAAGCCTAGCCGGGCTCTCTGCTCTCTCACTCTTGGCCTCCTCCTCTAGAGCAGACTCATAGGACTCCTCACTAGAGGAATCCATCAGCAGCTCATCCTGAGCCGGCTGGGCCACAACACCTAACTATCCAAATAGATTTGAAGGTGAGATAAAATTTATTGGTTTACTTCTGGATGACAGCAAGAGATCTCCAAGGGTTTTTGATTACTGTTTCCTAAATGAAGGTAAGTAAAATGATAAGAAAAATTATATCTGCCTTGACTGACCTTGGAGTTATTGCTTAAATCTCAGTCTTGATGTCTAGAAATACTCATAAGTTATGTTTGATCCAGGATCAGCCTTTCTCAATCTACGATTCTCAAACCGTGTTTGACTGCAATTCCACTGAACTACCTGGAGATCACAGAATTCCAACACTGGTGGAAATAATAGCAAAAGAACTAAAAATCCTCTACCCCAGGAGCAGGCAACCTACAAGCCTCCAACAACTCTTTACCCATACAAATTCCAGTAATTCCAATTCCAAACCACATTCAAACTACATAGGCACATCTCCGCTTTGACTAAAAGTGTCGAAGTGTTTGCAGCGTGACTATTAGGAGACAACCCAGGAGCAAAACACAGCACACAGAGACATAATAATAATAATAATAATAATAATAATAATAATAATAATAATAATAATAATAATAATAATAATAATAATAATAATAATAATAATAATAATAATAATATAATATTTATTTTATATACTGCGTCCTCTCCCCTAGGGGACTCGGAGCGGTGCACAGGGAAAACTAAAACACATAAAATATTTACATCAATAAATACAAAAGATAAAAATCAATTAAACTAACTATCCCTGCGCTAAAATACCCATTAAAACTAACAACCCTAAAAACCCCAAGGAAGAGACTACCCTAGGCCAGCCAAGCAGAAAAAGTGTGTTTTCAATTTTTGACGGAAGGAGCGGAGGTCCGTGGTTATTCTAATGTCGGGGGGAAGGTCGTTCCAGAGGGCTGGGCCCGCCACAGAGAAGGCCCTTCTCCTGGGCGTTGCCCGCTGACAAAGTCTAGTGGACGGCACCCGGAGAAGTCCCTCTCTGTGGGAGCGAATCGGCCGTGAGGATGTATGGGGCAGGATCCGATCCCGCAGATAGCTAGGTCCCGAGCCATGGAGCGCTTTAAAGATGACAACTAGCACCTTGAAGCGCACCCGAAAGATGACAGGCAGCCAGTGCAGCTCGCGCAAGAGAGGTGTTATGTGGGTATACCTTGCGGTCCCCATTATAGCTCGCGCGGCTGCATTCTGGACCAGCTGAAGTCTTCGGGTGCACCTCAAGGAGAGCCCCATGTAGAGAGAGTTGCAGTAGTCCAGTCGGGATGTCACGAGGGCATGAGTGACTGTGCAAAGGGCATCCCGATCCAATAGGGGGCGCAACTGGCGTACCAGGCGAACCTGGTAAAACGCCCTCCTGGCCACGGCTGTCACTTGATCTTCCATGGACAGCCGGGTATCCAGGAGGACACCCAAGTTGTGCGCCCCATCCACAGGGGCAAGATGTTCGCCCCCTATGGTCAGCGATGGAGTCAGCTGGTTGAATCGGGCGGCCGGAAACCACAGCCACTCGGTCTTGGTCGGGTTGAGCCTGAGTCTGTTACTTCCCATCCAGATCCGCACGGCTTCCAGGCACTGGCACATCACCGCTACGGCATCGTTGGGGTGGTTTGGGGTAGATATATACAACTGCATATCATCAGCGTAGAGGTGATACTCTACCCCAAAACCACGGATGATCTCACCCACATAGACATTTAACAGTGGTTTAGATACAACATATATGTGGTAGCAAATACCTGAAAAGTAATCAATCTTCTTAACTCTAAACTGAGACCTCAGGAATGGATACCGGACACAAGGAAGGAGAGACACTTTCCTGGCTATCTTATATAAACACCTCTTAAAGTGGTAAATACTTTTGTGGACCCCTTCATAGTCTTCAACTGGCTATAACAATCTTCATTGTATCGACCTTAGATTTCATCAGCTTTACAACTGGTCAGCTCTTAAATGTCAGTACCTTAACAACTTGCTTTAAGGGAGATGTTGTGTTTATAAGAAAATGTTGTGTGACTTCAGTAACCATAACCCCCTTTTTTACTTCGTTTACCATTTAATCAATGAGTTTGATTAGTTTCAGCTTAGCACAGTATATAAAATCTTCCCACATCTAGTACTGTATCCTACATCCATAAATTGCACATTGCAAACAATAAAAACAGCCTTCCAACTGTTCTTCTGGAATCCAACTCAGGATGCAAGAATTTTTCTTCCTGCTGTTATGCTAGCTACATTCAGGTACAACACTGCTTAGCTTTCCACTGGAGAGAGAGTGATGTTTTATAGTCCCTCAGCCAGTGGTAGTGAGTTTGTGAGGTTTCTGTCAAGGATGGTTGGTTTTGCAATGGTTGGAGAATAACAAGTGAAATTGATCATAGTGCAGCTGTGGCCTAGAGGTGGAGCTCTCACCTCCCAATCGGGAGGTTGTGAGTTCAGTCCTAGGTAGAGGCAGATGTAGGGTCTCCTGCTTGGGCAGGGGGTTGGATTAGATGACCTGCAAGGTCCCTTCCAACTGTTAATCTGTTAAAAGAGGATGGTCTCTTTGCTTTCTTAATAGTCAAACAAGAGACATAAAGATAGAGGAAGTCCTTGACTTACAATTCATTTAGTGACCGTTCAAAATTACAATGGCACTGAAAAAAGTGAGTTATGACCATTTCCCACATGTCCACTGTAGCATTCCCATGGTCACATGATCAAAATTCACATGATCAGCTTTTGGGACCTTCTGACAAGCAAAGATAATGGGGAATCCAGATTTACTTATCAATCATGTTACTAACTTAACAAACACAATGATTCACTTAACAACTGTGCCAATAAAAATCATAAAATGGGGCAAAATTTACTTAACAGATATCTCACTTAGCAACATATGTTTTGGGCTCAATTGTGGACGTAACTTGTGGACTGCCTGTAGTTAATTTGATCGTGCTTTTGGGACTTAGTTTTTCTTTTACATATATTAATAGGCATAAAATACGTTTCTCTCTTGGTTATGATGACCTTGCAGTGTTTTTGTGTGTTGATTTAGGCAGCAGTCAGACTGATTTTGGACCACAGCTGAAGAATATGAACAAGGAGATTTTTACTGTTATTGCCTGGGACCCTCGAGGATACGGAAAATCAATCCCTCCAGTCCGAGATTTTCCTCCAGACTTTTATGAAAGAGATGCAAAAGATGCTGTTGACTTGATGCGGGTAAATATGCCTAGGCTTCTTTAAAGCCCGGTTTTGAAACCTTTGATTACTGAAAATTTTGCACATTAAATTTGGATATCAGCAAGTAGAACCTCTAAGGTTGTGCCTTTGAAACTTCATGAGAATGAAGATTGAAGCTGTTCAGAAGCAGAATGTTTCTATAGAGGACATGCTGGTTGTTTGTTTGTTTGATTTTTGTATCTCCCAAACACGACAAGCCCTTTGTATTTTAACGAAATATTCCCTTTATTCGGAGCGCCAGCAGCTACACTCTCACAGCAGACTACAAAGTCTCTAAGTGCTGTGGAAAGTGATGCTCGCTTCCTTCCCCCTAAAGTGGCCCCAACCACACCAGGAGTCTCAGTTGCGCTCCCCCCCCCCCCCTCTCTCTCTCTCTCTCTCTCTCTCTCTCTCTCTCTCTCTCTCTCTCTCTCTTCCCTGTCCCTCCCTCCCCCCCCCCCACTTGCAAAGGAAGTCCTGGAAGGTGCGCTTGCTTTCTTCCAGCAGCAGAGATACATGCACACATACTCAAAAGGTGCTGCAGATTCCAAGAAGAATTCTGATAATTTCCAGACAGGATTCAGAAGTCCAGGCTAACAAGTCTGTCTGGCAAGGAGATGAATAGTTGTGTTCCACACCTATTCATCTCCACCCCCTGCCTTTTAGTCCCAGAGCTAGGGTGGAGCATCGCTAGCAGTGGTTGCTCTACATTCCAAGGGCCGGCCCACAGATTTCTGCTGCTCTCCTCTCCTCTGCCTTCTGCGCATTCACCCGTCAGGCACTGGACCCATCTGTTTCTCCTCTTCCTCATCAGCCATCTCCAGACCTGGGAGTTGTTGACTCTCCATCTGAGGGTTGATGGACAGCCCAGGCTCTGCCTCTGTCTCTATCAGAGTCTGACAGCTCCATTCCCTCTTCCCCCTCAGAGCTCTCAAATTGCCTTGATGCTGGCCCTGACTTTCACGCCTCCTCCTCATCTGATTCCTCATCTGATTCCTCTCTGGCAGCCGACAGGCCACAGCAACAAGTCATTGGAGATTTCTAGACAATAAAGATAATCCTTGGTTAACAATGGCCATTTGGACTGGAATTGCTTCATTAAACAATGCAGTCATAAAGTGCATTGTTACATGACTGCATTGCTTAGCAGTAGCAATTCTGGTATTCAATTCTTGGCCAATTACCTGCCTGTCACCCTGGGATGTGCAACCTGCTGCTTCCCCATAGATTTTTTTCCATTATGGGCAGCCTGTTGGAAGTTTCCTTGCCTGGTGATTGTGGGATTCAACTAACAATGGTAACCAAGACTGCAGGGATTGCTGTCACGAAAGCAATGTGGTCAGGTTTTATGACCTCATTGCTCAGCAGTGTGGCCCCATTTGCCATTGTAAGTCAAAGACTACCTGAAAATCAAACTGGCTCTTTGGAGTTGTCAATCTTGGCAACTTGAAGATGTGTGAACTTCAACCTCCAGAATTACCCAGCCAGCATGAGGAATTCTGGGTGGTTAAAGTCCACATATCTTCAAGTTAACAAAGTTGAGAAATGCTAACCTAGATAATATGCTACTGCACTGGAAACAATTGGTATTATTCTACTTATTCACATGGATTGAAGAGTGGTAAGAAAATTATTGCAAGAGCAGTGGAAGAGATAATGCACTCTCCTTGTGCGTGATCCATTCTTCTACTGGTGTTTCCAGATACAAGGCTCCTATCATTTGAATGTCCAGTGGTCATTGAAATCTAAACAAAATTGCTGATCATCCTTGTGGTTAGTATTCTTTAATATGAATATTACAGTGGGGCAAAAAAGTATTTAGTCAGCCACCAATTGTGCAGGTTCTCCTACTTAAAAAGTTGAGAGAGGCCTCTAATTGTCATCATAGGTACACGTCAAACTATGAGAGACAAAATAAGAAAAAAAAAAATCCAGAAAATTACATTGTCTGATTTTTAAAGAAGTTATTTGCAAATTATGGTGGAAAATAAGTATTTGGTCAATATCAAAAATCCATCTCAATACTTTGTTATATATCCTTTGTTGGCAATGACAGAGGTCAAACGTTTTCTGTAAGTCTTCACAAGGTTTTCACACACTGTTGCTGGTATTTTTGCCCATTCCTCCATTCAGATCTCCTACTGCTTCACAGTAGGTATGGTGTTCTTTAGATGCAACTCAGCATTCTCTCTCCTCCAAAGACGACAAGTTGAGTTTTTACCAAAAAGTTCTACTTTGGTTTCATCTGACTTTAGACTTTAGACTTTTATTAAATTTATATACCGCTCCCTTTCCCAGAAGGGACTCGGGGTGGTGCACAGGAAATTTAAAAAACATATAAACATAACAATGTACAAAATTTAAAACCAGATTAAATTAGTATCCCTGTGCTAAAAAATTTTAATAAGTTAAAACTGTATCCCTAAAAACCAATTAAAACAATTTAACTGCAGACTATAGGCTAGGTGGTGTGAGCTAGGCCAGGCCGGCCTGTTGGAAAAAATAAGTTTTAAGTTTCTGGCGGAAGGAACGGAGGTCCGTAGTCGTTCTCAGTTTGGGGGGTAAGTCATTCCAGAGAGTTGGGCCCACCACAGAGAAGGCCCTTCCCCTGGGGGTCGCCCGCTGGCATTGCCTGGTGGACGGCACCCAGAGAAGTCCCTCTCTGTGGGAGCGAATCGGCCGAAGGGATGTATGGGGTAGCCATATGACATTCTGACATTCTCCCTGACCATATGACATTCTCCCAATCCTCTTCTGGATCATCCAAATGTTCTCTAGCAAACTTCAGACGGGCCCGGACATGTACTGGCTTAAGCAGGGAGACACTTCTGGCACTGCAGGATTTGAGTCCCTGGCAGCGTAGTGTGTTACTGATGATAGCCTTTGTTACTTTGGTCCCAGCTCTGCAGGTCATTCACTAGGTCCTCCCCGTGTGGTTCTGGGATTTTTGCTCACCATTCTTGTGATCATTTTGATCCCACTGGGTGAGATCTTGCGTGGAGCCCCAGGTCAATGGAGATTATCAGTGGTCTTGTATGTCTTCCATTTTCTAATGATTGCTTCCACAGTTGATTTCTTCACACCAAGCTGCTTGCCTATTGCAGATTCAGTCTTCCCAGCCTGGTGCAGGTCTACAATTTTGTTTCTGGTGTCTATTTATTTATTTATTTATTTATTATTTATTAATCCAATTTATACCCCACCCTTCTCCTTAAAGGACCCAGGGCGGCGCACAGGCAATTTAAAACCAAAACATACATATAAATACCCATATTAAAAAGCTATTAAATAATAATCCCGTGCTAAAACCAACAATAAAATCTCTAATTAAAATTTACAATATTAAAACTCAGTATCGGGGGTTATACTAGGCCGGCTTGTTGGAACAAAAGCGTTTTGAGGCGCTGGCGGAACAGGCGGAGGTCCGAGATGTTACGTAGTTCGGGGGGCAGGTCGTTGCAGAGGGCAGGACCCGCCACAGAGAAGGCTCTTCCCCTGGGTGTCACTAACCGGCATTGTCCGGCCGACAGCACCCGGAGAAGGCCTTCTCTGTGGGAGCGGATCGGTCGAAGGGAAGTATGGGGTAGGAGGCAGTCTCGTATGTAGCTAGGCCCCGAGCCATGGAGCGCTTTAAAGATGGTCGTCAACACCTTGAAGCGCACCCGAAAGATCACAGGTAGCCAGTGCAGCTCGCGCAGGAGTGGTGTTACGTGGGATTGCCTTGTGGCTCCCATAATCACCTGCGCGGCTGCGTTCTGAACTAACTGCAACCTTCAAGTGCACCTCAAGGGGAGCCCCATGTAGAGAGCGTTGCACTAGTCCAGCCGGGACGTCACGAGTGCTTGAGTGAATGTGCGAAGGGCAGCCCGGTCCAGTAAGGGGCGCAATTGGCGAATCAAGCGTACCTGATAAAACGCCCCCCTGGCCACGGCTGTCACATGGTCATCCATGGACAGCTGAGAATCCAGGAGGACACCCAAATTGCGCGCCCTCTCCACGGGGGCCAGTGTTTCGCCCCCAATGGCCAGTGTTGGACTTACCTGGTTGAACCGAGCCGCCGGAAACCACAGCCACTCGGTCTTGGACGGGTTGAGCCTGAGTTTGTTACTGCCCATCCAAACCCGTACGGCCTCCAGACACCGGGAGAGCACCTCGACGGCATCGTTGGGGTGGTTTGGGGTGGATATGTACAGCTGAGTGTCATCAGCATACAGATGGTATTCCACCCCAAAACCACGGATGATCTCGCCCAGCGGCTTCATATAGGTGTTGAACAGGAGAGGCGAGAGGACCGACCCCTGAGGAACCCCGCGTGTTGACAGCTCTTTGGTCTTGACCATAGTGGAGTTTGGAGTGTGTCTGTTTGAGGTTTTGGACAGGTGTCTTTTATCCTGATAACAAAGTTATCAGTATAACCTTGTTATCAGGTGCCATTCATACATGTAATGAGTGGAGGACAGAAGAGCCTCTTAAAGAAGACGTTACAGGTCTGTGAGAGCCAGAAATCTTCCTTGTTTGTACTGTACTGTAGGTGACCAAATACTTATTTTCCACCATAATTTGCAAATAAATTCTTTAAAAATCAGACAATATGATTTTCTGGATGTTTTTTTCTTATTTTGTCTCTCATAGTTGAAGTGTATCTGTGATGACAATTACAGGCCTTTCTCATCTTTTTAAGTGGGTAAAGCACAATTGGTAGCTGACTAAATACTTTCCCCCCCACTGTATATATTAATATATATGATTCAGTAATATTATTCAATAAATGCACTGGGCTTCGTTGTCACAATTTAGCCATGTTAAATTCCTTTTATATCAGTGAGAAGGTATTGCTTTTGAAGAATTGGTTAACTTTAGGCCAAGCCCCCCTTTCACGAAAACGAGTTATTTCCAATCTGTATCCTTATGCTCAACAAGGCACTGATGTTTCAGAAGTTCTCCTTGTTGGGATGGAGCGATGGTGGAATAACTGCACTCATTGCAGCTGCAAAATATCCAGATTTGATCTGCAAAATAGTGGTGTGGGGAGCCAATGCGATTGTTACAGAAGAGGCTGTGAAAATTTTCAATGGTATGTATCAGAGAACATCCATGAAAATGAATTAATTTCAATCTGTTTCCTTATGGTCAACGAGGCACTGAAGTTTCAGAAGTTCTCTGTGTTGGGATGGAGCAGTGGTGGAGTAATCACACTCATTATAGCTGCAAAATATCCAGATTTGATCCACAAAATGGTGGTGTGGGGAACCACTGCAAATATTACAGAAGAGGCTGTGAAAATGTACGATGGTATGTATCAGAGAACATCCATGAAAATGAATTAATTCCAATCTGTTTCCTTATGCTCAACGAGACACTGAAGTTTCAGAAGTTCTCTGTGTTGGGATGGAGTGATGGTAGAGTAATCAAACTCATTATAGCTGTAAAATATCCAGATTTGATCCAGAAATGGTGGTGTGGGGAACCTCTGCAATTATTACAGAAGAGGCTGTGAAAATTTACAATGGTAGGTATTTCCCCGAAAATATGGGTCTTATTTTCTTACGACCCATAAAATAAGCACTTGGCCTTATTTTCAGGGAGATCTTATTATTTTTGAAGCAGCAAGCATGGTCACTTCATGGCTGCTGCTGTGTTGCAATATTTTCTAGCACGTTTTTTTGGGGGGGGAGGGCTTATTTTAGCGCATGCGCTCAAAAGCCCGATTGGCCGTATTATCCAGGGAGATCTTATTTTCAAGGAAACAGGGTACTTGCCAGCCCTTTGAGGTAGTCCAGACAAGAAACCAAACCAGGAGTAGTAACACTACTTTTATTGAAAGGTTATACCAGGGGTCGGCAAACTTAAACACTCAAAGAGCCATTTGGACCCATTTCCCACAGAAAAGAAAACACCAGGAGCCACAAAGGTCCTAACCGAAAGCCCCCTGTTCAATTCTGGAGCTGACCGGAAGTCCAGTTCCCCCACCATAAAGTCTTCTACCATGGAGTTCTTTTTCCTCTACCTGTCATAACATAAGAACATAAGAATATAAGAACATAAGAATAGCCTTGCTGGAACAGGCCACAGCCCATCTGGTCCAGCATTCTGTGTCACACAGTGGCTCATCACAGTGGCTCACCGAAAGCACTATCAATTATGGAGACAACTGGAAAACCCTTGCCATAGAGTCTTCTCCTGGTACACTGTGCTTCTCCCCTCCCCCCCCCCCCGAAGCTCCTCTCAAAATTGTAGTGCCGACTGGTGACAGAGCCTCAGCAGATGGATGAAAGAGCCACATGTGGCTCCAGAGCCACAGATTGTTGACCCTTGGGTTATACCAACAGAATCTTACAACTCCGAAAGCACTTTTCTCCTCCCTTCCTTTTGGTTCCAAAATAACTTTGGTTCCTTCTGAGACACTTTCTCTTCCCCTGTCCCTTCTGTGGGTTGAGATCAGAGGTGGTATTCTGCTGGTTCGGACCAGTTCACCTGAACCGATAACAGAAATCGTGGGTGGCCCCGCCCACCCACCTCAGCTCTATGGCATCCCATTTAGGCACTTTTTTTAGCCAAAACGGATGTGCGAAAGGCTGCGTGCATGTGTGGATGAGCGTGTGCCCACTCACATTTGCGAACCGCTGGGGAAGGTAAGTGAATACCTGGTTGAGATATCTCTTGCCTGACCATTGCTCTGGCTGTGGCTCTTCCTCTTGTTTCTTATTCTCATAGAGCAGTGTTTCTCAACCTTGGCGAATGCTGGCTGGGGAATTCTGGGAGTTGAAGTCCGGACATCTTCAAGTGGCCAAGGTTGAGAAACACTGTCGTAGAGTATTATAATATCAGACCAAATTTAAAAAAGAGAATGTTTATGGGAGGGGCTGTGTAGGTCTGGTTATATGTGTATGCCTTCAAGTTTGTCTTGACTTCTAGCAACAGTCTGGAAAAGTCTCTGCAAGTTATCTTGGCAACTTAAATGGCTTGTTGCCTTCCTAGGACTGACAGAAGTCTATCAACCCAGGCTTACCCAACTGGCTTTATGTCTTAAGGCAGGACTAGAACTCCTGGTTTATAGCCCAGTGCCTCTAACCAGTATACCAAATTATCTTTCTTTTCTTTTTGTTGATTTAAACAGTGATAAATTCCTTCTCCCAGAGACGAGACAAACACCCTCTCTCCTAGGGTTCTAGAAAGCTCTTAAAATCTGGCTTTGGTCCCAGGCCTGGGCTTAAAATATTGTATTTTCAGGAACTGTGTTTTGTTTAAGTTAGTTTGATTTGTCATTTTTAAATTTGTTTTAGTCTGGGCTTTCTGTGTGGTTTTAAGTTTTATCTGTTATGGATTTCCCCCCCTGTTTTGTACATCGCCCAGATTCTACTGGAGTTGGGCAACTATAATAAATTTAAATTAACAATAATGAGAATTTATATTAAAGCATATGGCTACTATAAGAAAAAAATATTTAAGTGCTCAATGCATCAATTCGATATTAATGCATATTTTTATCCATATAGACTTTTAAATTATAACATTTCATATTACAATAATATATGAATATCATAATTGATACCATTAGTGGTCATCAGTCCCGCAGTACTTGTGTGCTCTTGTGCAGTTATTTGGACACAGCATTAATAATAAATAATAAATATTGTCCCAGATATTGTGTGATTTCACACAAAAATGCCAAAATCTTGTTTATATTTCAGGATTTTCAACTGAAATATGATGGGTTGGTAGTTGAGTCTCCCAGTCTGTTAGTACTTAATAATTTCAGTCTTCCTTTTTTTTTTAAATAAATATTTTTTTATTTATTCTTATAAAAAGAAAATCATACAAACATAATTTTAAACATATTGCCGTCACAGCGCGAGAAAGCGATAACATTTAAATAACCAAACTTAACATTACAGTCCTAATAGTAGGCCTAATATTTAACACCAACATTTACACTATATACACCCCATCTAGTTAACCTACCTATTTCATCAATTCTTATTCGTCCTTTAATTTCTGATTGATATTATTTACCAATATCCGATTTAAACATATATTATTGCTTCAGTTGTTATTATTCGGTCGTTCCCGTATCCAGTTATACCACCTCTTCCACGAGTTATAGAATTCTGAGTCCTTTTTTCCTTTAATTAATTTTGTTAATCTGTCCGATTCTGCGCACTCATTAATTTTATTTATTACTGCCCTAATAAATAAGACTGATAATTTCAGTCTTCCTGATGGAGTGTGGTGGCTTGAGATTTTTTTGCTTGCTATCAAATCCACACGCCTGTCCATAGATTGGTCATCATAAGCCGTATATACAGAGATGTCCACACATTGGATCTAGTTTATGTTCTAGAGCAGCTCACGTGTTAAATTAGTCTGTTGTTGTAGATTGATCACTAATGGAGTTAAGTGGCACCATCAATCTCTGTAGAGAGAATAGATCAGTGATAGAGGTCCATCCTAATCACTTGATGAATCCCGTGGGTTTTCAAAGGGAGCTCCATTACATTATAACCTCTCTGCACTTATCCATTGGTTGCTATCCAGCAAACCTTTTTAGGGTGGCCAGGACTGTGTCAGGGAAGA
This sequence comes from Rhabdophis nuchalis, assembly GCA_039707465.1. NCBI lineage: Eukaryota > Metazoa > Chordata > Lepidosauria > Squamata > Natricidae > Rhabdophis > Rhabdophis nuchalis. The sequence continues at coordinate 146,709,638 of CM077645.1, forward strand.
ATAACTGAAAGAACTACTAGAGGGCTGCTACAACCTTTCAGAAAGGCATTTGACAGATAAAATTCACATTTGTTTGTGATAGGAAGCCAATTGGACGGATTCTGAAGAGTGGATGGGGTAATATCCTGCAGAGTCATGTCAAAAGGCATTTGACTTTGTAGACATTGATGAAGTAGACATTTCCTGTGAGATGAGATGTCCTGGAACCTTGAACCAACTTTTGGGCTCTTCGATATGCAGTGCCACGGGGTTTAAATCTCTCCCTTATTTATTTAACATGTACATGAACCCATTGGAAGAGATCATCCAGTAACATCAAGTAGGCTGTACCTGGAGTGGAAGGACGTCAGAATCATGACTTATGCCCTCATCTCTAACTCAGTTTGAGACACTTTGACTGCAGAGCATTTGCCTATGGAACACTGCTAAATTCTGATGCATGCATGCATGCAAACATATACACACATACATACATATTATGCTTATATAAATATTTAGTATAGGCACATATATATTTTAAAAGAATAACTATATTTTCAATCAAAATATTTCAATCAAAAATAAAATATTTTGCTCCCCCCCCTTAACTGCATTTAACTGAATGAGTAATTTTCACTTGAGCCTTATAAGCTAGATTTAAAACCGAGCAAATCAAACAAGATACTTGTACTTAATTAAGTAGCATGGTGTACACAAAAACAATCATTAGCCGTGCCGCGCTGATACAACGTGGGGTCTCAGCGCTCTGAGACCTCCGTTGAACTTTTGCCGCCCCTTGGTTCCATGTGAACCTAAACCATCCTGGAGGGACAGCGACGAGGAAGACAAAACCTTGCCAGTCACAGGGGTACCGCAAAACCCCTGTTTGACCCAAGGGAAGAGCTTCTGCAGGGCGGCAAATGGGCAGCCCCCACGGGGCAAGCTCCGGAGGGAAGGAAGGCAAGCTGAAAGGGAAAGTGCTAGACCGGGAAGGTATTTTATCTTTTTTTGAAACATTTTGCTTAAAGAAACTTTTTTTTGCTGTAGTGAAAGTGCTGACTGGAAGTATTCTAACTTTACTTTGAAACATTTTGCTTAAATTTTTTTCCTTTTTTCTTTTTTTTTGTAACTAAAGCCCTTAACTAGAAAGTAAGCGGCGGAAATAATTTATAGGCTCTGAACAGAGAGATTTCCATTTTTTTTTAAATATATTTTTTCGAACTTGTGGACTGGAACGTTGGATTGAGGCTTTTTTTCCCTTTAGAAATGATCGGACTTTCTGGTTTCATTTTTACTCTTTCTAATTTTTGATATTTAAAATTTTGAAGCTGGGACTATTTCTACAACTAATCCTAAAGATCTATTGTGTTGTTGTTTTTTAGAACGTTTTTTTGTTTTAGAACGGAATAAGAATTATATTCCCTTTTTTTCCCCTACAAAGGAATCTGCTGATTGGAAAATTAAGACTCCTTATTTTTTTTCTTTTTAAGCCACTAGAGGTTGCTGTTCGGTTAAAATGAATTTTAAAGTCACAGTACTTGCTTTTTGAGAACTGGAAAAACTAAAATAAAATAAAACAGGCTACAGTCCAGCTGACAGAGAAAGATTAATTTTCATTATCTTTTGGAGCTGTCAACATGGTATTTGATGAGTATGCCCCAGAAAACCAGAGGGCCCTTGCTGAAATTTTAAACTTGGTGAGAGAAAACACTATAAGAATAAACAAAGCTTTGGATAGATTTGCATCTAGAATATTAGACTGTGATCAATTGGAAACTCTAGAAATTACAGAAAGAGAATCAAAGCAGGAAGATAAACAGATATATATCTCAGATGAAATACATGCAGATGGAAAGGAAGAAGAAGAAGAAGATATTCTTACAGGAGAATTTGTGGAGCTTGTACTTCAGCATGGTTACAAAGGGAAAAAAAGGCGGCGGGGAGATTTAAAGATGAATCCAAGAGAGGAAATCTCTTTAGAAGAATATTTGACAACTAAAAACAATCAACACTTAAAGATAGGAACTCGACAGCGGTATTATTGGAGTGTTACATTGCTCAATAGAATGCGGAAGAAAATCTATAAAGAATTTGGAAAAACAAAGTTTAAAAAGAAATGGGGGTTTCAAATGGCAAATAACTGGAAAGACAATGGTTAAAAAGGAAGTTGTTATCCTTTGATGATTAATAATTAGTTGGATTGTGTTTAGAATATCATTGAAGGATTATTAGTTAACTATTTACAATATTAATTAACAACAATGTTATAGATTATTGATATATAATTATCTTTTTATGTGTTATTGAAGAGCTATTAATATAGAAATTAGGAACTATTCTAGGATAGCGGAATAACCATAATTGATTCTGGTTGATAATGGTAATTGAAATATTGATGAGTAATAATTAGTTAGATGGTTTGAGAATATCATTGTACATATATGTATATTCTAGGTGAGAATAGAAAATAGATATTATTAGACGGTACTGTCTTAAAGATAGGTTTGAAGAAGAAATTTGGAACATTAGATGAGAACTTCGCAGTACTGATATGAAGAAAAATGATGAAACCTTTGATTTATAAATTTATAAAATGAGATTATTCATTAATGATAACCATTTCAGAGATGTATTGAAACTATGTGAGACTGGTCGGTATGCTTTCCAAAGGATAGATATAGAGCGACGACTTTTCCTTTTTATCTTTACTTTTCTGTTTTATTGTGAAAATGCCATTTTATACTTTTGTTCAATATATATATAAAAGAAAAAAAAAAGAAAAACAATTAATCAAATTGAGTTGAGATATAATAATTGCAAAAATAGATATGGAAATTAATTAAATTGAAGCTGAGAAACAATAATTGTAAAATTAATATGGAAGAAATGTATGGAATTTTGTGACTGACGTAATATTTTTTTATTTGTAATTTGTAATGGAAGATGGCTTCTTATGTTTTTCTTTTTTGAATATGTCCATCTTATTTGTGTTTATTTTATTTTTATTTTTTTTCAAAATAAATAAAAAATTATTCAAAAAATAATAATAATCAGAATGCTTTGGCTGAAATCTTAAACTTACTGAAACAAAATAGAAGAAGAACGGATAAAAAACTGGACAAACTTTTGTCTGTTACATTAAGCTATGAGCAGTTGCAGGCTCCAGAAATTAAAGAAAAAGAACAAAATGCTGAAAATAAGGAGATACTCGTTTTAGTTGAAGATAAAGATAAAGATACGATAATAAAGAACTTTACCAATGGATTAAATTTGGGAGAAAATATAAAGAAGGAAATTCCTAAAAGAGAATTTGAGGAATGTGAGCCTCATTTTGGTTATCAAGGAAAAAAAGGGGGGGAAAGAATTGAAGATGGATGAAAGAGGAGAAATCTCTCCAGAAATACAATTTACAATTTACAATAGCAGAGTTGGAAGGGACCTTGTAGGTCTTCTAGTCCAACCCCCTGCGTGGGCAGGAACCTTATACCATTTCAGACAAATGGCTATCTAACATCTTTTTAAAGACTTCCAGGGTTGGGGCATTCACAACTTCTGGAGGCAAGCTGTTCCAGAGGTTAATTGTTCTAACGTCTGACATTCAAAGACAAACAACATGTAAAGATAGAAACTGGGCAGCGGTATTATTTGAGAGTTATACTGGACAATAAAGTGCGAAAAGAAGTTTATAAAAAACCTGGAAAGAACAATAAAAAGAGACGGGGACCACAAATGGCAAGAGAGATAAGTCCAATGCACTACTGGAAAGACACTGGCTGATAAGGAAAGTTAATTTAATTTTAATTTATAATTTATTTATATCCCGCCCTTCTCCACAGAGGACCCAGGGCGGCGCACAGGAAATTTAAAAACATACAAAAGTACAAAAATAAATACATAATTTAAAATATATATTAAACTATCTTAATCCTATGCTAAAAACCAAATTATTAAAATACCCAATTTAATGGCTCGGGACATAGCTATCTGCGGGATCGGATCCTGCCTCATACATCCTCACGGCCGATTCGCTCCCACAGAGAGGGACTTCTCCGGGTGCCGTCCACTAGACTTTGTTAGCGGGCGACGCCCAGGGGAAGGGCTCTCTCTGTGGCGGGCCCAGCCCTCTGGAACGACCTTCCCCCTGACATTAGGACGACCACGGACCTCCGCTCCTTCCGTCTAAAATTAAAAACACATCTCTTTTGTCTGGCCGGCCTAGGATAGTCTCTCTGTCTTTGGGGTATTATTATTATTGTATTTAATTATTGGGAATGCTATTTTAGTTTAGCTAGTTTTATGGGGAATTTTAGCACAGACTCAGGTTTAATTTGTTTTTAAAAATGTCCGTATATATTTATTGTCTTTTATTCTTCCTGTGCACCGCCCCGAGTCCCTATGGGGAGAGGGAGCGGTTTATAAGTATTAAATTATTATTATTATTATTATTATTATTATTATTATTATTATTATTATTATTATTATTATTATTATTATTATTATTATTATTATTATTATTATTAAAACTTTCTAAAAGTCCCCGTGGGAGGTTAGGCTAGGCCGGCTTGTTGGAAAAGGTATGTCTTTAGACATTGGCGGAAGAGGCGGAGGTGATGGTGCGTAATTCAGGGGGTAGGTCGTTCCAAAGGGCTGGGCCCGCCACAGAGAAGGCTCTTCCCCTGGGTGTCGCCTGTCGGCATTATCCGGCCGACGGCACCCTGAGAAGGCCCTCTCTGTGGGAGCATATCGGTCTAAGGGATGTATGGGGCAGGAGGCGGTCTCGCATATAACTAGGCCCCGAGCCATTGTTGTTATCCTTTGATGATTAATAACTAGTTAGATTGTTTTAGAATATCATTGAAGGATTATTAGTTAGTCAATAATTATTTACAATAAAAATAACTAATAATAATGTTATAGTTTAATGATATATATCTATGTATCTATGCATGTGTAGAAATGTATGAGTATGAGATTGGATATAAATAATAACTGTTATTTCGTAGGAATGTTGATAGATGTAATTTAACAAAATGGGGGAGAATTTTAACAAACTTAAGACTGTTTTAGATATTACTGAAGAATCACTAGCTAATAAATAATGAGTTATAATAAGAGTAACGGAATAATTATAGATGATATATTGATACAGGTGTATGCATATATGCATGTATGTTTGGAATAGACAATGGATGCCATTATGTGGTTATGTTTGAGTAAGACATGTTTGAAGAAGAAGATAGACCAAATATGGAATATTAGAGGAGAATTCTGGTGTAATTATATTAGATAGATAGATAGATAGATAGATAGATAGATAGATAGATAGATAGATAGATAGATAGATAGATAGATAGATAGATAGATAGATAGATAGATGATAGATAGATAGATAGATAGATTTTATTTTTCTATATCGCGTCCTCTCCCCAGGGGGACTCGGAGCGGTGCACAGGGAAAAATTAAAACAACATAAAATATATACATAAATAAATACAATAAAAACAGATTAAATCAACTGTCCCTGCACTAAAATCCCCATTTTTAAAATTAACATTCCCTAACCCCTGAGGTAGAGACTAACCTAGGCCGGCCAAGCAGAAAAAGTGAGTTTTTAATTTCTGACGGAAAGAGCGGAGGTCCGTAGTTGTTCTAATGTCGGGGGGAAGGTCGTTCCAGAGGGCTGGGCCCGCCACAGAGAAGGCCCTTCCCCTGGGCGTCGCCCGCTGACAAAGTCTAGTGGACGGCACCCGGAGAAGTCCCTCTCTGTGGGAGCGGATCGGCCGGGAAGATGTATGGGGCAGAATCCGATCCCGCAGATAGCTAGGTCCCGAGCCATGGAGCGCTTTAAAGATGAGAACTAGCACCTTGAAGCGCACCCGAAAGACGATAGGTAGCCAGTGCACCTCGCGCAAGAGCGGTGTTACATGGGTATACCTTGCGGTACCCATTATTGCTCGCGCGGCTGCATTCTGGACCAGCTGAAGTCTTCGGGTGCACCTCAAGGGGAGCCCCATGTAGAGAGAGTTACAATAGTCCAGTCGGGATGTCACGAGAGCATGAGTAACTGTGCGAAGGGCGTCCCGATCCAATAGGGGGCGCAACTGGCGAACCAGGCGAACCTGGTAAAACGCCCTCCTGGCCACGGCTGTCACTTGATCTTCCATGGACAGCCGGGCATCCAGGAGGACACCCAAGTTGCGCATCCCATCCACAGGGGCAAGATGTTCGCCCCCTATGGCCAGCGATGGAATCAGATTAAGATATTAAGATATATAATGAATCTTTTGATTTAAAATCTATAAAATGAGATTATCCATGAATAATAATGATTCTAGAAATGCACAAGAGTTATGTGTAACCAGTCAACATACTTTCCAAAGAATATAATGTAGAATGATGACTTTTCCTTTTTGTATTTTTGTTTTATTAAAAAATAAAAAAATTCAAAAGAACAAACGAACAACCATTACCAATTTGTTTTTTAAAAAATCTAGATTCTCTTAATGAGAAATAACGCAGTAGGCAAAAGAAATAAAAGTAGTTATAATCTCTGAATAACAGATTACTCTCCGGAAGAAAATAATCCAATTAGTACAATAATTATACATTTTCCCCTTTTCTACTCAGCAAAAGCCACTTAAATGGACACATTACTTTCTTGGTAAAAAGTATTGGAGCAAAGATTTCTGAAATGGGTTTGTAAGACAAAGTTCCAATGTTGCTTAAAGCATCTGAAGGTGTTAAATATTTAATAGGGTACAGTAACTGCTAGAGACTGGATAGGAAAAGGGGCCAAATGATTCCTTTCTCTAAGGAATCGTTTAGTTTGAACAACTCCCTTACTAGGCATCCTTTGAGTTCAAATGTGTCCCTGTGATAATTCATTTGCATAGCTCATGAGTTTCATAGAGTTGTCTGTGTAATTTTGAAATATGAAACTGTACATTCTGTCCAACACCACTAGATATAAAGTCCTTTTGTACCAATTTACTGAGTGGCTGAGCACGATCTAGGCAACATTTTCCATGTTCAAAGAGTTAAATCAAAGGGATCCAAATGCTTTTTCTGAAGCTGCGTAAGGCTTTAGGTATAGAATCCTGAAATATGCAAATATTTCCAAAGAGATAGTCATATTTTACAGGAGCAACAATAACCCCAGAGAGATTTTTAGTGCCTGAAGATTAGAGGGAAAAAATCTTACTAAAGCCGTCATATCCAATTAATCAGATGATAAGACCATAATTAATTGAATAAATTGGACAATCCAAATTGAATGAAGAGGTTTTTGCATTTAACCTCTTCAAATACTCATTGGTTCATTCAGTTCCTCAGAACATACATTTTAAGAATAATATAAAATATATAAAAATCTCAATTCAGCAGCCAACATATCAAAATATGAAGTATACCTTATGCATTTAAAGAGTCTCTAATTATTTTCAAGCAATTTAATCATTTTTAAAATACCCTCTGGGTTCAAAGTGCTCAGACAGGCATTTAAAAATTGCATACCAGGTCAGAGATAATACTGAGGGAAAACTACATCTTATCATTACCTACAGGTATCCGCGATGTTTCAAAATGGAGTGAAAGAACAAGAAAACCTTTGGAAGAAATGTACGGACATGAATATTTCAGCAAAACGTATTCAGCTTTTGTAGATGGACTCTCCCGGTTCCTGAAAAACCCAGATGGTAAGAACCTGGAACTTTAACAGATTAACAGAGTTGGAAGGGACCTTGCAGGTCATCTAGTCCAACCCACTGCCCAACCAGGAGATCTTACATCTGCCTCTACCTAGGATTGAACTCACAACCTCCTGATTGTGAGACGAGAGATCCACTTTGTTTCCCATATTCCAGATACATTATCCTCCCGGCTTTGCTGCAACTTTTCATTCCTGCCATCTTTCTGTTGTTGTTTTGTTTTCAGGAAAAGTTGCATGTGAAAGAGAGACTGGGGGGGGGGGGGGGTTGTCCATGGCATAGCATAGTTGCTTTCAGAAGATCATGGTGCTATGCATGTGGAAGTTGAATGAGCTCATTCAAGACCTTTGTATCCATAGTTGACCATAGAGACTGGGAAGAAACAAAGAAGTGTCTCCTAGCCTAATGTTTTCAAGAGCTGTTACCAATTCCATCATCCTCAATCAGCATTGCCCTCCACTCACAGTAGCTGAGTTGGAATGTTGTAATTTAACACAAATGGAGGCCATTTGATTGCAGGAGCTGCCCTTAACAGTAAAGTATAACCTTGTGATCAGCCCCTCATTTTCTCTGAGTGGAGAACTTGAAGTGCCAAAGGGTGAACTATTTATTGAAGTACAGTACATTTTGTAAGAACAATACTTACATCAGTTTGTAAGAACATCTAGAAATAGATTTTTGCATGGAAAGATTATAAACTCATTGTAGATAGCCCTTATGACCAGTTGACTGCCACATAATAATAATAATAATAGTTGAATTTATTGACCGCTCCCTCTCCCCACAGGGACTCGGGGCGGTGCACAGGGAGAATAAAAGCAATAAATATACAAAATACATACCAATTTAAAACAGATTAAATTAATTCCTGTGCTAAAATCCCATTAACTAAAAATCCCCACTAAATATAAATATACATTTAAAAACCCATAGAGAGAGAGACTACCATAGGCCGGCCAGGCGGAAAAGATGAGTCTTCAATTTCAGGCGGAAGGAGCGGAGGTCCGTGGTCGTTCTAATATCGGGGGAAGGTCGTTCCAGAGGGCCGGGCCCGCCACAGAGAGAGCCCTTCCCCTGGGCGTCGCTCGCTGACAAAGTCTAGTGGACGGCACCCGGAGAAGTCCCTCTCTGTGGGAGCGAATCGGCCGTGAGGATGTGTGAGGCAGGATCCGATCCCGCAGATAGCTAGGTCCCGAGCCATGACCTCCCATAGTCACATTTCAGGCACTTGGCAACTGGTTTAGACTTATGACTGGTTGCAGCACCTCGTGGTCATATGATCATGATTTGCAATGGCAAAAATGCCCATTAGATATGCTGGATTTGCTTAACAACCACATATTCCACTTAATGATCCCGACACAGTTTACAACAATCATAAAAGCAATCATAAAATCAAATTTGATCACATGGTGCCTCACAAAGAATAAATTATTCAAGCCAACCTTCCATGTAAATTCACACAGTACATCTGATGTGTTCCTTTCACTGATGAAGAATAAACATCAAAGCAATGGTTGTCTTCCATGGGAGATAGAAGGACTCAGCTGTGTAAACAGTTCTTAAACTCAGCATTTATCATAGGCCGACATCTTAACTTCCCTTAGAGCAGTGTTTCTCAACCTTGTCAACTTGAAGGTGTCTGGATTCAACTCCCAGAATTCCCTAGCCAGCATTTGCTGGCTGGGGAATTCTGGGAGGTGAGGTCCAGACATCTTCAAGTTGACAAGGTTGAGAAACACTGCCTTAGCGAGTTATATTTTAAAAAAATTACCAAGAATTGCCAATGTGCCCTGTTTCTTGAATGGAACAAAAATGTTTTGGAGCCCAACAAATAGTAACTGAAATGCTCCTATTTCATTCCTCCTTTATTGAGTCAATTACACTCTGCAAAGCACATGATATAAGTCACAGACAGGTTTCTGCTTCTTTTCTTTTTTTGAAAAACATTTTTTATTGGTTTTTGGAATATACGTAGGAAAAGGGATATAGGGTAAATATGACATTTTAGTAGCTTCCATGTTGGTGGTGGTGGTCCTCCCAAAACTTCATACAGGTACAATTTTTTAGAAAAAACAAAGGATAAGCATACACCTACTTTACATTATATAATTCATACATTCAATCACATTTTTCTTTGCCATCTAATTGAATCAACAATCACAGTAAAATTTCAAATAAAATCATTTTTGAGATCTAAGTCTTTTTGCTATTGATTCCTCGTCTCCTTTCCCGTCGACGGGCGGGGCCATCGCCCCCCCCCCCGTTCCCTCATCTTCGTCCCCTAGGAGTGAAGAGTGCTTTTGAAGAAAGGCCTCCGCCTCTCCTAATGTTTTAACTCTAATTCTACCTCCCTCCCAGAAGACCAGCATTCCCTCTGGCAACAACCATTTGAACCAAATTCCTTTTTTATATAATTTCTTGGACAAGAAGGAATATTTCCTTCTTATTTCTCTAATTTTTTTTGGAATTTGTTTCAGAATGGTAATTTCTTTATCTTGATACTTCAAGGGCCCTCCCCGTTGGGCCCTCAATATCTCATCCCTTGTGGACCTCCTTAAAAATTTAACGTGAACCTCTCTTGGTACATTATGTATTCCAGCATATGCTGAATTAATTCTATAAACCAGGTCCATATCCCACCAGAGTTGTTCTTTGTTGCTTTTAATATAATCTGCTAAAATTGTACTCATAAGATCTCATAAGATCTTTAAGATCTTCATCCTCTGCCTCTGGTATGTTCTGGAACCTGAGAAAAAAAGACATTCTTTCAAATTCTATTTTGGTCATGTGACCTCCTAGTTCTAAACTTTCTTTCCAAATTTCCTTTACCTCTTCCCTCATCTCAGCTGATCCTCCCACTAACGCCTCAATTTTTTGTTTATTATCCGTTGTGCTTCTTTGTGTTTCTAACAGTTCTGTTTTTAAGTTTGTCATTTCTTTTCGCATTTCATTCACGTTTCCCATTCTTAATTCCAGGCTGGATCCTAAGAACAACACAGGTGTGATTGTTCTAATTATTCTAATTCATTCATAACCTGAGGAATGTTTGGTTTACCTAGAGAGGTGTGTGTATGCATATCATAATAATAATAATAATAACAACAACAACAATAATAATCTTTAATGTCATTGTAATAATATTGTAATAAAATTACAATGAAATTGGTTTGAGCGCCGTGCCAACACCTGCACCAGGTGGAATATAGACAGCAGTGACAGCCACAACAGGAATCTCTCCAGGCAAACAAAAAGGCCGACAAATGACAGTTGAAACAAAATGGCCGACAAATGACAGTTGAAAAGGATCAATTGAACTTTATCTTTTATTATCCATTTCTTCAAATCTGTTTGGCATTTTAGGAGTTGGTGGAAGAGGAGCACGCCTCTTTTTCTTTTTTATTTCTTGTTACAATGAACTTTGAGGAATCGCACTTGGCATTTTTTCTTCTCTCTCAGCTTTCCCAACAGAAAAAGATGGAATTACTGGTAGAGGTGGTGCTCTCCGCTTCTTCATTTCAATTCTTGCAGTTGCCCCTTGTATATTCCCAAGAGATAATGATGGTGCCACCGTTACAGAACATAAACTTCGTGAAGAATCTGTGATCAGTTTCATCAAGGCTTTGTTTACGATACAACATGGGTTTTAAAAATTCTCCACTACCCAGATCTAGGCTTGTTCTTGAGGATTTCTCTGCCTGAACTTGTTTTTCTTACTTGTCCTAAAAAATCTGAGTAATCCTTTTTTTTCTTTAACTGATGTGTCACAATCAGTAGATATGTTTGTTTCTCTATAATTCACAGTAGGTTCAGAGCGAGTTTTTGATGGAAAAGTCTGCTGTGACACCAGCTCAAAGCCGCTGAGCCTAAGCGCGCCGCCATCTTGTGTATCCGTTGTGATACGATATTAGTTGCTTGTGTTGTTTTACTTCCATTTTAAATATGGTACATATTAACTGTACCTATTTCTGCTTCTCCAGAGCTAAGTCAATCATTGCCAGTAGTAGTTTAAAAGCAATCGTTCAGAACTAATTGTTCTGAATTGTTGTTCAACATGTTAAGGTTGGAAAGATTAAATTAGGGGAAAGATATAACCTCTAGACTGGGGAATAAAGCAGTCATAATTTACTGTCCTCTGTATAACATTTTGGTGATTCATAGAGTCACTTCCAAGGTGGGTAGCAAATTTTAAGAAATAATAATGTCCAATTTTCCTATGTGCCCAACAAGATCCCTTTAGAATGGTAATTCTGCCTAAAATGCTAATTTCAAAGTTTAGATGAAAACGTTTGCCTTGTTTCAAAAACCCATGAAGTTTCATGTGTACGTATTTCTTTTTGTGCCTATGCTTACACCAGGTCATGTGTATGAACATTGTTGCTCCATGTATGAAGAAAGACCCTTAAGACTTAATCTTCTGATATATTTGGAGACGGGAAGGATGCAACAATGTTTTGAACCATGTTACAAGTGTAATTTTTAATTGTGCAGACTATGTTTAATGGCATATAAATCGGACATTGTTTATTTTCCCTTCTCATATAGAAACAATGACACACAGAATGAAACACTGGTAGTTTATTTGGATGTGTGTGTACATAAACACATACACACATACACACACACACACGGTAGACTGTAAGGGTGACCCTGAAATATAGTTTTATGTCCTTTTATTGTAATTATCTATCTATCTATCTATCTATCTATCTATCTATCTATCTATCTATCTATCTATCTATCATCTATCTATCTATCTATCTATCTATCTATCTATCTATCTATCTATCTATCTATCTATCTATCTATCTATCTATCTATCTATCTCTTACAATAACATGACAGAGTTATATTTTGTTGTCATCCTTACAATCTACCCCAGTCAGTCCTATGTATGCAGATCTCAACCAAACTATTTTGTTTAAGTACTGTGCTGTGTTAAATGTTATTTTTCAGGTTCTGGCTGCACATAAAGTAAGTTGTTTTGATTGAAGTATCCCAATGGGTCATTTGTTTGGCATATGGACCAAGGTACCTGTCTCTCACCCCCTTATACAAGCATCAATCAAATAGGATGTGAGCCAGGTCTTCTACGTCTGCAACTCCACAAATGCAGAGATGCTCATTGTAGGGTATAGAATGGAATCTCCCATATCTGACCATTGTGTCAAACTGTTCAAATCTGGCTCAAGTAAATATCTCCCTAAGATGTTTTGGTAATTGTAACTTATGGGCATTGTTTATTTCCCTTCTCATATAGAAACAATGATACAAGGTACACAAAATGAAACACTGGTAATTTATTTGGATTTTGTTTTTTTGTGGGTTTTTTTGCAATTTATATTTAGACTGGTCACAGATTTTGGTTACTTTGTCAGATGTAGGAATGTAGGTTACTTTAAAAAAAAACCAAGAACTACATTAAATCACCCCAAAGGCAAAAAAATCTTCAGTTTCCACGAATTCAACCAGGTTCTCTTTAGTTTGAGTTTGAGTTTGAGTTTATTGGTTTTTTATACCGCCCTACTCCCGAGGGATTCAGGGCAGTGTATGGCCAAAATAAAAACAAATATAAAAATATATAAAAACACATATATAAAAGTTATATATATATATATATATTTTTTTTAGTTGAAAAAAGTTTTATTGGTTTTAATAATTTTTAACAGGAAAGGGATAGGTAAGGTATCAGATAATATTTTGGAGCTTCCACAACGGGTTTGATGACCGCCTCCGGGTCTTCGTACATATTCCATTAAAAAAGAAAAATTATCAAAAGGAAGGGGTACATACATTTTAAAATCATAAATTTTCATATTATTTTATGCATTCAATTACTTTATACTATTGACATCCGTGCAGGAATTGCCATCATAAAAAAAAGAAAATATAACAAGTTATTTATGCGATCTGAGCCTCTTTGCTATAGTCTCTTCCTCCTCCCCCCCACCATCAGGCGGATCCGTGGCCCCTCCCGTTCCCATCTCATCATCATCCAGGATTGAGGAATGTTTTTTAAGAAAATTATGCGCCTCTTCCACTGTTTTAATTCTAACTCTTCCCCCCTCCCAGAATACCAGCATCCCTTCGGGCATCAACCACTTGAACCACACCCCCTTTTTAAACAATTTTTTAGTTAAGAAAGAATAATTCTTTCTTATATCTCTTATTTTCTTTGGGATCTGCTTCAATATGGACACCTCATTTTGCTGATACATCAAAGGACCCACTCTTTGCGCTCTCAGTATCTCCTCTCTCGTTGACCTTCTTATAAATTTAATATGTATCTCTCTGGGTACCTCATTTATTCTGGCAAATGCTGAGTTAATTCTATAAATCAAATCAATGTCCCCCCAAATAAATTTCTTATCTTTCTTAATGTAATCTGCTAGCATAGTAGCCATCACCTCTTTTAAATTTTTATTCGGTAGTTCAGGAACATTCTGAAATCTTTAAAAAAAAGACATACGTTCAAAATCAATTTTAGACATTTGACCAGTAATATCTGAAAGTTCTTTCTTAAAGTCTTTTATCTCTTCCTTCATCTCAACCGCCCCCCCTTCCAGCCCCACAATTTTTTGTTTATTATTTGTTATTTCTCTTTGCGCCTCCAATAATTCCAATCTTGTGCTTAAATTGTTTTTCCGGATTTGTTGCATTTCATTCATAATCCTCTGAAACATTTCCTCTACATTTAATGGCTGAGAACTTGGTAACTTAGGATCCTCAATTTCTGTTTCCTTCTGAAGCATTGCTGAAATCTTTGATTGAGAGGATGGACTGGGTCTTGTAGATGTTGGAGCAGAACTCGATTTCAATGGGGGTTTCCTCGAAGCCATAATTAAAGTTTTAAATGTCAGTGTGTAGAGAAAAGAAAAGAGAAGAAAAAATGGCGCTGTTGGGCGGGCAGTCTGTGAAGTCCGAGACAAAAGCAGCTGGAATTCAAATTAAATTTGCAACATCCAGAGACAAAAAGGGAGAGAAAAAAGGAAAAAAAACCTTTCCAAACAGGAGCAGAAGGTTTCACGAAGGAGGAGAACACCGAGAGACACAGGAGAAGTCCTTTTCTTATATATTTTGAAATTAGTCTAGTTCTGTTAAAATAGAGGAATGCTTACTCTCAAAGAAGAAAAGTTCCGTCCTGGGAACAAAGAAAACGCCATCTTTCCGCCTTGCCGGCAGGGTGGAAAAAATAAAAGTCGAAACAATCAGTTTAAAATGTAACGAGACTCAGGATACATTGTTTAACAGCAATCCCTTCTTTAACAAGCAGTTTCCTTTTCCAATAAATCAGACGGAAGCCACTTTCGCTTTCTCCGCAGCGCGGGATTCTTTCACACTGCCGCTTTAATTCCAGCGGGGGGTTGTTTCCAACTCCCCCCCTATCTCTCTTTTCCTCACTTTGAATGCAAAAAACAGTCCAGATAAGGCACATACCAATTTTCTAATCCGGAGCCCCGGCGCAGCCATTCAGCCCCGAAGTTTCAGCTCCTTTAGACATCCTCCATGTTCCAGCTCCTTCGGCGAAAGGGAAACTCCCCCCGCGAAAGTTCCTCAGCCCCTAGGGCGAGGCGGCAGCCCCCCTGACAGCCGTCGAGATGGGGGCCCGCCGCAAGCCGCCCGTGCAGAGGGGGGGATTTTAAAACTCCCCCCCACGCCCAAGGGCGCAGCTGAGGCAACACAGCGGCGGACGTGAAGGATCCATGTCCGTCCGCGTCCGAAGCCGGAAACGATCTCAAAAGTTATATATTTTTAAAAGCTTTTAAAAAAACATAATTAAAATATTGGTCGAAATGTGTAAAAAACCCAAACTAACCCTAATTAAAATAATAGAAATTTAAATTTTAAAATGTAACTTTAAAAATTTAAAAACCATACTTTATGCTAGCCCAGCTTATTGAAAGAGAAAAGTTTTGAGATCGCGGTGGAAGGTGTGTAAGTCAGGGATAGTTCTTAATTCCGGGGGCAATTTGTTCCAGAGGACAGGTGCTCCCACAGAGAAGGCTCGCCCCCTGGGTGTCACCAGTCGACATTGTCTAGCCGATGGCACCATGAGAGTCCCTCTCTATGGGAGCGTATGGGTCGGTGGGAGGCTCTCGGTGGCAGAAGGCGATCTCGTAGGTACCCAGCTCCTAAGCCATGGAGCGCTTTAAAGATAATAACCAACACCTTGAATCGCACCCGGAAAACCACCAGAAGCCAGTGCAGCTCACGCAGGAGGGGTGTTACATGGGAGCGTTGCGTCGCCCCCATAATTACCCGTGCGGCCGCATTCTGGACCAGTTGAAGCCTCCGGGTGCTCTTCAAGGGGAACCCCATGTATAGAGCATTACAGTAGTCCAGACGGGAAGAGACAAGGGTGTGAGTGACTGTGCGTAGGGCATCCCAATCTAGGAAGGGACACAACTGGTAAATCAGGCGAACCTGATAAAAAGCCCCCCTGGCGACAGCCGTCATATGATCTTCTAAGGACAGCCGTGCATCCAGGAGGACACCCAAGTTGCGAACCCTTCCTGTGGGGGCTAAGGTCTCACCCCCTATAGCCAGCGATGGAACCAGCTGACTGTAACGGGATGCTGGGAACCACAGCCATTCGATCTTGGAGGGGTTGAGCCTGAGCCTGTTCCTCCCCATCTAGATCCGCACGGCCTCCAGGCATTGGGACATCACGTCAAGGGCACCATTGGGGTGGTCTGGGGATGAAATGTACAGCTGCGTATCATCAGCGTACTGATGGAACTTTACCCCAGAACCCCGGATGATCTCGCCCAGCGGCTTCACATAAATGTTGAACAGAAGGGGCGAGAGGACCGACCCCTGGGGCACTCCACAAATGAGGCACCTTGACGACGACCTCTGCCCCCTGTCAACACAAACTGCGAATGGTCAGAGAGGAAGGAGAACCACCCACCCCTAATCCCTCCAACCGCCGCAGCATGATACCATGGTCGATGGTATCAAAAGCCGCTGAGAGGTCTAATAGGACCAGGACAGAGGAACAACCCCTGTCCCGAGCCCTCCAGAGATCATCGACCAATGCGACCAGTGCCGTTTCCGTGCTGTACCCAGGCCTGAAGCCTGACTGGTACGGATCAAGATAGACAGTTTCATCCAGGTACCTGGGAAGCTGTTGCGCCACCACACTCTCAACAACCTTTGCCACAAAGTGAAGGTTGGAGACTGGACGATAGTTTGCCAAAAGCGCCGGGTCCAGGGAAGGCTTCTTGAGGAGGAGTCTCACCACCGCCTCTTTCAAAGCGGTGGGGAAGAAACCCTCTCTCAAAGAAGCATTGGTAACACCTTGGAGCCAGCCTCGTGTAACCTCCCAGGCGGCCAGCACCAACCAGGAGGGACACGGGTCCAATAAACATATGGCAGCAGTAAGCTTACCCAAAATCCTGTCTACGTCCTCGGGAGTCACAGGGTCAAACTCCTCCCAGATAACAGTCTCAAGACCTGCCTCCATCACCCCATCTAGCCCTACCCAGTCAGAGTCCATCCCTTCCCGAATCTGAGCAATTTTGTCTTGCAGGTATTGTACAAAATCCTCAGCTTTACCCTTTAGGCAAATCATAAGCATGATTTATTATTATATGGAGGAGAGGCAGTGACACATCTATATTAACCATAATATATTTTGTTTGCATTCACTAGACAGCAAAAAGAAAAAGGAAAAAAAAATTGGGATCATCCCATTGATATAAAATGCCATTGCATTAAACTGAATGGGATCTTCTGCATTTCATTAACTGGAGTGTTCATTATTGGGAGGGAATCTAGAGAGAACAAAAAAAAAATGCAGCTGTGATTAAAACAAGGGAAAATGTTGTTCTTGGCCAAGTGCATTTGCTATTCCAAATTGCTCTTGTCAGTGATGTTAATGTTAGAGAAATACAGCTGTTTTGCAATGGATAAAGTACATTCTATTTTCACATTTTTTGCCTGTTTTAATTAAAAGATTCATTTTAGCTCATTGCCTATGGAGATTCTGTCACCCAGATCATGGTTGTCCCAAAAGCGCTTTTTCAAGAGGCAACTGGACTTTCTGGTTTTTCTTTGAAGATGTTTCACTTGTCATCCAAGAAGCTTCTTCAGCTCTGACTGGATAGTGGGGAATGGAAGGATTTATATACTTCTTGTTCCTCCACAGGTAATATCTGTCAGCATTTGCTGCCTCAGATTAAATGCCCAACGCTAATTATACATGGTGAGAAAGATCCAGCGGTACCCCGTTTTCATGCAGAACATCTCCACAAGGATATCCAAGGTTCACGGTAAGTCTCATACTTTACTGGTTGGATGACAATCTGACGTAATGAATATTTATCATTTTGTAAAACATTAACCGCCTCCCACGTCTTCCTGCTTTTGTTATAGGTGATTTCAAGTGCTATAAAAATTTTAAGAGTGCTGCAGAAATATACCAATATTTCCAAGATGGCTAAGGAATTAAAATTTTCACATTAAGTTCACCTTACAGTTTCCCTGAAGCACAAATCTCTATTCTGCTTGAGAATGCAAATTGGGAGCCAGTTTGGTCTAGTGCTAACCTAGATACTAGGAGTCTGCAAGTTCTAGTCCTGTTTTAGGCATGAAAAACCGTTTGGGTAACTCTGGACCAATCGCTATCAGCCCAACTCGCCATAACAGGGTTGTTGTTGCCGCCGGGAAAATAGGAGGAAGGAATATTAGGTATATTTCACTGGTTTTGAATTATGTATAAAAATAATAAAGACAGGATAAAAATAAATTTGGAATTAAGAGCAATAAGATGAAATGTTAACTGGGTTATCCTCCACTATCACCCCCTCATTCTGGTAACATACATATTGCCAGGGTAAAACTCATTAATTTTGAATCCATTAAGGCCCAATAGCAATAGCACTTAGACTTATATACCACTTCACAATGCTTTACAACCCTCTCTAAGCAGTTTACAGAGTCAGAATATTGTCCTCAACAGTGTGGGTCCTCATTTTATTGATCTCGGAAGGATGGAAGTCTGAATCAATCTTGAGCCGGTGAGATTCGAACTGCTGGCAATCAGCAGACAGCAGAATTAGCCTGCAATACTGCCTTCTAACCACTGCACCACCATGGCACTTGTCAAAAAGGTTGGAGCTTATGGTCTGAGACAAGTAACTACAGGAGGAAACATCAAGGATTGCTTCTTAGGAAACAGACTGGGCTTTTGGTAGTGGTTAAGGCAATAACTATAGCCTCCTTTCGTTCAACAGATATATATTTCTAAGGAAAAACCAGGCCCTATTGGTCCCCAATGTGTTGCTTGTAAGTGCTTCAGACTTCAACTTCCATTATGCCCACAGCCTGCATAACCAAAGGGAAAGTGACATTTGTTCATTCAGTGCTTCCTTTGGAAGGAGTTAAAATCAGCCATAATCTGATTTAGGTCCTTCAAAGAAACAGATCAGTTCTATTGCAATACCTGTGCTTAGAGAGACCTAAAGAAATGATCAGGCCTTAGCCCAGAGTAGACTTACAACTACAATGATTTGGCTTCAGATCATGCATTTCTGTTCCTCCACCGATTTGTTTCTATTCAGCCTATTTCTCCATCTCTATACAAGTGTAATCTTTACCAACCCAGTGTTCCCTTGGTGTGATAGAATTCGCAACGCCTAGAATGACAAAGTGGGATTTCCATTGGCTGCATGGACTGCCATTTCTAATTTTAGTGTCATTTTGGAAAATGGCAAGTTAAGGTTGGCTGGTACCAGTTTCCTTGGCATAGTTTAACCTATTTAACTTTTGTCGTTGCAGGTTGCATTTTATGCCTGAAGGAAAACATAATTTACATCTACAGTTTGCGGAAGAGTTTAACAAAATGGTAGAAGAATTTCTTGTGTAAAGCACCTACTTCTTTGCTGATTCTGAAAGATTGGTGTAGTTCAGCTGAAACTGGCAACAGCGAAGGGAAATAGTGCAACAAGGGAACTTACATTGTTTGCCTTACTCATCTTTTCTCCAAATGAGAGCAAAACTGATGTATGGCAACAATTCTGGGACATGGGAAATGATTAAAAACTTCTAGAAGTGGGAATATTTTCTCAAAAGCTTTGTAGAAATATTAAGGGAGCTGCGTAAGTTTCAATAAATATTTTTTACTAGCTATACCCGGCCACGCGTTGCTGTGGCCCAGTCTGGTTAAATGGCCAACCAATCTGTGTGTAGATCTACACCTGCACACATACACATAACCATCATATAAGGCCCAACCTACCTACCTACTGTATTTCTCCCTATCTATCTATCCCTCTGCCTACCTACCTACTGTCTTTCTTTCTTTCTCCCTCTATCTACCTACCTACCTCCTATATTTCCCCCTCTTTCTCTATTCCTCTACCTACCTACCTACCTACCTACCTACCTACCTACCTACCTACCTACCTACCTACCTACCTATGGTATTTCTCCCTGTCTATCCTTCTACTTACCTACCTATTGTATTTCTTGCTTTCTCCCTCTACCTACCTACCTCCCTACCTCCCTACCTCCCTACTGTATTTCTCCCTCTCTATCTATCCCCCTATCTACCTACCTGCCTACCTACTATATTTCTCCCTCTCTGTCTATCCCTCTACTTACCTACCTACTGTATTTCTTTCTTTCTACCTCTATCTACCTACCTACCTACTGTATTTCCCCCTCTCTATCCCTCTACCTACCTACCTACCTACTGTATTTCTCCCTCTTTCTCAATTCCTATACCTACCTACCGTATTTCTCGCTATCTATCTATACACCTACCTACCGTATTTCTCCCTCTCTGTCTATCCCTCTACTTACCTACCTATTGTATTTCTTGCTTTCTCCCTCTACCTATCTACCTACTGTGTTTCTTTCTTCCTTCCTTCCTTTTTCTTTCTTCCTTCCTTCCTTTTTCTTTCTTTTTTCTTTCTTTCTTTCTTTCTTTCTTTCTTTCTTTCTTTCTTTCTCTCTCTCTCTCTCTCTATCTATCTATCTATCTATCTATCTATCCACCTACCTACCTACCTACCTACCTACCTACCTACCTACCTACCTTATTTCTCCCTCTCTATCTATCCCCCTATCTACCTACCTGCCTACCTACTATATTTCTCCCTCTCTGTCTATCCCTCTACTTACCTACCTACTGTATTTCTTTCTTTCTACCTCTATCTACCTACCTACCTACTGTATTTCCCCCTCTCTATCCCTCTACCTACCTACCTACCTACTGTATTTCTCCCTCTTTCTCAATTCCTATACCTACCTACCGTATTTCTCGCTATCTATCTATACACCTACCTACCGTATTTCTCCCTCTCTGTCTATCCCTCTACTTACCTACCTATTGTATTTCTTGCTTTCTCCCTCTACCTATCTACCTACTGTGTTTCTTTCTTCCTTCCTTCCTTTTTCTTTCTTCCTTCCTTCCTTCCTTTTTCTTTCTTTTTTCTTTCTTTCTTTCTTTCTTTCTTTCTTTCTTTCTTTCTCTCTCTCTCTCTCTCTCTCTCTCTATCTATCTATCTATCTATCTATCTATCTATCCACCTACCTACCTACCTACCTACCTTATTTCTCCCTCTCTATCTATCCCTTGGGGGTCATCTAGTCCAACTCCCTGCCTAGTCAGGAAGCCCTATACCCATGATGGCGAACCTATGGCACGGGTGCCACAGGTGGCACACGGAACCATTTCTTAGGCCACGCGAGGCATTGCCCTGTCAGCTTCAGTGTGTATGTGTGCCCTGGCCAGCTGATTTAGGCCTTCTTTTGAGGCTGTTTTATGCCCTCTGGAGGTGGGGGAAGGCTGTTTTCACCCTCCCCAGGCTCCTATAAAGCCTCTGGAGCCGGGGGATGACGTAAAAAGCATGCCAAATGCAGGGGGTCATGCACATAGCATTATGGATGTGGCACACCTGTGCACATCACCCCTGCACTCCCCCTGCTTTTGGCACGTGAGCCAAAAAAGGTTAGCCATCACTGCCCTATACCATTTCAGACAAATGGCTATCCAACATCTTCTCGAAGACTTCCAGTGTTGGGGCATTCACAACTTCTGGAGGCAAGCTGTTCCACTGATTAATTGTTCTAACTGTCAGGAAATTTCTCCTCAGTTCTAAGTTGCTTCTCTCCTTGATTAGTTTCCACCCATTGTTTCTTGTTCTGCCCTCAGGTGCTTTGGAGAATGGCTTGACTCCCTCTTCTTTGTGGCAACCTCTGGGATATTGGAAGGCTGCTATCCTGTCTCCCCGTCCCTCTTTTATTAAACTGTATTTCTCCCTGTCTCTCTATTCCCCTACCTACCTACCTACTGTAATACAATAATACAATAACAGAGTTGGAAGGGACCTTGGAGGTCATCTAGTCCAACCCCGCTGCTCAAGCAGGAGACCCTATACCGTGTCAGACAAATGGTTTTCCAGTCTCTTCTTAAAAACACATCCAGTGTTGGGGCATCCATAACTTCTGGTGGCAAGCTGTTCCACTGGTTAATAGTTCTCACTGCCAGGAAATTTCCCCTCAGTTCTAAGTTGCTTCTCTCCTGGATTAGTTTCCACCCATTGCTTCTTGTTCTGCCATCAGGTGTTTTGGAGAGTTGGAAGGGACCTTGGAGGTCATCTAGTCCAACCCCGCTGCTCAAGCAGGAGACCCTATACCGTGTCAGACAAATGGTTTTCCAGTCTCTTCTTAAAAACACATCCAGTGTTGGGGCATCCATAACTTCTGGTGGCAAGCTGTTCCACTGGTTAATAGTTCTCACTGCCAGGAAATTTCCCCTCAGTTCTAAAATGCTTCTCTCCTGGATTAGTTTCCACCCATTGCTTCTTGTTCTGCCATCAGGTGTTTTGGAGAGCTGGAAGGGACCTTGAAGGTCATCTAGTCCAACCCCGCTGCTCAAGCAGGAGACCCTATACCGTGTCAGACAAATGGTTTTCCAATCTCTTCTTAAAAACACATCCAATGTTGGGGCATCCATAACTTCTGGTGGCAAGCTGTTCCACTGGTTAATAGTTCTCACTGCCAGGAAATTTCCCCTCAGTTCTAAGTTGCTTCTCTCCTGGATTAGTTTCCACCCATTGCTTCTTGTTCTGCCATCAGGTGTTTTGGAGAGTTGAAAGGGACCTTGGAGGTCATCTAGTCCAACCCCGCTGCTCAAACAGGAGACCCTATACCGTGTCAGACAAATGGTTTTCCAGTCTCCTTAAAAACACATCCAGTGTTGGGGCATCCATAACTTCTGGTGGCAAGATGTTCCACTGGTTAATAGTTCTCACTGCCAGGAAATTTCCCCTCAGTTCTAAGTTGCTTCTCTCCTGGATTAGTTTCCACCCATTGCTTCTTGTTCTGCCCTCAGGTGCCTTGGTGAATAGCTTGACTCCCTCTTCTTTGGGGCAACCCCTGAGATATTGGAAGACTGCTATCATGTCTTCCCTAGTCCCTCTTTTATTAAACTGTATTTGCTGTCAGATGGGTCGTTCTTTGTTACAGTTTGGTTCAGTTCGTATTAAACAGTTTAAAGCAGCTGCCTGCCTGTGTTTTTACCTCAGAGAACAGTATTGAGCAGTATTTCTCTCCCCCCCCCCCCTCTCTATTGGCCACCTGGGAGTTTGCTATCCCAGTGCCTTTTTGGCCCCAAGAGGCCTCCATTCCAACACTGACAGTTGAAAAGCAGTTTGATGGGCGTGGCTACAGTGAAGTTAAAACACATTTCAGTGGGTACATTTTATTTGTGTGTAATTTGCACACGACACACGCGTGCTAGGCACAAAATGAGTAGCTATTCTATTATCGGAAGTCCTTGGCTACATTGTGTGAAAGATTGGTGTAAATCGGTCCAGTAGTTTTTGAGATTAGTGGATTCGTACAAACTATTTTACATTTTTATTTATATAGATTGTCCAGATTCAATCTTGAAGAAAAGCACAAACAGAAGTCATTATCCAAAATGCATGCCTTGATACAGAGTCATCAACATTGATCACCACACAAAAGCCATTGTAGAATTTTACTGCAGACATTCTTGAAGAGTTTACACAATGCACAAAAGGAAGCAACATAAGACAGTGCCACAGAACACATGCTCAATCCCAGCTGTCTGAATTCATGCCCGCTCTACTAGTATTCTAGTTGCAATTGTGCCCGTTTCTTCCTCAGGGTTGGGGTTTTTTTTAAAAGAAAAAGGCTGCAGACATGATTTGAAACATACAGTGATTCTGAATATTAAAAAAATACCAGCTTAGTTCTTAAAGTGAGAGGAAGTAAGTTCCTAACATTACAAGCCAATGATTTCCTGCATTACAAAAAAATAGTTTTAGAATCCAGTTGTTGCAATATCTGTGTCTTTTGAGGAGCCTGATCCCAAAAATTGGAAATGATCAGTTTGACTCACAATAAAGTGTTACAAGTTACATGTGGAATTCTAATTGCAACTGTAAGCACTTCTATCCAGTGTGTGTTCATGTGAAGGCGCAAGACAAGGAAAAACTATTCAAAGTAAGTTTACCTACTGTCTCTGCAATTGTGTAGAATATTCTTTAGCATGTGCATCTATTTCTTGATTACCGCCTTTTAAGATCAACGGTCAATAACAAGAGATAAGCAAGTCTTCTCCAATGTAATCCCCTCCAGAAGTTTTAGGGCTGTAGGTCCTATGGTTCCTATGAAAGAAAGGAAAAATCTTGTGCTTTCTAGAAAATCTGGGAATTGCAAATTACAACACATCTAAAAAATACCAATCTAGAGCAGCTTTGTTTGCAAAGCACTCCGTAAATCTCTTCCTTATTTAGATAAAGCATAATATATCTCTTTAATAAAACTTTAATCCCTGCAGGAATTTTTCTTGAGAATTATCTTAAATACCAATTAGGATTGCAGAATCTATACTTGCATAAATGTGAAAACAAGTCGATTCTTAAGATTTTAAGATTCCAACTACCAGCACTGTTGTTGAAGAGTTCAACTTCGTAGTTCTCAAATTTAATAGGATTTGTATCTTCCTAATTAAATCATCTTGCCAGTTTATAAATATTAAAGTAATACAGCAGGGTCACAAAAACTGCTGACAGAAGCATCACAAATCTCTTCGTTTTAAAAATTATACCTCCCATTTGTGTCTTTTGTTTTTTTTTGCTTTAATAGGATAGCAAACTTTTGTTGAGTTGTGGGCCAGTCTAGGATTTGCATAGCATGCCATGAACACCTCTCCAATTATATTTTTGCAGTTTAAGGCATTCATTTTCCTTAACTCTCACCAAGACCCCAAAATGCTGAAAAAAGTATCAAAAATCAAATTGGCAGGCTTTACAAACATCTATATAACCAAAGCCCATACATTTATTTCCCTAAAATTGGACTAAAGGACTATAACCCAGTGGTGAGTATGCATTATAAGGAAAGAAAGAATGATTACTTAAATAATTAAAAATTCCCTAGCAGCCATTGTTATTAACAGGGAGAAATATAAACTACAGAATCACTAAGGAACAATTTTCATATTTTTTACTGACAGTCCACACTATTAAGGCAAAATGAAATTGGTATCGGCTTGCAATATCTTCAATTATCTAAAAATGCCTTATGACATTTTGTAAGAAAAGAATCCAGACACCAATGAGAAACACAAATACTTTTTATATTTGAGATCAGACATTGAAACAAAAGACTTTTCTCCCCAGAAATCTTTTGCAACTAGCGTTACATAAAGAGTGAAGTTATAAAAACTGCTGACAAAAAGCACCAAGAATCACTGGAAAAGCATGCACTGGTACAGCTGAACAGCCCTAACCTTGGACACTTGCCTATGGACTAGCCCTACTCAAATCTCTTAAGCTTCATCCTCCTCTCCTTCCTCCTCAAACTCCCCTTGCTCGGCTTGGGGCTTCCAAATTGGGAGTGGCATTATCAAGCCTCATGCCTGGTTTGGATAAAGGACTGGATAACACTAGAGAGAAAATGTATACTAACAATTGAAGGATACAATTTACAGCAGGGATGGCACTACTTTCTTTGGCCAACAAAAGAAGGTGAATGCAAATATTTCATTAACCATTATGTAAGAGGATGTTTGATTAAGATATGGGATAAGACTAAAGGATTGATGTATAGTAAGGCTCCATACTGGATCGCGACTCTTGAAGCAACCATGTACCCATCGTTATATAACTTGGATAAACTTGTGATTTATAGGGAATTGCTGGATGGCGGAGGTAACCTTAGGTCCAAAACAGATTTAAAATTACGGGGAATTAATTTGGACTGGTGGGCATATACGCAAATACAGTCAAGATACCAAAAAGACAAAGCTACATGGGGAATTTTTACTTCCCCACAAGAATTCGATAAGGCCCTTTTGGAAACCAATAAAAAATGTATTTCTAAAGTATACAACCTCTTGCTGACACGAAATATAGGTGACGAACTCATCAAAGACTCAATGATAGCCTGGGGGAGAAATTTTGGGTATTTACTGGACATTGAAAAATGGCAAGAACCATGGAATAAAACAATAAAATTAACGATGGCAGTGTCTTTTAAAGAAAATATGTATAAGATGCTCTATAGATGGTATATACCACCAGCAAGAATCGCAAAGATATTCCCTGGAACGCCCGAAGAATGCTGGAAATGTGAGTCAGCCAGGGGCATATTTTACCATCAGTGGTGGACATTTTCCACAAGCCCAAAGATATTAGAGTAGGATAAACGATTTGCTTATGGAGATTACAGGAACCACCTTTCAATTAAAACCAGAGGCTTTTTTATTCGGAATAAACCCTGGAGCATAAGGAAAATAGACTGGTATCTTTTCACACACATTATCACTCCAGCCATTATAACATACATACAGTTTTGGAAAGGGATAGAACTACCATCAGACCAACTAATCATCAACAAAATCTTCTGGTGCGCTGAGTGTGACAGACTAACATATATTCTCAGACAGACAGGAAGCAAAATTCTATCAAAGTTGGGAAAGATGGTATGACTGGATGGAGGTAAAGAGACTAAGGGATGAGAGATAGGGAAGGCTATACAATGTAGATATATAGATAGTAAATAAAATGAATGTATCGAGCAGTGATAGCTATGGGAAATTGATAAATATAAGATATAGACAAATAGAAACAGCTGGAATATCTAGGAATGTAGTAAGATGGTATACGATGTTATTCGGTAACTGTACATATAGGGGGTGGGTTACTCCCAGTTGTATCTGTGTAGTTTTGCTTTGTCTTGTCAATGTCTTATGTTCTTTTTTCTGTTATTAATTTATAATAAAATTTGTTTTTAAAAAACTCCCCTTGCTCATCTGCAGTAGCATCTTGATATTGCTGGTACTCAGACACCAGGTCACTCATGTTGCTCTCGGCTTACATGAACTCCATCTCATCCATGCCTTCGCCCATGTACCAGTGATATATAGATAGTAAATAAAATGAATGTATCGAGCAGTGATAGCTATGGGGAATTGATAAATATAAGATATAGACAAATAGAAACAGCTGGAATATCTAGGAATGTAGTAAGATGGTATACGATGTCATTTGGTAACTGTGTACATATAGGGGGTGGGTTACTCCCAGTTGTATAGGTGTAATTTTGCTTTGTCTTGTCAATGTCTTTTTTCTGTTATTAATTTATAATTAATTTTTCCTTGTAGTATTATTGAAAAATGTATCACCAATGTCTTATTAAGAAGCCCTGGAGGGGCCAACGATCTCGACGTGAAAGTTCTCAAAATATTTCTGTACTTCACCTTACCCTACCCTACCTGAAAAAATTTGTAAAAACCAATAAAACTTTTGCAATAAAAAAAATTTATAATTAATTTTTTTTTTTAAAAACTCCCCTTGCTCATCTGCAGTAGCGTCTTGATATTGCTGGTACTCAGACACCAGGTCATTCATGTTGCTCTCGGCTTACATGAACTCCATCTCATCCATGCCTCCGCCCGTGTACCAGTGCAAGAAAGCCTTCCGTCGGAACATGGCGGTGAACTGCTCAGAGATCTGGGCACGATATTGTTGGCTGCCGCAACTCGTCAAGGGAGCAAAGCCTGGCATGAAGAAGTGCAGACGAGGGAAAGGCACCATGTTGACCGCCAGCTTGCGAAGATCTGCGTTCAGTTGGCCGGGGAACCGGAGGCAGGTGGTCACTCCGCTCATGGTGGCAGATACCAAGTGGTTGAGATCGCTGTAGGTTGGAGTTGTGAGTTTCAATGTGTGGAAGCAGATGTCATACAGAGCCTCATTGTCAATACAGTAGGTTTCATCCGTGTTCTCTACCAGCTGGTGGACAGAGAGGGTGGCATTGTATGGCTCAACCACCGTGTCTAACACTTTGGGAGATGGCATTACACTGAAGGTGTTCATGATCCACTCGCGCCGAATCTGACCGGACACATGTGAGGTCCCATTTGAGGACCTACATTGTGGCGATGAGAGCGGTGAAACGTAATCATCTCACCGCTGTCATCGCATCCGCAGATAAACGCCCTGTCACCATGTTTAGAGTGACCCGCTCCCTCCTTCACCAGAGGGAGCGGGAAGCTCCTTTACAGGGTCGTGCAGAGGAGTTTGGACTTTATCTGCAGGAGAAAATCGCTCAGATCCGGGGCAAATTGGCTTCCAATGAAGTTGATCTGGGTGGGTGTACGGAGGCAGGCCTTGAGACCGTTTTGTGGGGGGAGTTTCACCTTGTGACTCCAGATGACATGGACAGGTTGCTGGGATGACTGAATGCCACCACATGTTTATTGGACCCGTGTCCCTCCTGGCTTGTACTGGCCTCCCGGGAGGTGACACGAGGCTGGCTCCAGGAAATTGTCAACGCTTCTCTGAGTGAGGGGTTCTTGCCGGCCTCCCTTAAAGAGGCGATAGTGAGACCCCTCCTCAAGAAGCCTTCCCTGGACCCAGCAGTGTTGAGTAATTATCGTCCGGTCTCCAACCTTCGCTTCCTTGCGAAGGTTGTAGAGTGTGGTGGCACAGCAGTTCCCCAGGCACCTGGAGGGAACTCTACCTAGACCCGCGCCAGTCCGGCTTCCGGCCTGGGCACAGCACAGAGACGGCATTGGTCGCGTTGGTTGATGATCTCTGGAGGGCGCGGGATAGAGGTTGCTCCTCTATCCTGGTCCTATTAGACCTCTCAGCAGCTTTTGATACCATCGACCATGCTATCCTGTTGCGCCGACTGGAGGGGTTGGGAGTGGGAGGCACCATTTTGCGGTGGTTCTCCTACCTCTCCGGCCAGGTGCAATGTGTGTTGGGAGGAGGGCAGAGATCGGCACCAAGGCCCCTCATCTGTGGGGTGCCTCAGGGGTCGGTTCTCTTGCCTCTCCTGTTCAACACCTATATGAAGCCGCTGGGTGAGATCATCAGTGGATTTGGGGTAGAGTACCATCAGTACGCTGACGACACCCAGCTGTACATTTCTACCCCAAACCACCCCAACGATGCCGTCGAAGTGATGTCCCAGTGTTTGGAGGCCGTGCGGGTCTGGATGGGGAGGAACAAGCTCCGACTCAACCCGTCCAAGACCAAGTGGCTGTGGTTTCCGGCGTCTCGATATAGTCAGCTTGTTCCATCGCTGACTATCGGAGGCGAGTCATTAGCCCCCGCAGAAAGGGCTCGCAACTTGGGTGTTCTCCTGGACTCTCGGCTGTCCTTGGATGACCATGTGACAGCTGTGGACAGGGGGGCCTTTTATCAGGTTTGCCTGATACGCCAGTTGCGCCCCTTTCTAGATCAGGACTCCCTTCGCACAGTCACTCAAGCCCTTGTCACGTCTCGCCTAGATTACTGTAACGCTCTCTACATGGGGCTCCCCTTGAGGTGCACCCGGAGACTCCAGCTGGTACAGAATGTGGCCGTGCGGGGGATTCTGGGAGTATCTCAGTACTCCCATGTAACACCGCTCCTGCGCGAGCTGCACTGGCTGCCTGTGGTCTTCCGGGTGCGCTTCAAGGTGTTGATGACCATCTTTAAATCGTTCCATGACACGGGACCTGGGTATTTGCGAGACCGCCTCCTACGACACACCTCCCTTTGACCTGTCCACTTGCACAGGGAGGGCCTCCTCAGGGTGCCGTCGGCCGGTCAATGCCGTCTGGCGATTCCCAGGGGTAGGGCCTTCTCTGTGGCGGACCCGGCTCTCTGGAACGACCTGCCCCCCAATATTCATACTATCACCAACCTGCGTCTCTCAAGACATATTTTTTCCACCTGGCCGGCCTGGTTTAGTCTTCAGACTTTGACTTTACTATTTTTAGTGTTTTAAACTTTTTAGCACAGTTATTAATTTAATTTGGGTTTTAGTGGTTGAATGTATTTATTGAGATGTATGTACTATTTGTATTTTGCCTGCTGTGCACCGCCCCGAGTCATGCCCGGAGAGGGGGCGGTATTTAAGTCTAAATAAATTAAATTAAATTAATGATCCTATC
Source organism: Rhabdophis nuchalis (assembly GCA_039707465.1). Taxonomy (NCBI): domain Eukaryota; kingdom Metazoa; phylum Chordata; class Lepidosauria; order Squamata; family Natricidae; genus Rhabdophis; species Rhabdophis nuchalis. Next base: position 146,739,752 of record CM077645.1, read on the forward strand.
AGGATACTCCTCCATAATCTTGCTAATGAGAAGGGTTCCCATGCCAGATCCAGTGCCCCCACCCAACAAGTAGGTGAGTTGAAAGTCCTGTAAGCAATCGCAACTTTCAGACTCCTTCCTTACTACATCCAGCACTGAATCCATTAGCTCAGGTCCCTCTGTGTAGTGGCCCTTGGCCCAGTTGTTCCCAGCACCACTTTGGCCTAGAGGAATAATTAGGGGGGGAAAAGAGATGCTTACAAATCCATTTACAGGACAGGAATGGTAAAATAATATTCATGTTTGATTTATGGACCAAATTCAATCCAAATTTGTCATCTGGCCAGTAGCAATCAAGTTTGTCATCTGGCCAGTAGCAATCAAGTTATTTGTTCGTGACACCCCACCCTGCTGCCCCGCACATGCATGCACAACTTTCTTGGAGCCTGGGGAGGGCGAAAATGCCCCTCTCCCAGAGGCCCTCCAGAGGCCATAAAAAGCCCATTTTCCAACTTCTGATGGGCCCAGTAAGTCCTTTTTTTTTCTTCTTTCTCTGGAGGCTTCAGGAGGCTTTCTGCTGAAAATCAAGGCCGAAAATCAGCTGGCCAGTGTGTGCATGCGTGCTGGAGCTGACAGGGCAACACCTCACATGCCCTCAGAAATGGCTCTGCGTGTCACCTGTGGCACGTGTGACGTAGGTTCGCCATCACGGCTCTAAGCGATTTACAGACTTAGCATATTGCCCCCAACAATTTGGGCCCTCATTATACCCACCTCAGAAGAATGGAAGGCTGAATGAACCTTGAGCCCCGTCAGAATCAAACTCCAGGCCAGTGGTACTCAACCTGGTCCCTAACGCCCACTAGTGGAGTTTTGTCTGATACTGAAGCACTTTCTTTTTTTTTATTTAATTGACTTCCCTACTTTATAAATCACCATTACTGTGGAAGTGTGGGCGGTTACAATTTTTACTACTAATAGAGATACAAAAGTGGGTGGTAGGTATAAAAAGGTTGACTACCCCTGTTCCATCCTGTGGGTTAGAGTTAGCCCGCAATACTTCATTCTAACCACTGTGCCAATGCCCTGGATTCAGAAAAAGGCCCGAAAAGAAGCATGCAAGATTGAAGCCAGTGATAATTGGTGGGCGGGCTCCCCTGCTTTGAGTGAAAAGCCGAATTGCGATTCCGCCCCCTTGCAGCCACTTTTCCTGAAAGCAAGGAAGGCGGAGCCGCCCAAGACAGAAAAGAAGGCAGATGACTCGACTCCAGGACGGAGCGCTTTGGCGGCTGCGGCGCCTCTTCTCGCACTTCTCCAGCTCTGCAACGCTGGCAGCGGTCCCGAGATCGACGACGGCTGCCTACAGGTAAAAAGGCCTGCGGGACGGGACAAGAGACGCCAGGAACTCGCCTAGGCGCTTAATAGCGCGAGCGAGGGGGCCGAAACCGCAGTGCGCACGCGTGATTGGTCTCATGAAAGTCGCGAATGCTTAATGCTGTTAGGGCGAGTGCAGGTGCAGTGGGGAAATTGGGAGGGGGGGTTGATTGCATATATTTAGAGGGCCCGGGGGCTTAATTGCAAACCTGGATAAGGTTTATGTCCAACCGAAGCGCTTGGCAGACTTGCTGCAGGGTGTGCCTCTTAGGACTTAATGATTTGTGATGCCGCGCAGGCTTCCCTTGAATGGAACGAAGTCTGATCGTATGAATCCGATTTAAGATCAGATTAGCCTTAATGCTCTATAGCAGGGGTCTCCAACCTTTGCAACTTTAAGTCTGAAGGACTTCAGCTCCCAGAATTCTCCAGCCAGCTTCAGACTTAAAAGTTGCAAATGGTGGAGACGGCTGCTCTATAGACGTTATTTCCTTTAACGGACGCTCCGCAAAAGTCGCCCTGCGAAATAATATATTGGTAAGTGGGAAAAGCACCTGCAAAGGCTTCAGGAATGATAGCTGGGGGAAGGACAACTGCATCTATTCTACCTCCACCCACCCACCCCACCCTTTTAGACAAATAGTTGTCCGGGAAAATAAGATTCTGAACGAGTTAATAAAATTCAAATTATTCTTTAATTTAAAAAATGACAGCCTTCCATCCGACTTTTGACCTATTTATTATACTAATAAAGCTGAAGTTTGTTTTTTTAGGAGAAATATTCTGAACTATGCACCATTGCATAATTACCTGGAAGCAAGTTTTATAAAGATTTCCTGGGAAAAACACTGCAAAATTGTTTGTAATTAAAATGGGTCTCTATTTACAATATTTTTTGGTAAATCCCACACCAGATTAAACCAGACTGCTTTTCAGAGATGTCTTATAGTACTGTATCGCAAAAATCTAATGAAAAAATAGGATACATTTAGTCCACAGTGTAGTCATGTGCAAATTAGTTTGCATCATCGTACTAGGATCAGATCTGCTTTGCATATGCTACTTGCCTATCAGAGTTGTAGGGGAAAGAGGAAGACCACAAAGATCACCTCTTCAGTCTCTTCTCCAGTGCAAGAGGACCTGTGTAAGGCACAACTAGTTCCTGCAACATTCTTAACTATAACCAACCACCCCCAATCTACAGTAGTCAAACAATTAGACAAGGTCCTAATGACCATCTTTAAAGCGCTCCATGGCTGGGGGCCTAGTTATATGCAAGACCGCCTCCTGCCCCATACATCCCTTGGACCGATACGCTCCCACAGAGAGGGCCTCCTCAGGGTGCCGTAGGTCGGGCAATGCCGACTGGCGGCGCCCAGGGGAGAGCCTTCTCTGTGGCAGGACCAGCCCTTTGGAACGACCTGCCTCCTGAACTCCGTACCATTCTTGACCTCCGCCTCTTCCGCAAGTGTCTGAAGACACATCTTTTTCAACTAGCCGGCCTCGCGCAGCCCCCAACACCGCCAGTTATAAAATGGGGATTTTAATTCGATTTGAACACAGGCACTTAGTGGATTAAGTTAAAAAAAAAATGTTTATATGTTCTGTATGTTGAGTTTCTTGTCCGCCGCCCTGAGTTCATTTGGAGAAGGGCGGGGTATAAATCCAATAAATAAATAAATAAATAAATAAAATAAAATAAATCCTGTTGTTAGGTTTTTTCTGCACCAGCTTAAGTGTGCTGTGCTTAGTTGGAATTTGTGGACATGTAATTTAAACTCTTCTCTGCTCCTGGGAATCCTTTTATTCCTTTTATTTGACAGAAAAATCTGATTCCTTTTGTTTGACAGAGGCAATCCTACCCTTCCTTCTAAAATTCAGTCAATAATGAATTGAGTGGGAGAATAGTTTGATCCTCCCATTGAACAGAGTCATATTTGGTCTCTGCTCGTTGACCCTCAGGGTTTTGAGCTGAAAATTTAGGACCTAAATACCACTTAGACAGAGTTCTAGAATGAACTTTCTTGCTTGTAGGGCAGTACAGGTAGTCCTTGAATTGCAATAATATGTTTAGTGACTATTCAAAGTTACAATGGCATTGAAAGATGTGACTTGTGACTATTTTTCAGCATACTTTGCAGCATTCCCCATGATCATGTCATCAAAATTCAGCTGCTTGGCAACTAGTTCATATTTATGACTTTTGCTGGGTCCTATGATCCCTTTTGGAGACCTTCTGACAAGCAAAGTCAAGGGGGAAGCCAAATTCACTTAATAACCAGGTTGCTAACTTATCAACTGCAGTGATTTACTTAATAATTGTGGCAAGAAAAGTAGTAAAATGGGGCAAAACTCAATATACGTCTCATTTGACAACAGAAATTTGGGACCATTTATGGTCCTAAGTCGAGGACTACCTGTATAATAGAACCACCTTGAAATCTTGCCAAAGCAATTCTAGGATGATGAAGGCAAAACTAGTCTTTTTCCCCTTCTTTCCCCTCTTCCCTGGACTAAGGAACCTGTGAAAGGAGCTTACCTCCTCCTCTGTTAGATATGTCATCACCCCTCCCAATCGGGATTCCTCTCTATGGGACTCACCCTTCCCAACAACTAATTACACTGAGGGGACATCAGATAGGAAAAACCTACAGTAGATGGTTTTAGTATTGCATAATTCCCAGAACTAAACGTGTTTAAAACAGCAATACTATGCTTAAGAGCACGTGGGATTCATAGCTCTAAGTAAGTTGACCATGTTGGAGGCATTTCCACATCAAAGGACCTAGTGGCCGCATGGCTGAGCGTGGCCATGGGGGCCTTGGACCGAGTCGCGCCCTTGCGGCCTCTCTTGCGGCGCCGAATTACCCAGGCTCCTTGGTTTACCGAGGAGCTAAGGGAGATGAAACGCCGCAAGAGACGCCTAGAGAGCAGATGGAGATCCTCTCGCTCCGAAGCCGATCGAACACTAGTGAGAGCCCATATTAGGACTTACTTAGTGGCAATAAGGGTGGCCAAACATGAGTATTGTGCCACCCTTATTGCATCCGCAGATAACCGCCCTGCTGCCCTGTTTGGGGTGACCCGCTCCCTCCTTCACCAGAGGTTGCGGGAAGCCCCTTTGCAGGGACATGCAGAGGAATTTGGGATATATCTGCAGGATAAAATCACTCGAATTCGGAATGAGTTGCCCTCCACCGAGAGTGGTCCGGTCAGATTGTCCGAGGCTGTTCTTGAGACACCATCTTGGGAGGAGTTTGATTTTGTTACTACCGAGGATATGGACAGGTTGTCAAAGAGACTTAAGGCTACCACATGTTTATTGGACCCGTGTCCCTCCTGGCTTGTACTGGCATCCTGGGAGACGACACGAGGCTGGCTCCAGGATATCATGAATGATTCTTTGAGTGAGGGGTCCTTGCCTGCCATCTTGAAAGAGGCGGTAGTGAGGTCCCTCCTCAAGAAGCCTTCCCTGGACCCAGCATTACTAGAGAATTACCGTCCGGTCTCCAACCTTCACTTTTTAGCGAAGGTTGTAGAGAGTGTGGTGGCCCAACAGTTTCCGCGACACCTGGAAGAAATTGATTATCTAGACCCGCGCCAGTACGGCTTCCGACCCAGTTACAGCACCGATACGGCATTGGTATTTCATTGTAATTTTATTTTATTTTATTACAATGACAATAAAGATTATTATTATTGGTCGCTTTGGTGGATGATCTCTGGAGGGCGCGGAATAGGGGATATTCCTCTATCCTAGTCCTATTAGACCTCTCAGCGGCTTTTGATACCATCGACCATGGTATCCTATTGCACCGACTGGGGGGGGGGTTGGGGCTGGGAGGCACCGTTTTACGGTGGTTCTCGTCCTACCTCTCCGGTCGGTCGCAATATGTTTTGGCAGGGGGGCAGAGGTCGGCCTCGAGGCAACTCATATGCAGGGTTCTTCAGGGGTCGGTCCTCTCGCCTCTCCTGTTCAACACCTATATGAAGCCGCTGGGCGAGATCATCCGTGGTTTTGGGGTGGGATATCATCTGTACGCTGATGATACTCAGCTGTACATATCCATCCCAGACCACCCCAACGATGCCGCCAAGGTGTTGTCCCGGTGTTTGGAGGCCGTACGGATCTCAATGGGTAGTAACAAACTCAAGCTCAACCCGTCCAAGACTGAGTGGCTGTGGCTTCCGGCGGCCCGGTTCAGCCAGATAACTCCAACTGGCCATTGGGGGCGAAACACTGGTCCCCGTGGAGAGGGTGCGCAATTTGGGTGTCCTCCTAGATTCTCGGCTGTCCATGGAGGACCATGTGGCAGACGTGGCCAGGGGGGCATTCCATCAGGTACACCTGATGCGCCAATTGCGCCCCTTACTGGACCGGGCTGCCCTTCACAAAGTCACTCAAGCACTCGTGACATCCCGACTTGACTACTGTAATGCTCTCTACATGGGGCTTCCCTTGAGGTGCACTCGAAACTACAGCTAATCCAGAATGCAGCCGCGCGGGTGATTACGGGAGCCCCTAGATACTCTCGCATAACACCGCTCCTGCGCGAGCTGCACTGGCTACCTGTGGCCTTTCGGGTGCGCTTCAAGGTCTTGACGACCATCTTTAAAGAGCTCCATGGCTCGGGACCTAGTTATATGCCAGACTGTCTCCTGCCTCATACATCCCTTCGTCCGATCCGCTCCCACAGAGAGGGCCTTCTCAGGGTGCCGTCGGTCGGGCAATGCCGGTTGACGACACCCAGGGGAAGGGCCTTCTCTCTGGTGGGCCCTACCCTTTGGAACGACTTACCCCCTGAACTACGTACCATCTCTGACCTCCGCCTCTTCCGCCAGTGTCTAAAGACACACCTCTTCCATCAAGCCGGCCTAGCGTAACCTTCCGCTGTGACTGTTTTTAGACAGTTTTAAATTGGGGATTTTAATTGATTTTAGCACAGGTTGGGAGTTTAATATTTTTTAAATTTGTTATATTTGTATGTTTTAATTCCTGTGCGCCGCCCTGGGTCCTTCTGGAGAAGGGCGGGATATAAATTTAATAAAATAAATAAAATAAATAAATGCAGATGAAGGACTTTTCCCTCAGATCTTTTGGATTAAAAATATGGAAGTGATTGGGGTAGATTGCAGGGCTGACACCGAAATATAATTTTATTATATTTTATCTATATCTTAAATTATTGTATTCTATTCCAATGTCATTTTAGACTGTATTTTATTCCAATTCAATTTTAAATCGTATTTTATTCCAATTCCATATTAAATTGTATTTCATCAAATTTCATTTTACATTAGTTTTATAAAATTGTAGTAAAAATTTGTTTCTGGAACTTTGCACTTTGATATGGCCCAAGAGCTAACCAATAAAGACTCAATGTCAATATTAAAAATATGAACTGCTTGCCGTGTGTGTGTGGGTGCGCGCACATGTGCGCCCACCCACACCGTTTGTATGTGCAGGGTGCATGCGCAACCCCAGATAAGTGTAAATAAATAAAGTGTAAATAAATAAAGTATTCTTTATTTTTTGTGCCACATTAGTGATCTTTGTAAAACTCATGAAATAAAATTATGTTCTGAAATTCTTTCAACAGGTGAAAGGTGTTTAGGGTTAGGATTTTGTAGGGAAAGAGGAGGGAAGGTCAACATTGAGCAATTATTAGTAGAAATTAAATAAATGAAGCTTCATTTTATGCTAATCTGCAAGTCTGGATTCAGTCAGAATCATTGCAGTTAATGAGAATTTGCATATGTTCCATTTATTTTGGTGGGTACACTCCAGGTTGAACTAGGTCTAGGACAATTTCAATTCATTTGAGGAAATATTTTCCAGCTGAATAAATACTGAACTCCTTAAAGGCATAGGTATCTTGAAATCTTTTCTAAAATTGGTTACGCATGGGCCTTGGGATTTTTGCATTGCTGCTTAGAATAGTTTCTGCTATTTTCCAATCAAATTAATGGAAATTAGTTGATTTCTACTTGTTCATTATCTGAAATCAAATTCTGACAATATTTTTGAATCTTGATTGGGAAGAATACTTGTAAGAAAGTAATAAAGGAAGAATTGAGCTTCGAAAGAAAGCTATGTGATTCTGTTGCCTTGGCTTTTTAACAGCATGAAAAATGTTATCAACAAGTTTATTTGAGAAAACCTGGTGTGAGCAAATTCAGAATAAAGTTCTTATTTGCCTTTACTGGCTATTGTAGCCTTTTGCACTGTTGGAAGACCTGAAGGTCCGGGTTGGGGATAGAAAGCCCAAGAGAAGGTCTGCCTCTGTGATCTAACGACTCAAATTTGATGGCACATAATCAGTGAATCAATCAGTATGTTAGTGTGATTAATATCCTTTCCTAAACTAATGTCCACAAAAACTATTGGAATTGCCACTCAAAAATTCCTGTTGGTTTTGATGAGTGGGAATTTTGGAAAACACATTTAGCAGGTTCCCCCCGTCCCCACCAATTCCCCCAATTATGGACACAATGGACACTGATTAATGGACACAATGAATCCTTTTAGTTTTCTTGGAAGGATTTTCAGAAATGGTTTGCCTGCTTTTTAGGGCTGAAAGAAAGTAACTGGCTCATGGTCACTCAGCTGGTTTTGGGCCTCAAAGATACCTTGTTGCAAAAATCTGAGTTGGAAAGTTGGACTGGAGCAGTGTTTCTCAACCTTGGCCATTTGAAGATGTCTGTACTTCAACTCCCAGAATTCCCCAGCCAGCAAATATTGGCTGGGGAATTCTGGGAGTTGAAGTAAAGACATCAAGTTGACATGGTTGAGAAACACTGGACTAGAGCTTTAAGACACAAAACTATACCTCAGTTTAACACACTAGATGGTTGTGAGTGTCATTAAGAGGCAGAAGAGCTGTGATACCATGGGTGTCAAACTCAAGGCCCAGGAGCCATATTCTGCCTTTGGGGTGCTTAGACCGGCCTGCGGGGCCACCCTGGAAAGAGTAAAGGATCGACTCATGGTGCCTCTGCCAGCAAAAATGAGCTCCCAATCTCAGATTTTGGCTGGGAGGGCCACCTGCGACCCTCTGCCAGTGAAAATGGAGCTCTGGGAAGGCCCTCCCGAGGTCCATTTTCACTGTCACAGGGTTGCAGGAGGCCATCCCAGCCGAAAACTGAGATTGGGAGCCTGTTTTTGCTGTCAGAGCAATCTGGACACTACAGGCACCCCTGACACGAGTGACGTCAAACCGGCTATGCCCACTCTGGCCACAGCCACTCCAACCCTTTGAGGTGAAACACAACCCTGCTGCTGCCCTCAATGAAATCGAGTGTCAGCATTCCAGCTCCCTCCTGTTGCATTTTACTCCAGATGCTATAAATCTTCAACCAGAAATTTCTTTGCACTTTGAATATTTACAGAGATGCTATCGTTATTGGCTCATTTTTGCTGATATTTTATGCTGATTAGGTCAATCAGCATTGAGAGTCAGCACCCCTCGCCAGCACCCCGTGCCGGGGTTGTTGATGATTTACTTTAAAAGTAGATTCGGGTTAATATCAGAATTCTAAATATCAACCAAAATGAAATCAGAGTCCAAGGCAGAACTATCCTTAACGTTCCAATTGAATAAGAGAGACATGTTGGTACAAACTGTGGAAACCCGAATCTGAAAGCTTCCTGGGTTTCCACCCAGTTTAAAGTTCATGATCTTGTCCCCACACCCACAAGTCCATCACATGGTCCAATCGTCTTCTGCCACGCTGGCATTTCCACCCATCTAGTTCCGGTCAGGTGCAGAGGTGCGGAGACAAAAAATGACCTTGGGCTTCTAGAAAGGAATGTTTTATTATGACAACAACACATTCTACAAATCTACTCCTTACTATTCCCCCTCCCATTTACCCACTAATGAAACACCACAGTAAGGAAAAAGAGAGAGAGTGGCAGGCCAGGATCCTAAAAGGAATATGACTGCAGGCCTGACATCGAGTTTGACACCCCTGTTGTATACAGTGCCTTACTGCGAAGATAATAGAAGAGGGGAGAACTATGTATGCTCTTGGGAAGAAAGATGGAATATGAACAGATTGAACAATTGAAGCTGTCTCTTCCAGCACTGCTATAACTTCAGCAAAAGTAGAAGTGAATGGCGTCCACCTGCACTACCAACAGACTGGAAATGGGAATCATGCTGTGCTCCTGCTCCCTGGCATGTTAGGTATGGATCTAACACTTATACTATGCTACTGATTTGGAATAGATAATATATGCAAAAACTATATTGATGTGTTTGTCTGAAGATCTTTATAGCTATGCATGACTCTAAAATAATTGCTTTTAGGCAAGACTAATTATCTAACTCGCTGATTAACCTAACTATCCAAATGGACTGAAGGTGAGATAAAATGTATTGGTTTACTTCTGGAAGATAGCAAGAGATCTCCAAGGATTTTTGATTACTGTTTCCTAAATGAAGGTAAGTAAAATGATAAGAAAAATTATATCTGCCTTGACTGACCTTGGAGTTATTGCTTAAATCTCAACCTTGATTGGCTAGAATTACTCATTAGTTATGTTTGATCCAGGATCAGCCTTTCTCAATCTACGATTCTCAAACCGTGCTTGACTGCAATTCCACTGAACTCGCTGGAGATCACAGAATTCCAACACTGGAGGAAACCTTTGTGGAAATAATAGCAAAAGAACTAAAAATCCTCTACCCCAGGAACAGGCAACCTACAAGCCTCCAGCAACTCTTTACCCATACAAATTCCAGTAATTCCAATTCCAAACCACATTCAAACTACATAGACACATTTCTGCTTTGACTAAAAGTGAACTTCTGTCAGAGCGTTTGCAGCGTGACTACTATTAAGAGACAACCCAGGAGCCAAACACAGCACACAGAGACATAGACATTTAACAGTGGTTTACATACAACATGTACGTGGTAGCAAATACCTGACAAGTAATCAATCTTCTGCTTAATTCTACACTGAGACCTCAGCAATGGATACCGGACACAAGGAAGGAGAGACACGCCCTTTCCTGGCTGCCTTATATAAACACCTCTTAAAGTGGTAAAAAAATTTGTGGACCCCTTCATAGTATTCATTTTATACCAATCTTCATTGCATCGGCCTTACATTTCATCAGCTTTACAACTTGTCAGCTCTTAAATCTCAATACCTTAACAACTTGCTTTAAGGGAGATGTTGTGTTTATAAGAAAATGTTGTGTGACTCCAGTAACCATAACCCCCTTTTTTACTTCGTTTACCATTTAATTAAAGTTTGATTAGTTTGATCTTAGCACAGCATATGAAATCTTCCCACATCTAGTACTGTCTCCTACATCCGTAAATTGCACATTGCAAACAATAAAAACAGCCTTCCAACTGTTCTTCTGGAATCCAGCTCAAGATACAAGTATTTTTCTTCCTGCTGCTATGCTAGCTACATTCAGGTAGAACACTGCTTAGCTTTCCACTGGAGAGAGAATGATTATATCTGCCTTGACTGACCTTGGAGTTATTGCTTAAATCTCAACCTTGATTGGCTAGAATTACTCATTAGTTATTCTCTCAGCCATTGATAGTGAGTTTGTGAGGTTTCTGTCAAGGAAAAGATGGTTGGTTTTGCAATGGTTGGAGAATAACAAGTGAAATTGATCATAGTGCAGCTCTGGCCTAGAGGTGGAGCTCTCACTTTCCAATCGGGAGGTTGTGAGTTCAATCCTAGGTAGAGGCAGATGTAGGGTCTCCTGCTTGGGCAAGGGGTTGGATTACATGACCTGCAAGGTCCCTTCCAACTCTGTTCCAATCTGTTAAGAGAGGATGGTCTCTTTGCTTTCTTAATAGTCAAAACAAGAGACATAAAGATACAGGAAGTCCTCGACTTACAACAATTCATTTAGTGACCGTTCAAAGTTACAATGGCACTGAAAAAAGTGAGTTATGACCATTTTTCACATGGCCATTGTAGCATTCCCATGGTCATATGATCAAATTCAGATACTTGGCAACTGGTTCATGTTTATAACAGTTGCAGTATCCCATGGTCACATGATCAGCTTTTGCGACCTTCTGACAAGCAAAGATAATGGGGAATCCAGATTTACTTAACAGTCATGTTACTAGCTTAACAAACACAATGATTCACTTAACAACTGTGCCAAGAAAAATCATAAAATGGCACAAAATTTACTTAACAGATATCTCACTTAGCAACATATGTTTTGGGCTCAATTGTGGACGTAACTTGTGGACTGTCTGTAGTTAATTTGATCACGCTTTTGGGACTTAGTTTTTCTTTTGCATATATTAATAGGCATAAAATAAGTTTCTCTCTTGGTTATGATGACCTTACAGTATTTTTGTGTGTTGATTTAGGCAGCGGTCAGACTGATTTTGGACCACAGCTGAAGAATATGAACAAGGAGATTTTTACTGTTATTGCCTGGGACCCTCGAGGATACGGAAAATCAATCCCTCCAGTCCGAGATTTTCCTCCAGACTATTTTGAAAGAGATGCAAAAGATGCTGTTGATTTGATGCGGGTAAATACGCCTAGGCTTCTTTAAAGCCCGGTTTTGAAACCTTTGATTACTGAAAACTTTGCACATTAAGTTTGGAAATCAGCAAGTAGAACTTCTAAGGTTGTGCCTTTGAAACTTCATGAGAATGAAGATTGAAGCTGTTCAGAAGCAGAATGTTTCTATAGAGGACATGCTGGTTGTTTGTTTGTTTGTTTTTTGTATCTCCCAAACACGACAAGCCCTTTGTATTTTAACGAAATATTCCCTTTATTCGGAGCGCCAGCAGCTACACTCTCACAGCAGACTACAAAGTCTCTAAGTGCTGTGAAAAATGATGCTTGCTTCCTTCCCCCTGAAGTGGCCCCAACCACACCAGGAGTCTCAGTTGCGCGCTCTCTCTCTCTCTCTCTCTCTTTTCCCTGTCCCTCCCTCCCTCTCCCCTCCCCCCCCCCACTTGCAAAGGAAGTCCTGGAAGGTGCGCTTGCTTTCTTCAAGCAGCAGAGATACATGCACACATACTCAAAAAGTGCTGCAGATTCCAAGAATTCTGATAATTTCCAGACAGGATTCAGAAGTCCAGGCTAACAAGTCTGTCTGGCAAGGAGATGAATAGTTGTGTTCCACACCTATTCATCTCCACCCCCTGCCTTTTATCCCCAGAACTATGGTGGGGCATCGCTAGCAGCGGTTGCTCTACCGTCCCAAGGGCCGGCCCACAGATTTCTGCTGCTCTCCTCTCCTCTGCCTTCTACGCATTAACCCGTGAGGCACTTGACCCAGCTGTTCCTCTTCTTCCTCATCAGCCATCTCCAGACCTGGGAGTTGTTGACTCTCCATCTGAGGGTTGATGGACAGCCCAGGCTCTGCCTCTGTCTCTATCAGAGTCTGACAGCTCCATTCCCTCTTCCCCCTCAGAGCTCTCAGATTGCCTTGATGCTGGCCCTGACTCTCACGCCTCCTCCTCATCTGATTCCTCATCTGATTCCTTTCCGGCAGCCGACAGGTCATAACAACAAGTCACTGGAGATTTCTAGACAATAAAGATAATCCTTGGTTAGCAGTAAAAATTCTGTTATTCCTGGTTGTCATCATTAAGTGAGTCACTGTGGGTCATTAAGCAGGGACATCATGAAGTCACCATTGGCAGCATTCTGAGTTTGTCAGAAATTGGCAAAGAAAGTCACAAATGGCAACCACTTGAGTGTAGGACATCTGGGTGTCATAATTGTAAACTCGGCATTGAGCACCTGGATCATGATCACATGACCACAAGGCCACTGCAACATCTGTAACTCCAAGGAGTAGTCATAAACATCTGGAACTCCAAGGACTAGTAATAAATATCAATCATTCAGCGTTACAAGCTTGAATGGTTGCTGAACGAGTAGAGGTTGAGAGAAAATCACCTATACTTCAGAAATGGCTTGCCATTGCCTCCTTCCTAGAGCTGAGGAAGAGTGACTGGCATAAAACCAGGTGGGCCTAGAACTCCTACCTCCTACCTGTCGGATCGACCTCAGTTTGTGTTGACTGGAGGACAGGGATCGACCTCGAGGCCCCTCACTTGTGGGGTGCCCCAGGGGTCGGTTCTCTCGCCCCTCCTATTCAACATATAAATGAAACCGCTGGGCGAGATCATCCGTGGTTTCGGGGTACGTTATCATCAATATGCTGATGATACCCAACTTTTCATCTCTACCCCAAACCACCCAAACGAGGCCCTCGACGTGAAGTCCCGATGCCTGGAGGCTGTGCGGATCTAGATGGGGATGAACAGGCTCAGGCTCAATCCCTCCAAGACTTGAGTGGCTGTGGTTCCTGTCATCCCGATTTGTTCACCTTGTTCCATCTTTGGTGATAGGGAGAGAAAATTTAGCCCCCTCAGAGAGGGCCTGCAATCTGGGAGTCCTTCTGGATACACAGCTTAGCTTAGAAGAACACCTAGCTACTTGCGGGACCGTCTCCTACCACACACCTCCCTTCGACCGATCCGTTCCCACTGGGAGGGCCTTCTCAGGGTACCGTCGGCCGGTCAGTGCCGTCTGGCGATGCCCAGGGGAAGGGCCTTCTCTGTGGCAGGTCCAGCCCTCTGGAACGGCCTTCGCCCCGAACTTCGCATCAAGGACCTTTGCCTCTTCCGCCGATCACTCAAAACATATTTTTTCCATCTAGCTGGCCTAGCTTAGATTTTAGCTTTGATTTTAGTTTAGATGTTAGCTTAGATTTTAGATCAGATAAAATTCTAATTGGATTGGTAGGGTTTTTTAAAAATTTTTAGTTAAACATTTTAGCACAGGTTATCTAATTTAATTGTATTTTATTATTGTATTGTATTTATTGTTGTCTATTGTGGTATTTTAATCCCCTGTGCACTGCCCTGAGTCCATTGCGGAGAAGGTGCGGTATATAAATCAAATAAAACATAAACCTGACAGCCATGACCAGGGCAGCCTTTTACCAGGTTTGCCTGGTACGTCAGTTGCGCCCCTTTCTGGATCGGAATGCCCTGTGCACAGTCACTCATCGCCTTGTCCTTTCTCGCCTGGACTATTGTAACGCTCTCTACATGGGGCTGCCCTTGAAGAGCACCCAGAGGCTTCAGCTGGTCCAGAATGCGGCTGCGCGGGTTATCATGGAGGTACCTAGGTGCTCCCATGTTACACCCCTTTTAGGCGGCCTGCACTGGTTGCTGGTTGTTTTCCGGGTGTGATTCAAGGTACTAATTATGATCTTTAAAGCGCTCCATGGCTTAGGCCCAGGTTACTTGTGAGACCACCTACTGCCACTGGTAGCCTCCCACTATCCAGTACGAGCCCACACAGTTGGCCTCCTCAAGATGCCGTCAGCCAGTGTCGGCTGGCGACCCCCAGGGGGAGAGACTTCTCTGTGAGAATGCCTTCCCTTTGGAATGAGCTGCCCCCGGAGCTTCGCATAATTCCCGACCTCCCTTCCTTCTGATGCGCCCTAAAAAGCTGGCTTTTTCAACAAGCCAACCTGGCCTGAACAAAATAACTTATTAATTTTAATTGCCAATTTAATTTATTTTAAATCTAATGTGTAAATTGTTAATTTATTGCTTATTGGATTCTTTATTTAATCTTTTAAAAACTTTTGTATTATGTGTTTCTTATGTTGTACGCCGTCCTGAGTCCTTTGGGAGAAGGGCGGCATACAAATCCAAAAATGCAAATCCAATCCAACTCATGGTCTCCCATTTTCTAGCCTACTGTCCACTGAACAAATGGTGTTTGCAACCAGTCTCTGGAGTTTTGGCTGTCCAGCATGATCACAATCTGGGAGCTTGGCAATCGATTTGTCTTTGCAACCAGTTGCTGTGGCCCACGATCATGTGATCGTTATTTGCAGCCTTCCCTGCCAGCTTCTCAGAAAGTTAATAAAAAATCAGGAGGAAAGGTTGCGAGTCACTGGAATAAGTCTTCCCCCTGCATCTTCTCTAACCCCTTTGCCTTTGTGCCATGCTGACCCTTTGTGTACCTTTCCTGACCCATACCAACTCCCATGTGCTCTTCCTGACCCTTGCTGTGCCCCTAGTACACCTTCTCACACCTCCTTGTTTCCTCCCCAACCAACAATGGCCAATTACCTGCCTGTCACCCTGGGACGTGCAACTTGCTGCTTCCCCATAGATTTTTTCCCCTTATGGGATGCCTGTTGGAAGTTGCCTTGCCTGGTGACTGTGGGATTCAACTAACAATGGTAACCAAGACTGCAGGGATTGCTGTCACGAAAGCAATGTGGTCAGGTTTTATGACCTCATTGCTCAGCAGTGTGGCCCCATTTGCCATTGTAAGTCAAAGACTACCTGAAAACCAAACTGGCCCTTTGGAGTTGTCAATCTTGGCAACTTGAAGATGTGTGAAATTCAACCTCCAGAATTACCCAGCCAGCATGAGGAATTCTGGGGGGGTTAAAGTCCACATATCTTCAAGTTAACAAAGTTGAGAAATGCTGCTCTAGAGAATATGCTACCACACTGGAAACAATTGATATTATTCTACTTATTCACATGGATTGAAGAGTGGTAAGAAAATTATTGCAAGAGCAGTGAAAGAGATAATGCACCCTCCTTGTGCGTGATCCATTCTTCTACTGGTGTTTCCAGATACAAGGCTCCTGCTATCATTTGAATGCCCAGTGGTCATTGCAATCTAAACAAAATTGCTGATCATTCTTGTGGTTAGTATTCTTTAATATGAATATTATGTATATATTAATATATATGATTCACTAATATTATTCAAGAAATATACTGGGCTTCATTGCAACAATTTAGCCATGTTAAATTCCTTTTATATCAGTGAGAAGGTATTTCTTTTGAGGAATCTGTTAACTTTAGGCCAAGCTCCCATTCACGAAAACGAATTATTTCCAATCTGTATCCTTATGCTCAACAAGGCACGAACATTTCAGAAGTTCTCCTTGTTGGGATGGAGTGATGGTGGAATAACCGCACTCATCGCAGCTGCAAAATATCCAGATTTGATCCGCAAAATGGTGGTGTGGGGAACCAATGCGATTGTTACAGAAGAGGATTTGAAAATTTACGATGGTATGTATCGGAGAACATCCATGACAATGAATTAATTCCAATCTGTTTCCTTATGCTTAACGAGGCACTGAAATTTCAGAAGTTCTCTGTATTGGGATGGAGTGACTCTGTATGTGGCTCTTCCTCTTGTTTCTTATTCTCATAGAGCAGTGTTTCTCAACCTTGGCGAATGCTGGCTGGAGAATTCTGGGAGTTGAAGTCCGGACATCTTCAAGTGGCCAAGGTTGAGAAACACTGTCATAGTGTATTATAATATCAGACCAAATTTAAGAAAGAGAATGTTTATGGGAGGGGTCGTATAGGTCTGGTTATATGTGTACGCCTTCAGGTTTGTCTTGACTTCTAGCAACAGTCTGGACAAGTCTCTGCAAGTTATCTTGGCAACTTAAGTGGCTTGTTGCCTTCCTAGGACTGACAGAAGTCTATCAACCCAGGCTTACCCAACTGGCTTTATGTCTTAAGGCAGGACTAGAACTCCTGGTTTATAGCCCAGTGTCTCTAACCAGTACACCAAATTAGCTTTCTTTTCTTTTTGTTTTAAACAGTGATAAATTCCTTCTCCCAGAGACGAGACAAACGCCCTCTCTCCTAGGGTTCCAGAAAGCTCTTAAAATCTGGCTTTGGTCACAGGCCTGGGATTAAAATATTGTATTTTCAGGAACTGTGTTTTGTTTAGGTTAGTTTGGTTTGTCATTTTTAAATTTGTTTTACTCTGGGCTTTCTGTGTGGTTTTAAGTTTTATCTGTTGTTATAGATTTTTTCCCCTGTTTTGTACATCGCCCAGATTCTACTGGAGTTGGGCAACTATAATAAATTTAAATTAACAATAATGAGAATTTATATTAAACCATATGGCTACTGAAAAAAAATATTAAGTGCTCAATGCATCAATTCGATATTAATGCATATTTTTATCCATATAAACGTTTACATTATAACATTTCATATTACAATAATATATGAATATCATAATTGATACCATTAGTGGTCATCAGTCACACAGAACATGTGCGATCTTGTGCAGTGGTTTGGACACAGCATTAATCATGAATATTGTCCCAGATATTGTGTGATTTCACACAAAAATGCCAAAATCTTGTTTATATCTCAGGATTTTCAACTGAAATATATTATGGTGGGTTGGTAGTTGAGTCTCCCAGTCTGTTAGTACTTGATAATTTCAGTCTTCTCGATGGAGTGAGGTGGCTTGAGATTTTTTAGGTTGCTATCAAAACCACACGCCTGTCCATAGATTGGTCATCATAAGCAGTACACACAGAGAAGTCCATACATTGGATCTAGTTTATGTTCCAGAGCAGCTCAGGTATTAAATTAGTCTGTTGTGGATTGATCACCAATGGATTTAAGTGGCATCATCAATCTCTGTAGAGAGGATAGATCAGTGATAGAAGTCCATCCTAATCACTTGATGAATCCCATGGGTTTTTAGAGGGAGCTCCATTACATTATAACCTCTCTGCACTTATCCACTGGATGCTATCCAGCAAACCTTTTTAGGGTGGCCAGGACTGTGTCAGGGAAGAATAACTGAAAGAACCACTAGAGGGCTGCTACAACCTTTCAGAAAGGCATTTGACAGATAAAATTCACATTTGTTTGTGATAGGAAGCCAATTGGACGGATTCTGAAGAGTGGATGGGATAATATTCTGCAGAGTCATGTCAGAAGGCATTTGACTTTGTAGACGTTGATGAAGTAGACATTTCCTGTGAGATGAGATGTCCTGGAACCTTGAACCAACTTTTGGGCTCTTCGATATGCAGTGCCACTGGTTTAAATCTCTCATTTATTTAACATGTACATGAACCCATTGGAAGAGATCATCCAGTAACATCAAGTAGGCTGTACCTGGAGTGGAAGGACCTCAGAATCATGACTTATGCCCTCATCTCTAAGTCCGTTTGAGACACTTTGGCAGCAGAGCATTTGCCTATGGAACACTGCTAAATTCTGATGCAAACATACACACACATACATACATATTATGCTTATATATTTAGTATAGGCACATATTATAAATGTATCTATTAAAAGAATAACTATATTTTCAATCAAAACATTTCAATCAAAAATAAAATATTTTGCTTCCCCCCCATTAACTGCATTTAACTGAATGAGTAATTTTCACTTGAGCCTTATAAGATAGATTTAAATCCCAGCAAATCAAACAAGATACTTGTACTTAATTAAGTAGCATGGTATACACAAAAACCACCATTACCAATTTGTTTTTTAAAAAATCTAGATTCTTTTAATGAGAAATAATGCAGCAGGCAAAAGAAATAAAAGTAGTTACAATCTCTGAATAACAGATTACTCTCTGGAAGAAAATAATCCAATTAGTACAATAATTATACATTTTCTCCTTTTCTACTAAGCAAATGTCACTTAAATGGACGCATTACTTTCTTGGTAAAAAGTATTGGAGCTAAGATTTCTGAAATGGGTTTGTAAGACAAAGTTCCAATGTTGCTTAAAGCATCTGAAGGTGTTAAATATTTAATAGGCTACAGTAACTGCTAAAGAGACTGGATAGGAAAAGGGCCCAAATGTTGATTCCTTTCTCTAAGGAATCGTTTAGTTTGAACAACTCCCTTACTAGGCATCCTTTGAGTTCAAATGTGTCCCTGTGATAATTCATTTGCATAGCTCATGAGTTTCATAGAGTTGTCTGTGTAATTTTGAAATATGAAACTGTACATTCTGTCCAACACCACTAGATATAAAGTCCTTTTGTACCAATTTACTGAGTGGCTGAGCAGGAACTAGGCAACATTTTCCATGTTCAAAGAGTTAAATCAAAGGGATCCAAATGCTTTTTCTGAAGCTGTGTAAGGCTTTAGGTATAGAATCCTGAAATATATTATACCACCAGCCAAACTATTGTAAAGGGATATAAGAGCAGCTTTGGGGTTTGCTAAAGCTAGTTATTAGACTAAACGGGGGGAAATGAAGTATGGATGGGATTTACTATATAGGCATCCATACAAACCACAATCATCCAAAAATAAGGAAATATCACAAACCTAACCCTGAGGTACACATAATAGGTCACATGGTTTCCATTGTGATGTCATAATACATGTTTTGACATCCCCTTGCAGATGCCTATAGGTAAGAAGAAAATTATGTCTTCATTTATAGTCTCAATGTAGAAAGTGTCAGGAGGCAATATATATTCTAATTAAGTAACTTTCATTTTGTACTTGGAAATTGCGGTATGTGATGAGACATATTGAGGTATGAGAGATACATGATGAGTAACATTTGTCCTCCTATGGTAAGATGTCCAACAGAGAATGGTGAGTTATCTTGTGGCGAGTTGGCCATAGTGCATTGTTATAGACTCTCTGTGCTTACAGTGATCCCTTGTTTTTCGCAGTTAATGGGGACCGGAACCTTCCGCGAAAACTGAAAAACCGCGAAGTAGGATTTGCACCGGAAACTTGAGTTGGTGGACATCATTTAAAGCAAGCACTAGGGGGCGCTTGCCTCCTACCGATGCATTTTTTTCCTATTCTGTATTTTTGAAAAACCCGCAAAGCACTGAAGCCGCGAAACATGACGCCGCGAAAAACGAGGGATCACTGTATATTACATATTTATCTAAATATTCTACAGTGAAAATTGTTCATTGGAGTCAATAATATAGAAATCTGTTAAACCTTTCTGCCTATTACAAACAACAGTTCCAATGCAAATATTTCCAAAGAGATAGTCATATTTTACAGAAGCAACAGTAACCCCAGAGAGATTTTTAGTGCCTGAAGATTAGAGGGAAAAAATCTTACTAAAGCCGATCATAAACTTCTATGGATCATATCCAAGTAATCAGATGATAAGACCATAATTAATTGAATAAATTGGACAATCCAAATTGAATAAAGAGGTTTTTGCATTTAACCTCTTCAAATACGCATTGGTTCATTCAGTTCCTCAGAACATACATTTTAAGAATAATATAAAATATATAAAAATCTCAATTCAGCAGCCAACATATCAAAATATGAAGTATACCTTATGCATTTAAATAGTCTCTAATTATTTTCAAGCAATTTAATCATTTTTAAAATACCCTCTGGGTTCAAAGTGCTCAGACAGGCATTTAAAAATTGCATACCAGGTCAGAGATAATACTGAGGGAAAACTACATCTTATCATTACCTACAGGTATCCGCGATGTTTCAAAATGGAGTGAAAGAACAAGAAAACCTTTGGAAGAAATGTACGGACATGAATATTTCAGCAAAATGTGTTCAGATTGGGTAGATGGAATCTCCCAGTTCCGGAAAAACCCAGATGGTAAGAACCTGGAACTTTAACAGATTAACAGAGTTGGAAGGGACCTTGCAGGTCATCTAGTCCAACCCGCTGCCCAAGCAAGAGACCTTACATGTGCCTCTACCTAGGATCGAACTCACAACCTCCTGCTTGTGAGGCCGAACTGTGGCCTAGTTTGTTTTATCTCATTTATTTTAAAAAGTAATACAGATTAACAAGAGTTGGAAGCGACCTTGCAGGTCATCTAGTCCAATCCACTGCCCAAGCAGGAGATTTTACATCTGCCTCTACCTAGGATTCAACTCACAACCTCCTGATTGTGAGGCGAGAGATCCACTTTGTTTCCCATATTCCAGATACATTATCCTCTCGGCTTTGCTGCAACTTTTCATTCCTGCCATCTTTCATGGTGCTATGCATGTGGAAGTTGAATGAGCTCATTCAAGACCTTTGTATCCATAGTTGACCATAGAGACTGGGAAGAAACAAAGAAGTGTCTCCTAGCCTAATGTTTTCAAGAGCTGTTACCAATTCCATCATCCTCAATCAGCATTGCCCTCCACTCACAGTAGCTGAGTTGGAATGTTGTAATTTAACACAACTGGAGGCCATTTGATTGCAGGAGCTGCCCTTAACAGTAAAGTATAACCTTGTGATCAGCCCCTCATTTTCTCTGAGTGGAGAACTTGAAGTGCCAAAGGGTGAACTATTTATTGAAGTACAGTACAGTTTGTAAGAACAATACTTACATCAGTTTGTAAGAACATCTAGAAATAGATTTTTGCATGGAAAGATTATAAACTCATTGTAGATAGTCCTTATGACCAGTTGACTGCCACACGACCTCCCATAGTCACATTTCAGGCACTTGGCAACTGGTTTATACTTATGACTGGTTGCAGCACCCCATGGTCATAAGATCGTGATTTGCAATGGCAAAAATGCCCATTAGATATGCTGGATTTGCTTAACGACCACATATTTCACTTAATGACCGCGATGCAGTTTACAACAATCATAAAAGCAATCATAAAATCAAATTTGGTCACATGGTGCCTTTCACTGATGAAGAATAAACATCAAAGCAATGGTTGTCTTCCATGGGAGATAGAAGGACTCAGCTGTGTAAACAGTTCATAAACTCAGCATTTATCATAGGCCGACATCTTAACTTCCCTTAGAGCAGTGTTTCTCAACCTTGCCAACTTGAAGGTGTCTGGATTCAACTCCCAGAATTCCCTAGCCAGCATTCGCTGGCTGGGTAATTCTGGGAGTTGAAGTCCAGACATCTTCAAGTTGACAAGGTTGAGAAACACTGCCTTAGCGAGTAATATTTTAAAAAAATTACCAAGAATTGCCAATGTGCCCTATTTCTTGAATGGAACAAAAATGTTTTGGAGCCCAACAAATAGTAACTGAAATGCTCCTATTTCATCCTCCTTTATTGAGTCAATTATACTCTGCAAAGCACATGATATAAGTCACAGACAGGTTTCTGCTTCTTTATTCCAGGCTGGATCCTAAGAACAACACAGGTGTGATTGTTCTAATTATTCTAATTCATTCATAACCTGAGGAATGTTTAGTTTACCTAGAGAAATGGGGGGGGGGGGGGTGTGAAAGAAAACTTCATTTTCAAACGACCTAACATGTCTCCATTCTTCCCCCCCCCCCCTCCACAACAACCTCTGCTAGGAATATAGGGGAGAACAAGAGGTTGCTTTATTGCATGAGTTGCTTGTGTTGCTTTGTTTCCATTTTAAATATGGTACATATTAACTGTACCTATTTCTGCTTCTCCAGAGCCAAGTAAATCATTGCCATTAGTAGTTTAAAAACAATCATTGTTCAGAACTAATTACCACCTCAAGACTTAATCTTCTAAATATATTTGGAGATGGGAGGGATGCAACAATGTTTTGAACCATGTTACAAGTGTAATTTTTAATTCTGCAGTTTAATTCTACGTTTAATGACATATAAATCGGACATTGTTTATTTCCTCTTCTCATATAGAAACAATGACACACAGAATGAAACACTGGTAGTTTATTTGGATGTATGTACACACACACACACGCACAGTAGATTGTAAGAGTGACCCCGAAATATAGTTTTATGTCCTTTTATTCTATCTATCTATCTATCTATCTATCTATCTATCTATCTATCTATCTATCTATCTATCTATCTATCTATCTATCTATCTCTCTATATCTTACAATAAAATGACATAGTTATATTTTGGTGTCACCCTTACAATCTACCCAATCAGTCCCATGTATGCAGATCTCAACCGAATCATTTTGTTTAAGTACTGTACTGTGTTAAATGTTAATTTTCAGGTTCTGGCTGCACATAAAGCAAGTTGTTTTGATTGAAGTATCCCAATGGGTCATTTGTTTGGTATATGGACCAAGGTACCTGTCTCTCACCCCCTTATACAAGCATCAATCAAATAGGATGTGAGCCAGGTCTTCTATCTCTCCACTCCACAAATGCAGAGATGCTCATTGTAGGGTATAGAATGGAATCTCCCATATCTGACCATTGTGTCAAGCTGTTTAAATCTCGCTCTTGTAAATAGTTTTAGTTTTAGTTTTATTTGATTTATATCCCGCCCTTCTCCAAAAGGACCCAGGGCGGTGCACAGGAATTTAAAATAACATATAAATATACAAAATTTAAAAAGCTATTAAATATTCAGACCTGCGCTAAAACCAATTAAAATCCCCATTTTAAAACTATCTAATACTAGTCACAGCGGAGGCTATGTTAGGCCGGCTTGATGAAACAGGTGTGTTTTTAAACACTGGCGGAAGAGGCGGAGGTCGGTGATGATGCGGAGTTCAGGGGGTAGGTCGTTCCACAGGGCAGGGCCCGCCACAGAGAAGGCTGTCCCCCTGGGTGTCGCCAGTCGGCATTGTCCGGCCGACAGCACCCTGAGAAGGCCCTCTCTGTGGGAGCGGATCGGTCTAAGGCAGGGGTCTGCAAAGTCGGCTCTTTTAAGACTGGTGGACTTCAACTCCCAGAGTTCCCCAACCAGCATAGCTGGCTGCGGAATTCTGGGAGTTGAAGTCCACCAGTCTTAAAAGAGCCGACTTTGCAGACCCCTGGTCTAAGGGATGTATCTCCCTAAGATAATTTGGTAATTGTAACATATGGGCATTGTTTATTTCCCTTCTCATATAGAAATAATGATACAAGATACACAAAATGAAACACTGGTAATTTATTTGGATTTTGTTTTTTTGTGGTTTTTTTGCAATTTATATTTAGACTGGTCACAGATTTTGGTTACTTTGTCAGATGTAGGAATGTAGGTTACTTTTAAAAAAACCAAGAACTACATTAAATCACCCCAAAGGCAAAATAATCTTCAGTTTCCACGAATTCAACCAGGTTCTCTTTAGGCAAATCATAAGCATGATTTTATTATTATATGGAGGAGAGGCAGTGACACATCTATATCAACCACAATATACTTTGTTTGCATTCACTATATAGCAAAAAAAAGAAAAGAAAAATTGGGATCATCCCACTGATATAAAATGCGATTGCATTAAACTGAATAGGCTCTTCTCATTTAACTATCTGCATTTGATCAACTGGAGTGTTCATTATTGGGAGGGAATCTGGAGAGAACAAAAAAAAATTGCAGCTGTGATTAAAACAAGGGAAAATGTTGCTCTTGGCCAAGTGCTCTCATTTGCTATTCCAAATTGCTCGTCGTTGATGTTAATGTTAAAGAAATACAGCTGTTTTGCAATGGATAAAGTACATTCTATTTTCACATTTTCCCCGTTTTAAATAAAAAGATTCCTTTTAACTCATTGCCTATGGAGATTCTCAGTCACCCAGATCATGGTTGTCCCAAAGGTGCTTTTTCAAGAGGCAACTGGACTTTCTGGTTTTTCTTTGAAGACGTTTCACTTGTCATCCAAGAAGCTTCTTCAGCTCTGACTGGATAGTGGGGAATGGAAGGATTTATACTTCTTGTTCCTCCACAGGTGATATCTGTCAGCATTTGCTGCCTCAGATTAAATGCCCAACGCTAATTATACATGGTAGGAAAGATCCATTGGTACCCTGTTTTCATGCAGAACATCTCCACAAGCATATCCAAGGTTCACGGTAAGTCTCATACTTTACTGGTTGGATGAGAATCTGACGTAATGAATATTTATCATTTTGTAAAACATTAACCGCCTCCCACATCTTCCTGCTTTTGTTATAGGTGATTTCAGGTGTTATAAAATTTTTAAGAGTGCTGCAGAAATATACAAATACTTCCAAGATGGCTAAAGAATTAAAATTTTCACATTAAGTTCACCTTACATTTTCCCTGACGCACAAATCTCTATTCTGCTTGAGAATGCAAATTGGGAGCCAGTTTGGTCTAGTGCTAACCTAGATACTAGGAGTCTGCAAGTTCTAGTCCTGTTTTAGGCATGAAAAACCGTTTGGGTAACTCTGGACCAGTCACTATCAGCCCAACTCGCCATAACAGGGTTGTTGTTGCCACCGGGAAAATAGGAGGAAGGAATATTAGATACATTCACTGGTTTTGAATTATGTATAAAATAATACAGGCAGGATAAAAATAAATTTGGAATTAAGAGCAATAAGATGAAATGTTAACTGGGTTATCCTCCACTATCACCCCCTCATTCTGGTAACATACATATTGCCAGGGTAAACTCATTCATTTTGAATTCATTAAGGCCCAATAGCAATAGCACTTAGACTTATATACCAATTCACAGTGTTTTACAACCCTCTCTAAGTAGTTTACAGAGTCTAACCACTGCACCACCATGGCGCTTGTCAAAAAGGTTGGAGCTTATCTGAGACAAGTAACTACAGGAGGAAACATCAAGGATTGCTTCTTAGGAAGCAGACTGGGCTTTTGGTAGTGGTTAAGGCAAAAACTATAGCCTTCTTTCGCTGAACAGATACATATTTCTAAGGAAAAACCAGGCCCCTATTGGTCCCCATGTGTTGCTTGTAAGTGCTTCAGACGTCAACCTCCATTATGCCCACAGCCTGCATAACCAAAGGGAAAGTGACATTTGTTCATTCAGTGCTTCCTTTGGAAGGAGTTAAAATCAGCCATAATCTGATTTATGTCCTTCAAAGAAACAGATCAGTTCTATTGCAATACCTGTACTTAGAGCAGCGTTTCTCAAATAGTGGGGCGCCCCCCCCCCAGGGGGGCGCGAGGCTCCGTAAAGGGGGGCGCGTTTGATAGTCAGGAGCCGCACACCCGGAAAGACCGATACTGCCGCCGCCGCCGTCTTGGCATCCCAGGCCCACTCTGCGGCGGCGGCGGCAGCGGCTGTAGGTAAAGCCCGAAGGTGACTGAGAAAGGCGTCAGAGAAGGAGCAGCCGGAAGCTGTGCCTCTTGAGCACCACTAGGCTGGACGAGGCAGAAAGCGGACGTGGGGATAAGGAAGGGGATGCGCTTCGGGCCAATCAGCGTGGAAAGGTGAGGTCGAAGGAGGAGGGGGCAGCCCCCTGGCAGAGCGCGCAGCCAGGCGGCCGGGACAGGCTAAGGTGAGTGATCGCGGCGGGCGGGGATGGGGGCGGGGACGGGGACGCCAGGTTCCTTCGTCCGGGGGTGGGTGAACGAGCGAACAAGCAAGCGCGGGCGGGCAAGGAAACTTGCTGCAGCAGCGCCCAACAACCTGCCTGCCCACCGCCTGCGGTTACTCGCTCGCTCACCTACCCACCGGACGAAGGAAGCTGGCGTCCAGTGGGTGAGCGAGCGAGTGAGTAACTGTGGCCGACTGGCCGGCGGGCGGGTAAGGAAAGTTGCGGCAGCGCCCAACAATCCGCTGGCCCGCTGGCCGCGGTTGCTCGCTCGCTTGCTCGCCCATCGGACGCCAGGTTCCTTCGTCCGGTGGATGGGTGAGAGAGCGAGCGAGTAAATACAGCCAGCGGGCTGGCGGGCCGGTCAGGCTACTTCCAGGAGCTGAGGAGGTTTGTGGGGGGGGGGGGGGAGACAGACAGACAGAGAGACAGGGAGGGAGGGGGGAACTAGAGAGTGACAGACACACACAGAGAGACAGAGAGTGGGAGGGAAGGAGAGAAAGATAGACAGAGACACAGAATGAGTGATTTAAGTGCCTGAATGCGAGACAGACACACACACACACAGAGTAACAGATGGGCAAACAAAGGAGAGAGAGACAGAGAGAGAAAGAAAAAAAAAGAAGGTGGGAGAGAAAGAAAGAAAGAGAGAAAGAAAGACAGACAGAGAGAAAGAGAGAAAAAAGAAAGAGAGACAGAAAGGAAAGAGAAAAAAGAGAGAGAAAGAGAGAAAGAAAAGAGACAGAAAGAGAGAGAAAGAGAGAAAGAAAGAAGGAGAGAGAAAGAGGGAAAGAAAGAAAGAGAGAGAGAGAGAGAAAGAAATAGGGAATGAGGGGGGAAAGGGAAAGAAAGAAAGAAAAAGAAAAAGAAAGAGAGAGAGAGAGAAAGAGAAAGAAAGAAAAAGAAAGTGGGAGAGAGAGAAAGAAAGACAGACAGAGAAAAAGAGAAAGAAAGAGACAAAGGAAAGAAAGAGAAAAAAAGAAACAGAGAGAGGGAAAGAAAGAAAGAGACAGAAAGAGAGAGAGGGAGAGAGAAAGAGGGAAAGAAAGAAAGAGAAAGAAAGAAATAAAGAGAGAGAGAAAGAGGGAAAGAAAGAAAAAATGAGAGAGAAAGAAAGAGGGAAAGAAAGAAAGAGAGAAAGAGAAAGAAAGAGAGAAAGAAAGAAAGAGAGAGAGAGAAAGAAAGAGGGAAGGAAAGAAAGAGACAGAGAAAGAGAGAAAGAAAGACAGAAGGAAAGAAAGAAAAAGAAAGAGAAAGAGAGAGAACTTATGACCACAATTAAGCCCAAAAGTTTGGTTGCTAACCAAGACCATTGTTAAGTGAGTTTCACATTTTCCAAATTGGCCACTCCCACCCGGTCACATGGTTTGACATGTCCAATCAAAAAATGTTTATAGTTTAATTAAGGATTTAATGCACTTTAAATCTTTTCTGCTACAGTTAATAAAGCTATTCTTTGTTGTAAATTGATCCACATTTCTTTTTTTTTATTCTCTTATACGTTAATAAGGATACAGTGTTATGCAGGGGTGTACTAACAATTTTATAGACAAATGATACTATTTACAGTCGCGCGGGGGGCGCGAAATGTTTTCTTCTTCCTAGGGGGGGCCTGACAGAAAATAATTGAGAACCACTGACTTAGAGAGACCTAAAGAAATGATCAGGCCTTAGCCCAGAGTAGACTTACAATTACAATGATTTGGCTTCAGATCATGCATTTCTGTTCCTCCACTGATTTGTTTCTATTCAGCCTATTTCTCCATCTCTATACAAGTGTAATCTTTACCAACCCAGTGTTCCCTTGGTAGAATTCGCAATGCCTAGAATGACAAAGTGGGATTTCCATTGGCTGCATGGAGTGCCGTTTCTAATTTTAGTGTCATTTTGGAAAATGGCAAGTTAAGGTTGCCTGGTACCAGTTTCCTTGGCATAGTTTAACCTATTTAACCTTTGTCGTTGCAGGTTGCATTTTATGCCTGAAGGAAAACATAATTTACATCTACGGTTTGCGGAAGAGTTTAACAAAATGGTAGAAGAATTTCTTGTGTAAACCACCTACTTCTTTGCTGTTTCTGAAAGATTGGTGTAGTTCAGCTGAAACTGGCAACAGCGATGGGAACTTACATTGTTTGCCCTACTCATCTTTTCTCCAAATGAGAGCAAAACTGATGTATGGCAACAATTTTGGGACATGGAAAATGATTAAAAACTTCTAGAAGTGGGAATATTTTCTCAAAAGCTTTGTAGAAATGTTAAGGGAGCCACTTAAGTTTCAATAAATACTTTTTATTGCCCAGATTCAATCTTGAAGAAAAGCACAAACAGAAGTCATTATCCAAAATGCATGCCTTGATACAGAGTCATCCACATTGATCACCACACAAAAGCCATTGTAGAATTTTACTGCAGACATTCTTGAAGAGTTTACACAATGCACAAAAGGAAGCAACATAAGACAGTGCCACAGAACATATGCTCAATCCCAACTGTCTGAATTCATGCCTGCTCTACTAGTATTCTAGTTGCAATTGTGCCCGTTTCTTCCTCAAAGTCTTAAGGGTTGGGGTTTTTTTTAAAGAAAAAGGCTGCAGACATGATTTGGAACATACAGTGATTCTGAATATTAAAAAAATACCGCCTTAGTTCTTAAAGTGAGAGGGAGTAAGTTCCTAACATTACAAGCCAATGATTTCCTGCATTACAAAAAATAGTTTTAGAATCCAGTTGTTGCAATACCTGCATCTTTTGAGGCGCCTGATTCCAAAAGTTGGAAATGATTAGTTCAAATCACAATAAAGTGTTACAAGTTACATGTAGAATTCTAATTGCAACTGTAAGCACTTCTATCCAGTGTGTGTTCATGTGAAGGTGCAAGACAAGGAAAAACTATTCAAAGTAAGTTTACCTACTGCCTTGGATTACAACTGTTTAGTGACTGTTCAAAGTGAAACTGGCATTGAAAAAAATGACTCAATTCCCAGCCACCAATTAAACAACAAATAATTAAATAATAGCTTGAAAATCATGATACAGGACAATCTTGAGCCTTGATTAGGAATCACTGTAGCAAAATTTCTGGAAAGGGTTACATTGCAAGCCTATAATGAAAACTTAAAAGGGAAGGAATTTGAAGATTGGGACATTTTTATTGAAAATGCCCTTTTTCATCTTGCCCCATAATTATTGATTTTGCCTTGGAAAGGACCATCTTCAAATCATTCTTGATGAGCTGATACATAAAGGATCAGGCAGGTACAACCATTTTAGGAAACATTTAACCGCTAAACTATAAAGGAGAATAGAGTTCTTCCATAATACAGCAAATATATGCTATTCAGAGAGCTAGCTGAAGATAAATTAGAAGCCATCAAAATAGCACATAGTGCTGAACATCTGTGTCTGAGCCAGGTTGATTGAACTATTAGGCGAACCATGAAGCAGGGGCAGTTTCGAAGAGATAGGGCATTGGTACTAACCTGATACGCCTCTTCTAATAAGGGGAAGATAGCATCCAAGAATGGGTTATCTCTGTCCGTCTCTGATTGGACTGAGTCTGATTACTAATTAATTAGGCCACTATAAAACCCCCATGCTGAGGTGACTAATCCCAGTTTTACGACGAAGTAAATGAAGACAGACTCATCGGTAGTATCCAACCACTGTAGTAACACAAAGATGAATTAACCAATGTACAAAAAACCTGGACCCCAATGGAATACGTCATAGAACGTTCACAGTAATAAAAAAGCACCCAACAAGAACAAGGAAGGGACAGATGATATCTTCCCCTTATTAGAAGAGGTGTATCAGGTAAGTACCAACGCCCTTTCTCAATAATGGGAAAATAGCATCCAAGAATGGGACATACTCAAGCAACCAAGTCCCATCTCGGGGTGGGCCAGAATATTAAACCGTAGTAACTGTGTCTTGCTCCACCGCCTGTAAAACCCGGCGACCAAAAGCCGCCTCGTTGGAGGCAAACTTGTCTAACCCATAATTTCTGATAAATGGTGTCGGAGATGCCCAAGTCGCCACCTGACATATCTCCAGAGAGGCCTAGTGGTAGCAGCGCTTCTTGTGGAGTGTGCAGTAATCCCTGATGGAGGGCTCGCACCTTGGGCCTCGTACGCCAGGGCATACCCCGTCGTACCAATTGCCCAATACAGGCAACCAAAACACTATTTCCCAGAGATGAGGGCTGAAAGGAAACAAAGAGGGCCTCCACTGGCGGAAGCTCGCCGTGCGCTGGATGTAAATCACCAAGGCCCTATGACATCAATCCCCTACCTTGCATCACCCTGTTCAACAGGTTCAGAAGAACTGAAGTCCGGCAGCACCACCTCCTGCGACCTGTGGAATTAGGAATTAACCTTAGGGACAAAAGGAGGGGTTCAGCTGGAAAACCACCCTATCAGGGTAGAACCTGCAAAGATCCCCCCCATACTGACAAGGCATGTAGCTCAGAGATATGATGTGCCAAGGTGACCACCACCAAAAAGGCCACCTTCCAGGATAAAATGTTCACAGGGACTTCCTGGAGAGGTTTGAATGGCGGCCCCAGCAGGGCTTCTAAAACCAGCTGGAGGTCCCAGGATGGGCACCTGTGGACAACCGGGGGGCGTAACTTGGTGGCCCCTTTAATGAATCGCTGTAGGGTGGGGTGATGAGATAAAGCCTGATCCCCACCCCATGTTATAATAGTACCCAAAGAAGCTACCTGGAGCCAAATTGTATTAGGAGCAAGGCCCGTATCTAGCCTGTCTTGGAGGAATTCTAGCACCCGAGGGATAGAAGCATCTCCTGGTTGGAACCCCCTATGCTCGC
This sequence comes from Rhabdophis nuchalis, assembly GCA_039707465.1. Lineage (NCBI taxonomy): Eukaryota > Metazoa > Chordata > Lepidosauria > Squamata > Natricidae > Rhabdophis > Rhabdophis nuchalis. Next base: position 146,770,903 of record CM077645.1, read on the forward strand.
ACCGAGGCGAAAATCTTCCAAGTTGCATTATAAATGTGAGTAGTGGACTGCCTCCTGGACGCTTGTATAGTACGTATAACTCTCTCCAAGTACTGCCCGCCCCTCAAGGCGAGCCGCTCAACCTCCAGGCGGTCAACTGCAGCCACCCAGGGTCCGGGTGTTCCATCGATCCCTGAAGAAGAAGAGATTCGGTTACTGGAAGTTGCTAAGGCGTCACCATCGATAGAGTCCTGTGGTCTGCAAACCAGGGCCTCCAAGGCCAGTGAGGAGCGATCAGGATGACATCCGCTTGGAGGATCATAACCCTGCGAATTACCCTGGGAATGAGTGACAGCGGAGGAAAGGCATAAAGTAGACCCGGGGGCCAAGGATTCCGCAGAGCATCCACCCCCTCCACCCCCAGGGAAGGGAACCTGGAGTAGAACCTGGGCAGCTGGGAGTTGCTGGGGGTGGCAAAGAGGTCCACCACCAGATCACCAAATTGTCTTGCGACCTCCTGGAAAATAGAAGGATGTAAATGCCATTCAGAATGATCCACCCTCACCCTGCTCAACCAGTCTGCTCTAGAGTTCTCCACCCCTGAAATATGTTCAGCCAACAGTGAGATCAAATTGGACTCTGCCCATGAGCCCAACGGTCTGGCCTCCCGCATGAGGTCTCCCGAATGGGTGCCCCCCTGCCGATTCAAATGTGCCTTGGCAGTGATGTTATCCATTAACACAAGCATGTGTTGACCCCTTACAAGTGTGCCAAACTCTGCAAGGGCCAGTCAAATGGTCCTAAGCTCCAGTAAGTTGATGCTATAGGAAGACTCCTGCAAGGACCACTGTCCCTGAGCATCGTGAGGGCTCATATGGGCCCCCCATCTGTATAAGCTCGCATCTGTAGTGATGGTGAGTTCATCGGTTACGCAGAAGAAGCAACCCTTCCGAACCTCCGGGGACCTTCACCACCAGAAGGAGCGTCTGACCACTGCCAGCAAGGATATACTTATTAATGAATAGCTGATCCTTCTTTTCTGAAAGGGAAGCATAAACCATTGCAGGTTGCGTAGATGGAACCTGGCCCAAAGGACAATGTCAATGGTCGAGACCATTTCCCCCAACAATTTGGATAAGGAAGCCAATTGCCCTGAGTCTCTATATCTCTTACCAATTCCTGAAGGCTAGATAACCTGTTATCAGACAGGAATACCTGTCCGGCTTCCAAATCCACCCAGGCTCCCAAATGAAGGATTCATGTAGTGGCGGACAGGTGACTCTTGGCTTCATTAATGGAAAAGCCGTGCGACCGCAGTGCTTCAATTGTAATGGCCAGGTCTCTGTTCGCCGAGTGGGCGGATGCAGATTGAATCAAAATGTCATCTAAATAAAACTGGACCCTAACTGGGATGGAGTGCAAGTGCGCCATCAAGTCCGCCATAATTTTAATAAAAACTCATGGCACAGAAGAAAGGCCAAATGGCAACGCCGTGTATTGGTAATACATTGAACCATAACGAAAACGTAAAAATTTTCGACAGTTTGGCAAAATGGGAACATGCAGATAAGCCTCAGTGAGGCATCTCCTGCTGGTATTCTATTCTGGAGTTGTTGCAACCAGAAGATACTGGAGCGCGCGAAAAAGGATGCTGCGGTTGAAGCGCAAACTGCCCAGGCCGATGACTGGTGGCAACGCTGAAGGACCTGGTCAACCCTGCGGTCTTCATGCTTCAGGAGGTCCTCCTGACCCCCCAGAAGGGACGTGTTAGAATAGAGGGCTGTCACAGGGGCATCCACAATGGGTCAGGCAAGAACCTTCTCCAAGGCCTCATCCACATTGTAGAACCGTCGATCGTTGGCGGTTGGAGCCGGACCAGATGCTGGGGTTGCCCACTGGCCTTGCACTGTATCCACAAAAATTTGTGGCGTTGGAATGGCGTCGGCGTCCACCTTCCATTCCAGGAAAAGCACCTTAGCCGAGGGTGGTTGCGTTGGTGGGATCATGGTGGGGGCCGGGGATCCCCAGTCCAAAGTTGCCTTGGCCTTGGCCTTGGCCAATAGGGGCTTAAACAAGGCAGGAGGAAAAAGGCCCATGAAGGAAGGTTTCTCTGGCTGCGCATCCTCCTCCCAAGAGGTATCCGTCACAGATCTCGCCTTCCTGATTCCAGCAGCAGGCTGGTCTCCGGCTCTGTCAAGGGCAAAGCCTGGGCCATCATAGGAGACATGCCTGGGCGTGCCTCCGGGAGGACAGGGGCAGTTGCGATGGGCGTGGTTCGGATTTGTAGCCCAGCGGCAATACCTTGTCTGATAGCCTCTGCTATAAAACCTTGCGTATCCGGTACCACCGAGTGATAAATGTTATGGGAGGCAATAGAGGTGGCAGTGGTGTCTGCTCCTCAAGGCGGAAACCAGCTACAGTTGGTGTGTAGATGGCTTCTGTAGGCCTTGTTGCTGGTCTGCCCAAATTGCTGCCCCACACCCCGGAGGTGTCAATAGGGAGCATGGGGCTGAAAGGTCCCATTGTGGCCTCCAGGGAAACCTGCCGGGCTGGGGCTTGCAGGGCTCCTGGTGATGGAGACCACTGCCTCGAGGATGAGGGGGCAGCCATCCCTGCAGCCAATGCCTTGGCAGAGGACTTGGGCTTCTTGGCTTTGGTGGCCTTTGAAGTGGAAGGTGTGCGGGCCTTGCCCTTAGGCCTTGCCCGGCCTGATCCCTAACTAGAGGAGGAGGGTGACAACATCAACAAGCCCTGGGAACTCTCCTGGGGGCCTCATCAGGCCTCTGCTGGGCCTCTTCAAAGCCAGGCATAGTAAAAAGGCTTGAATGCAGTAAAACTCCATCCCCTGCTTCAAAAGGCAAGCTACTGAGAAGCAGGCTGCGGCCTGTCCGAATTGCTGGTGATGGCTGAGGTACGCAATGGTTGAAAGGGCCCAGTGACAGCTTCCCTGGCAAAGGTGAAGGCCGGTGGGCAAGTCAGGGGCGCTGGGGCGAATGGTGCGGGAGCGGGGGAAGGCTCCGCAGTGATCTTGAGTCCTTCAAAAGGGCCTGCACGCCTGGATCAAGGGCCTAGCGATCCGCAAGGGATCTAGGCCCGTCGCAATGCGTAGGAACAGCCCCTCGGTCAGCAAATTAAATAGGCGCATCTCCCGCGGAGAGAGAATGTAATCAGCTGTACTGAATCAGACTGCAATAAATGCTGAAGCTGATCTGGCTGGTCAGAGTTTGCAGCAGCAATCACATTCAGAAAGCACACAAAAGTAAACAGGATTCAAAATAATAATAATAATAATAATAACAACAACAACAACAACAACAACAACAACAACAACAACAACAACAACAACAACCCCTCCGAGGAGCTTTACCTTGTTGTGGTGGAGGGGCTTGCACGTTCTAGTGATCCTAAGGGCTATGCTGAACAGGTGCAACCATATCAGACAGGTCTTAGATGAAGGGCCAGACAAAATTTGCATGGTGAATACGAAAAAAATGAAATTTATGCCAGCTGAACCGTCGCCTGGATTAACAAGGGTTCCGTTGGATGCTATGGCTCCTGGGCATTCTGCGCCAAATGAGCTACAGAGCTCAGCTCCCTCTGCTAGGCAACCAGGGCATGGAGCTGACAAGCTACTGGAAGAAAAAGCAAAAAGGCGAAAAATCTGGACTAGGGAAGAAAATATCTCTATTATGGAAGCTTACTATCAATCTGAGCCAGCAAAACGTGGATTTCAAAAACAAATGTATTGGATTTGGAAGGTGAACCACACGGACAGTGATATCCGTGAACAAAGGCTAATGGACCAACGACGTGTAATTCTAAGCCACAAATTTTTCACTACAGCAGAATTAATAGGAATCAAAGAGAAAGCAACTAATAGTCTGAAGAAGAGTAACATCAAGAATGATTTGCAGACTCAAAAGCAAACTGAGGAAGAAAGGGAGGAAGAGGCTGCTGAAGTGAATGAAGATAAAGAACAAGGAAGCATTGAAGAACAAATACCAACAGATAGTGCTCAATTAGCTGAGAAAATAAAGCATCAAATGGAAGATGCTGAAAGAACACCTTTGCCAAAGCTGAACCAAGTGAACCGAAAAGAATTGAGAAAGGTACTAAAAAAGGTCAATGAGGCTTTGTAAACCATTCAAACCACTACATTAGCTGAAACAAACCAGCTGATGTATGCAGCAGCCTTCATAACCACCAAAGAATTGGGTTTGAAAATACAAAAGAAGCAAAGAGGCAAGAAGAGGAAGCCTAAGTGGAAAATTGGATTGGAATTGAAAATCAAAAAATTTCGTGGAGACCTGAGCAACTTGAAGAACCTAAGGTAAGGTTAGCTAAAGAACAAGCAGGTCAAAAGCAGCCTGGAAGCAAGATACGATTTAGAGAATAAGGAGATTGCGGTAGTAATTGAAGAGCTGAAGCAGAGGGTTGTTGCCGTTGCTGAAATGATTAAAAGGTATGAAAACCGAGTAACTCAGTTCAAAGAAAACTCACAGTTCAGGGCAAATCAGCACCACTTTTATGAGAACTTAGAAAGTGGAGGTGGAGTAACAACAAATGAAAAGCCTGATAAAGAGAAAGCTCTGAAATTTTGGAAGAATTTGTGGGAAAACAACAAGAAGCGCAACAGAAATGCAAAGTGGATCAAACAGATTGAGGATTCTATTAAAGTGCATAAAATGGAAGATGTGAAAATAACAAAAGAAAGGGTGCAAAGGCAATCAAGAAAAGTAAAGAACTGGAGTGCACCTGGACCAGATGAGTTACATAGCTTCTGGTTAAAGGCACTTACATGTGCACAAAAGATTGGCAGCCCAAATGAACCAGATCTTTAAAACACCTGAAAATGATGAATGGATGACAACTGGAAGGACATTTTTGATCCAAAAAGATAAAGAAAAAGGAAAGGACCCTGGAAACTATAGGCCAATCACCTGTTTGCCAATAACATACAAGCTCCTTATTGCAAACCAAGTTTATGGATACTTAGAAAGAAATAACTTGCTTCCTGTGGAACAGAAAGGATGCTGCAAAAACTCAAGAGGAACAAAGGACCAACTGCTGATTGACAAGCTAATCCTAAAGAATTTAAAGAAAAGACGAACCAATCTGTTCATGGCTTGGATAGACTATAAGAAAGCGTTTGATTCAGTTCCCCATAGCTGGATCAAGAAATGCCTGGAAATCTTTGGCATCAGCAGCAACATACAAAAATTCATGGAAACTTCAATGAATTTCTGGAAAACAAAACATATGGCTAATGAAGAAGAACTGGGTGAAGTTGAAATTAAACAAGGCATTTTCCAGGGTGATTCCCTTTCACCCCTTCTTTTTATACTCTTAATGCTACCACTAACAATCATTTTGAAGAAGATGAACTGTGGATACAAACTTGCAAAGAAAGGACTGAAAATTTTGCACTTGATGTACATGGATGATTTGAAGCTGTTTGGAAAAACAAAAGCTGAACTGAATTTATTAATTGAAAACACAAAAGAATTTAGCCAAGACATTGGTAAGCAGTTTGGAATTGACAAATGTGCAACAATGGCAACCAAAGCAGGCAAGGTCATAGAAGATAATGGAATAGAACTTGAGAACGAACAAATGATAAAGGCAGTAAAACCAGAAGAAGGCTACAAGTACTTGGGGATTTTAGAGGCCTCTGACTTAATCCATAATAAAGTCAAGGAATTAACTTCAACCCAGTACATTCGACGAATCTGCAAGATTTTAAAGTCCAAATTGAGTGGAGGAAACATCATAAAAGCCATAAATACCTGGGCTATACCTGTGATTCGATACTCTGCAAGAATAATTGACTGGACCCAGATGGAGTTGGACAATTTGGACAGAAAAACGAGGAAGCTTATGACAATGAATCATGCTTTGCACCCTAAAAGTGATGTTGACCGATTATATCTACCAAGAGCAGAAGGTGGTCGAGGACTCCTACAAGTAAAGCAAACTGTGGAAGAAGAAAGACACAACTTGAATGATTACATCCAGAAAAGTGAAGAACAAATAATTAAGGCAGTAAATAAAGGAGGCCTTTTAAAGACAACTAAGTCAAAAGCTGAATATAAGAAAGAAGTAATTGAGAAACGAGCTGAAAATTGGAAAAGCAAAGCTATGCATAGCCAATACTTGAAAAGTATTGAAGGCAAAGCTGACCAAAAACTAACTTGGAACTGGTTAAGATCAGGAGTACTGAAAAAAGAAACAGAAGGCTTTATTTTGGCAGCTCAAGAACAAGCCTTAGCCACAAACTGCATGAAGGCAAAAATTCAACATGTTGCCACCAACAGCAAATGTCGCCTCTGTAGTGAGAAAGATGAGACAGTCACCTGATCAGTGGGTGCAGCAAAATTTCACTAACTGACTACCTACAACGCCATGACCGTGTTGCTAGGATTGTTCAATGGAAATTGTGCCAGACGTTTGGATTTGAGTACAGCAAAAATTACTGGGAACATCAGGTTGAGAAAGTTTTAGAGAATGAGGAAGTCAAGATCTTGTGGGACTTTAGAATTCAGACTGACAGGCACTTGTCCTACAACACACCTGATATAACAATAATTGAAAAGAAAAAAGTATGGTTCGTTGACATTGCAATACCTGGTGATGCACGAATTGAAAATAAGCAGCAACAAAAAATCACAAAATATCGGGACTTGCAAATTGAAGTTGGTAACTGTGGAAGAGAAAGTCATGTGTTATCCCAATTGTGATTGAAGCCCTTGGAGCAATACCTAAGGGACTGCCTTGCTATGTGAAGGTTCTAGGTTTGCCGGACTTAAGCACTCTGACTCTTCAAAGGGCCACCCTGCTTGGAACTGCTTATATCCTCCGATGTTACCTTGACAGGTCCTTGGTTAGGACTCGAGCTGTTGAGCTACCAACCAGCCCCAAAGGCTGTGAATTTCACCAAAGATTAACCACAGATTAATAATATTAATAATAATTGTTAGCAACTCTGGGTTCAGAACCAGTGTTACAACTCTGGTCCCTTAACCAGTGTTAGCAAATAAATGCGGAATAGTGTAATTCACCGGACAGTAAAGAGATATGTTGCTGTAATCCAGTGCTTCTCAAATAGTGGGGCGGGCCCCCCAGGGGGGGTGCGAGGCTCCGTAAAGGGGGGCGCGTTTGACCTCGGCAAAGGATTTAATTTTTTTTAATTTCTAATGCACTTTAAATCTTTTCTGCTACAGTTAATAAAGCTATTCTTTGTTGTAAATTGATCCACATTTCTTTCTTTTTTTATTCTCTTATACGTTAATAAGGATACAGTGTTATGCAGAGGTGTACTTATAACAATTTTATAGACAAATGATACTATTTACAGTCGTGCGGGGGGCGCAAAATGTTTTCTTCTTCCTAGGGGGGGCATGACAGAAAATAATTGAGAAGCACTGCTGTAATCACAAACAAACACTAAAACAGTGATAGTAAGAAAATAGTCTTTACTTTGTAGTAACTAAAATGCTTCTTCTGACCAGTGATTCTAACTTCCAAAGCAATCCTTCACCAAACAGAGTTTATCTTACAGTGATGCAAAACAAAGCCTCCTCACAGCTCCTCAGCACAAGAAATCGAAAAGGGAACGGACTGTGATTCTGAGCTTGCATTATGGTAGAGCTGATAATCACAGCCAATCAGACTTTAAACACAGTTCTTAAAGCTACATAACTCCTTAAGAACATAGGCTCATATATATTGTCAACCCAATATAAGGCTGAATATCCTAATTTAATAATAAGTTACACATTTAATATGTGAATGCAGCAAAATCACACAATGATTACAAAGCTAAACACGACTGAGTTGCTAAATTAATCCACTGGTCATTATATAAAAAATATGGTTTACCTGCATCCAGAAAGTCATGGGAACACAAAGTGGAAAAGGTTATCGAGAATGAGAGGGTGAAGATCTTGTGGGACTTTCGAATACAAACAGATCGTCATTTGGAGCACAACACATCAGATATCACGGTTGTAGAGGGCCGAAGTGTACAGTTCATTGATATTGCTGTTCCGGGAGATGCCAGAGTCGAAGAAAAAGAACTAGAAAAAATAATGAAATATCGTGACCAGGACATCAAAACTACATGGCTATGGATGAAGCATGTCACAGTGACACCCATTGTCTTTGGGGCACTTGGCACCATGTCCAAAAATTTTACTAAATATATCAGCAAATTGCAGCTTCCTGCAATAACACCAGCGGAACTGCAAAAAACTGCGCTACTTGGAACATCTTACATTCTACGAAGGTACTTGATTGATATCTAGGATGCTGGCAGCAAACTGTATCAACCTTTAGTACCAGTCAATAATATTTGCAATGCATTTTTAAATGTTTAGTTGGCCACTTTCTGAATCCATTGATCAATTGTCGGTAAAAAATCTTTTTTCCAGTGTTGAGCAATCAACAACCTAGCTGCTGTAACCATATACAAAACCAATTTTGTTTCCCCTTTAGTAAAATCCTTAATTATACCCAATAAAAACATTTGAGGAATAAATTGTATTCTTTTCTTAAATACATTTTGCATAACCCACCATATTTTTATCCAAAAAGCTTTAACCTTATTGCAAGTCCACCATACATGAAAAAAAGTAGCATCTAAACACCCGCACCTCCAACATTTTGGTTGAATATTAGGATACATACATGATAATTTCTTAGGATCCAATACCATCTATAAAACATTTTATAAAAGTTCTCCCTTAAATTTTGTGACTGCGTAAATTTAACATTCTGAACCCATATTTTTTCCCACGTATCTAGCATAACCGATTCATCAAAATTCTGAGCCCATTTAATCATGCAATCCTTGACCAATTCACTTTCTGAGTCTCTTTCTAACAATACATTATATATTCTTTTAACATGTTTTGGGCCAGTCTCTTTTATCTGCTTGATCAGTTCCACTTCTTTATCCATAAAAGCAACCCTGCAATCTTCTTTCCATCTCTTCTGTAACTGTATATAATGTAACCAATTTAAAGTAATTCCTTCTTCCAACAATTGTTCCAAAGTTTTCAACTGCCATTTGTCCCCATCAGCAATAAGCACGTCTTTATATAAACACCCCCCGAGTGACTTAGTATTTGTAATCCACATGGTGTCTGCAAGATCCAACCAAAGTGGTATTTTATAATCCAATTAGGCCGGTGCTTCTTCCATATTCTCATCAAGGCACTTCGGAGAACATGATTGTTAAACACTTTATCCACCCTATCTTCATAAAAAAGATATGCATGCCATCCCAGAACAAGGTCATGACCTTCTATATTCAACAGATCAGTTTTTGTTTTCCCAAACCAATCTGCTACATGCATCAATACCGCAGCTTCATAATACAATCGAAGGTTTGGGAGTCTGAGGCCACCTCTTTCACGAGTATCTTGCATAATCTTCATCTTTACTCTCGGTTTTTTCTCCTTCCAAACAAATTTATTTAATGTTGCTTGCCATTCTAACAAGATTTTATCTGATTTAAACACCGGTATCATCTGGAATAAAAAAATAAATCTAGGTAGAATGTTCATTTTAATTGCTGAAATCCTTCCAAGCAAAGATAGTTGTAACTTTTTTCATACTTGAAGGTCTTTCTGTAAGTTTTGTATTTCATTCTGCAATTTGTATTCCTAAATATTTGACCTTAGAAACTATTTCGAAACCTGCCAAACTTGCAAGTCTCATTCTTTGAGTCTCTGTCATGTTTTTAACCATCATTTTCATTTTATTTTTATTTAGTCTAAACCCAGACACCATGCCAAATTCTTCTATGATATTTTTCATCTGAATTATTGAATTCAAAGGATGTGAAAGGGTAACAACCAGATCATCGGCAAATGCCCTAGTTCTGTATTCCTTTTGCCTAATAGCTATGCCATTTAAGGAGTTTGAGTCCCGAATTGTATTCAACAAGACTTCCAAGGTTAAAATAAATAACAATGGAGATAATGGGCAACCTTGTCTTGTCCTTTTTTGTATCTCGAAAGTTGTAAACAAATTTCCATTAATAATAAGTTGTGCATTTTGTTGCTGATAAATTGCTCCAATCGCCTGTCGAAATCGTGGTCCCATATCCATCTTTTCCAAAGTCTTGGTTAGAAAATTCCAGTTCACTCGATCAAAGGCCTTCTCCGCATCCAAGAAAACCAGCACTGCAGAGATCTGCTTATTCTTATCAAGATAGTCAATTAAGTCTATGAGTTGCCTTACATTCTCCTTCATGTGTCTACCTTCAATAAATCCTGCTTGGTCATAATGAATAGCCTCTTGGATAACTGGCATCAATCTGTTAGCTAGTACTTTAGCAAATATTTTATAATCTGTGTTCAGAAGAGATATCGGTCTGTAATCCTCTGGTTTCTTAGGGCCATCTTTGTCTTTGGGTATCAATGATATAAAAGCCGCTTTCCATGAGAAAGGTATTTTACCTCCTTGCTGTATATTGCAAAATAGTTCTGTAAGATATTCAATCATTTTCAATTGTAAAGTTTTGTAGTACATTGCAGTCAACCCATCAGTCCCTGGAGCCTTGGCTAGTTTAAATTGATTTATAGCTAAAATAATCTCATCAGCCGTTATCAGACGTTCCAAATTTGCCTTTTGAAGCACGGATATTTTGGTAACCCTTTTTCCTTCCAAAAAATCATCCACTGACTTGTTCTGTATATTGTCCTGTACATATAACTTAGCATAATAGTCCACAAATGATTTTTTAAATCAAATCTTGTTGATATACCGTTTTCCCTCCATACTCAATTCTGTCAATAATTCTATTATTCGTGTTCTTTCTCAAGGTGTAAGCCAACCACCTACCAGGTTTGTTAGCATTAGCAAAGGTGTTATGTTTGGCAAATTGTAAGTTGGTTGCTGTTTGTTCTGATATAAGCATCTGAAATTGATCTTTCAACAGCTTTATCGCCATCTGGAGTGTCTCATCTTTTGGAGTTGCTATAAGTAGCTGCTCCTTCTTTTTTATTTCATCTTCCAATTCTATTCTCTTTTTCTGTCTGCTTTGTTTATGTTTAAAATTCATATGTATCAGGACCCCACGCATATAAACTTTACTTGCATCCCAAACTGTTTCAATGGGAGTACCCTTATTCATATTAAAACTAAAAAATTCCTTCATGTGTTTTTTAAGTTCATCAACATTTTTTTCATATCTGAATAAATTTTCATTTACTCTCCATGACCTCCTTGACCTCTTTCCTAGCTCAATCTCTAACCACACCGGGCTATGATCAGTTAGTGTCCTGGAAAATATCTTGGTTTTCTTAGCTTTGGGAAGTAAATCCGGTGTTAGCAAAAAAAAATCAATCCTTGAGAAGGATTTATGTCTATCTGAATAAAAAGAAAAGTCCATCTCGTTTGGATGTTGTATCCTCCAAACATCTTTTAGTTCCAAGTCGTCTTGTAATTTAAAAAAAACCTGTGGTAATTTGGTAGTAAATTTAGTCATTGTTCTCTTATCTATCCTTGGGGAAATCACTCCATTCCAATCTCCCATAATTAAAATACTCTTAAAATTCCAATCCGAAATTTTTAAATGAAGCATCTTATAAAAGCTTTCTTGTTGTTGATTAGGTGCATATATTCCTACCACCAAAATAGGACCAAAATCTGTATCATGTTCAATTGCTATATATCTACCACTATCATTCGCCTCTATAATTTTAGCTGAAAATCTTTTATTTATATATATCACCACTCCATTTTTCTTTACCAAATTAGAGGCTGCATAAAATGTTCCCAATCTTGGATTCACTAAATACTTCTGATCTTGCAGCCTAATATGAGTTTCTTGAAGGCAAACAACATCATTATTACATTGCTTCAAATAATAAAATATTTTTTTCCTTTTTTGTGGAGAATTCAATCCATTCACATTCCAGGATAAAAGTTTAAGCATCTTTTGGCCTAATCTCAAGCGTTGAGAGCATTTGCTGAAGATCTCTCTCCACAAGACTAATCTTCGGCCCTGCTCCTCCCATAGCTTCAATTTGCTTCTTGCCTTTGTCCTTCTTGGCACATTGTACTTGGGGCTTCCCCTGCTTCTGAGATTCTTGCATTTGTCTATTCGTAGATCTAGTAACACGTTGTTCCACTGGCTTAAGTAATAGCATTTCAATGAGGGTCTTGGACGGTTCCTCTAAGGAAGAACTTAAAAGAAATCCAGAAGGATCCACTTGGGATCCACCTACAGCACCCTGAGCTTCCTTCTCTTTTTGCGTCTGCTTTATTTGTTCTTCTGTCTCTTTCTCAAACAGCCTCTGCTCTAAAACATCCAAATCTGCTGGTGTTGGTGTAGATTTGCGTGGGGGCGTTGCACTTGCCTTCAGTATTTCATAATAAAAATCTCTTGCCTTGTCTATAGTATTCAAACGATACCTCACCCCTTCATATCTGAATATAACACCCATTGGAGCATCCCACCTATACTGTATCTCTCTTTTCTTCGGCTCCACTACCAAAAATCCAAAATCCCTTCTAAACTTTAACATCGCTAGTGGTAGCTCCTTGAAAACACCAATCATATTCCCATCTATATGAAGAGAAGAATAAAAAGACTTCTGCAAAATATCATTTCTAAAGTTTCTCTCAGTAAAATATATCACAACATCTTTTGGTAATTGCCTTTGTAATGCTATACGTGAATTTGCTCTGTAAATTTTATCAATCTTAGCAGAAATTTCATCAGGATCATCCACTTTTAATAACGTGGCCAAAGCATCGGCACAAACTTTTCTTAAGTCTTCTTTAGGATTTTCTCTTGAACCCCTCAGTCTGATGGCGTACTCCATCGATCTAAATTGTATCATAATAATCTCATTATTCATCCTTTGCATATTCCCCTCCATTTCCACAAATTTCAGATCCATTTCCTTTGCTTTAACTTCCACCTCTGAGGCCAATTGTTCAATTTTATTATCAACTTTAATTACAACTTCAGACAGACCCTTGGCCATTGCTTGTATATTTTTATCCAGCTGATCATATTTATCCTGGACCATTCCTTTAAGTTCTTTACTTTCATTAGCTATGAAATTCATCAAATCTTTAAAATCCTGGGGAGTTACTGCTCCATCTTGTTCCGTTGCCATGCTTTTAAACTTTCCCAATTTTCTAAGAGAATGCTCTTCAAAGTGTCAAAATAAGTCAATAAATCAAGTAATGTATTCACTAGCTTTATAGCTTTGTAGCTCTGTTCTCCCTTTCCTCCTCCAACTGTCAGCCAGGGTTAAACAGAGACTGGAATCCACAAATCAGTTAACTTTCGCTTTCTTTAAACTTTCAGCTACAAATTAACGCCATTTTGAAGCCTTTGTTCTAAATCCTTTGTTCTAAGCCCGTGCCATTCAAACTCAGCGCTACTATCGGTTAGAAAAATTCAAACTTTAAACTTAAAATACTTGCGAATATAATAATAATAATAATAATAATAATTTATTATTTCTATACCGCCCCCTCTCCCCACGGGGACTCGGGGCGGTGCACAGGTAGCATAAAAACAATAAATAACAACAACAATAAATAAACAACAAAATTTAAAAACCAATTAAATAAACCCTGTGCTAAAATCCCGATTAAACTAAAACCTATTCTATAAAATCCCAAGGCAAGGAGGCTATCCCAGGCCGGCCAGACGGAAAAAGTAAGTTTTCAATTTAAGACGGAAGGAGCGGAGGTCCGTAGTTGTCCTAATGTCGGGGGGAATATCTTCCTTCTTGGGTTGCCTGGAGCATATTTTAAAGAGTTGTTTACGGTGTCTTGCTCCACTAAGTCCTTAGCGGAGGATCCCAACAGACCGGAGCTTGAAGCAGCTGAGAAGGGGAGCTCTCCTTGCTCGCACCCCAGAGGCTATAAAACCTTATGAGAAGCTTCACAAGGGACTCTACCTGACAGCGCTAGCTCTCTCCTAAATTCCTGAGGAGTTTGGAGTGTCCAAGGCGTTTACGATCTTTTAAAAACGGCTCTACAGGCTGCTGAGTCGGCAAGCTCGAAAAAGCCTGCCCGCGACGACCGCAACTCAACCCGGAAGTCAACTGTCTTGCTTAACAACATAAATATTGGGGTCAGTTGTGGTCATAATTCAAGGACTACCTGTATACAAGACACATAGTTGCATCATTGAGTTGATGAAATAGAAAATTCTTAATCCAAATTTGAATACTGTAGATGAAAATATACTGACGTTCAAGATTCAAGTTCCTAGTAAGAAGGGATTGTGGTCTGGTCTAGACATGGCTATCTTAGTAATCTAAAAATTGCACTAATATTTTGTTTTTAAAATGAACTATTTTTGTTAAAGATTTTCTCTTTAATCCCATGGAAGTAAAGTTTACTTGCCACAGATGGCCAAACTGGTGGATATTGACAAGCTGAGAGTTGGAAACAGAATTCTATAACAGTCAATCTTGCTTATATACCACCATACCACTAGATTGTCCCATTGGGGTCTTTTTTTTATCAGCCTACTAAAGCTCAGAATACCATTACCATCACTCAGATTTTCATTTGGGTAATTATAAAATCAATTGTATTTTATACTCTTAAAGTAAGGTGACCAGATTTTAACATTGGTAAAGCGGGACACCATTGACCGGAGGGGGGGGGGGAGCAGCCTTTCCCGATCCTGCAGCCGCTGCAGAGGCCGCCTCGCCGCCCGCTTCCCTCGCTGGCCAGAGGGCATCTAGTGGGGGGGGGGCAGGCTGACCCCCTCCCTCCCCCCCTGAGCTGAGCACCTGCTGGTGCACCAGGTGAAGACGCCGTAGTGCTTCCCGCTCGACTTGTCCACACATACCACTCAGTCCATGGCAGCAACCTTCTCCTCCTCCACGCCCCCACCGCCTCCGCGCTTCGGGGTCACCCGGCGGGGAGGCTGAGTCCTCAATGGGCCGCGTGTAGCTCTTCTCCAGCCCATTGCTCTCCCTGCTGCCGCCACCACCTGCCGCCTCGCCCCATCCCCCGGTCCACATGATTTAGGACTGCAATTAAAAATCACTGTTAATTTAAACTGTTTTGGAGGATCCTGAAATGGCTTCCGGAATTAAGTGCTTTCCCCCCCCTCCAAATCAGCATCTAATGGGATCTGGTGAACAGCACTTCACACGATCTAAATTTAATTCGTTTTAGAGTCATTCTGAAATCAGAGGGACTTTAAGTCTCTAGCCAGTTACCCTGCTGTACAGCCAGGAGTTGTGAAACAAAGAATCAAATGAAGCGGCGAGAATTGCTATTGAGGTTGACACGGCCTCGCGGGCAGTAAAAATGAGAGCGGGCAGGCGCGTGATTCCAAGAGCTTGTCATGGCAACTTACGTGAGTGAGCTGGAGGTGGCCAAGAAAAACCTGAGAGAACATTTAGGCGAAAATGTGAAGCAGTAAGTGATCATCAGGCGCCTTTCTCCCCCTCCCCCTCTGTTGTTTCTTCGTTAAGCCGTTGGCCGTATTTTTGCAGCAGAGGACCGTTATTCCCATAGTGGCTGGGCGGCGGCCGGGGGAGGGAGCGGGGGGGCCCAGCCGGGTGCAGGTGCTCTGCATGCGTTCAGAGGCGGCCTGCGGCCAGGGCAGCGACATGGGACGCAGGCAGGAAGCGGCGGCCAGAGTGGACTGGCGGGCAGGCGGAAGGGGAGGGCCAGCGAGGGAGTAGCGAGCGAGCAGCAAGGCAGGCAGCAGACGGAGGAGGAGGAGGATAGCTGTGCGCAGTGGAGCTGCAACTGGAGCCCGCATGGCCCTGAACTTTGCACCGCCGCTGCCACTGCCGCAATGCACTGAGAGCGGCTGGCCGGGAGCCCCACCATGGGCGCCGGGCGGGGAGGCGGTGGTGGGGGCTCGTCCTGGGTGTATCTCAGTGCATCGCAGCGGCGGCGGCGCAAAGTTTAGTGCCACACAGGCTCCGGCTGCAGTCCCGCCACGCACAACTCTCCTCCTCCTCCTCCTCCTGCTCTGCCTGCTGCCTGCCTGGCTGCTCGCTCGCTCCTCCCTCGCCGGCCCTCCCCTTCCACCTGCCCACCAACTCGTTCTGGCTGCTGCTTCCTGCCCACACCCCACGCCGCTGCCCTGGCCGTAGGCTGCCTCTGAGCGCATGCAGAGCACCTGCCACCCGCCCCAGGCAAAAATCCCAAAATCGGGACTTTTTAAAAATGCCACGGGACGCAGCACAAATTGTTAAAAATCCCGCCAAAAGCGGGATGTCTGGTCACCTTATCTTAAAGGTTACAGAGGTCAAGAACAGTGGCACTGACAAAATTATGAAACAAGCTGTACAATTATTTAGTTTGCAAATCCTTTTGTGGGCAGAATCCCTACATCCCTGGTCTATGATTAGACCAGTGTTGGCGTACCTTTTCGGCACCGAGTGCCAAAACAGGAGCACCTGTAGGGGAGCACCGGAAATCAGAAGGGCAGCTCGTGGGAAGATCAGTTTCCTGGCATGTGTGCACACGTGTGGAAACTGAGTTTCTGGTTTCTGGCGTGTGTGCGCAAAGACCAGCTGCCCGGTGCATATGCTGAAACCAGAAGTTCAACTTCCCAACGAGCACATGAGAACCAGGGAGCTACTCTTTTAAGGCACTCCTGCACATGCAAAGACCAGCTGGCTAGCGTGCAAATGCATGCCGGAACCTGGTAGAGCAATGTGTAATGACTGGCATGCCCAGAGAGATGGCACTGCATCATGGGTTTAGAATTTTCTGTCTCTGTGTTGCTATCTAGATTTCATCTGAAGCACTGGAGTACCCCCCTTTATTATAAAGCCAGTCCTCAACTTACAGCCATTCATTCAATAACATTTGAAATTACAATGGTCCATAATAAACAGACTTGAGAACCCTATCTAAAGTTCTGACTGTAATAGCACCCTCGAGAGTTATGTGACCACAATTCAGGTAATTGGCAGTACACCTGTCCTTAAGATCACAGGAGTCCTGCAACTCCTTCTTCCCCTCCCGTGGTCTAGGAGTCCTTGGCTAACTAATGTGTGGGCCTCTTCCATGCTCCACACCACTCACAACAGGCCTAGGCCTTCCGGCCCATCTTGCCTTGGTTCCATTTCCTTTCCCTGCAGTTGCTAACAGAACTAGCAAAGGCAATGCTAGAGAGACAATTTTTTTGGAGGTTGGCCAGAAACAGGAAGCAAGCTGGCTGACTTCCTCTCAGAGAATTAATCAGAATTAATAAGCAACTGGATGAAGAATAACAAAACTACAAGGAGGTGAATAGAATTAATGGGACTGTAAAAATGAGAGAGATTGGAAGTTTCAAGAACAAAAGACAGTGTATGATGTGATAAAACAAGAACAGAAAGGATAAAGACATAGAATGAATGGTGTTGTGAATTAGATTTGGCTATATATATTTTTTCTTATGAGGGGCATGGATGCCTCAAAGGCTTTTAAAAAAAAAATTATTATTCAAGTAGGAGGTGGAGCCATTGAGACGTCCTTTAAAAACATTAGGATCATTTAAAAAATATTCAAATAAGCTGTGATTTCAAATATGCTGTGACATGTTGGCAAACTATTGGCATACTGACGATACTAATCAACTCTGGTGAAGATGATTCTTTGAATCTGCCTTGCTGTTCAGAGGAAGAAATCATACCATTTTCATTTTATGAAAAAATATGGTTCTAAATTTCAAATATCTGTTAACATACAGTTTGGTATTTTTTTATTCCTTAAGTTGTTGTCTCTTGTGTGTTTACACTTTTTTCCCCCCCTAAACATTTCTTCATAATTAGAAGAACCTGCACACTATAACATATATAATAGTACTGGAATTCAAATAGGCTCCTACAACTATTTAGAAATTAAAAATCAACATATTCGAGGAAACAGCCTTCCAGAAACTGCTGATTACTATACAGAAGAATACCAGAAAATATTTGGTAAGTAGGAAAATAAACCTCTTGTTTCCTTAATGGGAGAATCACTCATCATTGATATTTTGGCTTTACTAATCATATTTACAGAGATTTAACATCCGGTGTTTTATAACACATACATTGGAGAAAGTTACAATAATAGATGTTCAAATAACATCTTTATGGAAAAACTTAAATAACTATTTTGTTTTCCTTTTTTTCTACCACCAGACAGCACTGCTGTAGTTTCGGATGTTCACCTAAACCTCGTGAGAGACAACTTGTCCAAAAAGTGGAAACACTGCGCTCAGAAACTGGGCTTCAGTGACCCAGAGCTGGACGAAATTGACCACAACTATGAACGGGATGGACTCAAAGAAAAGGTTTACCAGATGTTCCAGAGGTGGCTGATGAAGGAAGGCAGCAAAGGGGCAATGGTGGGGAAGTTGGCCAGAGCCCTCTTTGCTTGCGATCGGAGAGAGCTCCTCAATAAGTTTATCAAAATAAGCCATGATTCTGATAGAAACAACAGCTAAGAAGTCGAACAAAGAGCTGGAGGACTTTGGCTGGGTTGAACATTTTTCCAGAAGACATTTTTGTATTACAAGAAGTTGTTGGTCACGACAAATGCTGCCAGCAGAGCACTACTCTATACAAGCAGAGTAAGGAATCTAATGTAGCGCTTACCCTCGTATGGCTGCTGGAGTCCGGGTTCTCCTGGCCCTTTATTTTTGTGTGGCTGCCGGTCCAACCTGGTCCCTCTCTGATGCACCTCTACTTGCCAGGGTCACACGATGGAGTGGTGGTCAGCCTCCTCTCCGCAGGCAAGTCACAGATGGGGTGGTATTCAGGTGCCTCGTTGGAGCTTCTTCCTCTTTCTCTATCTTCACTCTCTATTGTACTGTCTGCTGGGCTCTTCTTCCCCCGCCTCTGCTTCTTTGTTGTTTCCTCTGTTCTCCCTCAGGTTTGCTTCACAAAAGTCTCTTCTATAATATCCCCTCTTTCCCTTCAGGCTTGGTCTACAGAAACCTCTTGTATCATATTCCCTTTTCCCCTCCTCAGGCTTGGCCTACAGAAACCTAAGGTTGGCCCACAGGTAGCCCACTATCCCCATTTTCCCTTCAGGCTTGGCCTACAGAAGCCTCTGCCCTACAACTCCCTCTTTCCCCTCAGGCTTGGCCTACTGAAGCCTCTGCCATATAACTAACTCCCTCTTTCCCCTCAGGCTTGGTCTACAGAAGCCTCTGCCATACAATTCCCTCTTTCCCCTCAGGCTTGGCCTACTGTAGCCTCTGCCCTACAACTCCCTCTTCTACAACTCCCTCTTTCCCCTCAGGCTTGGCCTACAGAAGCCTCTGCCCTACAACTCCCTCTTTCCCCTCAGGCTTGGCCTACAGAAGCCTCTGCCATACAATTCCCTCTTTCCCCTCAGGCTTGGCCTACTGAAGCCTCAGGTTGCCCCACAGATAGCCCACTATTTCCCTTTTCCCCTCAGGCTTGGCCTACCGAAGCCTCTGCTATACAATTCCCTTTTCCCCCCCAGGCCTGGCCCAACATCCTCTCACCTCCTCACTCTTTCTCCGCCCTCCTTCCTACACCCAGGCAGTTCCCCCCTCCCACTCTCCATTTATTCCCTCCCCCCTGCTACACTGAGATAAAGATCAAATAATGCCAATCCCAAGGGATGTTTTCATAGCACTCCCTAAAAAAAAAGCTACAAATTTGACAATGCTTTCCAGCAGAGAGAGACAAAACATTTTGAGTCTTTTGCTCTATGCACACATGAAACAAAATGGCTGTTTTGTTCTGGACACGGACCTCAACAGGGTTCTTCCACAGCTGAGGGAGAGCAGCAGCAGTGGCTGAGCAGAGGGAAAGAGGACTGCAGAGCAGCTGGGTGAGATTTTGGTATATACCACACTGGGCCTTTAGTGGCAATGGTGGCGGCTGAGGAGAAGGATGAGGGGAGGAAAGGAAAGCACTGGTGAGGCTGGTGCCTGAGATGTTCCATTTTGGGAACTGATAATGGAAATGGGAAATAACCTAGCCCTGTTTGCCTGTCTGGATTTGTTTCATCTAAATGCAAGACAATCAAAGTATTCTGGGCCAAACCATAACTAGCCAGAAATGGTTCATCAGAACTTCTGAAGTGCTATGGACTTTTTATCTAGGTATAAGATGCAATATTTTTTCCTTTCCATGCATACCTCTCCCTGTTTTGTAATATGTCAAATGTTGAATGAATTTGTACAATTTTAATTTTTTAAATAGAGAAAATGGGCATAAGGCTGTTCTCCACTCATCTTGCAAACCAGAATCTCTTCTCAAAAACAAAACTGGATTATCATTCGCTTTCAGTTATATAAAACCTGCAATTGCTTTCAGTAAACTGTGAATCTTAATAGACTAAGAATATAACAGTTTGGTAAGGGCTGATCAGTAGCAGCTTCAGCAACCATCTTAGCAAGGATGAACAATATAAGATCACGTGTGATTTTCTTATATATAAAGGCAAAACATGAAGAATGAGAAACAATTTCCTCTAGAGCAGTGTTGCCGAACCTTTTCTGCACCGAGTGCTAAAATGGGAGCATGTGCATGCGCAGGGTAGTACCAGAAACCAGAAGAGCAGCTCCCCAGCATTCATATGCACGCTGGCTGTCTGGTTTCTGGCATGCATGTGCATGTGAAGACCAGCTGGCCAGTGCGCATACAAATGCTGGAACCCAGAAGAGCAACAGGCAACACCTCACATGCCCAGAGAGATGGCTCTGTGTGCCACTTGCAGCACATGTGCCATAGGTTCGCCATCACGGCCCTAGAGGAACAAAAAATTCAATGCAAAACCAGCAATTCACATAGTTAGTTTTTATGTAATAGTGTCTGCCTTATTTAGTTAGTGACTAAGTACAAATACAAAAGGGTGAGGAAATCTCTGAATTATATATGTTATTTTTGCAGAGCCCTCTGCAGGCAAGGGAGCCATCACCCCAGTTCAACTCCACTGCGCATGCGTGCATTCCTCCTGCCCCAATTTTGGTCGGCAGGGAGGCCTGCTAGGCCCAAAGCGGGATGGTGTGGGGGGTCGCATATGCATGCACGGGAGGGAGGGAGGGAGGGGGGTTGTGCGGCATGCACAGGGGCATGGGCGCACAGGGGGGGTATCATGCCAGCAGGCTGCCTGGGGAATTCTGGGAGTTGAAGTCCACAAGTCTTAAAGTTCCCAAGTTTGGGCACCCCTGGCCGAGAGTATCCCGTGTGTGCACGAGTTAGTTATAAACTTGTTTAATAAACACAACAAACGGTGTAATCCAGTGGTGGGCAAACTCATTAGTCAACAGAGCCAAATATCAATAATACCACGATTGAAATTTCTTTTGAGAGCCGGAAGGTGTGGCCTGGTTTGTGGGAGTGGCTCAGCGGTCATGTGACTGGGTGGGCGTGGTCAACTTGGAAAATGTGAAACTCACTTAACAATGGTCTTGATTAGCAACCAAACTTTTAGGCTCAATTGTGGTCATAAGTTCTTTCTTTCTATCTTTCTCTTTTTCTTTCTTTCTTTCTTTCTTCCCCTCTCTCTCTCTTTCTCCATTTCTCTCTTTCTGTCTCTCTTTCTCTCTGTCTCTCTCTCTCTCTTTCCCTCTTTCTCTCTCTTTTTCTCTTTCCCTCTTTCTCTTTCTGTTTCTCTTTCTGTCTCTCTCTTTCCCTCATTCTCTTTCTCTCTTTCTGTCTCTCTTTTTCTCTCTCCCTCTCTCTCTTTCTGTCTCTCCCTTTCTCTCTTTCTTTCTTTCCCTCTCTTTCTCTCTCTCTCTATCTGCTTCATCTGCCCATCTCTGTCACTCTATGTGTGTGTGTGTGTGTGTGTGTGTGTGTCTGTCTCGCATTCAAGCACTTAATCACTCATTCTGTGTCTCTATCTTTCTCTCCCTCCCTCCCTCTCTCTGTATCTCCCTGTCTCTCTGTGTGTGTCTATCACTCTCTGATTGGAGGGGGAATCAGAGCTTGTCTCTCTCTGGGTCTGTGCCTCTCTGTGTCTGTCTGTCTGCCCGCCATCCCCCACCCCCCCAGCGGAGCCTCCTCAGCCCAGCCTGCTGTGGTTACTCACTGGCTCGCCTTAGCCGGGCTCGCCCGCCCGCACTACTTCCAGTGCTCAGTGTGGGGTGGGGAAAAAACAAAGATCCTCCGGACGCCGGTTCCCTCCAGTCTCCCTGGAAGTAGCCAGGCTCGCCCGCCCGCACTACTTCCAGGGCTCAGTGTGGGGTGGGGGAAAAACAAAGATCCTCCGGACGCCGGTTCCCTCCAGTCTCCCTGGAAGTAGCCAGGCTCGCCCGCCCGCACTACTTCCAGGGCTCAGTGTGGGGTGGGGGGAAAACAAAGATCCTCCGGACGCCGGTTCCCTCCAGTCTCCCTGGAAGGAGCCAGGCTCGCCCGCCCGCACTACTTCCAGGGCTCAGTGTGGGGTGGGGGAAAAACAAAGATCCTCCGGATGCCGGTTCCCTCCAGTCTCCCTGGAAGGAGCCAGGCTCGCCCACCCGCACTACTTCCAGGGCTCGGTGTGGGGTGGGGAAAAAACAAAGATCCTCCGGACGCCGGTTCCCTCCAGTCTCCCTGGAAGTAGCCAGGCTCGCCCGCCCGCACTACTTCCAGGGCTCAGTGTGGGGTGGGGGAAAAACAAAGATCCTCCGGACGCCGGTTCCCTCCAGTCTCCCTGGAAGTAGCCAGGCTCGCCCGCCCGCACTACTTCCAGGGCTCAGTGTGGGGTGGGGGGAAAACAAAGATCCTCCGGACGCCGGTTCCCTCCAGTCTCCCTGGAAGGAGCCAGGCTCGCCCGCCCGCACTACTTCCAGGGCTCAGTGTGGGGTGGGGGAAAAACAAAGATCCTCCGGATGCCGGTTCCCTCCAGTCTCCCTGGAAGGAGCCAGGCTCGCCCACCCGCACTACTTCCAGGGCTCGGTGTGGGGTGGGCAAGGAACGGCGACCCTCTGGATGCCGGTTCCCTCCAATCGCCCGCGGAGCCTCCGCACCCCCTGGAAGTAGATGAGTGGCCGGCATGCCGCCTCGGGAGGCTCCGCGCGGGGAGCGAGGGAGAGAATCAGCGGCTTTTGGGGAGGGTTGCTCCGGCAGGTCCCAGGAGTCCCACCCTCGGCGAGGGTGGAGGAAGAGCCGCACTCGAGGGGCCAAAGAGCCGCATGCGGCTCGCGAGCCGCGGTTTGCCGACCACTGGTGTAATCTATCCTTTGGTTCTGTTCCGTTTGTCGCTGAATAGTAATAGCAGTAAGTCTTATGTACTGCTTCACAGTGCTTTACAGGCCTCTAAGCGGTTTACAGAGTCAGCATATTGCCCCCAACAATTTGGGCCCTCATTTTACCCTGAGGTGGAAGAATGGAAGTCTGAATGAACCTTGAGCCCCGTCAGAATCAAACTCCAGGCCAGTGGCACTCAACCTGGTCCCTACCGCCCACTAGTGGGCGTTCCAGCTTTCATGATGGGCGGTAGGGGTTTTGTGTGATACTGAAGCACTTTCCTTTTTTTAATTTGACTTTCCTACTTTATAAATCACCATTACTGTGAAACCGGTAGGCGATCAGAAAATTTTACTACTAACAGAGATACAAAAGTGGGCAGTAGGTATAAAAAGGTTGACTACTCCTGCTCCAGCCTGTGGGTTAGAGTTCACCTGCAATACTGCAGTCTTAACCACTGTGCCAATGCCTGGGATTCAGAAAAAGGCCCGAAAAGAAGCATGCAAGATTGAAGCCAGTGATAATTGGTGGGTGGGCTCCCCTGCTTTGAGTGAAAAGCCGAAATGGGATTCCGCCCCCTTGCAGCCCCTTTTCCTGAAAGCAAGGAAGGCGGAGCCGCCCAAGACAGAAAAGAAGGGAAATGACTGGAGTCCAGGACGCAGCGCTTCGGCGGCTGCGGCGCTTCTCCTCTCATTTCTCCAGCTCTGCAACGCTGGCAGCGGTCCCGACATCGACGACGGCTGCCTACAGGTAAAAATGCCCCGGCACGGGACAACAGACGCCAGGAACCCGCCTAGCTGCTTAATAGCGCGAGCGAGGTAGCCGAAACCGCAGTGCGCACGCGTGATTGGTCGCAAATGAAAGTCGCGAATGCTTAATATTGTTGGGACAAGTGGAGGTGCAGTGGGGAAATTGGGAGGGAGGGAGCGGAGGTTTATTGCATATATTTAGAGGGCCCGGGGGTTTAATTGCAAACCTGGAGAGGGTTTAGGTCCAACCGAAGCGCTTAGAAGCCTTGCTGCGGGGTGTGTGCTTGTTAATTTGTACACTGTGCGCCTTTTAGGACTTCCATGGTTTGTGATGCCGCGCAGGCTTTCCTTGAATGGAACGAAGTCTGATCATATGAATCCGATTTAAGATCAGATTAGGTAAAAGCCTTGATGCTCTATAGACGTTCTTTAACGGGGGCTCCGCAAACTTCGCCTCGCGAAATAATATATTGGTAATTGGGAAAAGCACCTACAAAGGCTTCAGGAATGATCGCTGGGGAAAGGACAACTGCATCTAATCCTCCCCCCCCCCCCCCCCCCTATATTTTAGGTAAGCAGCTGTCCGGGAGAATAAGATTCTGACCGACTTAATGAAATTAAAATTATTCTTTAATTTAAAAAATGACAGCCTTCCATCCTTCCTTTGACCTACTTATTACCTAATAAAGCAGAAGGGGTTTTTTAAAAGGAGAAATACCCTGAACTATGCACCATAGCATAATAACCTGGAAGCAAGTTGTATAAATATTTCCTGGCAAACACACTACAAAAATTTTTGTAATTAAAATGGGTCTCTATTTACAATATTTTTGGGACATGCCACACCAGATTAAACCAGACTGCTTTTCAGAGATGTCTTATAGTACTGTATCCAAAAATCTAATGCAAAAATAAGATACTTTTAGTCCACAGTGTAGCCATGTGCTAATTAGTTTGCCTCATTATACTTCAGATCAGATCTGCTGTGCATAGGCTACTTGTCTATCAGAGTTGTAGGGCAGGGGTGTCCAAGCAAGCTATGCTGGCTGGGGAATTCTGGGAGTTGAAGTCCACAAGTCTTAAAGTTCCCAAGTTTGGACACCCCTGTTGTAGGGGAAAGGGGAAGACCACAAAGGTCACCTCTTCAGTCTCTTCCTCCAGTGCAAGGAGATCTATGTAACGCACAACCAGTCCCACAACATTCTTAACTACAACCAACGACCTCCAATCCTCGGGAGTCAAACAATTGCACAAATCCTGCTGTTAGGTTTTCCCTGCACCAGCTTAAGTATGCTGTGCTTAGTTGGAATTTGTGGACATTTAATTTACTGCTTTTCACTGCTCCTGGGAATCCGATTCCATTTATTTGACGGAAAAATCTGATTCCTTTTGTTTGACAGAGGCAATCCTACCCTTCCTTCTAAAATTCAGTCAATAATGAATTGAGTGGGAGAATAGTTTGATCCTCCCATTGAACAAACAGAGTTATATTTGGTCTCTGCTCTTTGACCCTCAGGGTTTTGAGCTGGAAATTTAGGACCTAAATACCACTTAGACAGAGTTCTAGAATGAACTTTCTTGCCTGTAGGGCAGTACAGGTAGACCTTGAATTGCAACAACTTGTTTAGTGACTATTCAAAATTACAATGGCATTGAAAGATGTGACTTGTGACTATTTTTCAGAGTTACAAACTTTGCAGCATTCCCTATGATCGTGTCATCAAAATTCAGCTGCTTGGCAACTAGTTCATATTTATGACTTTTCCTGTGTCCCGTTCTGGGGTCCTGTGATCCCTTTTTGAGACCTTCTGACAACTGCAGTGATTTACTTAATAACTGTGGCAAGAAAAGTCGTAAAATGGGGCAAAACTCAAGATATGTCTCATTTGACATCAGAAATTTGGGGCCCATTTGTGGTCCTAAGTCGAGGACTACCTGTATAATAGAACCACCTTGAAATCTTGCCAAAGCAATTCTAGGATGATGAAGGCAAAACTAGTCTTTTTCCCCTTCTTTCCTCTCTTCCTTGGACTAAAGAACCTGTGAAAGGAGCTTTCCTCCTCCTCTGTTAGATATGTCATCACCCCTTCCAGTCGGGATTCCTCTCTATGGGACTCACCCTTCCCAACAACTAATTACACTGAGGGGACATCAGATAGGAAAAACCTACAGTAGATGGTTTTAGTATTGCATAATTTCCAGAACTAAAAGTGTTTAAAACAGCAATACTATGCTTAAGGGCACGTGGGATTCATAGCTCTAAGTAAGTTGACCATGTTGGAGGCATTTCCACATCAAATGCAGATGAAGGACTTTCCCCTCAAATCTTTTGTATTAAAAATATGGAAGTGATTGGGGTAGATTGCAGGGCTTACACCGAAATATAATTTTATTATATTTTATCTATATCTTAAATTATTGTATTCTATTCCAATTTCATTTTAGACTGTATTTTATTCCAATTCAATTTTAAATCGTATTTTATTCCAATTCCATTTTAAATTGTATTTTATAAAATTTCATTTTACATTGCTTTTATCAAATTGTAGTAGTAATTTGTTTCTGGAACTTTGCACTTTGATGTGGCCCAAGGGCTAATCAACAAGTTTATTTGAGAAAACCTGGTAGGAGCAAATTCAGACTAAAGTTCTTATTTGCAAAGGGCTTTAGTGGCTATTGTCGTCTTTTGCACTGTTGGAAGACCTGAAGGTCCGGGTTGGGGATAGAAAACCCAAGGGAAGGTCTGCCTCTGTGATCTAACTTGACTCAAATTTGATGGCACATAATCAGTGGATCAATCAGTATGTTAGTGTGATTAAATATCCTTTCCTAAACTAAAGTCGACAAAAACTGTTGGAACTGCCACTCAAAAATTCCTGTTGGTTTTGATGAGTGGGAATTTTGGAAAACACATTTAGCATATTCTCCCCCCCCCCCCCCATTCCATTCAATTATGTCTGATTAACGGACACTATGAATCCTTTCAGTTTTCTTGGAAGGATTTTCAGAAATGGTTTGCCTGCTTTTGAGGGCTGAAAGAAAGTAACTGGCTCAAGGTCACTCAGCTGGCTTTGGGCCTCATAGATACCTTGTTCCAAAAAATTGAGTTGGAAAGTTGGACTAGAGCAATGTTTCTAAACCTTGGCCATTTGAAGATGTTTGGACTTCAACTCCCAGAATTCTGGGAGTTGAAGTCCAGACATCTTCAAGTTGACATGGTTGAGAAACACTGGACTAGAGCTTTAAGACACAAAAATATACCTCAGTTGAACACACTAGATGGTTGTGAGTGTCATTAAGAGGTAGAAGAGCTGTATACTATGAGTGTCAAACTCAAGGCCCAGGCGCCATTTCCTGCCAGTGGGGTGCTTAGACCGGCCTGCATGGCCACCCTGGAAAGAGTAAAGGATCGGCTCCTGGTGTCTCTGCCAGCAAAAATGAGCTCCCAATCTCAGATTTTGGCTGGGACGGCCTCCTGCAACCTTCTGCCAGTGAAAATGAAGCTCTGGGGAGGCCCTCCCGAGGTCCATTTTCACTGGCAGAGGGTTGCAGGAAGCCGTCCCAGCCGAAAACTGAGATTGGGAGCCCATTTTTGCTTTCAGAGCAACCAGGCCACTACAGGCACCCCTGACACGAGTGACATCAAACTGGCCACGGCCACGACGACCCCTTGAGGTGAAACACAACCCTGCTGTGGCCCTCAATGAAATCGAGTGTCAGCATTCCAGCTCCCACCTGTTGCATTTTATTCGAGATGCTATAAATCTTCAACCAGAAATTTCTTTGCACTTTGAATATTTGCAGAGACACATCATAATCGGCTCATTTTCGCTGATATTTTATGCTGACCAGGTCAGTCGGTGTTGTGAGTCAGTACCCCACACCAGCACCCCATGCTGTGGTTGCTGGTGATTTACTTTAAAGGTAGATTCTGGTTAATGTCAGAATTCCAAATATCATCCAAAATTAAATCAGAGTGCAAGGCAGAGCTATCCTTAAAGTTCCAATTTAATAAGAGAGACATGGTACAAACTGTGGAAACCATGCTGGCATTTCCACCCATCTAGTTCTGGGTAGGTGCAGAGGTGCGGAGACAAAATATGATCTTGGGCTTCTAGAAAGGAATGTTTTATTATGACAACAACACATTCTACAAATCTACTCCTTACTATTCCCCCTCCCATTTACCCACTAATGAAACACCACAGTAAAGAAAGAGAGAGAGAGTGGCAGGCCAGGATCCTAAAAGGAATATGACTGCAGGCCTGACATCGAGTTTGACACCCCTATTATATACAGTGTCTTACTGTGAAGATAATAGAAGAGGGGAGAACTATGTATGCTATTGGGAAGAAAGATGGAATATGAACAGATTGAAGAATTGAAGCTGTCTCTTCCAGCACTGCCATAACTTCAGCAAAAGTAGAAGTGAATGGCGTCCACCTGCACTACCAAAGGACTGGAAATGGGAATCATGCTGTGCTCCTGCTCCCTGGCATGTTAGGTATGGATCTAACACTTATACTATGCCACTGATTTGGAATGGATAATATATGCAAAAACTATATTGATGTGTTTGTCTGAAGATCTTTATAGCCATGCATGACTCTAAAATAATTGCTTTTAGGCAAGACTAATTAACTAACTCTCTGATTAACCTAACTATCCAAATGGACTGAAGGTGAAATAAAATGTATTGGTTTACTTCTGGATGATAGCAAGAGATCTCCAAGGATTTTGATTACTGTTTCCTAAATGAAAGTAAGTAAAACGATAAGAAAAATTCTACCCACCTTGACTGACCTTGGAGTTATTGCTTAAATCTCAGCCTTGATTGTCTCTCAAGTAGAAATACCTGTTAGTTATGTTTGATCCAGGATCAGCCTTTCTCAATCTACGATTCTCAAACCGTGCTTGACTACAATTCCACTGAACTAGCTGGAGATCACAGAATTACAACACTGGAGGAAACCTTTGTGGAAATAATAGCAAAAGAACTAAAAATCCTCTACCCCAGGAACAGGCAACCTACAAGCCTCCAGCAACTCTTTACCCATACAAATTCCAGTAATTCCAATTCCAAACCACATTCAAACTACATAGACACATATCTGCTTTGACTAAAAGTGAACTTCTGTCAGAGCATTTGCAGCGTGACTACTATTAAGAGACAACCCAGGAGCCAAACACAGCACACAGAGACGTAGACATTTAACAGTGGTTTACATGCAACATGTACTTGGTAGCAAATACCTGACAAGTAATCAATCTTCTTCTTAAGTCTACACAGACCACAGCAATGGATACCAGACACAAGGAAGGAGAGACACGCCCTTTCCTGGCTGCCTTATATAAACACCTCTTAAAGTGGTAAACACTTTTGTGGACTCCTTCATAGTCTTCATTTGTCTATAACAATTCATGGCATCGGCCTTACATTTCATCAGCTTTACAACTGGTCAGCTTTTAAATCTCAATACCGTAACAACTTGTTTTAAGGGAGATGTTGTGTTTATAACAAAATGTTGTGTGACCTCAGTAACCATAACCTCCTTTTTTACTTCGTTTACCATTCAATCAATGAGTTTGGTTAGTTTGAGCTTAGCACAGTATATAAAATCTTCCAACATCTAGTACTGTCCCCTACATCCATAAATTGCACATTGCAAACAATAAAAACAGCCTTCCAACTGTTCTTCTGGAATCCAACTCAAGATGCAAGTATTTTTCTTCCTGCTGTTATGCTAGCTACATTCAGGTAGAACACTGCTTAGCTTTCCACTGGAGAGAGAGTGATGTTTTATAGTCTCTCAGCCAGTGGTAGTGAGTTTGTGAGCTTTCTGTCAAGGAAACAATGAAGTAGTGCAGCTGTGGCCTAGAGGTGGAGCTCTCGCCTCCCAATCAAGAGGTTTGTGAGTTCAATCCTAGGTAGAGGCAGATGTAGTGTCCCCTGCTTGGGCAGGGGGTTGGACTAGATGACCTGCAAGATCCCTTCCAACTCTGTTTCAATCTGTTAAGAGAGGATGGTCTCTTTGCTTTCTTAATAGTCAAACAAGAGACATAAAGACACAGGAAGTCCTTAACTTACAACAATTCATTTAGTGACCGTTCAAAGTTACAATGGCACTGAAAAAAGTGAGTTATGACCATTTTTCACACAGCCATTGTAGCATTCCCATGGTCACATGATCAAAATTCAGATGCTTGGCAACTGGTTCATGTTTGTGACAGTTGCAGTATTCCATGGTCACATGATCAGCTTTTGCGACCTTCTGACAAGCAAAGATAATGGGAAATCCAGATTTACTTAAGAATCATGTTACTAGCTTAACAAACACAATGATTCACTTAACAACTGTGCCAAGAAAAATCATAAAATGGAGCAAAATTTACTTAACAAATATCTCACTTAGCATCATATGTTTTGGGCTCAATTGCGGACGTAACTGGAGGACTACCTGTAGTTAATTTGATCATGCTTTTGGGACTTAGTTTTTCTTTTGCATATATTAATAGGCATAAAATAAGTTTCTCTCTTGGTTATGATAACCTTGCAGTGTTTTTGTGTGTTGGTTTAGGCAGCGGTCAGACTGATTTTGGACCACAGCTGAAGAATATGAACAAGGAGATTTTTACTGTTATTGCCTGGGACCCTCGAGGATACGGAAAATCAATCCCTCCAGTCCGAGATTTTCCTCCAGACTTTTATGAAAGAGATGCAAAAGATGCTGTTGACTTGATGCGGGTAAATATGCCTAGGCTTCTTTAAAGCCCGGTTTTGAAACCTTTGATTACTGAGAATTTTGCACATTAAGTTTGGAAATCAACAAGTAGAAACATTAAGGTTGTGCCTTTGAAACTTCATGAGAATGAAGATTGAACCTGTTCAGAAGCAGAATGTTTCTATAGAGGACATGCTGGTTGTTTGTTTGGGTTTTTTGTATCTCCCAAATATGAGACGCCCTTTGTATTTTAACGAAATATTCCCTTTATTAGGCGTGCCAGCAGCCACACTCTCATAGCAGGCTACAAAGTCTCTAAGTGCTGTGGAAAGTGACGCTCGCTTCCTTCCCCCTAAAGTGGCCCCAACCACACCAGGAATCTCGGTTGCGCGCTCTCTCTCTCTCTCTCTCTCTCTCTTTTCCATGTCCCTCCCCCCATCTCCCCCCCCCCCCCCCACTTGCAAAGGAAGTCCTGGAAGGTACGCTTGCTTTCTTCCAGCAGCAGAGATACATGCACACATACTCAAAAGGTGCTACAGATTCCAAGAAGAATTCTGATAATTTCCAGACAGGATTCAGAAGTCCAGGCTAACAAGTCTATCTGGCAAGGAGATAAATAGTTGTGTTCCACACCTATTCATCTCCACCCCCTGCCTTTTATCCCCAGAACTATGGTGGGGCATCGCTAGCATCGCTAGCAGCGGTTGCTCTACCGTCCCAAGGGCCGGCCCACAGATTTCTGCTGCTCTCCTCTCCTCTGCCTTCTACGCATTAACCCGTAAGGCACTTGACCCAGCTGTTCCTCCTCTTCCTCATCAGCCATCTCCAGACCTGGGAGTTGTTGACTCTCCATCTGAGGGTTGATGGACAGCCCAGGCTCTGCCTCTGCCTCTATCAGAATCTGACAGCTCCATTCCCTCTTCCCCCTCAGAGCTCTCTTTACTTTTATTTTATTTTCAATTTATATACACCCTTTTCACCAAAAAGGGACTCAGGGCGGTGCACAGAAAGATAAAACCCCACAATATACAAAATTTAAAAAACAATTAAACCAATACTGCTGTGCTAAAATTGAATAAATAGCTAAAACCATAAATAACGAATTAAAATAGTCCCTAACCTATGTCAGGCCAGCAAGACGAAAGAAATGAGCTTTTACCATCCGATGGAAGAGTCGTAGGTCCGTGATGGTACGGATATCGGGGGGAAGGTCGTTCCAGAGTGTCAGACCCACCACAGAGAATGCTCTTCCCCTGGGGGTCGCCAGTCGGCATTAACCGGCTGACGGCACCCTGAGAAGGCCAACTCTGTGAGAGTGGACAGGTTGAAGAGAGGAATGTGGTAGGAGGCGGTCTCTCAAGTAACCAGGACCCGAGCCATGCAGCACTTTGAAGATGGTAACTACGACCTTGAAGCGCACCGGAAGACCACAGGCAAGCCAGTGCAGCTCGCGCAGGAGAGGTGTTACGTGGGAGTAACGAGAGACTCCCAGAATCCCCCGCACGGCTGAATTCTGCACTAGCTGGAGCCTCCGGGTGCACCTCAGGGGGAGCCCCATGTAGAGGGCATTGCAGTAGTCTAGGCGGGAAATAACGAGGGCCTTGATGCTGGCCCTGACTCTCACGCCTCCTCCTCATCTGATTCCTCATCTGATTCCTTTCCGGCAGCCAACAGGTCATAACAACAAGTCACTGGAGATTTCTAGTCAATAAAGATAGTCCTTGGCTTCCGGTTCCGGCTCCAGCGGCGACGTGCGAGCCTTGGGCTCGCTCGCCGCTTTGTTGCCTTTTCTGCCGGAGGTTACCGGAGGTCTCCCGTAGGGTCGGCTCGGAGGAGACGTTTCTCCTCACGGCGGTGGGGAGAGCGATCCCCTCCGCGACCTAGGTGAGGAGGAACATGCTGCGGGGGGGTTCTCCCTTCGCCAACGGCTGTCGGCGCCATTCACTTTAATGTAGAGGGCTGAGCGGAGGAGATCGGAAGGCTCGCCGGGGCTTCAGCTGCGAGAGAGAGTGAGTTTTAAAAAGACTTTTTCCTTGCTGCCAGCCAGGCTGAACGGACTGGGAGGGGGGTGTTTGTTTCCAAAAAAAACCCCTCGGACTTAAGCGGCACTTAAAAATGGCTTCTCTGGAAGAGAAAGCGGAAATCTTAAATCCGGACTGTCTCTAACAAGGGAAAGTGGTATGCGGCTACTTGCAACATTGTTTCTAGGTCTGGCTGGTTATAAAGAATTTATTTTTCTACTCTCTCCTCTGGGCTCTGAGATGGGCGGTGGAAAGTGGCTTCTCTCTGTCCCTGCCTGACTATTTTAATCATGGAAAATTCCCAGCGTCTCTTTACAAGTGGGACTCTCTCTGGATATTAATGAAGAATTTTTTTTCTTGTTGGATTTGTGATTCCTTTCTGGATTACCTTCGTTATTATAACTATTGAGCTGGAAAATTGTCTCTCTCTTGGTTTCTGAATTTTACAACATTCCAACCTTGATCTGAACTTTTGGCTCCCGGCTAGTCTCACCAGCCCCACCCTGAAAACGCCATTTTGGCTGGCACTGACTTTAACAGATAATCATGGCTCAAGAAACAGCACTGGCAAGTTTAGAACAACGGCTGGCTTCTCTTGAAACTGTTATACAAACTTTGGTAAATGAAATTCAGGCCCAGAGGGCTGAAAACATCAATTTCAAGAAGGAGCTATTGGATACCAGGAACCAGGTGCTGGAAAACACACAGAAGACTGAAGAATTGGAAGGGGGGTTGGTGGGGGTTAAGGGAGAGATTAAAAATGTTACTAAAGAGGTTGGGGAAATAGATGGGCATGTGTCTAGGATTGATATGGAAAGAATGACATATTTTTTGAGATTTCAGAACGTTGTAGAGGAATCTGGTGAATGCCTCCCTGATCTTATGAGTACAATTTTAGCAGACTATTTACAAAAACCTAAAGATGAGATCAGGGGGGACATTTACCTAGCTTATAGAATTAACTCAGCATATGCCAGGATAAATGAAGTGCCTAGAGAGATACATGTGAAATTTGTTAGAAGGTCAACCAGAGAGGAAATCCTGAGGGCGCAGAGAGAGAACCCTTTAATTTACCAACACAAAAAGGTCACTATCTTGAAGCAGATTCCTAGAAAGATTCGAGATGCAAGACGGAAATTTTCCTTCTTGTCTAAAACATTGTTTGATCATGGGATTTGGTTCAAGTGGGTGACACCCGAAGGGATGCTGGTGTTCTGGGAAGGAGGAAGAGTGAGGATTAAAACAGTTGTTGAGGCGGAAGCCTTTCTTAAAAAACATTCCTCTGCCCTGGGGGAAGATCCAGGGGGGACGGAGGGGGCCACGGCCCCGCCCGCTGGGGGCCAGGGAGGAGAAAAAGAAGATACAATAGCCAAGAGACTTAGATCGAAAAAATAACTTTGCCTTGATTTTTCTGAACAATTTTGTATAATATTTTCTGGATTTATTGTAAATGTCTGACAGCATGGAACTGAGAATTTAGGTATATGTACTTGCTTTTACCTTGTAGTGTTATGAAAAATGCTTTTTTTTTTGTTATTTTTTTATTGTGTATTTTGAGGTCTCGGAAGGGCCGACGACTCTGACGTGAATGCTTTCAAAATTTCTTTGTATCCCTTACCCTACCCTATAGAAAAATGTAAAACCAATAAAACTTTTTCAATATAAAAAAAAAAAATAAAGATAGTCCTTGGTTAACAATGGCCATTTGGACTGGAATTGCTGTCATTAAACAATGCAGTCATAAGGTGCATTGTTACATGACTGCATTGCTTAGCAGTAGAAATTCTGGTATTCCTGGTTGTCATCATTAAGTGAGTCACTGTGGGTCATTAAGCAGGGACATCATGTAGTCACCATTGGCAGCATTCTGAGTTTGTCAGAAATTGGCAAAGAAAGTCACAAATGGCAACCACTTGTGTGTAGGACATCTGGGTGTCATAATTGTAAACTCGGCATTGAGCACCTGGATCATGATCATATGACCACAAGGCCACTGCAACATCTGTAACTCCAAGGAGTAGTCATAAACATCTGAAACTCCAAGGACTAGTAATAAATATCACTCATTCAGCGTTACAAGCTTGAATGTTGCTGAACGAGTAGAGGTTGAGAGAAAATCACCTATACTTCAGAAGTGGCTTGCCATTGCCTCCTTCCTAGAGCTGAGGAAGAGTGACTGGCACAAAACCAGGTGGGCCTAGAACTCCTACCTCCTACCTGTCGGATCGACCTCAGTTTGTGTTGACTGGAGGACAGGGATCGACCCCAAGGCCCCTCACTTGTGGGGTGCCCCGGGAGTTGGTTCTCTCGCCCCTCCTGTTCAACATATAAATGAAACCGCTGGGTGAGATCATCCATGGTTTCGGGGTACGGTATCATCAATATGCTGATGATACTCAACTTTTCATCTCTACCCCAAACCACCCAAACGAGGCCCCCAACGTGAAGTCCTGATGCCTTGAGGCTGTGCGGATCTGGATGGGGATGAATAGGCTCAGGCTCAATCCCTCCAAGACTGAGTGGCTGTGGTTCCTGTCATCCCGATTTGTTCACCTTGTTCCCTCTTTTGTGATAGGGAGAGAAACTTTAGCCCCCTCAGAGAGGGCCTGCAATCTGGGAGTCCTCCTGGATACACAGCTTAGCTTAGAAGAACACCTGACAGCCATGACCGGTCCAGAATGCGGCTGCGCGGGTTATCATGGGGGTACCTAAGTGCTCCCATGTTACACGCGTTAGGCGGCCTGCACTCGTTGCCGGTTGTTTTCCGGGTGTGATTCAAGGTACTAATTATGACCTTTAAAGCGCTCCATGGCTTAAGCCCAGATTACCTGTAAGACCACCTACTGCCACTGGTAGCCTCCCACCATCCAGTACGATCCTACAGAGTTGGCCTCCTCAAGATGCCGTCAGCCAGTGTCGGCTGGCGACCCCCAGGGGGAGAGACTTCTCTGTGAGAATGCCTTCCCTTTGGAATGAGCTGCCCCCGGAGCTTCGCATAATTCCCGACCTCCCTTCCTTCTGGTGTGCCCTAAAAAGCTGGCTTTTTCAGCAAGCCAACCTGGCCTGAACAAAATAACTTATTAATTTTAATTGCTAATTTATTTTATTTTAAATCTAATGCGTAAATTGTTAATTTATTGAATTCTTTATTTAATCTTTTTAAAACTTCTAATCTTTTTAAAATAAATCCAAAAATCCAAATCCAATCCAACTCATGGTCTCCCATTTTCTAGCCTACTGTCCACTGAACAAATGGTGTTTGCAACAAGTCTCTGGAGTTTTGGCTGTCCAGCATTCCCGCAGTCACATGATCACAATCTTATTTATTTATTTATTTGATTTATAGACCGCACCCTCTCC
Organism: Rhabdophis nuchalis; assembly: GCA_039707465.1. Classification (NCBI taxonomy): domain Eukaryota; kingdom Metazoa; phylum Chordata; class Lepidosauria; order Squamata; family Natricidae; genus Rhabdophis; species Rhabdophis nuchalis. The sequence continues at coordinate 146,806,875 of CM077645.1, forward strand.
CTGGAGGGACTCGGGGTGGTGCACAGGACATTAAAAGCATATTATAAATACAACAGTACAATATTTAAAATCAAATTAAATAATTACCCTGCGCTAAAATTTTAAAATCTTAAAACCCTTAACACTGTTTCCCTATAATCCCTATTAAAACAATTTAAATTTATACTACAGCCTAGGATAGGATAGATTAGGCCAGGCCGGCCTGATGAAAGAAGTTTTTAACTTTTGGCGGAAGGAGCGGAGGTCCGTTCGGGGGGTAGGTCGTTCCAGAGGGTCAGGCCAACCACAGAGAAGGCTATTCCCCTGGGCGTCGCCCGCTGGCATTGCCTAGTGGACGGCACCAGGAGAAGTCCCTCTCTGTGGGAGCGAATCGGCCGCAGGGATGTATGAGGCAGAATGCGATTCCGCAAGTAACTAGGTCCCGTGCCATGGAGCGCTTTAAAGATGGTAATTAACACCTTGAAGCACACCCGAAAGGCCACAGGTAGCCAGTGCAGCTCGCGCAGGAGTGGTGTTACGTGGGAGAACCTAGAGGCTCCCAGAACTGCCCGCGCGGCCACGTTCTGGACTAGCTGTAGGCTTCGGGAAGCCCCATGTAGAGAGTGTTACAATAGTCTAGACGGGATGTCATGAGCGTGTGAGTGACTGTGCGAAGGGCGTCCTGATCCAATAAGGGATGCAATTGGCGTACCAGGCGAACCTGGTAGAACGCCCCCCTGGCCATGGCCGTCACTTGATCTTCCATGGACAGCCGGGTATCCAGGAGGACGCCCAAGTTGCGTGCCCTATCCATGGGGGATAGATGTTCACCCCCCTATGGCCAGTGATGGAATAAACTGGTTGTACCGGGACACCAGAAACCACAGCCACTTGGTCTTGGACGGGTTGAGTCTGAGTCTGTTCCTTCCCATCCAAACCCACACGGCTTCTAGACACCAGGACATCACTTCGACGGCATTATTGGGGTTGTTTGGGGTAAATTCGTACAGCTGTGTGTCATCAGCGTACAGGTGGTACTCTACCCCAAAACCACGGATGATCTCACCCAACGACTTCATATATGTGTTGAACAGGAGCAGCGAGAGGACCGACCCCTGAGGCACCCCACATGTGAGGGGTCTCGAGGTCGACCTCTGCCCTCCTGCCAACACAAATTGCAATCGACTGGAGAGGTAGGAGGAGAACCAGCATAAAACGGTGCCCCTCACCCCCAACCCCTCCAGTCGATGCAATAGGATACCATGGTCGATGGTATCGAAAGCCGCCGAGAGATCTAATAGGACCAGGATGGAGGAACAACCTCCATCTCTGGCTCTCCAGAGATCATCTACCAATGCGACCTATGCCGTCTCAGTGCTGTGTCCGGGCCGGAAGCCGGACTGGCGCGGGTCCAGATAAACCATTTCCTCCAGGTGCTGAGGAAACTGTTGTGCCACCACACTCTCTACAACCTTCACCAGAAAGTGAAGGTTGGAGACCGGACAATAATTTACTAACAATGCTGGGTCCAGGGAAGGCTTCTTGAGGAGGGGCCTCACCACCACCTCTTTCAAGACGGCAGGCAAGATCCCCTCACTCAAAGAAGCATTCACTATCTCCTGGAGCCAGCCTCGTGTAACCTCCCAGGATGCCAGTACAAGCCAGGAGGGACACGGGTCCAATAAACATGTGGTGGCTCTCTGTCGCCTACGTAACCTGTCCATGTCGGAAGTAACAGAGTCAAACTCCTCCCACAAACTTGTCTCAAGACCTGCCTCGGGTAATCCCTCCAGACTACTTTCAGTGGAGGCCAACTCGCTTCGAATCTGAGCAATTTTATCCTGCAGATACTCTCCAAATTCCTCTGCTCTGCCCTGTAGAGGGGCTTCCCACGGCCTCTGTTGAAGGAGGGAGCGGGTCACCCCAAACAGGGCGGCAGGATGGTTATCTGTGGATGCAATGAGAGTGGCACAATGATGACATTTGGCCACTCTTATCGCCACAAGGTAAGTTTTCAAATGGGCTCTCGCCTGTGTTCGGTCAGATTCAAACCGTGTGGATCTCCATTTCCTCTCTAGGCATCTCTTATGGCGTTTCATCACCCTCAACTCCTCGGTGAACCAAGGAGCCTGGGTGATTCGACGCCACATGAGAGGCCGCAAGGGCGCGACCCGATCCAAGGCCCCCGTGGCTGCGGTACTCCATGCCGACACTAGGTCCTCCGTCGGGGCGCGGGTCAGGGTCGCAGGTAGTGGGCCAAGCTCCATCTGGAACCTTTCCAGGTCCATCAGGCGCCTGGGGTGGAACCATCTCGGAGTTGTAGGTTCCGCCTCCCCGCGGTGGGGTGTAGCGGTAGGAAAGTCGAGCCGGAGAAGTGAGTGATCCGACCATGACAGGGGTATAATAGCTAACTCCTCTATGCCAAGATCACTCGTCCACTGACCAGAGACAAAAATCAGATCCAGCGTGTGTGGGGCCCTGAATTACCTGGGTCAGGTCCATGGCCGTCATGGAGGCCATGAACTCCCAAGTTGCCTCGGATGTCTCGCCTACTGATGGCAGGTTGAAATCCCCCATGACTAATAGTCTGGGGGTCTTAACCGCCACCTCAACGATCACCTCGAGGAGCTCGGGCAGGGCTGCTGTTACATAGCGGGGAGCCAGGTATACAATCAGCAAGCCCAACTGCCTCCCTAGGCCCCACTTCACGCAGAGGGACTCACAGCCGGTGGTCTGTGGTACATTGGTCTCTCTTGGCTGAAGGCCTTCCCTAATAATAACCACCACCCCCCCCCCACACCTGCCTAGGGCCTAGGGATGAAACGCACGGTAACCTGGCGGGGACATTTCCATGAGAGGTAAACCTGCCTCATGGCCCAGCCAGGTCTCCGTGACTCCCACCAGGTCCAGCTCCCCCTCCGACACAAGGTTGTTAATGAGGGGGGCTTTGTTGGCCACGGACCTGGTGTTGCATAACATCAGCTTAGGGCCCTGGCTCTGTTATCCCTGACCACCTAGATTGTGGGGGTTGGGGCGCGTGACCGCCCGTAGCCAGCGGCCCCGCTCCCCCAACCGGTGATGAAATCCTAATCTTCCATCGCACCTATCTCTCCCCACGACTGTTTGGATGGATTTAAAACCCTCTCCTGGGACGACCGATGTTCCCCCCCTGTCGGACCCACCCGCTTCCTTCTTGGCTCCGCCAGCCGGCTTGGCACTATTTCCACCCTCAACCTGACTGAACCCTCCCTCCTCCCTGGTACCCCCTAAAATGCGAATAACAAATCTAACTAAAAAAAACCTGAGTCCACGCTTCACCCACCTCTCTGGACTAATTAATCCCTCATTAAGGTGGGCCCTCGTTAGAGCGGAGGGCCACGCCTGCAAGAGTGGGGACTCTCGCAGTGATATAAGGTCTGCCCTTGAGTAAATGATGAAATATAAATATTAAATATAAATATAAATATAAAATGGGTCACATAATTATGGAGAACATTGTTGGCTACATAGATATTTAAGATGGATGTTTAAAAATTGATATTAAAATAATTAAAATAAGTTCACATTAAAATAAGTTCACATGCTCCAGTGAGATATAGTCCGGCTCTTACAGTTCTTAAAGCTCTTGCAATCATGGGTGATAAGATAGTCTGTCCGAGTAGGGTATAATGGGGTATAATCTGGAGGTAGGCCCAGCCACCCATTTTCAATCCAAGTCCGCAGGCCTTAGATGTTTCCCAATCGAGGCCTAACTCTCCTTCGCCTCATGGGCCTCATACTCATACCAAACTCCAGCCTTCGTGGCCTCCGGTTCTTTTTTTTTTTTTTTTTTTTTTTTTATTGAAAAAGTTTTATTGGTTTTACATTTTTTAACAGGATAGGGTAATGGTTACAAAGAAATTTTGAGAGCATTCACGTCAGAGTCGTCGGACCTTCCGAGACCTCAAAATACACATTAAAAAAGTTAACATAGAAAACATTTTCCATACCACTACAAGATGGAAACAAGTACATTTACCTAAATTCTCCCTTCCATGCTGTCAGACATTCACAAAAAGTCCGGATAGAAATATTATACAAAATTGTTCAAGAAAAATCAAGGCAAAGTTATTTTTTTGATCTAAGTCTTTTGGCTATTGTATCTTCTTTCTCTCCTCCCTGGCCCCCCGCGGGCGGGGCCGTGACCCCCTCCGTCCCCCCTGGATCTTCCCCCAGGGCAGAGGAATGTTTTTAAAGAAAGGCTTCCGCCTCAGCAACTGTTTTAATCCTCACTCTTCCTCCTTCCCAGAACACCAGCATCCCTTCAGGTGTCATCCACTTGAACCAAATCCCGTGATCAAACAAGGTTTTAGACAAGAAGGAAAATTTCCTTCTTGAATCTCTAATTTTTCTAGGGATCTGCTTCAAGATAGTGACCATTTCTCGTTGATAAATTAAAGGTTTCTCTCTCTGCGCTTTCAGGACTTCCTCTCTGGTTGACCTTCTAACAAATTTCACATGTATCTCTCTAGGCACTTCATTCATCTTGGCATATGCAGAATTAATTCTATAGGCTAGGTCAATGTCCCCCCTGATCTCATCTTTGGGTTTTTGTAAATAGTCTGCTAAAATTGTACTCATAAGATCAGGTAGGCATTCACCAGATTCCTCAAGAACATTCTGAAATCTCAAAAAATATGTCATTCTTTCCATATCTATCCTAGACACATGCCCATTTATTTCCCCCACCTCATTAGAGACATTTTTAATCTCTCCCTTAGCCCCCTCCAGCCCCCCCTCCAATTCCTCGGTCTTCTGTGTATTCTCCAACACTTGCTTCCGGGTATCCAATAGTTCCTTTTTAAAAGTACTATTTTCAGCCCTCTGGGCCTTTATTTCTGATATCAAAGTTTGCATAGAGGTTTCAAGAGAAGCCATCCTTTGTTCCAAATTTACAAGTGCTGCTTCTTGTGCCATGGTTAAAAGTTAGAGTCACTGCCACCAAGATGGCGTTTTCCGGGTGGGGCTGGTGGAGCAGATCAGGAGCTCAGTTCAATTCAGGGCTGTGAAGTTGCAAACAATTCAGAAACCAAAAGAGACACAATTTCCCAAATCAGCAAATAGTAATAACGAAGGTATTCCAGAGAAGAAGTCACAAATCCATCAAAAGAAAGTTTTTTTCAAAAATCCAGAGAGAGTCCTGCTTTCAAAGAGACGCTGGAAATTTTCCTTAGTTGAAATAGTCAGGCAGGGACAAAGAGAAGCCACTTCCACCGCCCATCTAGCCAGAGGGAGAGAGTAGCAAAAAAAAGAATTTTTTAAGCTCAGCCAGACCTAGAAACAATGTTGCAGAAAGTCACAATCCACTTTCCCTTGTTAAAGACCGTCCGGAGTGAAAGTTTCCGCTTTCTCTTTGCAGAGAAGCCATCTTAGCGTGCCGCTTAAATCCGAGGGGTTTTTTTTTTAAATTAAACAGTCCGTTCAGCCTGGCTGGCAGCAAGGAAAAAAAGGTGTTCTTTTAAACTCACTCCCTCTCGCAGCTGAAGCCTCGGCGATCCGCCCGACCTCTCCGTTCAGCCCTCTCCATTAAAGCGAATGGCACCGACAGCCGTTGGAGAAGGAAAAAACCCCCGCTGGCATGTTCCTCTCCTCCTAGGTCGCAGAGAGGAGCGCCCTCCCCACCGCCGTGACGAGGGCCGCTCCCTCTGAGCCGACCCTACGGGAAACCTCCGGTAACCGGAGAGTTTCGCCCCCCTGGGGGGGCAGAAAAGGCAACAAAGCGGCGAGCGAGCCCTAGGCTCGCCCGTCTCCGCTGGAGCCGGATACCGGAAGTCGTGGCCTCCGGTTCTGACCACCCCGGCCTCAGTCCGTCGACTCCAACGGCTCCGAAGGCTCCGGCGGCTGGGTCCTTCAGGCCTCGGCCCAGGTCTTAAAAGGACTCTTCCGGCCTCACGTCCTCCCAAAAGGCCCGGGGCCGGCCGCTCTTCCACCTCCCGGCCTGGCCAAGCCTGGCCGAAGGCTCCAGCAGCTGTGCAATATCTCACAGGACTCTCAGGCCTCGGCCCCGCTCTTATCATGTCTCTTCCGACCGACCGGTCTCAACTCCTCCTAAAGGCCTCGGGTCGGCCGCTCTTCCACCTCCCGGCCCGGGCCGGCCTCTCCTTGATCTCCAACGCTCTCGGCTCGACGCAGCTTAGCTGGTCGTTCCAGCACCGTTCTGGCTCAGGCCCTCCACGTCCTCCCAGCCTCCGGCTCAGAATCGGCGTCGGCGTCCATCACATCCGGCCGGCACACCCGGCCGGCATCCTCACCTGGCGTCCTCATCATTTTCTCAGCCGCTACCTCACCCGGGGAGACCACCCGGGTCTCGATTGACTGCCAGGGTGAGCAGCTCACTGGGCCTGGCCCTCAGAGATGGGCAGCGGGCCGGGCAGCATGTTCTTAGGGCCAAGGAGCTCCACGACCCAACTTCGCGCATGCGCAGTACTCTGGGAGCTTGGCAATCGATTTGCCTTTGCAACCAGTTGCTGTGGCCCATGATCATGTGATCGTTATTTGCAGCCTTCCCTGCCAGCTTTCCAGAAAGTTAATAAAAAATCAGGAGGAAAGGTTGCGAGTCACTGGAATAAGTCTTCCCCCTGCACCTTCTCTAGCCTCTTTGCGTTTGTGCCATCCTGACCCTTTGTGTACCTTTCCTGACCCATACCAACTCCCATGTGCTCTTCCTGGCCCTTGCTGTGCCCCTAGTACACCTTCTCACACCTCCTTGTTTCCTCCCCAACAATGGCCAATTACCTGCCTGTCACCCTGGGACGTGCAACTTGCTGCTTCCCCATAGATTTTTTCCCCTTATGGGATGCCTGTTGGAAGTTTCCTTGCCTGGTGACTGTGGGATTCAACTAACAATGGTAACCAAGACTGCAGGGATTGCTGTAACGAAAGCAATGTGGTCAGGTTTTATGACCTCATTACTCAGCAGTGTGGCCCCATTTGCCATTGTAAGTCAAAGACTACCTGAAAACCAAACTGGCTCTTTGGAGTTGTCAATCTTGGCAACTTGAAGATGTGTGAAATTCAACCTCCAGAATTACTCAGGGGGGGGGGGGGTGTTAAAGTCCACATATCTTCAAGTTAACAAAGTTGAAAAATGCTGCTCTAGAGAATATGCTACCACACTGGAAACCATTGGTATTATTCTACTTATTCACATAGATTGAAGAGTTGTAAGAAAATTATTGCAAGAGCAGTGAAAGAGATAATGCAATCTCCTTGTGGGTGATCCATTCTTCTACTGGTGTTTCCAGATACAAGGCTCCTGCTATCATTTGAATGCCCAGTGGTCATTGCAATCTAAACAAAATTGCTGATCATTCTTGTGGTTAGTATTCTTTAATATGAATATTATGTATATATTAATATATATGATTCAGTAATATTATTCAAGAAATATACTGGGCTTCGTTGCAACAATTTAGCCATGTTAAATTCCTTTTATATCAGTGAGAAGGTATTTCTTTTGAGGAATCGGTTAACTTTAGGCCAAGCCCCCCATTCACGAAAACGAATTATTTCCAATCTGTATCCTTATGCTCAAGAAGGCACGGACATTTCAGAAGTTCTCCTTGTTGGGATGGAGTGATGGTGGAATAACCACACTTATTGCAGCTGCAAAATATCCAGATTTGATCTGCAAAATGGTGGTGTGGGGAACCAATGCGATTGTTACAAAAAAAGGATTTGAACATTTACGATGGTATGTATCGGAGAACATCCATGACAATGAATTAATTCCAATCTGTTTCCTTATGCTTAACGAGGCACTGAAATTTCAGAAGTTCTCTGTGTTGGGATGGAGCGAGGGTGGAATAACCACACTCACTATTACTGCAAAATATCCAGATTTGATCCACAAAATGGTGGTGTGGGGAACCACTGCAAATATTACAGAAGAGGATTTGAAATTTTTCAATGGTATGTACGGTGTTTTCCGGAAAATATGGGTCTTATTTTCCTTTGACCTATAAAATAAGCACTTGGCCTTATTTTCAGGGAGGTCTTATTATTTTTGAATTGCAGGGGGTGGCAGGCATGGTCACCTCATGGCTGCTGCTGTGTTGCAATATTTTCTAGGAGGGCTTTTTGGGGGGAGAGGGCTTATTTTACCACATGCATTCAAAAGCCCGATTGGGCGTATTATCCGGGGAGATCTTATTTTCAAGTAAACGGGGTACCTGTCAGCCATTTGAGGTAGTCCAGACAAGAAACCAAACCAGGAGTAGTAACACTACTTTTATTGAAAGGTCATACAGTAACTGCTAAAGAGACTGGATAGGAAAAGGGTCCAAATGTTGATTCCTTTCTCTAAGGAAGTGTTTGGTTTGAACAACTCCCTTACTAGGCATCCTTTGAGTTCAAATGTGTCCCTGTGATCATTCATTTGCATAGCTCATGAGTTTCATAGAGTTGTCTGTGTAATTTTGAAATATGAAACTGTACATTCTGTCCAACACCACTAGATATAAAGTCCTTTTGTACCAATTTACTGGGTGGCTGAGCAGGAACTAGGCAACATTTTCCATGTTCAAAGAGTTAAATCAAAGGGATCCAAATGCTTTTTCTGAAGCTGCGTAAGGCTTTAGGTATAGAATCCTGAAATATATTACACCACCAACCAAACTATTGTAAAGGGATATAAGAGCAGCTTTGGGGTTTGCTAAAGCTAGTTATTAGACTAAACGGGGGGAAATGAAGTATGGATGGGATTTACTATATAGGCATCCATACAAACCACAATCATCCAAAAATAAGGAAATATCACAAACCTAACCCTGAGGTAGACATAATAGGTGGTTTCCATTGTGATGTCACAATACATGTTTTGACATCCCCTTGCAGATGCCTATAGGTAGGAAGAAAATTATGTCTTCATTTATAGTCTCAATGTAGAAAGTGACAGGAGGCAATATATATTCTAATTAAGTAAATTTCATTTTGTACTTGGAAATTGCGGTATGTGATGAGACATATTGAGGTATGAGGGATACGTGATGAGTAACATTTGTCCTCCTATGGTAAGTTGTCCAACAGAGAATGGTGAGTTATCTTGTGGCGAGTTGGCCATGGTGCATTGTTATAGACTCCCTGTGCTTATATTACATATTTATCTAAATATTCTACAGTGACAATTGTTCATTGGAGTCATTAGATATCCTGCCTTATAGTTCTCAATAATATAGAAATCTGTTAAACCTTTCTGCCTATTACAAACAACAGTTCCAATGCAAATATTTCCAAAGAGATAGTCATATTTTACAGAAGCAACAGTAACCCCAGAGAGATTTTTAGTGCCTGAAGATTAGAGGGAAAAAATCTTACTAAAGCCGATCATAAACTTCTATGGATCATATCCAAGTAATCAGATGATAAGACCATAATTAATTGAATAAATTGGACAATCCAAATTGAATAAAGAGGTTTTTGCATTTAACCTCTTCAAATACGCATTGGTTCATTCAGTTCCTCAGAACATACATTTTAAGAATAATACAAAATATATAAAAATCTCAATTCAGCAGCCAACATATCAAAATATGAAGTATACCTTATGCATTTAAAGAGTCCCAAATTATTTTCTAGCAATTTAATCATTTTTAAAATACCCTGTGGGTTCAAAGTGCTCAGACAGGCATTTAAAAATTGCATACCAGGTCAGAGACAATACTGAGGGAAAACTACATCTTATCATTACCTACAGGTATCCGCGATGTTTCAAAATGGAGTGAAAGAACAAGAAAACCTTTGGAAGAAATGTACGGACATGAATATGTCAGCAAAACGTATTCAGCTTTTGTAGATGGAATCTCCCAGTTCCTGAAAAACCCAGATGGTAAGAACCTGGAACTTTAACAGATTAACAGAGTTGGAAGGGACCTTGCAGGTCATCGAGTCCAACCCCCTGCCCAAGCAAGAGACCCTACATGTGCCTCTACCTAGGATCGAACTCACAACCTCCTTGCTTCTGAGGCAGAACTGTGGCCTAGTTTGTTTTATCTCATTTATTTTAAAAAGTAATACAGATTAACAAGAGTTGGAAGGGACCTTGCAGGTCATCTAGTCCAACCCCTTGCCCAAGCAGGAGATCTTACATCTCGCCTCTATTGTGAGGCGAGAGATCCACCTGTGTTTCTCATATCTCAGATACATTATCCTATGCCATGGCATAGCATAGTTGCTTTCAGAAGATCATGGTGCTATACGTGTGGAAGTTGAATGAGCTCGTTCAAGCCCTTTGTATCCGTAAAGGACCATAGAGACTGGGAACAAAGAAGTGTCTCCTAGCCTAATGTTTTCAAGAGCTGTTACCAATTCCATCATCCTCAATCAGCATTGCCCTCCACTCACAGTAGCTGAGTTGGAATGTTTAATTTAGCACAACTGGAGGCCATTTGATTGCAGGAGCTGCCCTTAACAGTAAAGTATAACCTTGTGATCAGCCCCTCATTTTCTCTGAGTGGAGAACTTGAAGTGCCAAAGGGTGAACTATTTATTGAAGTACAGTGCAGGCAATTTATAAGAACAATATTTAGAACAGTTTGTAAGAACATCCAGAAATAGATTTTTGCATGGAAAGATTATAAACTCATTGTAGATAGCCCTTATGACCAGTTGACTGCCCCACGACCTCCCATAGTCACATTTCAGGCACTTGGCAACTGGTTTATACTTATGACGGGTTGCAGCACCGCATGGTCATAAGATCATGATTTGCAATGGCAAAAATGCCCATTAGATATGCTGGGTTTGCTTAACAACCACATTTTTCACTTAATGACCCCAACACAGTTTACAACAATCATAAAAACAGTCATAAAATCAAATTTGGTCACATGGTGCCTCACAAAGAAAACCCAACCTTTAGTAAAATAAATTATTCAAGCCAACCTTCCATGTAAATTCACACAGTACATCTGATGTGTTCCTTTCACTGATGAAGAATAAACATCAAGGCAATGGTTGTCTTCCATGGGAGATAGAAGGACTTAGCTGTGTAAACAGTTCATAAACTCAGCATTCGCTGGCTGGGAAATTTTGGGAGTTGAAGTCCAGACATCTTCAAGTTGACAAGGTTGAGAAACACTGCCTTAGCGAGTAATATTTTAAAAAAATTACCAAGAATTGCCAATGTGTCCTGTTTCTTGAATGGAACAAAAATGATTTGGAGCCCAACAAATAGTAACTGAAATGCTCCTATTTCATCCTCCTTTATTGAGTCAATTATACTCTGCAAAGCACATGATATAAGTCACAGACAGGTTTCTGCTTCTTTATTCCAGGCTGGATCCTAAGAACAACACAGGTGTGATTGTTCTAATTATTCTAATTCATTCATAACCTGAGGAATGTTCAGTTTACCTAGAGAAGTGGGGTGTGTGTGTGTGAAAGAAAACTTCATTTTCAAACGTCCTAACATGTCTCCATTCTCCCCCCCCCCTCCACAACAACCTCTGCTAGGAATATAGGGGAGAACAAGAGGTTGCTTTATTGCATATGAATTGCTTGTGTTGTTTTATTTCCATTTTAAATATGCTACATATTAACTGTACCGATTTCTGCTTCTCCAGAGCTAAGTAAATCATTGCCAGTAGTAGTTTAAAAACAATCATTGTTCAGAACTAATTACCACCTCAAGACTTAATCTTCTAAATACATTTGGAGATGGGAGGGATGCAACAATGTTTTGAACCATGTTACAAGTGTAATTTTTAATTCTGCAGTTTAATGCTACATATAAATCGGACATTGTTTATTTCCTCTTCTCATATAGAAACAATGACACACAGAATGAAACACTGGTAGTTTATTTGGATGTGTACACACACACACACACACGATAGATTGTAAGGGTGACCCCGAAAAATAGTTTTATGTCTGTCTGTCTGTCGATCGGTCGGTCTGTCTGTCTATCTATCTCTATATCTATATCTTACAATAAAATGACATAGTTATATTTTGATGTCACCCTTACAATCTACCCCAATCAGTCCCTTGTATGCAGATCTCAACCGAATCATTTTGTTTAAGTACTGTACTGTGTTAAATGTTATTTTTCAGGTTCTGGCTGCACATAAAGTAAGTTGTTTTGATTGAAGTATCCCAATGGGTCATTTGTTTGGTAGATGGACCAAGGTACCTGTCTCTCACCCCCTTATACAAGCATCAATCAAATAGGATGTGAGCCAGGTCTTCTACCTCTGCCACTCCGCAAATGCAGAGATGCTCATTGTAGGGTATAGAATGGAATCTCCCATATCTGACCATTGTGTCAAGCTGTTTAAATCTCGCTCTCGTAAATATCTCCCTAAGATAATTTGGTAATTGTAACTTATGGGCATTGTTTATTTTCCCTTCTCATATAGAAACAATGACACAAGATACACAAAATGAAACACTGGTAATTTATTTGGATTTTTGATTATTATTATTTTTGCAATTTATATTTAGACTGGTCACAGATTTTGGTTACTTTGTCAGATGTAGGAATGTAGGTTACTTTTAAAAAAAACCAAGAACTACATTAAATCACCCCAAAGGCAAAATAATCTTCCACGAATTCAACCAGGTTCTCTTTAGGCAAATCATAAGCATGATTTTATTATTATATGGAGGAGAGGCAGTGACACATCTATATCAACCACAATATACTTTGTTTGCATTCACTATATAGCAAAAAAAAAAGAAAAGAAAAATTGGGATCATCCGACTGATATAAAATGCCATTGCATTAAACTGAATAGGCCCTTCTCATTTAACTATCTGCATTTGATCAACTGGAGTGTTCATTATTGGGAGGGAATCTGGAGAGAACAAAAAAAAATTGCAGCTGTGATTAAAACAAGGGAAAATGTTGCTCTTGGCCAAGTGCTCTCATTTGCTATTCCAAATTGCTCTTGTCGTTGATGTTAATGTTAGAGAAATACAGCTGTTTTGCAATTGATAAAGTACATTCTATTTTCACATTTTTTCCCTGTTTTAAATAAAAAGATTCATTTTACCTCATTGCCTATGGAGATTCTCAGTCACCCAGATCATGGTTGTCCCAAAGGTGCTTTTTCAAGAGGCAACTGGACTTTCTGGTTTTTCTTTGAAGACGTTTCACTTGTCATCCAAGAAGCTTCTTTCAATATTATTACAATGACAATAAAGATTATTATTATTATTATTATTATTATTATTATTATTATTATTATTATTATTATTATTATTATTATTATTCAGCTCTGACTGGATAGTGGGGAATGGAAGGATTTATATACTTCTTGTTCCTCTACAGGTAATATCTGTCAGCATTTGCTGCCTCAGATTAAATGCCCAACGCTAATTATACATGGTAGGAAAGATCCATTGGTACCCTGTTTTCATGCAGAACATCTCCACAAGCAGATCCAAGGTTCACGGTAAGTCTCATACTTTACTGGTTGGATGACAATCTGACGTAATGAATATTTATCATTTTGTAAAACATTAACCGCCTCCCACGTCTTCCTGCTTTTGTTATGGGTGATTTCAAGTGCTATAAAATTTTTAAGAGTGCTGCAGAAATATACCAATATTTCCAAGATGGCTAAAGAATTAAAATTTTCACATTAAGTTCACCTTACAGTTTCCCTGAAGCACAAATCTCTATTCTGCTTGAGAATGCAAATTGGGAGCCAGTTTGGTCTAGTGCTGGCCTAGATACTAGGAGTCTGCAAGTTCTAGTCCTGTTTTAGGCATGAAAAAACCAGTTGGGTAACTCTGGACCAGTCGCTATCAGCCTAACTTGCCATAACAGGGTTGTTGTTGCCGCTGGGAAAATAGGAGGAAGGAATATTAGATACATTCACTGGTTTTGAATTATGTATAAAAATAATACAGGCAGGATAAAAATAAATTTGGAATTAAGAGCAATAAGATGAAATGTTAACTGGGTTATCCTCCACTATCACCCCCTCATTCTGGTAACATACATATTGCCAGGGTAAAACTCATTAATTTTGAATCCATTAAGGCCCAATAGCAATAGCACTTAGACTTATATACCACTTCACAATGCTTTACAACCCTCTCTAAGCAGTTTACAGAGTCAGAATATTGTCCTCAACAGTGTGGGTCCTCATTTTATTGATCTCGGAAGGATGGAAGTCTGAATCAATCTTGAGACGGTGAGATTCGAACTGCTGGCAATCAGCAGACAGCAGAATAGCCTGCAATACTGCCTTCTAATCACTGCACCACCATGGCACTTGTCAAAAAGGTTGGAGCTTATGGTCTGAGACAGTAACTACAGGAGGAAACATTAAGGATTGCTTCTTAGGAAACAGACTGGGCTTTTGGTAGTGGTTAAGGCAATAACTATAGCCTCCTTTCGTTCAACAGATACATATTTCTAAGGAAAAACCAGGCCCCTATTGGTCCCCAATGTGTTGCTTGTAAGTGCTTCAGACTTCAACCTCCATTATGTCCACAGCCTGCATAACCAAAGGGAAAGTGACACTTGTTCATTCAGTGCTTCCTTTGGAAGGAGTGAAAATCAGCCATAATCTGATTTAGGCCCTTCAAAGAAACAGATCAGTTCTATTGCAATACCTGTACTTAGAGAGACCTAAAGAAATGATCAGGCCTTAGCCCAGAGTAGACTTACAACTACAATGATTTGGCTTCAAATCATGCATTTCTGTTCCTCCACCGATTTGTTTCTATTCAGCCTATTTCTCCATCTCTATACAAGTGTAATCTTTACCAACCCAGTGTTCCCTTGGTGTGAGAGAATTCGCAATGCCTAGAATGACAAAGTGGGATTTCCATTGGCTGCATGGACTGCCATTTCTAATTTTAGTGTCATTTTGGAAAATGGCAAGTTAAGGTTGGCTGGTACCAGTTTCCTTGGCATAGTTTAACCTATTTAACCTTTGTCGTTGCAGGTTGCATTTTATGCCTGAAGGAAAACATAATTTACATCTACGGTTTGCGGAAGAGTTTAACAAAATGGTAGAAGAATTTCTTGTGTAAAGCACCTACTTCTTTGCTGTTTCTGAAAGATTGGTGTAGTTCAGCTGAAACTGGCAACAGCGATGGAAAATAGTGCAACAAGGGAACTTACATTGTTTGCCCTACTCATCTTTTCTCCAAATGAGAGCAAAACTGATGTATGGCAACAATTCTGGGACATGGGAAATGATTAAAAACTTCTAGAAGTGGGAATATTTTCTCAAAAGCTTTGTAGAAATGTTAAGGGAACCGCATAAGTTTCAATAAATACTTTTTATTGCCCAGATTCAATCTTGAAGAAAAGCACAAACAGAAGTCATTATCCAAAATGCATGCCTTGATACAGAGTCATCCACATTGATCACAACACAAAAGCCATTGTAGAATTTTACTGCAGACATTCTTGAAGAGTTTACACAATGCACAAAAGGAAGCAACATAAGACAGGGCCACAGAACACATGCTCAATCCCAGCTGTCTGAATTCATGCCTGCTCTACTAGTATTCTAGTTGCAATTGTGCCCGTTTCTTCCTCAAAGTCTTAATGGTTGGTTGGTTGGTTTTTTTTAAAGAAAAAGGCTGCAGACATGATTTGGAACATAGAGTGATTCTGAATATTAAAAAAAAATACCGCCTTAGTTCTTAAAGTGAGAGGGAGTAAGTTCCCAACATTACAAGCCAATGATTTCCTGCATTTCAAAATAAAATCGTTTTAGAATCCAGTTGCAATACCTGTGTCTTTTGAGGAGCCTGATCCCCAAAGTTGGAAATGATCAGGTCGAATCACAATAAAGTGTTACAAGTTATGTGTAGAATTCTAATTGCAACTGTAAGCACTTCTATCAAGTGTGTGTTCATGTGAAGGCGCAAGACAAGGAAAAACTATTCAAAGTAAGTTTACCTACTGCCTCTGCAATTGTGTAGAATATTCTTTAGCATATGCAAAAATATTTCATGGAGTAGACAAAAAAAAGGATTTCTCCTTGCTCTAATTGGTAGAGAAATCTATTACTAATCTATTTCTTGATTACCGCCTTTTAAGGTCAATAACAAGAGATAAGCAAGTTTTCTCCAATTTAATCCCCTTCAGAAGTGTTAGGGCTGTAGGTCCTATGGTTCCCATGAAAGAAAGGAAAAATCTTGTGCTTTCTAGAAAATCTGGGAATTGCAAATTACAACACATCTAAAAAATACCAGTCTAGAACATCTGTTTGCAAAACACTCCATAAATCTCTTAATTTAGATAAAGCATAATATCTCTCTAATAAAACTTTAATCCCTGCAGGAATTTTCCTTGAGAATTATCTTAAATACCAATTAGGGGTGCAGAATCTATAGTTGCATAAATGTGAAAACAAGTTGATTCTTAAGATTTTAATATATAGTGTAGAGCTGGTCCAAATACCAGCACTGTTGTTGAAGAGTTCAACTTCCTAGTTCTCAAATTTAATAGGATTTGCATCTCCCTAATTAAATCATCTTGCCAGTTTATAAATATTAAAGTAATACAGCAGGGTCACAAAAACTGATGACAGAAGCATCACAAATCTCTTCATTTTAAAAATTATATCTTTTATTTGTGTCTTTTATTTTTTTACTTTAAAGGGATAGCCAACTTTTGTTGACTTGTGGGCCATTCTAGGATTTGCATAGCATGCCATGAACACCTCTCCAATTATATTTTTGCAGTTTAAGGCATTCATTTTCCTTAACTCTCACCAAGACCCCAAAATGCTGAAAAAAAGGGCTGGAATTTTCACACAGCAGGGAAAGTATCAAAAAGCAGATTGGCAGGCTACAACTTTTCAAACATCTATAACCAAAGCCCATAAATTTACTTCCCTAAAATTGTACTAAAGGACGATAACCCACTGGCAAGTATGTATTATAAGGAAAGAAAGAATGATTACGTAAATAATTAAAAATTCCCTAGCAGCCATTGTTATTAACAGGGAGAAATATAAACTACAGAATCACTAAAGAACAATATTCATATTTTTTACTGACAGTCCACATTATTCAGGCAAAAGATAATTAGAATCGGCTTGCCATATTCCTTCAATTAGCTAAATCAATTAGCCTTATGACATTTTGTAAGAAAAGAATCCAGACACCAATGAGAAACACAAATACTTTTTATGTTTGAGATCAGACATTGAAACAGAAGACTTTTCTCCCCAGAAATCTTTTGCAACTAGTGTTACATTAAGAGTGAAGTTACAAAAACTGCTGACAGAGGCAACAGTGAAAAGCACCAAGAATCACTGGAAAAGCATGCACTGGTACAGCTGAACAGCCCTCACCTTGGACACTTGCCTATGGACTAACCCTACTCAAATCTCTTAAGCTTCATCCTCCTCTCCTTCCTCCTCAAACTCCCCTTGCTCATCTGCAGTAGCGTCTTGATATTGCTGGTACTCAGACACCAAGTCATTCATGTTGCTCTCGGCTTCCGTGAACTCCATCTCATCCATGCCTTCGCCCGTGTACCAGTGCAAGAAAGCCTTCCGTCGGAACATGGCGGTGAACTGCTCAGAGATCCTCTTGAAGAGCTCCTGGATTGCGGTGCTGTTGCCGATAAAGGTGGCAGACATCTTCAGGCCTCGGGGAGGAATGTCACACACGGCTGTCTTCACGTTGTTGGGGATCCATTCTACAAAGTAGCTGCTGTTCTTGTTCTGGACGTTCAGCATCTGCTCGTCCACCTCCTTCATGGACATTCTGCCCCGGAAGATGGCTGCCACTGTCAGGTATCGGCCGTGGCGGGGGTCACAGGCCGCCATCATGTTTTTGGAATCAAACATCTGCTGAGTCAGCTCCGGGACTGTCAGGGCACGATATTGTTGGCTGCCACGACTTGTCAAGGGAGCAAAGCCCGGCATGAAGAAGTGCAGACGAGGGAAAGGAACCATGTTGACTGCCAGCTTGCGAAGATCTGCGTTCAGTTGGCCGGGGAACCGGAGGCAGGTGGTCACTCCGCTCATGGTGGCAGATACCAAGTGGTTGAGATCGCCATAGGTTGGAGTTGTGAGTTTCAATGTGCGGAAGCAGATGTCATACAGAGCCTCATTGTCAATACAATAGGTTTCATCCGTGTTCTCTACCAGCTGGTGGACAGAGAGGGTGGCATTGTATGGCTCAACCACCGTGTCTGACACTTTTGGAGATGGCATTACACTGAAGGTGTTCATGATCCTATCAGGATACTCCTCCCTAATCTTGCTGATGAGAAGGGTTCCCATGCCAGATCCAGTACCCCCACCCAATGAGTGGGTGAGTTGGAAGCCCTGTAAGCAATCACAGCTTTCAGACTCCTTCCTTACTACATCCAGCACAGAATCCACTAGCTCAGCTCCCTCTGTGTAGTGGCCCTTGGCCCAGTTGTTCCCAGCACCACTCTGGCCTAAAGGAATAATTAGGAAAAAAAAGAGATGCTTACAAATCCATTTACAGGACAGGAATCCTAAAATAATATTCATGTTTGATTTATGGACCAAATTCAATCCAAGCTAAATTTGTCATCTGACCCAGTAGCAGTCAAGTTATTCATTCCTACATCTACAGCATGGAGAGATGAGGAAATGACTGCACTAAATCTAGGAGAGAAAGAGTGGAGGAGATAACAAGATAACAAAATTTTGGAGATCTCTCGTATTCTGTAATTTGAAGCTAAAAGATTAGAAATGGATCAGGGAGATTTTTTTCATCAGACAGCAAATCTGGAGATCACATTAATTAGGGCAGCCTGTAGTTATGCTATCTTTTTGTTATCTAGGCAGTAATGCTCATTTTGGTTACGGTTATATAGAAGCTGAACTGATCAATGGATGCTACAAATGGTACATTTTTATATATTTAATTAGATCTATAAGGTATATGTAGAGCAGGGTTGTCAAAGTCGCATCATCATGGCATCATGTGACATGACTTCCCCCCCAAAACAGGCATGGGCGTGGCCAGCATTTGATGAATCCGGCCCACGGGCTATGAGTTTGACACTGATGTAGAGGAAGAGTAAGTCTCCAAGTGTTGCTGATCTATATTTCCTAGCAGCTGGGACCACTGATGAGGACTGCTGGAAATTTAAATTTTGCAACACCTAGGGACACATCGTGCCTTAACTTTGACTGAGAACAAATTGAATAATAGGAATTATGCTTCAGCTATTTAAGATATAATCAGAGAATAACATAATTAGTATTACATACCAAAGACAAAGTTATCAGGTCTAAAGATCTGGCCGAAAGGTCCAGACCTGACTGAGTCCATTGTGCCCGGCTCCAAGTCAACGAGGATTGCCCGGGGAACATACTTATTTCCTGTGGGGAAGAACAAAAGCTAGCCTTATTTAACAGCCTCAGAAAATACCTCCAGACTATAGTACCCTTGGCGACTTCAATGTTTTAAAAGATGGCATTAAGTAATCCTTTGTGGAACCGTTTTTTAAAATCTCACTCTGAAAGTACAACAAACACATCAGCTGTGATTAATATTCTCTTTAAGTTTCCTGCACCAGCTTGCATCATATTATGGCCTCTTTGTCTCAGATGGGTATCTATGCTGTGTGTGCCCAGAAACAAAACGGCATCTCCAAAGTGCTTGAAATGGGAGAACTCTTCACACCTTTACCTTCTGTACTGCAAAAGGGTGAGAAAACTCCTGCTTGACTGGGAAAGGAAGGGAGTTGGGTTCAAAAGAGCGGCTTAACTCCCAAATAGTGAAATTTCAAATGCTTGCAGAAGTGTGACAGTCTGAAGTACAGACTCGCTAGATCCACATTTCACATACAAGAACTGAAGCACATAGTGATTAAATCCTCCTTCATGGAAATGCTGACATGCAGAAGGCACTGAAGGCTAAACTCAACCTTGATTATAATTTTCCACTAAGAACTTTGTGTTGTTTTGATATGATATGAAAGAACATTTCTTTTATCCAGCTTCTCATATGCCATGTTTAATTATGGCCTATGCCAGACCACAATGTACTGCTTTATACAGCACTCCAGATATCTAGGCCCTATTTAAAATTAGATGTAGATATATCTACTCACACAGTTTGACTGGTAGCTCATAGCTTAATGGACGAACCAATTCTATAATTTCTCCAACTGTTAAACTCATACAATCCATAAAGAATCTGTTTCTTATTGGTTTAGGCCAAGGATGTCAAACATCATGTGATGTATTACAATTCTCTCCCTCCCCCCCCCACTTCGGGGGTGGGCGTGACCAGTGTGTGATGCATCTGGCCCAAACCCCTGGTTTAGGCAGTCTGTTATTACATGTATCATACTGGCTAGCTAGCTGCAGAAATTCAAACACCATTCTTTGTCCCTATTACATCAACATCACACAAAGAAGTGTGAAGGAAAATTCTCATGCTAACCATGTGCTGTGTACTGCTGACATAAAAGTAGTCCTTGGATTACAACTGTTTTGTTTAGTGACTGTTCAAAGTGACACTGGCACTGGACAAAAGTGACATGATCATTTTTCACACTTAAAACTGTTGCAGCATCCCCATGGTCAGTTGATCAAAATTCAGATGCTTGGCAACTGGCTCATATTTATGGCAATTGCAGTATCCTGGGGTCATGTGATCACCTTCTGTGACCTTCTGACAAGCCAAGTTAACTGAGGAGCCAGATTCATTTAACAACCATCCGTGACTAGCAACTGCAATGATTCACTTAACGACTATGGCGAGAAAGGTTTTATGATGGGGCAAAACTCACTTAACAAATGTCTCATTTAGCAACAAAAAGTTTGGGCTCAATCCTCAACTCAAGGACTAGCTGTATGGCCTTCCACCATAATCCAGTCAAATAATAGCATTTAGCTTTCCACCTTGATGCCTATAGAAATTCCTTACGTTTTTATGGAACTATGAATAAAGATTCCCCAGATTACCAAGGATACAATACAATACAATACAATACAATGGCAGAGTTGGAAGGGACCTTGGAGGTCTTCTAGTCCAACCCCCTGCCTAGGCAGGAAACCCTATAACATTTCAGACAAATGGCTATCCAACATCTTCTTAAAGACTTCCAGGGTTGGGGCATTCACAACATCTGGAGGCAATTTCTGTTCCACTGATTAATTGTTCTCACTGTCAGGAAATTTCTCCTCAGTTCTAAGTTGCTTCTCTCCTGGATTAGCTTCTCCTTAATTCCCGGTTGCTTCTAAAGGAATGATCCTGTGTTAGAATAACAGAGTTGGAAGGGACCTCGGAGGTCTTCTAGTCTATCCCCATGCTTAGGCAGGCAACCCTAAACCAATTCAGACAAATGGCTATGCAACATCTTCTTAAAGACTTCCAGGGTTGGAGCATTGACAACTTCTGGAGGCCACTTCTGTTCCACTGATTGGGGTGAGTAGGCCAAGCCTCCCCCAGCTGCTGCTATCTCTTAGAATCTCTTAAATCCAACATCATATAATTTCCAGGATCCACATGGAATAGCTATGATTATTAAAACTACTGAATCAACTTTGAAGCTCCATTTGGTGTAGTGATTAAGGAATGGGCTAAAAACCAGAAGATTTTCGTTCTTTTCCTGGGCACAAAACCAGATGAGTAACCTCTTTCTCAGCCCTTGGAAGAAGGCTAACCGCTTTCAAAATCTTGCCATGAAAACTGCATGGACTTGTCCAAACAATTGCCAGGAGTTAACACTGACTAGAAGGGAGCAACAAAGTCGATACAGTTTAAAAATACTCTGGATTTATTACCATTTAGTTACATAGAACATGCATGATGTACCACCACGTGCTCCGAGACTATCCTGAAATCTTGTCAAAAAAAGATTGTCATAACCTCAACAAAATTCCAGTTATTTCCTGCCCTATAATTAAATTAAGACTTGAAATTAAGTCTTAACTAAGGCAGAGAAAATTAAATATGGCCCTAAAGAGTCTAAACTAAGTGTCTCACGTCATGCCAATTACTTATAAAGGAGTCAGTTTATTCTTATTTCCAGAAAGAGGCAAACCTTCTTAGAGATTCTCAACTGCCTTAGTAGTTTTCACTACCCACACAAGAGGAGGAATGGTGAAAAGCACAAAAAGACAGCGAAGGGAGGGACAATCTGGCCAGCCAACAATGACAGCCGTAAGGGATGGTTCCTGAGGAGTGGGAGGTGATGTGATGGACTAGTGAAACAGCAGTTGTTACCCAGGAAGAAGGGAGCCCATTGCAAAACCATGGAGTGGTGGGGGGAGAAACAAGAGACAGCACAGCCTGGAGCTGGATAGGAGACAGTGAGAGCCACACCTTAGAATCTCCTTAATGGGTATATATCCATTAGGATGAGAATAATATAGGTTTACTCTGGCAAGATACTGTTTATTGTGTGCAAGCAAATAAAGAACTGGACTCCAGCAGGATTGTTCTACTTGTTCTTGGGTTAAGCTTGACCACAATATTGCCATTTGCTTTGGAGGGAAAAAGAACACCCCCAAAGAACTGGGAAGTAGCAGTCTTTCGCTCTGGAAAATTTTAAAAAAAACAACTGGATGACCAAGTGACATTTTTAGCCACTGTGTACTATTGGCCTGCAAAGCTGAGTCTGTTCCTAGGGAAGGAGTCTTGTCTGGGTCATTCATGGCTTATGAGTAGACCCAGAAAATCTGATCTATAAGCTTTTTTAAATTGCTTTCAGTTATGGAAATCCAAAATTGTTTTTTATTACTAACATTTCCCAATAGGATAAACAATTGCTTAGTATAAAATTGCAATCCTATGGCTCATCAGAGGAAAAGTGTTACACTCACTACCCATTCTCACCTTTCGCACCAACATATAAAATAGAAGGAGGGAAGGATTTGGCAAACATGTTGAAGGCAGACCACAGGCGATAGGTTGGAAGGAATAGGATATTAAAGCTTTTAAAAGCAAGAGGTCAAAGGCACTTCTGCCCATCAATGCCCAATATAGGTTTGGCTCTCCCTTAGTGATTGACAAGATGACTCATTATTTCCTCAGTATTATCCTGGAGGTTGGAGTGGGTTAAAATATCCTCATTTCCCCCAATGCAATCAGAAGCAGTAATATCTTAAAAGAGGAACAAGCCAAAAGCAGAATCACAATTCTGTTGTGGGTTGTTTTTTTTTTTAACCAAGGTACATGATTCAGATAAGGTGACTTTTCTGCTCCGAAGCCCCCTGTGTAAGTTTGTTTTGCCCGATTTCCACTAACTCCCACGGCCTTTACAAAAACCTCCAAACATTTCAAAACAGCAAGAAGAGACGGAAAGGGTTACCAGCTGCTTCATTGTAGTAGACACTGATCCTCTCCAGCTGCAGGTCGCTGTCTCCGTGGTAGCTGCCGGTGGGGTCGATGCCGTGCTCATCGCTGATGACCTCCCAGAACTGGAATGGGATTTTTGAGTGTTATTCGCAAATTCCTTTGAAGCACCAACCAGGCTGCACCGCCACGTGCTGCAGCCACACCTTAGCCGCATTCTGCAGCCGTGCCCACCTCCCCCCTGGGGTTCGCTTGGTCATGTCTAAGTGCAGCTCTAACCTTGCAAAAAGGGGCTGTTACAACAGGTATTTGCAACACTACAGCTGTGGGCCATGGCCAAAAGCCACTTAGAATTGCATCGTTAGCCCTTTCCCCACAAAGAAATTAAGGTTATACTTGGGTGGTTTGGGCTTTTCTTTCCGGCTCTCTTTATGGAGGAGAATCTACTCATATGGTTTGCCTGCAAACCCCACACCCTTTGTGGCAGGCCGCCTCTTACCCAGGTTTCACCCTCTGAAAATGGGTGAGGCAATCAAAGGCTGTTATTAAAAGTGAGCCAGGTTCCCAGCTAAGACACCTTGTTACTACGGGGCTGAAAAGGGAATTTTATTAATAAAAGGCTCGCTTCTTTTTCTCCGCGTGGAACAAATGAGGGGGAGGGGGATCCTCTTTGTCTCCAAACCGACCGAGAAGATGCAGGGAGGGAGGGAGGGAGGGAGAGGCGAGCATGGCAGAAGCCACCGAGATTTTGAAAAAAAATCATTTAAAAAAAAGGTATCTCCACTGGTTGAGCTTGTTTTTCGGATTAAATTCTTTTCTCTTCCTCCGCATTCAAGGTGGCACTATATAGCATTTATTACAAGCGGAGCAACCGCCGCCTCCCTCCTTCCTTCCCACCCACCCCCTCCTTCCAAAAACCCGACAGAAGTCACGTTAGTGGTTCCCACGCCCAAAATAGACAAGGCGACGACCTCCGATCCATTTCTCTCCAGAAGCTTTGGACTACAATTTCCATTACCCTCAGCTCAGGAGGGCTATACATGATATGGTTCACCTTGTATTCGGAGACCATCAAAGCGGACCACAGTTCACAGTAACAGAGTTGGAAAGGGACCTTGGAGGTCATCTAGTCCAATCTGCTGCTCACGCAGGAGACCTGCACTAGGGATTCGAACCGCCGAGCCCCTTCCCCCTCTCCAAACGATACCTTGGCGCCGATTTGGTTCCCGCATTGGCCGGCTTGGATGTGGACGATCTCACGCATGGCTGCGAATGTACCTTCGAGGAGGGCGACTCTCTACAACGCCGAGCATCAGCAGCTGGGAAACTGGGCGCGGCTCGCCCGCGGTTCTATTTATACCGGGCTCGGCGTGGCTCCGCCCCCTCCATTCACAAAGGGTGCCGGTCC
This sequence comes from Rhabdophis nuchalis, assembly GCA_039707465.1. Taxonomy (NCBI): domain Eukaryota; kingdom Metazoa; phylum Chordata; class Lepidosauria; order Squamata; family Natricidae; genus Rhabdophis; species Rhabdophis nuchalis. Next base: position 146,831,515 of record CM077645.1, read on the forward strand.
AGCTCTCCAGCCCAATCGGAATTGGGCGGCCTTAAAGGAGCCGCGCGTGTTCATTGCATTTTGCAAGGGACCATTTTTTTGAGACGCCGAAGGACGCCGTTGCACCACCGCTCCTGTGCAAAATTTTTTTTTTTAAAGCCCCGATGATAAAAACGGTGGGAACTGAAGGGAGGCTGTGCAATTCTGGAAAAATCCGTCCTCCTTCTCTGGCTTTCTGCATGGAAAGATGCCCTTCCATCTCCCACCCCTACTCTGACATCGTCAGATCTTGCTGCGTCCGTGTCTCTTTGCACTTCTGCCATTGGACAGAAGATATCAGAGTAGAGCCAGTCGAACAAACAAGTTTAAATATAGTTTCTATCCTTTGGGCTGTGGGACTTTTAAATACAACCACAATCACTCCATGCACACGCTGGTTTTTTTTTTTTCCTTTTTCTTTCTTTATTCGTTTCTGTTATAATTTTGCACCAGCGAGGTTAAAACCAATTTTGTTGTATTTAAGTACAATGACAAGATTATACTTAGACTTGGGTTTGACAAGCCTTCAGCCCTGTTAGTAAGGGATGCAGAATTGTTAGAAAATTAGGCAGGTCCCCAGGAAATAAATTCTGTTCAATAAATTATCATCCTGGCTATCTCTCCCCCTCCCTCCCTACCTCCCCCCTCCTCCTCTCTTTCACACCCACGCACCCACTGACAGAGAACAACCGCGTGTAAGATGTCCCAGGGAGTCACAAGTCCCATTGATGTATTTGGATGATTGCAGTCCAAGGTCTTAAGAAAGCAGCCATTTCATATGTATGTGATGCTGGTATTTTTAAACTTTAAAGGCCTAATAATTAAAAATGAGGCAACTGTACCCATTGCCCTGCCTTTGTCTGGCCGCATTCTTGTCTTTCATTTCAGGAAGAGTAACTTGAATCTTTTTCAGATCTAGGGACTTTTTATAGAAAATGGCAACACCCCCCCCCCCCCCCTCTATGGTCAGACGGGAAAACCCGATAGTCACTTACTGTGGTAATGGAGTCTGGAAAGGATACATTCAACTATGTGTCACAGACAAAGATTAGATCGAAAAGGGCCTCATTTAGTAGTAGTAGGAACTCAGGCATTTTGTTTATGAGGCTTATTGTGTTTAGTAGTGTAGGAAGTTATCGCCCAGCCTTCTCCCAGAAAAATGAAATATCCTAGGAAATATTGAAAAGGCAGAATATTACATCTCCCTGGATGTGAAAAGGGAGAAACATGTAGCTCCCTGCAGCTTCCTGCCCCCACCCCCTTTGTCAATAGGCCATTGAGATGTCCAAGCCAGTCCCTTTACACAATAAAGAGTTCTCCCCTTCAAATCCAAGGTGATGGGATTAAGGCAGTGGTAGTCAACTGGTCCCTACCACCCACTAGTGGGCATTCCAGCTTTCATGGTGGGTGGTAGGGGTTTTGTACGATACTGAAGCACTTTCCTTTTTTTAATTTAATTGACTTCCCTACTTTATAAATCACCATTATTGTGGAACTGGTGGGCGGTTAGAAAATTTTACTACTAACAGAGATACAAAAGTGGGCGGTAGGTATAAAAAGGTTGACTACCCCTGAATTAAGGCATGACTAACCTTTACCCACTCACCACATGGCATCTGAGAACTCAACCAAACCTGGATTCAAAACACAGCCTAGAGAGTTGCCCCTGTATGGCCCCATGGGAGTCTGACAACCAACTAGAATACAAGCTCAAGATCAAAGGCCAGAGAGGGCATAAAACCAGGGACTTTCAGCATCTCGGCTTTTCCTTCTCTTCTTCTCCACCAACAATGAAGCATGTGATCAAGCCATGTGGTGTTGTCCACCATTAAACCTTCTTTCCAAGCAGCCTCCATGTCTCCAGTGTCTTTTTCCCCACTTGGAGCCGAACCCAGGAGGACATTTCTTTCAATAGTAGTTTGCATTTAAGGTCTGTAGTGGTGGATGCGGAAGAAGTTGGGGGCATGCATGCCTAGTTTTGGTAGTTGGGGTTGGGGGGGGGTTGTTGGGATGTGTGATGCTGGTCTTGTGTTTGATACAGTCAGTGGGGTAGTTAATGTATAGGTGGGTCTCATCCCTCCCTAGAGGACATGGATTGAAAAGAATAAGAATCGGATGTACACCTGTTTTTATTAGCATGAAAGAGTAGGAACTGGCAATGATAGGGACCCTCTATCTGCCCCTTGACAGAGGTTTAGAATGTTTGGCTTTTCTGTTTTGGGGACTGGTCAAATTTGGTCTGAATCATCTTATGTGTTCTGGCATGTCATTGGCCTCATCTATCATATTCCAGTTGGGAGGGAGGTTGCATATACTTCAGCACTAATTGTGACATACTGTAATTTTATGGATTAAAATTCACTCCATCAGAGATTATCCTCAGTGTGTCTGTGTATGATTATAATTATACAAGGGTAATAATCATTAGTATACAGAAAGATATACAAGGGTAGTCATTACTATAGTAAACATGGTAACCTACAGAGCCATAGATGCTGCAACCTTTCTATACAGGTACAAGTTCACAAGTGTACAGGTAAGAGCAAGAGTAATTGTCAATCATAGCTTTGCTTTGCTAATGTATCAACATATATTATAGCAAAATGTTTGATCTTGATTGTTTGCATTAAAGCTTATTGATCAAGTCTAAAGCTGTGTTCATTAGATGCCTTAACCCATACTTTTCTGATTCGTGGTTTACAACCTGGGTTTATGCACCAATCATTAACTAGCTACGGTGGGCTGAATTTGCATAACAAATTGGGCTAAACTGCAGTTAGCAAGTTTGTGGTTTGTTGTGTCCAACAAACACAGCTTCATTAAATCATCCCATTCTGGAGTGACATTTAAATCTTTTCTTGATAAATGCATATTTTGGATCAGGACGACAGGCTAGGGGAGTGCTAAAGATTTTTCTCACAGATTTATTAAACCTACAGTACCGTTTTCAATCTCAAAATTTTTGCTTACTAGCACTCCTTATAAATCTATGGTTTATAAAACCCTGGCTGAACTGGCTTTCCATTAAATATATTGTCATTAGTAGTAATCATAGAAGAAGATTTTGATTAATAATCCATGACTCCCCCCCCTCCCTCATCGTTTCTCCTAAGACACAATGCCATGAGTTATAGCCCAAGGTGCAAGACAGGCAAATGTCGGAGTGTTTGCAGCGTGACTACTATTAAGAGACAACCCAGGAACAAAACACAGCAAAACACAGAACACAGAGACTTAGACATTTAACAGTGGTTTATATACAATATATATACAGCAACATACATGGTAGCGAACACCTGACAAGTGATCAATCGTCTTCCTAACACTGCAATGGATACTGAGAGAGAGGGAGGGAGAGGGAGGGAGGGAGGGGGGGAGAGAGACTCCTCTCATGGCCTCCTTTATATAGACATCTCTTAAAGTGGTAAAGTCTTGTGTGGACCCCTTCAAGTGGCTATACCAGGGGTCCCCAAACTTGGCAACTTTAAGACTTGCGGACTTCAACTCCCAGAATTCTCAAGCCAGAGCTGGCTTGAGAATTCTGGGAGTTGAAGTCCACAAGTCTTAAAGTTGCCAAGTTTGAAGACCTGTGGGCTATACCAATGCTGATTCATCCTCATTGCATCAGCCTTACGTTTTGTCAGCTTTACACTGGCTGGTTAGCTTTAAATCATCATTTCCCTAACAGAAAACTAGATCAAGATAAAGTTTGTGGGATTTCCATCTACATTTTCTCAGTTCTGGTCTAGTATATCTGAGTGATGTGAATGGTTAGCATGCAAGGTTCCAATTAATTATGTGGGGATTACTATCTTTGTAGCAGAACAAGGTTTCTCAGGAAATCTGGGCTATTCAGATACAAGTAGTCCTCCCCTTATAACAGTTCATTTAGTAACGGTTCAAAAGCACTGAAAAAAGTTGACTTAACACCATTTTTTACATTTACTAGCATTGCAGCATCCCCATGGTTACGTGATCAAAATTCAGACTTGGCAACTGACTCATACCTACGACGGTTTGGCATCTCAGGGTTGTGTGACCCCCTCTTGTCACCTCCTGACAAGCAAAGTCAACGGGAAAGCCAGATTCACTTAATAACCATGCTACTAAGTTAACAACTGCAGTGAGTCACTTAACAACTGTGGCAAGGAAGGTTGCAAAATGGGGCAAAATTCACTTAACAGCTGTCTCACTTGCAGGAAGTGCTCGACTTATGACCACAATTGACCCCAAAATTTCTGTTAAGTAAGACATTTGTTAAGCTAGTTTTGCCTCATTTTTATGACCTCTCATGCCTCCCTTGTTAAATGAATCACTGCAGTTGATAATAACCTACTTGCTAAGTGAATGTGGCTTCCCCATTGACTTTTGCTTGTCAGAAGGTCACAAAAGGGGATCACATGATCTTGGGACACAGCAATGGTCATAAATATGAAACAGGTGCCAAGCATCTAAATTTTGATGGCATGATCATGAGGATGCTGCAAATGTCGCTACTGAAAAAACCGATCTTGTCTCTTTCTTCAGTGCTGTTGTAACATTGAACAGTCACTAAATGAACTGTTGTAAGTTGAGGACTACCTGTACACCAGTGGTGGGATTCAATTTTTTTTAGTACCAGTTCTATGGGCATGGATTGATGGGTGTGGCTTGGCTTGGCGGGTGTGGCTTGGCTTGGCGGGTGTGGCTTGGCTTGGTGGGTGTGGCTTGGCTTGGTGGGTGTGGCTTGGCTTGGTGGGCAAGGCAGGGGAAGGATACTGTAAAATCCCCATTCCCTCCTGGTCAGCTGGGACTCCAGAGGCAGAGAATAGATGGGGGCAGGGCCAGTCAAAGGTGGTATTTACCGGTTCTCCAAACTACTCAAAATTTCCGCTGCCGTTTCTCCAGAACTGGTCAGAACCTGCTGAAAACCACCTCTGCTGTACACTGATTGCAAAAGACACTATTTCAAATGACAAAGACATAGCTCTGTACATCATTTTTTTAAAAAAGCGTGTTCTCTATGAACTAACACTGAGAAAAGACCTACCTGATCAGAAAGCAATTTGGGGGAGGGGAGAAATCGCAGACACAATACCCATGAGAAGAGAATGCAAAAATACAAACACAGACCTTCAAAGTGATGCCCCTTGGGGAGAAGGGACTGTGGGGTGATCTCTCCCAGGAGCATTTCATCTCCTGGCAATTTCAGCAAACAAAAAGTCTAACAAATCATTAAAGCCAAACAACTCATTAAAGATAAAACACCAAACACTTCTAAGGCATATTGTTATTGAATTGTTAACTTGATTTGGTGTCCAAAGTAAGTTCAGTCTTAAGGTTGTGATTTTATCAAAAGTGCACAGTGTTATTTTGCAGAAAGTGGGGATCTGTGTATAAGAGAGAGAGAGAGAGAGAAAGAACCCATTCCAGTTCAGCAGCTTCTTCTTGGAATAAATTAAGAGCAGCACATTTGCATATGTGAGCCACTTAAAAGATTCTTAATTGGTTTTCAGAGTTCTTCAAACAATGAGAGAGGGAGATTCCATCTTGAATTTGTACATGGCAGTTTAGTCAGCTGTACCCCAGAGCTATTTAGCATGTGATATACAGCATTGCCTTCTGGAGCCTTTCCATAAATAAAGGGGGGCAAGGTCTAGCAATAAAGACCAAAGCAATTGTTGCAAGGCTCCTGACATCTTTACTAATGGTTTTGCCATGTGATTTGCAACCCAAAATGCAGCACTGTCTGCATTTGAAGCATCCATGCTCTAAAAGTAAGATTGTTTTCTTAGATAACTCCTTATGGCAATAGAATATTCATATTTGGTCTTATAGAGTCAGTTCGTTCTAGTACAGGGCTGTCAAACTCGCTGGTCATGCCCACCCCCGGTTTAGCAAAGGGCAGGAAAGTTACAATATTTCACGTGATCACAATGTGATGCTGTGAGTTTGACACCCCTGGTTTAGTGGTTAAGGCACAAGGCTAGAAAGTGGGAGACCACAAGTTCTAGTCCTGCCTTAGTCATGAAAACCAGCAGGGTGACTTTGGGACGGCTACTCTCTCTCCGCCCAATGCACATCACAGGTTTGTTGTTGTGGGGAAAATAGGAGGAGGAAGGTGTGCTGCATATGCTTGCTGTCTTGAGTTATTTGCAAAAATAATAAAGGTGGGATAAATAAATACCCCTGCATCTAGTGCCCCAATTCTTTCCAATTGGGGATCTAGTACAGGTAGTCCTAATTTAACAATGGTTTTGTTTAGTGACTGTCCACAGTTACAAAGATAATAAAAAAATAACTTTAGTCAGGATGATGATGATTTAATAGCTGACCAGCTGCTGTTATAAGGCTGCAAACTGAGCTGATGAAATGAGAATGAGTCAGCAGGGTTACTGCCACTTTAAGAAACTGCCTATATAAGGGAGGCCATGTGAAGGTCAGTGGTGGGTTTCAATTTATTTTATTACTGGTTCACTCATGCGCGCATGCGAGCGGGCAGAGTGGGTGGGCGGAGCAGAGTGGGTGGACAGAGCCTCTCGCTGCCACCACTACCAGTTTGCCTGATCCGGGGTGAACTGGCAGAAACCCACCTCTGGTGAGGGTGTATCTCTCTCCTCGTGTATCTATCTCCATTGTAGTTCTCTGTGTAGAGTTGAAGATTGCTTGCTTGCCTACTATTTGCCTGACACTTGTATGTATATAAACCACTGTTTGAAAGACAAAACCTCTATGTACTGTATTTTGCTCCTGGGTTGTCTCAAAATAGTAGTCACTCTGTGCACACTCTGACAAACTTAATGACCAATCCTTGCATTTATGACTTTATATATCTGTAAAGCTAAGGAAAGCTGAAGTAAGATTGGAAGCACTGTAAGTTTTGCTTATCTGCTGCTTCACTTAACTGAGTTGCTGGTCCAAATTGTAGTAGCTAAACAAGAAGTACCTGAAATTCATGGCATCTATCCACACTGGGCAATACTGTCTTTGCCCTTCATAAATAGGTTCATGACAGAGGTAGCATGAATTTTGATGAATCTCAGGAGGAATTAATATAAATAAGCACCTGCCCACATGCTCCCACAAAATAATTATTGCTGGAACGCATGTGTATAGATGTTGAGGATTTGGAAAAGAGGGGTGGATTGTTAAATACACAAAAAACATATTTCATAGTATGTTCTGATTTCAAACAAGGCCAGTCTGAGTGTTGCAGAAATGGTTGATTAAATCAATTTGAGTGTGTCGGTAGTGCTCTGACCTTGAAACAATCCATCTGAAATGTTCCAAAAGTTCAATATTCTTTCCAGTTGAAGTCCAAATGCTTTGTGATGAGATGTTTTCCTCCTTTCTACCAAGGTACAACTTGGAAAAGTATTCTGAATGGTGCAAGATTACTTTTCAAAATGTTGGCCAGCAGAATGGGTAACTATTACCCCTGTTTTGTCTTGGACTGCACAATAGGCTGACTGAATCCTTTGAAGTAGCCAACATTTATCCTGAAAGTAGTGTGCATCTAGCAGTACAGTTATCCTGTGGTTCACTGTATTGTGTGACTCCAGAGTACTAGGTTGAGCATTTTGGTTCAACTAACTGTAGATTAGTCAATTATGCAACAATAGCTGCTAATAATTGATAGGCATTGTTTCGCACCTGAATCAGCATTTTGGTTTCATTTTAGACAGCAACTATTTTGCATTATTCTTCCTCCCCCCCCCCCCCCAACCCCCATAAAAATACATTGTGCAAACTTGGGGAGGCTTTGCACTTGTTTCACCCAAAGAGTAGCCATTATCCATTTGGCACTGCTTTTTTTTTCTTTTTGGTACTTTCAAATCAGTGTTGACCCCTGGTGATTGCTTGGACTGGAGTTCCTGCAGTTTTCTTGGCAAGATTGTGGAAATGGTTTTAATTTCCTGCTTCCTAGGAATGAAAAAAGGGACTGGCCCAGGAGTCGTCAACCTTAAACACTCAAAAGAGCCACAAAGATCCTAACTGGAAGCTCCCCACTCAATTCTGGAGCCCACTGGAAGTCCGGTTCCCCCACCAGAGTCTCCTTCTAGTGCGGCATCCTTTTTCCTCTACCTGTCCTAACCAAAAGCCCTATCAATTGTGGAGCCTACCGGTGACATGGAGCTGCAGCAGAGGGATGAAAGAGCCACATGGGCCCCAGAGCTGCAGGTTGCTGACCCCTGGACTGGCCTAAGGTCACCCGGCTGACTTTGGGTCTGAAGCAGGACTAGAATTCACATTCTCTCACTTTCTAGCATGGTGCCTTAACCATTACATTAATCTGGCTTCAAACACTGCTTTGGGCACATTGAAAAAAAGTTTCTAATATGGTATGGGAATCTATTGTTTAAAAAACCCCAAACCTCAGTATATTTCCCTTGGAACACAAGAACAACTGGGATTGGACCATTTTGGACAAATGTATTGCTGTTTTTGGTGGCCAACCAGGTTGTTTTCAACAAGTCCACAAGGATGACTTGAAAAGAATAAACTCACTTCCAATTATTATTGCTATCAAATAGCATATCAATTCAGGAATCTGAGGAATCACCTGATCCCATTGGGACTAACTCGTCTTATTACAGCAGAAAGGGCCTCCTTCAGATCTTGTCAACCGAAGAATTTTGATTGATGGGGTCCACAGAAGAGACTTTGCTGCTGCATCCTCCCTCCTTTTCTGCAATATTCTCCTCTCAGAGGCGAGATCTACTGACAGGCCCACTACACTGGTGGTGACCATTCGAACTTAGAATTGAAAAAAGTGACTTCTGATCATTTTTCACACTTATGACATTTGCAGCATCACCCCTCCCAATGGTCATGTGATTTACATTCAATTGCTTGACAGCTGACTGACATTTAACACAGTTAAAGTGTGCCAGGGCCTGGTGATCTCCTTTTGCGACCTTCCGACAAGCAAAGTCAATAGGGAAAGCCAGATTCACTTTAACAACCGGGTTACTAGTTTCACAGCTGCAGTGATTCGTTTAACAATTGTGGCAGGAAAAGTTGTAAAATGGGGCAAAATTCACTTAACAAAGTTCTCAGCAACGTAAAAGTTTGGAGTCCATTGTGGTCATAAGTTGTAAATAAATTCTGTCTGTGATAAGGCCATAATCATTGGTGATGTGTTGCTTTGATTAGAGAAATAGCTTTGATTAGAGAAACATAGAGAACACTAACATTATGGTGTGTGGAGTTATATAAATCTTAAGTCCTCGTACCAATAGAGCTCCATGTCAACCTTTCATGCAAATAAAGACCGGGAATGCAGAATCCAACTGCTACATCATTAATAGTGATTGACTTTATTAGCCTGACACAGTCAGCCATGTAATGGTTTGACCTAGCTTATTATCCAACCCATTCCAGGAATCAAACTGCTGTTAAGGCAGAGTCCTCTCCATTTATTTTTATCAACCTCTGGGGACAAAAAACGTGATCGGGAAAGCATCTGGGTGCAGGCATCTGGTACGGACCAAGATGATGAAAACTAATGAAATGTACATCATAGCATCCATCACATTACACACTCCAGCCTTTTGCTCGTTCATAAATCACATTGTGATGTTATGGCGACAATACACATCATTTGCTCTGTCATGGTCTGCTATGGATGTCTGGTATGTATTTATTGGATTTACTGTATCTCCAGCTCATTGCACTTACCCATTGCCGGGAATCTTCTGATTATGTTCAGTACTTCTCTTTTAATTTAATTAGGAAAGTGTGAATCCTAGTATGAGAAAAGGAAAACTTACTCCATCTCTTTTCTAGTTAACAAACAGAAAAAAGTACTCTCCTTAACTAACAGCAGTACTGATATTACCTAGGGTAGGGTAATGAAACTTCTGCAAGAAATCAAGAAAACAGGCAAGGACCCCTCTCCTTAACTAATAATATTTTATAATAATAATAATAATCTTTATTGTCATTGTACTAAAATTACAATGAAATTGGTTTTAACTTCACTGGTGCAAAATTATAACAGAAACAAAAAAGAGAGATAAGAAAAAAAGAAAAAACTAGCATGTGCATGGAGTGATTGCGGTTGAATTTAAAAGTCTCACAGCCGAAGGATAGAAGCTATCTTTAAACCTGTTTGTTCGGCTGGCTATACTTTGATATCTCCTGCCTGATGGTAGAAGTGCAAAGAGATACCAACCAGAGTGTGAATCATCTTTGAGAATCTTCCTTGCTCTGCTAAAGCAGCGAGATATGGCGATGTTATCCAGTGATGTCAGAGGGCAACCGATGGTTTCTTGTGCCGAATTGATCACTCTCTGTAGTGCCTTCCTCTCCGCAACTGTTAAACCAGCATACCACACCGTGATACAATATGTGAGGACACTTTCTATGGTGGACCGATAGAAAGAGGTCATCAGCGGTTGTTCCACCTGATTTTTCCGCAGGACTCTAAGGAAACGAAGTCTCTGTTGGGCTTTTCCAATCACCAGAGATGTGTTGTTTTTCCAGGTGAGATCTTGGCTAATAAGCACTCCTAAGAATTTAAAAGAGGAAGCCCTCTCCACACAACCCCTCTCAATATACAGTGGGGCAGGTTCCTCTCTGTGCTTCCGGAAATCTAGCACCATCTCCTTTGTCTTACTAGTATTTAGATGTAAGTTGTTTCTTGAGCACCATGCGGATACCTTTTGATTCTTTTCTGTAGTCTTCCCATTTTAGAATAATTTTGCTGGTGTAAAGCAACAGAACTTCCTCAACACAAATCACTTAAACCCATTCCCTCATCCGTAAATCATATGAAAATGAATTAATCACAGAACAGGGCTGGCTTCCAACCCCTGACCTCCGTATCTAGAAATCAACCATGGATGCTTCAAGGAAAAAATGCCTATGGGTTTTCCTTTCAGGATTTCCAAATATGTGCACATTGGGAAGGCACAAGGGACAGGTGTCAATTCAGATTATTTGGACCCAAATGCAAATATGGTATGAGGACATCTGAAATATCCCCATGAATATTTAGGTCAGCTGCAAAACATTTTCTTGTGTCAAATCTCTCTGCCAAATAGATTTGCCTCAATATGTCTTTGTCCCTATATTTAAAGGCTATTGTAAGTACACAAAGTCAGAAAAATATTCCATTATTAGATTCCTAATATCTCCAAGGAATTTTAAGTTACATTTATGATTACTTTTTCTCAAATGAATATAGTCAACAAGTCTAATACTGTTACTGAAAACAACTGTATTCTTTCTACCTTAAAGATACTAACATTACAAATTGGAATAAACTGAGTTTCTTCAGTCTTAGCAGATCTTATTTTCTATAATGAAGCACTGGGAAAAGATATTCAGGTGAAGTACTGGTAAGTCCTACAACAAATTCAGAACAAACACTCTGTGGTGGATGATTCTTCCTATTATTAAGGGGAGTTATTACTGTTCTGCAAAAACTCAAGATGCCTTTTGCCTCACTTTGATTTCATAGTAGGAAAGAAGGAAGGGCTCAGAGAATTATTGACTAAAGTAAATGACCAAGTTTCATACTTAAAGTATGATTTAGTTTCCTGCGTCATTACCATACACTAGCTGTCATACTTTATACTCCCAAAACATCATCTTTCACACCACGATTTCAAAATATTTACAGTGATTTCACGGAAGATCCAAACCATACCTTAATTATCCCTTCTTCCTGCAAAGTTGACAAGCAAGCTTGGTCTTGTTTCTGGATTTGAACAAACATCCACCCTTTTCTCAACACCAGTTGGCTTCAGGGCTAAAGTCTTGACTCTTCACATTGAAAGCAGAGTTAACTTTGTGGTTTTTAAGATGGAGTTTGAATGCTCATGAAATGAACATGGAAGGACAGTTGCTTCAAGTCATTTATGTATGAATGGCTTTGCTGTAATTATGCTGCCGTGCACTGGGACAAGTTAAAAATAGTTATTACTCTTAACACAGATTTCACTTTCAAGGGGGAAACAGCAAGGGAATTTGTTAGATGCGGTTTTCAACCATGCCATCACAAATCTCTTCATTTTAAAAATTATACTCCTATTTGTGTCTTTTATTTTTGGCTTTAAAGGGATAGCCAACTTTTGTTGACTTGTGGGCCATTCTAGGATTTGCATAGCATGCCATGAACACCTCTCCAATTATATTTTTGGAGTTTAAGGCATTCATTTTCCTTAACTCCCACCAAGATCCCAAAATGTTGAAAAAAGGGGGAGGGGCTGGAATTTTGGGGCATCTGGAAAAGTATCAAAAAGCAGATTGGCAGGCTACAACTTTTCAAATCTCTGTAACCAAAGCCCATAAATTTATTTCCCTAAAATTGTGCTAAAGGACTACAAACCAGTGGTGACTATGCATTATAGGGAAAGAATGAATAATTACTTGGTCAAAATTCCTTAACAGTCATTGTTATATAAACTACGGAATCACTAAGGAACAATATTCATATTTTTTACTGACAGTCCACACTATTAAGGCAAAAGGAAATTGGTATCGGCTTGCCATATTCCTTCAATTAGCTAAAAATGCCTCACGACATTTTGTAAGAAAAGAATCCAGACACCAATGAGAAACACAAATACTTTTTATGTTTGAGATCAGACATTGAAACAAAAGACTTTTCTCCCCAGAAATCTTTTGCAACTAGTGTTACATTAAGAGTGAAGTTACAAAAACTGCTGACAGAGGCAACAGTGAAAAGTACCAAGAATCACTGGAAAAGCATGCACCCTCACCTTGGACACTTGCCTATGGACTAACCCTACTCAAATCTCTTAAGCTTCATCCTCCTCTCCTTCCTCCTCAAACTCCCCTTGCTCATCTGCAGTAGCATCTTGATATTGCTGGTACTCAGACACCAGGTCATTCATGTTGCTCTCGGCTTCCGTGAACTCCATTTCATCCATGCCTTCGCCCGTGTACCAGTGCAAGAAAGCCTTCCGTCGGAACATGGCGGTGAACTGCTCAGAGATCCTCTTGAAGAGCTCCTGGATTGCGGTGCTGTTGCCGATGAAGGTGGCAGACATCTTCAGGCCTCGGGGAGGAATGTCACACACGGCCGTCTTCACGTTGTTGGGGATCCATTCTACAAAGTAGCTGCTGTTCTTGTTCTGGACGTTGAGCATCTGCTCGTCCACTTCCTTCATGGACATTCTGCCCCGGAAGATGGCGGCCACCGTCAGGTATCGGCCATGGCGGGGGTCACAGGCCGCCATCATGTTTTTGGAATCAAACATCTGCTGAGTCAGCTCCGGGACTGTCAGGGCACGATATTGTTGGCTGCCGCGACTCGTCAAGGGAGCAAAGCCCGGCATGAAGAAGTGCAGACGCGGGAAAGGCACCATGTTGACCGCCAGCTTGCGAAGATCTGCGTTCAGTTGGCCGGGGAACCGGAGGCAGGTGGTCACTCCACTCATGGTGGCAGATACCAAGTGGTTGAGATCGCCGTAGGTTGGAGTTGTGAGTTTCAATGTGCGGAAGCAGATGTCATACAGAGCCTCATTGTCAATACAGTAGGTTTCATCCGTGTTCTCTACCAGCTGGTGGACAGAGAGGGTGGCATTGTATGGCTCAACCACCGTGTCTGACACTTTTGGAGATGGCATTACACTGAAGGTGTTCATGATCCTATCAGGATACTCCTCCCTAATCTTGCTGATGAGAAGGGTTCCCATGCCAGATCCAGTGCCCCCACCCAACGAGTGGGTGAGTTGGAAGCCCTGTAAGCAATCGCAGCTTTCAGACTCCTTCCTTACTACATCCAGCACCGAATCCACTAGTTCAGCTCCCTCTGTGTAGTGGCCCTTGGCCCAGTTGTTCCCAGCACCACTCTGGCCTAAAAGAAAAAAAAATACCCAGAAGAAAATAGATTAATAATTATTTCACAAATATCACCTTGCACCACGCATATGTAGAAACTATTTACACGCTTCAGTTGTATTTTGGTCAAATTCTAAAAACAGTTCTTTAAATGACTATGCCACCTATTAAACACATAGGAGACGCATTACCTATTAATATTTTACAGGTTGTCCTCATTTAGTGACTGCCTCACACAGTGACTGTTCAGTTATGACAATGATGAAAAAGTTTGTGACCAATCCTCACATATACAACCTTTGCAGCTGAAGCTCAATCACTAAATGGTGATTTTTCACTCAGCAATCACTTTGCTTATCTACCAACCTGCTGGTCTCAATTGTTGCTAAATGAGGACTGCTTGTATAGCCTTATGATCAGAGAAGATGCAGCTGTTTTAAGGAGCTACCCACAGATACGATGGGAGTGTCCTTTCACATACCAAATCATTTTTTAAAAATATCTGAGCATTTCAAGGCTGCATTTTAAATATAACCACAGTTTCACACATAATAAAGCCAAAATGAAGCTTTTATTTTCAGCCTAACTTATCTCATATATCCCACCCCTGTAATTTATTCAGTAGACTGTATCTGAACCCAGGCACCATTTATTATAAATAGGGTCAATACTGTTACTGATTTCTGAGCGCTAACCTATTCTAGGGAACTAATTTCTCCAAGGCTACAAGACTTATTTAGTCTTTCAAGCTACAAATTTCCCTTGCCTAGAGATGCTTGACTCTTTTTTTTTTTTGGTCTACTTTCAATAAAGAGTGAAAATGTTTTTGTCCCATGCAGGCGAAGTTTATTTGAAAGAATTAGTAGTCCGTCCTTCATGTAGATCAGTGGTAGTCAACTTGATCCCTACCACCAACTAGTGGTCGTTCCAGCATTTATGGTGGGTGGTAGGAGTTTTGTCAGATACTGAAGCACTTTCCTTTTTTAAAATTTAATTGACTTCCCTACTTTATAAATCACCATTGTGGAACCCGTGGGCGGTTAGAAAATTTTACTACTAACAGAGATACAAAAGTGGGCAGTAGGTATAAAAAGGTTGACTACTCTTGATGTAGACTCTTTATTTCAAATGACTTAAAGCAAGTCTAGGTTTTTGCAATTTATGAAACTACAGCAACTGGCTTCCCTCAGCACTGGCCATACTGCTGAGGCGTGTTGGAAGTCATTATTTAAAAAAGGAAGGAAGGCCACTTAGTGATCATCCCTGCCCTTATGCAACCCCCCCCCCCCAAACTATCCCATTATTTTCCATTGAGAGTTTCCTCTGAGAATGGCCAATTTGCTTTTCAAACACAATTGAGTATATTTAAAGAGAAGCCATGTAGATCAGCTACGCACCAAAGACAAAATTATCAGGCCTAAAGATCTGGCCAAAAGGTCCAGATCTGACCGAGTCCATTGTGCCAGGCTCCAAGTCAACAAGGATTGCACGAGGAACATACTTGTTACCTGTGGAAAAGACAAAATACCCAGTATTACTGATCCAACCAATTTACAAACAAAACAAAACACAAAGCTGCTTCCATGCTCTTGGCAACTCATTGCTATTCAGTGAAGAAACACAGCCATGATACAGACAAATAGAAGGGGAGTTTTACATTTAAAGGGGACAGTCTGAGGCATGGATGGCCAATCTTTTGGCTTGCCTGGATCGCTTTCAGGAATTGTCTTGGGCCACAGATAAAATACATAATGCAGTAATCTATATAAATCACATACAGATAATCCTTGACTTACAACAGTTCATTTAAAGGCCATTCAAAAATTACAACAGCACTTAAAAATGACTTATGACCATTGCCACCTCCCCATGTCGTGTGATCAGATGCCTGGCAACTGGTTTACATTTATGGCAGTTGTAGTGTCCCAGGGTTATGCAATCCGCTTTTGCAATCTTCTGACAAGCCAAGTCAATGGAGAATCTTGATTCACTTCACCACCACGTTACTAACTTAACAACTGCAAGGATTTGCTTAACAGTGGTGAAAAGTCGTAAAATGGGGCAAACTCACCTAACAAATGTTTCACATAGCAACATAAATTTTGGGCTCTACTGTGGTCCTAACTTGAGGACTACCTGTAATAGGGTTTACTATTTTGTGGGCCACATTATTAGCTCTCCAGGGCTGCATGCAGTCCACAGCCAGACATGTCTCATCTAAGGGAACAAGGATGGAATTTCAAGTAGGCATTCATGCTACTTGGCTAGGGATTTAACCGGACTGCTTTATCAATGATTTGTCACACTTTGCTCCTGGTGGCTGCCTTCTTTCTTCTAATGAAAAATTCAGGCACAACGTATCACAGCTTTTTTTCTCCCCACCCCAGTTACCAGTTGCTTCATTGTAGTAGACATTGATCCTCTCCAGCTGCAGGTCGCTGTCTCCATGGTAGCTGCCGGTGGGGTCAATGCCATGCTCATCGCTGATGACCTCCCAGAACTGGAATGGGATTTTTGAGAGCTGTTAGCAACTGCGTTCAAAATGCCAGGAGGCTGCAGCAGCACGTGCTTCTTGCAGGCACACCCTGTCTAATTCTGCTGTCAGAGCTGCTGTTGCTACCCCAGCAGAAATCAAGGCAGCTCTCTCAAAAGGAAGGGGATTTCACAGTACAAAGAAATGACACAGTTACAGCTGAAGGCAGAAAGAGGTTCTATCTGTCACTGACTTGTCATTAATTCTAAAAAAAACCAACACCATTCTTCTATATTTTTGCCCAGGAGGAGTGTTGGGGACCTTAAATAAAAGATTTCCTGCTCTTTAGTATTTTCAGATATGTTCTAATTAAAACTAGTCTTAAGGGTTCCCCCCCCCCTTTTATGTTCAATGTTCTTTACGAAAGAACATCAAACATATCTGAAAACACTAAAGAGCAGGAAATTTTACACCAAAGAGGCTTTATTAACAACTGTCTCTACAAAGAAAATGAAGAAAATATTTTGCCCATCCTGCAGACTCGGTGTTCTACATTAGAATAAGTGAAGATGAATGATCGTTCAGTTCACACACCTACCTACAACCCCCCCCCCAAAAAAACCAGTTTCCTTCCCCAGATATAAAATAAATGCACACATTTGACTTCATCTGAAGTCCTACAGAATGCGTGCTGAGCATTTTTTGACTGTCTTAGAGGGGTGGGGTTGCAGAAGGCTTCAAACTGCACAGCCCTGAATCTATCCTATTTCCAACCTCCTGCGCAGCTAACCTTTGGGTCCCAATTTTCCCAGCCTGCTTCTGTGTGGTGGTGTCAAAAGCACCAACAATGGGGTACCACCAACCAGATCTGCCTAGACATGTACCCACCGCCTCCAATTGTTAGCTGGATTTCACCTTCAATAGTCTCGCCAGCCTTGTGAAAAAAATAACCTACTAGAATTGCAGGGGGACTATAAATTCTGTATCTTGTGCTTTTGCTGGAACTGAAATTCCAGCATTCTGTTCCAATTAAATTGTATGTAAATTAGTCCTCTAGTTTAGTCTCTCTCCCGCACTAATATATAATGGAAGGTACCTCTGAATGGAAGGGGAGTAAGGGTGTGGCCAAGGTCTCTTTATTTGGCTCAACAGAATCCTGGCTTTCTCACTGAGTCGCCCGAAGCTTTTTTCCCCACCGCGCATTAAAAAGCAACGGGGGGGGGGGGGACACGCCTTCCCCCCCCCCTCCAGGCGCCCCGAGTAAAGCTCGCCCGCCGGCTACCTTTCTTTGTGCCACAGCGATGAACCTGACTACGAACGCAGACAAGCGGTCACCCCTCCCTTCCAATGAAGCAGAACAAAGGAAAAAAGGTACACACACCCCATTAATATATAATTAATATATCATTATTCAGAAAGAGACTATTGGATTTAGAGAGCACAGTATTGGATTTCCGAGTGTTCCCCCCCCCTCCCTCCCTCCCTCCCAATCTGCTGCAAGTGAAAGGAGACGCCTGCCCTGCCCACAGATGCAGTGACACCCGGGGACACTTTCGATTCCCACCCCGCCGCGAAGCCTTCGACAGCAGAAGAGCCCCTTCCTCCTCTCCTCGCCCAGGGTACCTTGGCTCCAATTTGGTTCCCGCACTGGCCGGCCTGGATGTGCACTATTTCACGCATGGCGACAGCTTCTTTCTTCTGGGCTCACACACCCCCTCAGTGGCCGCTGCTTCAGCCTCCTGCCTTACCCCACCTGCTCTCGCGCCGGCAACCTGCGACAGGGAAAGGGCTGGTGCCGCGAGCCTCCTTTTATACCGGGAGCGCGCAACGCCGCCCTTCCGCAGCTCCAAGCCCCGCCCCGTTTCCATCCAAGCCCCGCCTTCTCTTCGGGTGAGGTAATGCGGCTCTGGACAGGCGCGCGCGGGGGCGACCGCGGCAAAAAAAGGCCCGGGTGGGATGGGGTGTCGTTTGCTCCTCTGCCTTCTACGCCGCCACCGCGGCGAGAGGCGGGTCGCTTGCAGTCTTTTTTAGAAGGGAGTCCATTTGAGGGAAGAAGGGGACGCGGAGGGGGGGGGGGGGCTCGCGGTCTGTCAAATCGACTCCCTTCTGTTCCACAAACCGAGAGGTCGACAGCAAAACAAAACAAAAAAACCCCCAATATTGTACTAATCGTAGTAATACAGTAGTAGAGCGTAGTAGAGAAATAAGGGAAAGGCGGTATCCAAACGCTCAGGGCTTTTCTCGAAAGCAAAGGGGCGGAAATGAGAGTCGCTTCCTCTCAAAAGCCACCAGACCCATTTCAAGCTCGCGGGTGAGGCGATCCTCACAGCCCCCCCCCCCCACCCTGTGCAATTCCTCAAGGCATTTTGCCCGCCTCTGCTGATTTGAACCCCACCCCATTCCATCCCCCGGACAGAGAAAATGCGGCCCGGGTCAGAGAAGGGACCGAAAGGAATCTGTTTAGGAATCTCTGTTTCGTGCCCCCTGCTGCCTTTCGACCCCCATTGGTCTTATTTAGGGTTTAGCCGGCATGCGGAGCCTGGGTGGGTGGGGAACGCTCCCACTTTTTTTTTTAAGGCTGAAGCAGCGCTTTGTTCTTGGTTGCTTCTCCTCGGCGGGGGGGGGGGGGAAGAAAGGGTGCTAAGTAAGGCGCTCTGCAGGAGGAGGAGGAGGCGAAAAAAACTGCAAAGTCTGGGCTTTCAGGCTCCGAGCATCCGTCAGAGAGAGCTTTGCACCGCGCCCTCCGACTCCCAAGTCCCCCCAACTCTTTTGTTCCTTCCGAGGCTCGCCCGCCCCCTTTGCAGCAGCAACAGCAACGCTGCGAAAGGTGGTCGAGGGCAGGGGCGTGTCCCGCGCTGCAGCTTCTCCGGTTTCCCACGTGCTCTCTTCACACACACACACACACACACACACACACACACACACACACACAACCCCAGGGACCCTTTCGAGAAACAAAACCAACTGTTTGCGGGATCGAGCCCTCCCGCTTTTTCGCTTGCTTCGGGAGCCGAACCTCAGCGGCGCTTGTGGGACAGGAAAGAAACCCGACTCTGGTTTCAGCGTTGTAGACAACTGGTAGCTTTCATTAATGTTCCCACCCACCCCCATCTTCTCTGCTGACCCCCCTTTTTTGTGGGGGGGGGGGGGGAAAGCCCGAATTGCAACCCCGGGTCTCTCGGTATGAAAAGCCAGCCGGGCAGCATTTTCGAGTTTTCAAACGGGATCGATGATGATGATGATGATGGTTATTATTATTATTTTGCACGGCGGGGTCTCGTCAAGGTCATAATAGTGTAGCGGTCGGAGGAGCCAGGCCACGGCGTTTCTCGTGAAGCTGTCAATGGGAGCGAGCGGGGAAGGAAGAGAGGACGACGATGCGATCTGAAGTGGGGGAGCAGTTGGGAGATAATAGCTGTGAGAGAGGAGGGGAAGGAGGGAGGGAGGGAAAGAAGGAGAGGGAGAGACAGGCGGGTGGAAAACGAGGAGAGAAAAGGCTACGGGAGGCTTTTCTCACGCGGACTGGGATTTTGTAAAGAACGGAAACCGTGTCAAAGCAGTTAAGCCCCCCCCCCCCCCCCCCAGTCGGCGCTAAGCGAAGCATTAACTCTCCGGTTTCCAGAATGTTTCAGACTGGAGAGTATTATCCTTCCTTTTTTTTAATGCAGTTGGGTTAATTAGGCGATTCCTTTGTCAAATTTGCACAAAAGCAGGGTGCCAACTGCATCGCTTTTCCTAGATCCGCTTCTTTGTAGAGGAGGGATCGGGGCTGGGGGTGGAGAACAGTCGGTCGTCCTTCAA
Organism: Rhabdophis nuchalis; assembly: GCA_039707465.1. Taxonomy (NCBI): domain Eukaryota; kingdom Metazoa; phylum Chordata; class Lepidosauria; order Squamata; family Natricidae; genus Rhabdophis; species Rhabdophis nuchalis. Next base: position 146,851,601 of record CM077645.1, read on the forward strand.
CAGATCCAGCAGCTGGGATGAGTAACGGAATAGCGCTGGGGGTGGGGTGGGGTTTTCTACGCTGTGGGTTGTTTCTGCTGATTCCTACTGTTAGTAGATGTAACCTGGAAGGAAACAAGCCTCACACAACCCCCTGTTAACCGAGTTATCGTAGGCCACGGAGTAGCATTTTTGTATTATTACGAGAATGCTGCTCAGGGAGTGAGTCAAGAGGATCTCTTAGCTGGGGCTTTCACATTTGCATTGGTGCAAGCCCTAATGCAGAATTTATACCTCCATTTATATATATAAAAGGCATCCAGATTCATTATATACTGCATATGCATTACACTGTTTCATTTTGTGCACAAAAAATGATGTATTGTTCATCTATTACGCAAAGAGATAAAGCTACCTATTCCTGCCCAAGGGAATTTTGGATGACAAACTGAAATTAAATAATAATAGTAATACAATTGTCAATGTTTATTACAATAGGAAAAAAAGTCACTCCTGTAGAGTAAACGCAACCATTGCCAGCTCCATCAGCATCCTGGCTCCAGGTCTTCACTGCCTTCTTGTAGGGAAGCAGTCAGGGCCAGCCATATCTTGGAGGAAAGCTGTTTTCACAAAGCATCATGATAAATAAAAAAAAACGGGCTGCGTTTGAGACCTTCATAAAGAGACCCGACTTCACCAAAGTGACCTGGGACATTGCCCACCTTCTTTCAGATCTGGTAAGATGTGAACACAAACCTCTGGGGATGAGCAATCCTGCAAGGAATATAACCCCTATCTACGACTTTAAAATGATAGTATTAACAGGTGGTGATTATTTTTTTTACCTTGAGTATCACAGGATCTGTAGATTCAGAATCACATGACGGGATGTTATTTTGGGTGAGGGAATTTAGAAACTGAATATTCTTATTTTTTCATTTCAGTACTATGGAAAAAATGTGTGATAAGATAGTGTGTCAGTCTTTTTTTGAAGAAACTTTTCCCCAAAGAACAAGCAGGCACATCTCTCAATATGTGTGTGTGGATATAAATATAGACACCATGTATATTATTATTATTATTATTATTATTATTATTATTATTATTATTATTATTATTATTATTATTATTATTATTCACTTTCAATGTATTTCCTACTTGTTTTGAAACCTGCTAAATTCACACAACATTAATCCACATTTTAACTAGCCTGTTCACACATAACACTAATTTCATGCATAACAACAAGCTGTATTGTGAAGAAATCACAATGCTGAGTTCACAGTTTTTTCAAAAAATGGTCTTTCAGACAGTCTTGATTCCTGGCAACTGCTTGCAGTTTTCCTGGCAACAAATTCCTGCAGTCTTCTTGGCAAGGTTCCAGACCTGGTTTGCTATTGCCTCCTTCCTTGGACTGAGAGATGACTGGCCCAAGGTCACACAGCTGGCTTCATGCCCAAGTCATACCTAGAATTCATGGTCTCCTGGTTTTCTGATGCCTTAATCCCTATACCAAACTGGCTTGCTCTCACTTACCATAATTTAGCTAAAAGGAAACAAATTACATTATGGTCTGGTACAATGTGTGAAACTCAGGAAAATGTGCTGCAAAGAAGCACATTAATTGGAATGTGTTGTTTAATCACATATACTGCTATGTATATTCTATATCTATGTGGAAAATATACTTAGTTATATTCATAAATACTTCAATTTACTAAGTGGAGAAGACCCTAATGCTGGGGAGGATTGAGGGCAAAAGAAGAAGGGGACGACAGAGAATGAGGTTGGATGGTGTCATTGAAGCAGTCTACGTGGGCTTAAATGGACTCCAGAGAATGGTACAGGAAGGCCTGGAGGAACATTGTCCATGGGGTTGCGATGGGTTGGACACAACTTCGCAACTAACAACATGAATATAACAAGACAGTCAGTTTGTTCTAGTAGTTAAGGCATCAGGCTAGAACCAGGAAACCTTGTGTTCTAGTCCTGACTTAGGCATGAAAGCCGACTGGGTGATTTTGGGCCAGGCACTTCCTCTCAGCTTAAAGAAGGAGGGGTTGTCTCAGGATACAAACCAATTCTGTCATTTCCTCTTGCAACCAATGCATCAACATTTGATTGATCTGAAAAAGCAAACCCTGAACTTGAACCCTGAAAGGCTAGGGAGGTGAATGAGATATATGAGTGTTGCAGGTAAATCAAGATTATCTGGGAATAAATGTCCTGGGGCATCTAAAAATATTTTGGAGAATTATGTGCATCGGTAACAGGGGTGTCAAACTTGCATTGTCATGTGATATATTGCAACTTTTTTCCCCTTTGCTAAAATGGGGGTGGGCGTAGCCAGCACGTGATGCCTGCAGCCCGTGGGCTGTGAGTTTGACACCCCTGATCTATAACATGACTGGTCCGTGATCTGGTAGCTGCTTGGGCCCTTACAGCTGAAAATGTGTCCATTCAGGCAATAGTAAATCTTAACATTGGCCTAAAAATGGGTGTATAAACCTGTAGTCCTGTACTCATTTTCTTAGATGTTAGTCCCAGGGAAAACAGCTTCCAGATCTTATTTAACAGTTCAGTCATCAATCCTTACATCTTAAATTTAAAAATTTGAATTCTCAATTCTTTAGGCTGCCAGCTACAGGTATTCTTTAATTTACGGCTTTTTGCTTGGTGACCATTGGAACTTACGACAAACCCACATTGGAGCTAACATACAACTCATTTCCAAAGTTACAACAGCTGGGCCCCTTCCATAGTCATGTGACCAAAGTTTGGGGACTTGGCAACACGACTGCATTGATGCTCATTTGCAATGTACTGCAGTCGTGTTATCAAATTTATTATGGTTTTGCACAAAACTGAAACTTCAGATTTTCGGCTAAACAGTTGCGATACCAAACCCTGGCTTTGCTTTACTCTTTTTATTAGTTTATAATATGAAATACAAAAATACAAAAGCAAATAATAGGAAAAATAGAGGAGGGAAAAGGGAAGAGAAAGTGGTTTCCAAGTGATTTCCATAGGTTGGCTTTACAACAACTGCATTTCTTTTGTGAAAGATGCCAAAAAAAGGTCATAAAATCAGTTTGGCCATGTAATTGACCTATTTTACAACTGATGACTTAAATGGGTAGAGTCCATTACGGCCATAGGTTGAGAGCTACCTGTACGTGGTTATGTTTCAAATTCATTTTTATTAGGCAAATTCATTTTTACTAGACAACAAATATCTAGATCTCACAATAGCATTTTCCTCGAATCCTCTATTCTCCTTCCAACACTGAGTAATCCTTTTTAATAGCCTTGGGTTTTGTTTTTTCTTTTTTAGCCAGCTCAGTTTGCCAAAAATTGATTACTGTATTCAGGTCTGAGGGGAAACTGTGCTTTACTTGAGACAATTTTGCTACTTGATTATGATCTTCATGCCTTTTTCCTGGCATCCTTACTCTAACTATAATATATGAAGGAGTTACAGCATCAAATCAGATATTAGCTACAATCGAGTATAACATTACTGGAATGAAAGCTGACCGAAAGAAACCTTTTCTATCCTGGTCCTGGAAAAACGTGCCATAAGTTCTTAGGGATGAATAACCTCCATTTAAGTAAACTGGGAAGTCTGGCTGACTGATTTCCAACACACCTACATCATGGTGCATAGTGCAAGTAGTCCTCGACTTACAACAGTTCATTTAATGACTGTTCAAAGTTACAACATCACTGGAAAAAGGTGACTTACAACCATTTTTCACATGACTGTTGCAGCGTCCCCATAATCATGTGATCAAAATTCAAGTTGGCAACGGACTCACATTTATGACGATTGCAGTGTCCTGGGATCATAGTGTTCACCTTTTGCAACTTTCTGGCGAGCAAAAGTCAACGTGGAAGCCAGATTGACTTAAAAACTGCGTGTGACTAAGCGATTCACTTAACAACTATGGCAAGAAAAATTGTAAAATGGAGCAAAGCTCATTTCACAAATGTCTCACTTAGCACCATAAATTTTTGGCTCAATTGTGGTTGTAAGTTGTAGTTGGTCTTCTCCAATAAAGCTGCAATTGTAGAAAGAGACTACTGCAGGGGTATCAAACTGGATTTCTTCAAGGGCCGGATCAGCATTGTCAGTTCTCCGCTGGCCGGCCGATGGGGGGGGGGGGGGATGGGGGATAGGATAGATGCCTCCTGCAGCACCTGCCAGCTAAAACGTTTTGGTTTCCAGAGGCACCATGGGCTGGTACTTTGCTATTTCCAGGCTGGCCCTGTAGGGCAGATTTAAGCACCCCTGGACTACTGCATCCAAGCAGATTTCCCCTTACACCACCTGTCAAGGACACGATTTCATGAATAAAAATTTGGATCCAAAAAGAGCAGCTTTGTGGGTTGGATTGGTCCACTTCAAGGCTGGCATTACCGCTCCATCAAACTAGCATGAATAAATTAAGATAGACGGGGGCCAACAGAGCTGCAATGTTTTATTAACATCCTCAGATCCCAGAAGAGTAACACGATCCATGCTATTAAACCGAGTGATGCAGCAGTCAGAAAGAACTACAGCATGTCAAAAGCAGGTACTCAAACCAGCACAAATAGGAATGATATGATGCTGCCTTCGCCCACTGGATGATGGCCAAGGCTATAACTGAATAATTAATTCCTTGGTTTATGTGTGTAATATATATCCATCTATCCCAAAACCTGACACACACATCACGCATAAAAATGGAAGGGGGTTGCTTCCATCAATTTTACTAGCAGACATTAAGAAGATAATAGGACCTCTGAACAAAGAAGATGACTCCAAATATTAGTGATAATGTTTTCTGAAAGTGCTAGTTGTTCTGACTGTACGTGTCTCTGCCCTAAAAAAAGAAAAAGCAGACTTCCCTTCCCCCATCTCTAGGATGGGAGTGTTAGAAACTGAACACATTTCATAGTCAGCAGTAGTTAGAGGAGCCATTATACTGAATAATAGCAGGTTCCTATTGTTCTCGGCAAAGGCATCTTGCCTGATCCAAGTCTCTGCTACATTTTGAACGTACGCAGTTATTTTTATGCACAACTTCACATTCCGCGCTAGGAGAGGAATTGTCCTGAATTTGCATTTTTGAATTTTTCGCTTCTCTTCAATTTTATGCCTTCCTTAATTCTTCAGAGACCGTCTCCCTCCTTCATTGAAACGCTGCCCACAGATCCCTGACGCTCGGTCTGGCCAGCCACACATTGAATCAGATTCCACCTACTGTGGTTTCCTAGGCAACCGGTTTAGCCTTGGAAACAAGCTGCAGTGAGGGGAAAAAGGATCCCTCTGTCTCGTCATCCCGTAACATTTTCGGTTCTGACAATACCGTCTCATGGCTTAAAAAGCAAGAAAATGGAAACAAACGAGCATCTCCCTTTGCTATTTCCCCCCCTCCCTGAATTTTGAAGGAAAGGAGCAGAGAATTGTTTGGAATCGATGCCCAGAACAACATTTATTTTACACCTCTTTCTATGCCATTTGAGCATAGGGCTACAGTGTTCAAATATAAGGTGTTAAGACCCCAGTGCTATCATGTTCCTTGCTGGCAGGTCATAATTTCAGAGTTCAGCGATACAACCACCATGGGCATCCACTGGGGCAGAGAAGGGAGGGGGAAATGATAAAGCACACATCATTATGTTGCAATGCAAACTTTGTTCCTTCTGTAGGGGGGGGGGGTTGTGATGTTTTGATTATGCATGTAAGAGGTAGAAAGTGCATTGCCATTTTGACAAAAACTCTTTATCATTTAGATTGCAGTTCAGACTGATATCCATTTATATAGCCATATGTTCTATTGAACAGAACAGAATAGAATAGAATACTTGGAAGGGAACTTGTAGGTCATCTAGTCCAACCCACTGCTCAAGCAGAAGATCCTACACCAGTTCTGACAGATGGCAGTCCAGTCTCTTCTTGAAAGCTTCCAGTGATGAAGCTCCCACAACTTCTGAAGGCAAATTCGGTTCCACTGGGGGATTGCTCTCACTGTCAGAAAATTCCTCCTTATTTCTAGGTTGAACCTCTCCTTGATGAAGCCCCCATTCCGCCTGCCAGCTCATCTGTCTCTTCCTCCTGGCTGCAGCTCTTCCCTCCATCTCCCACAGATCATTAGTTAATGGGATTTCATTCTGAATATGCACACATCAGATTGCAATTCTATCCGGGGCCTAATGGCCACCAGATGGGACTATATCTACCTTCAATGCGGTTAGTTGGGAGTTATAATCCAACCATCATTCATTATAGCCTTGGCAAGACACCTAACTGGGGAATCTAATTGTAGACTTGTAGAAGGAAATTAGGGTTCATGTATGAGAGTCAAAAATCAGAAAGTGTCTGGTAGCATCTTCCAAGAAAAACACATTTTATCATGAGATACAAGTACTCTTGCAAGTGCTACCAGGCTGATCACTAGCTGGGGATGCCTATGGGAACCATCTAAAGCTGACATTCAGTATAATTTTACACTCTTTCTCATAGATGTAAGACTCATAGATTTCAGTGCATCTTACACTGTAGCATTGCAGTGTTAAATACCCTTTATCTCAATGAAATCAATAGTCTGGATTTCACTTTGGATAATGGCCTGGGTGCTGCTAACAAAAAAAGGCATTTCCGATCCAAGAAAGGATGAAGCAGCTCTTTTTGCTGATAGGTTGATAGACTCAAACAAGAAATCAGAGCCTTAAAGACTTTAGTTAAGCATAGCTTCTAAATCTGGTGTCCTTCAGATATATTAGTCTGACGCAGAGGATAATGGGAATTGTGTGATGAAGCATTTCTGGGTTGTTTTTTTAAACCACAGTTATGTATAAAGCTGCCTTCTGTGAGTAGTTATATTAGTTTTGAGGACAAGGCAAAACAAACATGCTTAAATCCAGCAACAAGGGAAGATCATCATCAGCTGTTCTGTGTGCAGATAGGGTTTCATTCTTGGCAGCTACAATTAGGAGTGCCAGATCGGCTGGCATAGTAGATGAACATTGAGCTTGTTGCCCGCATCAGAGATGGTATTCAGCAGGCTCTGACCAGTTCTGGAGAACTGGCAGTGGAAATTTTGAGTAGTTCAGAGAACTGGTAAAACCATCTCTGACAGGCTCCACCCCCATCTATTCTGTGCCTCCCAAGTCCCAGCTGATTGGGAAGAAATGGGGGCTTTGCGGTAACCTTCCCCTGGAGTGGGGTGGGAATGGAGATTTTGCAGCATCCTTCCCCTGTCACACCCACCAGGTCACATCCAGAGAACCAGTAGTAAAAAAAAATTGAATCCTACCAGTGGCCTGCATGGTTGTATTCTAAATGCAGCAGTGATGAACAGGGATGGATTGATCTTCGAAACTCTCCTTTCCAACTTGCAGAAAGGTAGGTTGAGGGAGGGGAATCTTCTCAACAGATCCATATCAAGCACTCATAGAGTGGATGTGGAGCATCTGCCCAACCTATTGACTGCTTAACAGATGCACTGCAATTCCTCTAGGTGAGTTGGGTGACAATTCAAAAAGATAAAATAAGATAAAAATAATAAAATAAAATAGCAAAATAAATAATAACATAAATTAAAAATAATAAAATAAAATAGCAATAGCACTTAGACTTATATATCGCTTCACAGTGCTTTTACAGTCTGCTCCAAATGGTTTACAGAGTCAGCCTATTGCCCCCAACAATCTAGGTCCTCATTTTACCCAACTTGGAAGGATAGAAGGCTGGGTCAACCTTGAGCCTGGTGAGATTTGAACTGCCGAACTGCAGCTAGCAGTCAGCTGAAGTAGCCTGCAGTACCGCACTCTAACCACTGCACCACCTTGGCCCATAAAATAATAAAAATAAAATAATATAAAAAATAATATAATATAAATTAACAAATAAAATTAAAATAATAAAATAATAAAATAAAATAAATAAAAAATAAATAAAATAAATAAAATAAATAAAATAAATAAAATAAATAAAATAAATAAAATAAATAAAATAAAAATAGTTGTCTGGAGCAAGAAGGTAGCAAATGCTGAATTCAGAAGACCAGATAATTTTTCCTCTCCTGATTTCATAAGAGATGAGATCAAGAATAACCGCTCTTGTCTGGTGTTTGGAAAAGGAAGTAAGATATATGGAGTTTCCAAAACCATTTTGCTTAGATAATTGGATTTTTTTAAAACAGTAGAAATGTGTGTATTGACAGAAGGACTAATGTTACAAGAGCAGGGAGTAAGAAGTAGGCTACATCCCAAAAGAGTAATTCTTAGCTCCTAAATGTAACAAGGGAAGCTTAGTTTTTCACATAAGCTTTCCAGGAAGAAAAATGGTTTCATAGTTAAACAGATTCATAATTTGCTACAAAGTTCCTACATGCGGTAATAGAAGGACAAAGAAAGCTCTGGAGACTTTGTTATGCTGCCTTTTGTGTGTGTGCAAATATGTCAGTAGAGAAAAATAGAAGTATAAAGACATAGGAAAACTATGGTATTTTCAGAAAACAAGTGGCTCCCTCTTTCAATTCACACTCTTATCTGTCTCTCTGCAGCATTATTTGCACAACACATTCACTTGTGGTTAACAGAATTATGATTTACTTAACCCAATTGCCTGCGTTCACTTAACCATAAGCTAGCTGGGCTCACACTCTCCTCTGACATATATCCATTGGTACATGAATCTGATAGATTCCAGCTACAACAGTAATCCATTAGGTAATATTTAAAAAATCAGTTTGCTTCCAGCCTTCAATATGTTTCAACAATTTAGGTTCCATTTCAGGGTATTCAAGTGGTCCCTTTACCATTCTTCTGGAATTGAAACATAGATATTTATCTTGGAAAGGGGACCATGGCAAGTCATTTAACAGTTGTCTTAAAATGTATGAAGAACTGTTATAATGATGGAGCAATTTGGTTTTTTCTCCTTGTCACTCCAGGAATGAGTTGTCTCAATGAGCGCAAATTAAACAAAATTGCAAAGTTGATTTAACCGATTCTAGAGCTTACAAATAATTTTCCAGTGATACAAACTGCTTGTTGCATAGAAAGTGGTTGATTTGCCTTCATTTGAACCCTGGTGGCACAGTGGTTAGAATGTAGTATTGCAGGCAAACTCTGCCTACAACCCAGAGTTTGATCCTGATGGGGCTCAAGGATGACTCAGCCTTCGTTCCTTCTGAGGTTGGTAAAATGAAGAGCCAGATTGTTGGGGAGGGGGGAGAGAAATATGATGACATTGGAAACTGCCCAGAACATGCTGCAAAGCACTATGGGATGGTATATAAGTGCTATTGCTATTTGTAAATATGAAGGGAAGGTCTTGATGGGTTGTAAAGGATTTCCTGCATTAGTAGTAAGAATGAACAAGACCTTTCCTCTCCGTCATTCTGTTTTATGAATGAGACAATATATGGACAAAGCAGTTTTCACTGTGGAGGAATGTAGTCTGGATTCAGCCTGAATGTAGTCAGGGAGGGAGTACATTCCAGAGGAACAAAGGCAGCGAAGTTTAGTCTGAGTGGGAGGAAGACCGCCAGAACAGCTCCTCCCTAGGGATTCTCAGAGTATATGTTTAATGGTGTAAGTAGTTTGCTTCAGTTTGGCAATATTTCTGCCTTATGGGTGAGGAACCATAAAGGAATCTGCTTAGAACAGGTGTGCCAACTGGCAGTCTGTGGGCTGGATGCATCACAGGCAGGCCACGCCCACCCCAGTTCTACAAAGGGAAAAAAAAGTCACGATATGTCAAGTGACGGCAATGTGACGTGGCAAGTTTGACGCCTGTGGTTTAGAAGAATTTTGGTGTGTCTTTGTTGGTTTTTGGAGCCTGACATCCACAACCACTTCTGGAAAAAGCTGACTGAGATTGTGGGAATAGTTGATATTTATAACTGCCTAGTTTATGCTATTCTTTTACCATGCAGATGTGATTTCCTTAATATATACAATTTCCATTTAAATTCAGTATAACCTTTTCCAGTGTAATAAAAAACCCCAGTATCAGAATATTTATAACAGATGGAGACTCCAGATAGGAATAATAAAAACTCTCCATCTAGTGGACAGATGAGCTATCACATCTCCGGGTCTTGGGTAAAAGGCTGTGATCATCCAAAGCAGCAATGATGTTGCAGTTTTTTAACAAATGAAATACTTCAAAGTCACTATTAACAGCAATCTAGGTGGCAGCATGCACAATTTGCATTGGGTATTCTTGAATTTTGCAGATAAACATAAAGTGCTTTTTGTAAGAATTTAGGAACATTCAGCATTATATATTGATTAATCCTAGCTCTTTCTCCTCCCCATTTCCTCCTGATCAGCTGGGACTTGGGAGGCAGAGAATAGATGGGGGCGGGGCCAGTCAGAGGTGGTTTTTACTGGTTCTCTAAACTACTCAAAATTTCCACTGCTGGTTCTCCAGAACTGGTCAGAACCTGCTGAATCCAACCTCTGGTCTGTTTCCTGCCTCAAAAAATCATGTTTCTCCATTTCTCATTCAGGGAAATATAATATTCTGCCTTTTTAATATTTCCTAGACTATTTCATTCTTCTAGGAGAGGAGTGGGTGCTAACTTCCTACACTATAATATACTCAGTAAATAATAGTTCTATTAGTTCTGATTTATGTGACTACAAGTAGCCCTCCATTTATAACCATTCATTTAGTGACCGTTTGCAGTTACAAAGGCACTGAATAGTGACATGGCCAATTATGATTTTTCACACTTTCAACAGTAGCTGCATCGCCATAGTTTCATGATCAAATTTTAGATGCTTGGCCACTGGTTCATACTTATGACAGTGGCAGTGTCCTGGGAACAATGGGGAAGCCAGATTCACTTAACAACCGTGTTATTAATTTAACAACTGCAGTGAACAACTTAACAACTATGGCAAGAAAGGTTGTAAAATGGGGAAAAACTCATTTAACAACTGTCTCACTTAGCAACATAAAATCTAGGGTTAATTGTGATCATAAGTTGAGGACTTCTTCTATGCCCATTAACAGAATAGGAAGTAACACTGTAGCCATAAGTAGGTGCGGGCATAAGCAGATATAGAGATCTGCTAGTAGATCTCTAGTATCTGTTCTTGCTTCTCCATCACCTGATATAATTTCACTAGGATTATTCTGTCACTGAATTCTCCAAATTTTCAGATAGTTATGCTTCTGCCATCAAGGATCATATATAGCCATATTGGCTTTTGTCAGCCTGTTTGCAATTGGTTATCTTTTCCAGCAATCAGTGTCTTCTCCAATTAACACCTGCATTCATATTATATTAAAACTTGATTAATAAATATTTAAATATTTAAATTTTCCTTTTATTATTTGTGCCTCTAGTGAGCTGTTGTTAAATGAGTCATTGTAAGTAAGTAACACAGTTAAGTGAATCTGGCTTCCCCATTGACTTTGCTTGACAGAAGGTTGCAAAAGGTTAACACTGCAACCTTCGTAAATATGAGTCAGGTGCCAAGTGTTTGAATTTTCATCATAGGACAATGGAGATTCTGCAATGGTCGTAAGTGTGAAAAATGGCCATAAGTCTCTTTTTGAGTGCTGATGTAACTTCAAATGGTCAGTAAATGAACTGTTGTAAGTTGAGAACTATCTGTATATCATTCTAATTTTGGCTTTCTGGTCATGATACTAATTCTTAAAAAACATGACTGGAATATTTATGGTTTTAAAGACTACCTACAATCTACTATGTTCTACATCAGGGGTCACCAACCTTCCGGACCTCAGGGACCACTAAATTCATAATTTTAAATCCAATCACTAATATGATTTTAAAAAGATAAATAATATTTAGTGCAATATAAAAAAATGCAAATAATTTTTCTGTGGACCACCAAAAATTTCTTGCAGACCACCAGTGGTCCGCTGACCACTGGTTGGTGACCACTGGTCTACATAATCAAAAGCCTTAACATAATCCATAAAGCAAATTAGGCATTTTTGGGAACTCCCTTTTCTTTTCTAGGCACCATATGTTAACAATATGATCTCAGGTCCCTCTGTCTGTTTTGAATTTAGCTTGTACATCTGGCAATTCTCATTCCATGCATTATTGAAATCTGGACTACAAAAACATTAGCTTACTAGCAGATGAGATAAGTGTGGTACTAACTATGAGCATTATTTAGCACTGTGCTATAAACAGATCTTTTACCATCCCTTATGCTCTACTTTCTATATCTGCTTACAAACCACAAGTAGTAAGTACTTTAACTGTATCACCCTCTTGTAGGATTATAAAAGTACAGCTGGTAATTATTCAGTACCTGCAGCTTTGTTATTAGTAATATTTTATAGGGCCCTTTTGATTATATTTGCTGAATGTTTGGCTGTAGTTCAGTCACCAAATCTTGTATGTATGTGATTGGGAGATTATTTGTACAAGTATTCCATATATTTGCACCATGCTTTTTTTCTCTCCAGTTAGTCTTTGCCTTCTTTGTCTTTTGTCATGCTCATCTTTGCCCAAATATATTTCTAGATATTTTTCTAATTTTAATCTCTTATTAATTTGCTTGCTCTTTGCATTATTTATAGAACTTCTTGTTTCTTTTTGTTCTTCCCTGAAAAGATTTAATGAGGCAAAATTCTGTCTGTTTCTATTGTCTTTTACATTCTGCCTTTTGTTAGGTATTTTCAATATATCAAGTTATATCACAGTTATTTTGCCTTATTTTCTGTTTTACATTTTGGGGATTTTATTTGCTTTGTCTTCAATTATACCACAAGTATCTATCCCAAGTTCTTCAGCCATTCTTTTTAACAAACCTGATCCACTGAACCTAATCATTTTCTCCAGTGCACAATAATATGGAATATTGCTGAAATTATATCTAATGGGGCTGATGATTCTATTGATTTTCTTTAATTGTGATTTAGCAAGGAGTTTGCAATCCGAGCTGTAGTCACCACATTACTTTTGCTGATCAAATGAAGCATCTTTATTTTGGCTTGTCTGAGTGCATCGGCAGTATGATTTTGTCCAACAACAAGCAACAGGATACTCAACATCTGGCCAATGTTTGATTTTAAGACTTTGCCTGCAAGACAGAGGACATGAAGAGAAAAACGAAGGCACTGTCTTTTGTCAGACATTTGAAACCTTGACTCAAATTAAGATCATTTCATCAGCTGAGTTCTTATCCTTTTCTTGATCTCCATTTGTTCTATGATTTGCTTTGCTTGCCCTTTTAACGACCCCAATTTTCCAGAGCATTGGGTTAAAGAAGTTAATCACAGGTTTCTTGTTGCAGGAAGAATGAACGGGGAGTGCAATTTAAACGCCAAAACTCTTTTGAAGTAACAGCTGTTTCTTAAGCTAAATCTGCACAACAAGGTGGGCCAAAAACTGTGGTTATGGCCAGCGATGCGTGAATTTAATCCAATCTAACCATTCCTTTATGGCTCAGTATTTTAAAAAAATTAATGTATTTTAAAAAAAATAAAGAAAATAAACGCGTTCATGAAAGTCGAGACGCCGGCTGGAAGAAAGACAAAAAGTAAGAGAGGGCCACGCCCGCTTCTGGCCCACTGACAATCGGGAAAGGGCCGGCGCGATCGGGGATCGCTTGCTTTGGCCTACCGTTGCCAGCAGCGGCGATGGAGGCAGCGCAGGAGCCGGGAAGAGGAGACGCCGCCGAGCGAGTGTCGGCTCCGGCCCCGCCGGCCGAGGAAGGGGGGATCTCGCTGCACAATTTCTGCGGGCGTTTAGCGGAGCAGGTGGTGCACTTCCACGCCATGCGGCTGCAGGACTCGCTTTTCCTTTGGGTCGGGGACGGCCCGGAGCTCAGCAACTTGGCCGTGGCCATGTGCACCCCCCGCGTGAGTTCCGGACGTTTTGCCCCTCTGGGGTTGCAGCCTGGGGGGGTCAAAGAGGTTGCTGACGGTTCGCATCGTTGTGCAAAAGTGGGGTAGCTGCCGGTTGGCTCCCGACACAGCTAGGAACCATTTTCTCCGCAGATGCAAGCCGTGGTCTGTCTGTCTGTCTTATTTAAACGGAGCGATGAGGAGGCGAACTCCTGCTGCAGCTCAGCTTTGTGGGTGCAGGTAGTCCTTAACTTACGACCACAATTGACCCCACTAAATTCTGCTCCTCGGTGAGAAAATTAGCTAAGTGAGTTTTTGCCCCATTTATTGACTTTCCTTGTCACCTTGGTTAAGTGAATCACTGCAGTGGTTCAATTACAACGCAGTTGTTAAAAGTGAATCTGGCTTCCTCGTTGATTTCGCTTGTCGGGAGGTCGCAAAAGCGGATCCCATGACTCGGGAACACGGCAACCCGTCCTAAACACGAGTCAGTTGTCAAGCATTTGAATGTAAATCAAGTGACTATGGGGATGCTGCAAGGGTCATAAGTGTGAAAAACGGCCATAAGTCACTTTTTTCAGGGCTATTGTAATTTCGAACAGTCACTAAACAAATGTTGTAAGTCAGGGACAACCTGTATGTCGCCAGAGGTTGATTTCCATGATTTCCACAAGGCTTAGTCACAAGAAAGTAGATAGGAGAGGACATTGTGGCCTTAAACTACTCTTATAAGAAAAGTACACCACTCCTCTTATTCTTTAAAGCAGGAGTCCCCAACCTTTGCAACTTTAAGTCTGAAGGACTTCAGCTCCCAGAATTCTCCAGCCAGCAAAGCTGGCTGGAGAATTCTGGGAGCTGAAGTCCTTCAGACTTACAGTTGCAAAGGTTGGAGACCACTGCTTTAAAGAACCCAAGTCATCCTTACCCCTTGGGATCATTTGTGTATAGGTGAGCAGAGGCAACCTGCTTCCAAATTCTTGCTAAGAAAAGGACTTAGCCAGGTCTGGTGCTCAACTCTAGGGAAGATACACCTGGGTCCTCTCGGAGAAGGGCGGGATATAAATTGAATAAATTGAATTGAATTGAATTGAATTAGCGTCTCCTTCCTGCCTCTGGCACTGATTTTTCTCTCTCTCTAATGCAGCTCCTGGTTTTTGTGAATGGAACACAGTCAGCTTCTTCAGGCAGTCTTGTTTTCCAAGTTTCCGGCACCAAAATAAATAATGGGGTTTTCTATTTTTCCTTTCAGGGTGGGACTCTGGGATTGATCACTGAGATAGTTTGTTTTGACAGTCTCAGCAATCATTATTGAGGCTAAGCTGTGGGTTCGTGCATCACTACACTGCATTATGGTACTGTCTCATTTGGGGACGCAAGACACATTTTTCTCATCTCGGTGGAGTCATAACTTGCTAGGTTGGCATGCTTATCTATTAAGATAGATGCCTCTGTTGCTATCCTAATTTTCAGGCTATGTTCATTTTATACAGTAGAGTTAGGTATTTTAACCTATCGAAGAGAAGAGGGGATTCTCCAAAGCACCTGAGGGCAGGACAAGAAGTAATGGGTGGAAGCTTATTAAAGAGAGATCCAACCTAAAAGAAAGAATTTTTCTGACAGTCAGAACAGTCAATAGAATAGCTTGACTCCTGAGGTTATGGGTGCTCCATTCTTGGAGGTTTCCAAGAAACCTCAAGACTGGACAACCATTTGGCTGGTATGGTATAAAGCTCCTGCCTTGAGCAGGGGTTGGACTAGAAGACCTCATGGTCTTTTTCAGCCATATGATTCTATATGTATATGTATGAATTCTGGGAGCTGAAGTCCTTCAGACTTAAAGTTGCAAAGGTTGGGGACCCCTGCTTTAAAGAACCCACCTCTGAAACTAAGAGGCCACAGGAATGAGATGTTATTGGTGTCAAAAAAAGGCTGTATACAACATTTTATGTACCAATTAATACCTACAATTGGTGCTTAGAATTTCTTTTTGTACATGTTTTGTTGTTGCCCAGAAGAAACTCCATTTGGGTACTGTTTTGTAGTTTTTTAATAGAAGCTTCTAAAGATTGTTGGCATATATGTATGATGGAAGCAAATTATACCTAGGAATAAGAGTATTCAGGGATAAATGTGTAAGAAATGCCTGTTGTTACAATGGCATAGGCACCTGCTCCTAATTATGATAGTGCTAAAATGATGAATCATATGCCGCAATGACCTTTTGTATGTCTTTGCATTGTGACACTGTAGGCATATATGTAAAAGTTACATCCCTCATTCCCATGGCACACACTTATAGATGGCAAAAATGTATTGGTAAAGGATATAAATGTACGTGCATATTTGAATGCAGATGATACCTTGTATTTGACAGAATCTGAATGATTGCAGAGAATATTAATTAGATTGTGTGATGCAGTGAGGAACGTGTGGTTGATGTATCAAAACCCAAGGTGGTTACGTTTGGCAGGGAAAACAGAGCGAAGAATTTCAGGTTATACAAAGGTAGTAAAAAACCAGGGCAGGAAGATGTTCTTATGTATCATGATATTACAATATGCTTTATAAACAAAAAATGTGGGGGAATAGTTGTGGGTAAAAAATGGTGTGTTGAATGTTTGTTGAAAAAAGCAAAAACAGTTATTTATAAAACTAAGCTACTCTCCAATTCATTACACAGGTAGTCCTTGATTTACAAACACAATTGGGACTGGAATCTTAGTCATTGAGTGATCTCGTCATTAAGTGAGATGTCACACAACTGTTTTGCTTAACAACTGCAATCCTGGCACTTGGTTGTGGTCATTAAGCAATCCTGTGGGTCATTCAGCAGATGGAGTCCCATGTAAGGAGTGCAGTCTGACAGGGAGCATTTTCAGCCCCAGAATGGAGAGAGAGGCAAATCGCTCTGATCAAATTGGAGTTTGGTGAGAGAATTGGATTTTGGAGAGAAAATTTTCAGACCCAGAGTGGGCAGATTTTCTTTTCTTTCCACCATATTCTACCCCAGAGCGGAGAGACCTTCCCTGCTGGCTTCCCCAATGACTGCCTGGGATTGCCAGGAGAGATTGCAAATGGTGATTACATGATTGTGGGATCTCAGCCATGACTACAGGGCCCATTACAATAGCTGCAACTTTAGGGAACACTTGTAGGAACTTTTGCACAGCTACTTTAAATGATTGTTGAACAAACTGTTGTAAGTTAAGGACTTCCTGTAAGAGTTTGTTATGTTAGTAGAAACATAATATATAACACTGTGAAAGCACTTCTACATAATACTGTAAAACCGGAAAGATAATTATGAGTATGTGTATATGTTCAAAGTTTAATTTGATTTACCCTAGTTCCCCCCCATCCCATGCTCTTAAAGGCATTAAATCTATTTAGTTTAGTTTAGTTTTTACTTTACATTACTTTATTGCCATCTTGTACAACAAAATTAATGCCATCTTCAGTATACATCATACATAAGAAAACTATAAAAATAAAACAAAAACACGCATCCTTCACACTCTATAATTGAATTGAAAACCCCTGATACTGCATTAATATTACACTATACAGTAGAATTCAATATAGTTACTGCTCTGGGATAGAAGATGTTTTTTCAGCCTATTTGTCCTTGTTTTTATTGTCCTGTACCATCTGCCAGATGGTAATAGTTCAAAAAAAGGGTGCCCATGATGAGATGGATCTTTAAGAATGTTTTGAACTTTCTTAAGGCAGTGGGAGCTATAAAGTTCTTCCAAGAAGGGGAGAGGGCAACCAATTTAGATATGAGGTTTCTGTTTTGTGATCTTTCATTTTAGCACTTCTGTTGTTTTCATACATCTTTGAAGCGAGGTTTTTAGAAAATAAATATATTTTCTAAATATATATTTTTTCTTTGTTTCAGGACTCCATTCCGGCATCTACCTTACTTTTTGGCAATGCTTCTGACAATACCTCAAATTCTTTAGCTCAAAGACTAGGTATGTGCATAAATTTTTAAAACTTAACACAGGGAAAAAGAAAAAAAAATCTATCACCACATAGATTGGGCTTAATTGGCAGCCTTTGTGTGTGCTGGTCACCATGATACAAAAGTTAAGAAAAATGTAACGGCTCAAATTATATGGGATCATCATAAACCTTGTGCGCTTTGAACAATCTTTGAGCATGTTTATTATTATTGTTTTAAATCAAGGATGAGGAGCTATGGTCTTTTTATGACTTGTGGACTTCAACTCCCAGAATTCCTGAGCCAGCTGTCAGGCCTGGAAGCCATCTTTTTACATTGGGCCTTCTGATCTGCCACATTTTCTACTGTGGGAAAATGGGAGGGGGGATTATATGGAGTATGGTAGATATATAGTCTAAATCAGAGGTCCCCAACCTTTGCAACTTTAAGTCTGAAGGACTTCAGCTCCCAGACTTCTCCAGCCAGCTTTGCTGACTGGAGAAGTCTGGGAGCTGAAGTCCTTCAGACTTAAAGTTGCAAAGGTTGGGGACCCCTGATCTAAATAACATTCCTTTCTCAGAGAGTCAAGGGCATCTTGCCCTTCACCTGGAGTGGTGTAACTGGGAGGCATCTCCAGTTGGGATGGTACCTGATTGGACCATGTGATGGACATGTGGGTGCTGGGCAGGGAGTTGAACTTTCACTTGGGTGGGGAAAACCTGGAAACTTTCAGATTTGGGTTTTCCCAGATGTGCCAATATGACATCTCTAATAAAATGGAAGTTTGAGGAAACTCAAGCCTCGGAGTTTTCTTTCATTGGGGGTGTTACTTGGTAACCCTGATACCAGTCATGCTGGCTCAGGAATTATGGGAGTTGAAGTCCACAGGTCCTAAAGAGGCCACAGTTCCCCACCTCTGCTTTACATAATGCTGCTTCCCAGATATAACCCCTGGGGATACTAAAAGCACAATTCCTATTTAAAGCAAGCCTTTTATTCTGAAGAACTCACAAAGCGTGTTATGTGGAGAATTTATCCCAAATGTAAAGCAGCTACCTCCCAAACTCACACCTTTTTTTTGTCAACAACTCAGGGCTTGGAACTGTGGGGAACACATGATGGTATTTGATTTCTGCTATGACATTCCTTCACAGATTGATATGACTTGTGCTTTGTTTATGTTTTAGCCAGCAAGACTAAAAAACAGATTTTTGTCAGTTATAACATTCAAAATACCGACAGCGGCTTCATACTACTTGTAGGAAATCGTATCAAGGAAGAAATGGCAACTTTCCCAGACAAATTTTAGTTTGGGATAGTCACATTTTTTGTTTATATTTGTGTTTTTTTTTGAAAGATTTTTTTTGGTAAAAAAAATGTGGGGATATATTTGGGATGGTAAAATGCATTCAGTTTAATTGAGCATCTTTTTGAACGAATGAATGAATCTACATATCGGTATACTGTATAATGAAAAGGAAAGAAGAATCCAGCTCTTTAGATACTCCTGTTGGGAGGATATAGGACTGGAATAAATGCTGCAACATTTGACAGATGTTGCCACCTACTGTTTCTGCTTGACATGACATAACTCTGTTTTGAATTTTCCAATCACATGTGATCTAGTTCTGTGGCATCAGATCAATGAGAAGTTGAATCTGTTCAGTGGAAAGTATTAGATTTGAAATTGATTCTTTGCAGAATATATGCCCATAGCAAACCAAGTCAAGGAAAAAAATGTAAAACTTATTCAATGAGTCTGATAGTCTTATCAGCTTCCCTAACAATTTTTGATTGAATGGTGTGGAATTGGATCGACTACTTTCCCTTTATATGAGCACCAGTGGTCAACAGGTTTACATGTTTTACAAGAAAGGGGAAGCATTCTAGAACATCTGTGAGATGAGGCAGAAAAAGAGTCACATCCTCCTCCTCAGAAAAAAAAATGAATGTCAATGTATAAAGTAAAAAAGCTAGATGTAGATTGTATTACAAAGAAAACCACTTGTGCTGTCATATTAAAACAATACACCAATATGTAATATTTACTCTATGTGCTTTGTGATTCGTCCATTAAATCAATAACAAGACATTTGCTACATTTAGGGAAATAAAGTTAGAACGTTTTACTGATCCAGGTCCATGGACCCCCTAAAATCTATCCACGCACTTATTTTTATTTTATTTATTTTTATTTTATTTTATTTATAAACCGCCCCCTCTCCCCGAAGGGACTCGGGGCAGTGCACAGGAAATTTAAAAACCATATAAACGTAACAATACAAATGTTTAAAACCGAATTAAATAAATTAACCCTGCGCTAAAATTTTAAAATCTTAAAAACCTTAAAACTATTCCTTAAAATCCCAATTAACAATTTAAAATTTCCCTACAGTCACTGCCAAGAGGCCTCTGGGACTCTTAAGTTAATCCTTGGTTTATAGTGGAAATTTCAGTGAAAGGCTTGTTGAAGAAATTGTGCTCCTTACTTCATATTGGCTAATGCTCACTGCAAGTCAGAGAGCAAGTTTAACTCCATTTTTACCTAAATGCTGAATAATTCCTACAGGCTATTTACAGTTTGGGGACAGGATTTAATATCGTAGGATGAGTGTGTGGTGGTGTTTTTGCTTTCCAAATCTCTAAAACCTATACTTAAGAAATTCAAATCTACCCTGTTGGATAATGGCAAGAGTCTATTTAATCCAGTATTCTTTGCCTCAAGCAACCAATCAGTTTGTTTGGCTTTTAGGAGTTTTCTCTGGAAGTATAATAGCTGTATTAAAACTATTGAAAGCTTCAATGGCCATTTTCCTGCTTATTTACATAATCCTTCAGCTCCTCAATTTTAACAGGGCATTCTTAGCAAGGCAAGGAGTGGCATGGTGGCCTAGTGATGAAGATGTTCACCTTGCACTTGGAAGGTCCTAGGTAGTGGCAGATATTTCTCTCCTAGAGCAGTGGTCACCAACTGGTGGTCTGTGGACCACTGGTGGTCCACAAGAAAATTTTGATGGTCCACAGAGAAATCTTGGTATTTTTACATTTTTTATATTGCACTCATCTTCAAGCTACAGCCCCTGGGCTGGATATGGCCCCAGAGAGCAATTAATCTGGCCCGTGCGCAGGTACAAAGGCTGCACCGCCATCATCCCGCCCACCCACCGGCCCCCATCCTTTGGCCAAGCCAAACCTCACCTTGAGTAGAGCGACATGAACTGGAAGTGGAAGGCAAGGACTGCTCTCCTTTTTGCACATTGCATGTGCCATCCTGTGATTTCCAGCCGTACCACAGGCAGTCCCATATTCCACAGCTGAAGTACTCACAGGACTGGCCTGTTGATCATCCCGAAGCAGCTCCTCCACCTGGGCGCACCAGCCTGCCAGGGAGCTGCCTGCTCCCCGGCAGGCTGGTGCGCCTGGCTGGAGGAGCTGCTTCGGGATGACCAAAGGGCCAGTCCTGTCACTACTACAGTCATGGGACTGACTTTCCTACCGATTATAAATGTGGTGGTCCGCGGGATTTAAAATTATGAACTTGGTCCCTGAGATACAAAAGGTTGGGGACCCCTGTCCTAGAACATAAAGAGAAAATATCTGCTGTGAACTCCACGCGGGTGTCAGGAGGGGCATTCGGACAGTAAATGCTCAGCTTCATTTAGTCACCCTGATTCTGCTCTGAATAGAAAAAAGGGAGGTATTCTCGGAAAGTCAAAGGGTGCGGAGGTCTCTGGAAAGCAACTTTGGGCAAAGCAGTATCTATAATAGTGCAAAATGGGGTAATCCCAACAAAACAGATGAACACCGAGTCCAGCAATAATGGAGCAACGTCTTTTATTCCTGTACATTTACATACAAAGTTGTTCAGTAGGTACAACGGGTGTAACATCATGCAGACATTTAGCTTTTAAGACTGTTCTCCAGTAGTTGATTGTTAAGCTTGTGCTATGAAGAAGCACCAACTACTCATGATAAAAAAAAAGTACAGTAACAACGATTAGTCAAGAAAACATCATCAGAAATTGAGGGAAAGGGTGGGGATGTCATCCACTACAGACATAGCACACTACTCTGTTCCAAAAGGTTTTCACACAGTACATTGAAAAAAATGAGGTTTTGTTAACTTTTATTTTAAAAAAAAATCAAGTGTGAACCATATTCAACACTTGTCTTTCTGTCCCAGCTATAGATGCAACTTGATATGACATTCAGAGTTCATTTTAATGGCACTTCTGAATTTGGTGACTTTTTTTCTTCTTTAGTTTGGCTTTAGGATCTGGTGACATAAATAGTTGGTAATTTAAACAACAACAACAAAAAACGAAACTGAGCCAACAATTCAGAATACTCATAAGAATTCATTCTTACAATGATCCATAACAAGGTTCTCTGTACCATTTTCAAAATGTTTTGATAACAAATGGCACACAGTCTTGGAATGTCCAATTTTGATCTGAACTTTCTTGCTATTATTAAAAAGGTTTCTAATGAATTATTTTCAAATATACTTCCAAAAAATGGCTGAACTTGAATTACCGAAAGCAGAAGTAGAAAAATTGAAGTGGACAGAACTGATACCGATGGGCTCCCTGTTTGGATAAATATGAGGATTTATTTATTTTTCTTCCAGGGCCAGGCAGCCTTTTAGAGCTTCCTAGCTGGAAAGTCTTGAGTGTCATAATTCTTAAGATCTCTCCTCTTTGGTTTTCTACGAAATTGCCAAACAACATATGCCATTTTTTAAAAATTTGGCAAGAACCAAGGATATGATCTCTCTTCTGCAGCAGTCAGTTTTCAGGCATTCTTGTGCTAAAGCTGGTCTTTAAATCTGTGCAACTAGAGAGCATCCCTTCCCTTTTTGTACACCCCATTGCAACAGCTTGTAGGTGATGCAGCAGAAGCTGATCTGACAGCACATTCTGTGGTTCTGCAGATTGTTAAGCTTCAAGGCTGCTGCAGGGAAAGGCCATAGCGGCACTGGTATGGGGTTGCTTGGTCTCCACAGGACAAAACGGCATCGGGTACACAATCAGTCTCAAATGATCATTTTTAATGGAGAGTTCAAGCCATTCTCACAGTAGACAATTAGTGTGGTAGTGGCAGTCGAACCACACCGATGCTGCGGTATATGTGCAGACACAAGTTTCCTACCACTTCTGCTGAACCTAGACCAGGGATGTCCAAACTTGGGAACTTTAAGACTTGTGGACTTCAACTCCCAGAATTCCCCAGCCAGCTATGCTGGCTGGGGAATTCTGGGAGTTGAAGTCCACAAGTCTTAAAGTTCCCAAGTTTGGACATCCCTGACCTAGACCCATTGAAAGAAATGGACAGATGACACACTACCATTTCCCATTTTCAATGGGTGATTGAGTTCTTGTTGCTCAATCCTTTTCTATTAAAGAACGATATTTTTAATTCTTTTTTAAAAATTTAGATTTAATACAGGTATTGCCATTCTGCCCCAATTGAACATTCAAACTGGCTTACAGTTCAAAACAAGAGTGGGGAAAAAGATGCCACCCAGTTAAAGACAGCGTTGTGCTAAAAAGGTTTGGTGGTGAATGGATCTTAGTGGTATTTGGCTCATTCTCGCTGGTCTCCATTCAATTTCGAGGAGCAGGAAGACTATAAAACCTGCTTTTCAGACTTAACAAGAAGAATGAAGCTGTACACCACATACTTGCAACATTTCACACACTAAAACATCCATTAATGCTTAATAAATAAATATAGCCAAATCCTGTGAGGCTGCCTGACAGTTTGTCAAAGTTACAGACTTCTGGTTGTGTGCGTGCAATCAGCTCTATATTAGGGACCGCTGCCAACGTCTATGGACGATGCTAAAGTTGTAAAAAACAGAAGACCTGTCCAGATGTTGATAGGCTGCAATAACTAGTTGATTTTCCAGAAACAACATGGGGACCAAGTATGTAGTAGTCCAGTCTTAAGAAGAATACTTGAATGGGATGCTATGGAAAAAATATTGCCAATGGTTTGCTTTGAGCAAGCCTCCAGCAACGTGCAGCTTATTATTGGAGGAGACAGCAGCAGAGACCCATCATATCACAACTGTAACAAACTTTTGTGAGTCCTTGAAAATGGATCAAAGTTCAGGTAGGTCAAGCTCTATGAGTAGCCTTCAGAATCTAGGGTTGCACTTGAGCACATTCAGTAGAATCCTGTGGTCCTGCAGATAATTGTATGCCCATTTACTTCATCCCAAAATAATTTAAATTTAGGCGTGCAACATAATTTATTAGAAACATGTTCTACAAAACTGTCTTCAACAAAAATGCGGTGAGGACTCAACAGACCGTCTTCCGTGAGGCAAATTGCAAGGAAAGTTGGGCACGAATAACAACACATTAATTCCAAATACCAGATTCAGACCAAAATAATAAAAAGCACATCTTAAAAATAAATCTTAAAAAAAAAAAAATCACCAAGAGCTCCTCTCATCTTACAATATACAATCTCCAACCGTTCGCTGTCTTTCTCTGCTTGTTTGTCAAGTTAAGGAGCGTCCCATCAGAAAGTGGTGAGGATTGTAGGTGACAGAATGAACACAACAGGGACTTTGAACCATGGTAAAATGCAAGAAATTCCCTATATTAGTGCATGGTTGTAGTAAAGATTATTTGTACAGGAGTGGGGAGTTAAAAAAAAGCTACTCCACAGCATACAGACTGCAAAAGTGCTCTGTTGTCTACCTGGAGCCTGGATGTCAATAATAAATCCCCCTCCCCCCAAAAAACACAAGGCCCCACGCCACTGAAAAATAATTTTATACTAGAAACTTGCTGTTCCTGATATATCACTTAATAACAAGCATCATATAAAAGGCAAAAGGCGTCACACAAATTTGGCACATGAATACTGCACAATTCAAAGGGCCTTAGTTTTTGAATGTGATATCAAAGAGATAAATGGAGGAGGGGTGGCCATGTTGTTAAAACCAGACAGTTTACTAGAGCAGGGGTCCCCAACCTTTGCAACTTTAGGTCTGAAGGACTACAGCTCCCAGAATTCTCCAGCCAGCTTTGCTGGCTGGAGAATTCTGACAGCTGAAGCCCTTCAGACTTAAAGTTGCAAAGGTTGGGGACCCCTGTACTAGAGTGTGCAAAAAAAAAAAAGGGCTGGAAAAACAAGTTTTACTAAGGTGAACACAGCAGTAACAACTGAGGGGGAGAAACCCACAGTCCTAAAGCTGAACAACCCAGTTGCTTTATGTTGCCCTCTTCATCAGAGTTTACAAGGGATTTCCCCATGCTTTTCATTCTGTCTATGAGAGTTAGCAGCTTTATGACATTATTTCTCTTTTCAAGTATTTCAACAGTCTCATCTCTTCTGCAGAACCATTTTGCCCATCAACATTGGAAGCTGTGTGATACTTGCTACTGGATGCAGGTCTATATCTACCTCAGGGAAGGAGAACTATGGCCCCTTTATGACTTGTGGACTTCAACGCCCAGAATTCCTGAGCCAGCCATGTCGGCTCAGGAATTCTGGGCCTTGAAGTCCATAAGTCATAAAGGGGCCGTGGTTCCCCACCTCTAATTTACATAAAACAAGTCTGACAGGAGGAATAAGAAGATACACAGAGAAGTCAACAGACAATATACAGAAAGAAAGAAATAAGGGGCCTAACAAGGAAGGATGCACAAAAGTGGGTCCCTAACACTTTACCCACAAATGCAAAATATACATCAAACAAACTGACCACCAAGTGAAGAGCTCTACACATCACCACATTGGCTGCTGCGTTGATGTAAATGGCAGCCCTTTTGGGCAATCAGTCTCATGATGGCGATGTTCGTAAAAGAAAGGGAATAGGAATAGTTTAACTAGCCACAAGTTCAGATCTTCTTGCGTGAAGCTGACTTTTGGGGTGACTCTTGCGTAAGAAGCACTGCTGAGACAGCCAAGGCTTGGGCAAGAGCAGAGATTTAAATTGCCAGCAGATATTATTGATGAATCTGTGGGGAAGAGGAAGGAAGAGATGTTCTGTTTCATTAGCTTCCTACTCTTAAACGCAACTGATGCAGAAGCAGCTGTGGTTCAAGAGCAAGTTGCCTTCAGGTTTACTTAGGACCAGGGAGTTAAGAATCTATTTTCAGCCCCAGTGACCATATGGGTCTTGGCTTTTATTTACTGTAGGGTTAAAAAAAGAAAGAAAGAAGAATCCTACAAGAGCACTTTGGATTTTAGGTTGGTGCACTTATGGCGGCCATTTTGTAAGGTTTCAATAGTAAAAAGGATAGCTGGCTGACAATATATGCAACCTAGAAAAGTAATTACTTCGGATGTCACATGGAAGGTGCTCCAAAATCTTCTTAAAGGGGCCTTTTCAATCAGCTGCTTCCCATTTTTCCCTATATTCCCCCCCCCCCACCTAAACTTGATCTTTAAGTCTTTGCACTCATCCATCAGAATCAAACATTCCTTAGAACACGGATGATGCTGTTGGGGCTGCATCCTAGAATTACAGCCCATGGCTTCTGGGAAAACCAGTAAATATTTTGCTATAATTTATCCCCTTCTCAGCTTGGAGGTAATTTTCTAAAAAGCATTACCTCTTCCTTTTGAAGTTAAAAAATAATTCTTGATAGTGTTTATTATTGAGTAGGGCTTTTTGGAAATGGCTTCTTGTTCTTAATTAGCAGACACTTGAAACACTCATCAATAAGAATCTTTCCCACTTAAAAACTCTATCCATTTAACCTCTTCTTGAAAAAAAAATTACCTCCTCGTGCAATGCTTTTTATTTTTACTGTAATCAGCAATTTACATGTGGATTCCTCAACTTCTAAATTAAGAGCTGTTAAAAATACCCCAGGGCTTCTGATCCAAACTTTTCTTTCTGCTACTTAAAACACAGTTGGAACTTAGTTTTATGTTCACACTTTCACAGTACGTAGGACTAGGAGCTTGGAAGGAGGAAATATTAATTATCTGGAGAGATCAAGGAAAAAAAAAGATGACTCAAAATGTCAGTAGCCAACAAGAGATGCCTCATACCCCTAGTAAAAACACAAAAATGAACAATAAAAATGAAACCAAAACCATACCACCTCATGATTTCTTTCTTGGAATGGCTGCTTTTCTTGAGAGTAACATGGCTTCATGTTTATGGTCAACAAGAGAAGAAGAACAGAATAAAGTGCTTTCATGGGGAAAATCAACAAAATAAATAGAACTATTTCATGGCAGGAAAAAAAAATGGACAGTGATCTCCAGCCAGTTTTTCTGAAGATGTATTTCCCCCCATTACTGTGCCTCAAAGCAATTTGTATCCCCATCACAGATTTCTAGAAGTGGCTTTAGCAGCAGAGTCTAATTTCCCTGTATATCCATCCCTTCTTCTCTATGGTTTGTAAATCTTGGATGAGAAGCAAACCCACAACTAAATGCTCCTCCTCCTACATTGCTTTCATCCCATTGGCAGTGACAATCTCGGTCACCCCATCATTCACGGTTGCCGAATCATGGAGGCCAGAGTAATCTTTAAGTTCAGAGTTCGTCAGCAGCAGGGGCTGCTCCCCCTTCTTATGCGGTATGAGAGGCTGACGGGTATAATGTTCACCATCTGGAATGTTCTCTGGCAGGTTCTGGTTTTTGCTCTCTGGCAAGAGGAGAATGCAGATGATGCAGATGAGGGTGCAACAAGCAAAAATCACATGGTGGAGGAAGTAGCCCTTCTGGTTGTGAAGTTCCATGATGGGCGCCGTCAGCATCCCAAAGCCTGCACTAGCCAGGACGAGGCCAAGGCCGCCACCCCTGTGGAAGCAAAGCATAGTTCTTCAGTATAGGGCAGGGGTCCCCAAACTTGGCAACTTTAAGCTGGCTGGAGAATTCTGGGAGTTGGAGTCCACAAGTCTTAAAGCTGCCAAGTTTGAAAACCTCAGGTGTAGGGCAACTGTCCATGCAATATGGTAATAACATTAGAATAGCTGCACGTGAGCCTCTGTTTTTATGGTTCAGCTCCTTTTCCTTATCTCTCAATTCGGTTACTTTATCTAATACTTTTGTTTAACACCAAATATTTATTTATTTATTTATTTATTTATTTATTTATTTATTTATTTATTTATTTATTTGATTTGTAGACCGCACCTCTCCCCGGAGGGACTCGGGGCGGTGCCCAGGACTTTAAAAACATATATAAATACAACAATACAATATTTAAAATAGAATTAAATAATTTACCTGCGCTAAAAGTTTAAAATCTTAAAACCTTAAAACCCTTTATACTAATCCCAGCAATCCCTATTAAAACAATTTAAATTTATATTACAAACCTAGGAAGGATAGATTAGGCCAGGCCGGCCAGATGAAAAAAGTAAGTTTTTAGCTTTTGGTGGAAGGAGCGGAGGTCCGTGGTTGTTCTCAGTTCGGGGGGAAGGTCGTTCCAGAGGGTCGGCCCCATCACAGAGAAGGCCCTTCCCCTGGGCGTCGCCCGCTGGCACTGCCTAGTGGACGGCACCCAGAGAAGTCCCTCTCTGTGGGAGCGAATCGGCCGCAGGGATGCATGAGGCAGAATGCGATCCCGCAAATAACTAGGTCCCGTGCCATGGAGCGCTTTAAAGATGGTAATCAACCCCTTGAAGCGCACCCGAAAGACCACAGGCAGCCAGTGCAGCTCGCGCAGGAGTGGTGTTACGTGGCAGAACCTGGAGGCTCCCAGGACTGCCTGCGTGGCCGCGTTCTGGACTAGCTGTAGTCTTCGGGTGCACCTCAAGGGAAGCCCCATGTAGAGAGCGTTACAATAGTCTAGATGGGATGTGATGAGTGCATGAGTGACTGTATATATAAAAATGTTTTTAACACTACAAAACTCAACACAATTTGCAAATCGTTGAAGAATTGCAATAATTCTGGAAAAGAACCCTTTAATTACTTAACTGAATTATAATAATGATGGCAACTAGTCATCCCAAACAATTTTTCCAGCATCTGCCCGGAATATAAAAATCACCCAATGATATCCTTGACCCCAACAGAAGCCAAGAAACTAGACCACTTTGACTTTTTAAAATATTTCGTTACGCAGTACATGAGTGAACCAAAGATGGACCATAGCCAAACCTGAGGACTTAATGTTCATTTGTTGGTCTCCTTCTGCCAAGGTTGGCATGGGTCATAAAAGCAAAAGGAGGATTGGCTAATAAGTGACAATATGTGACAACAATTGACAACAGCAAGAGTCATGGAATCTGAACGTTTCTTTCAAGAAATATTTTCAGAAATCAAATGAATTTTTTACTCAATAAAGTCCTATTGTGCCAAGCCTGTTTGCTTAGATGCACAAAACCCCCGAACAGTTGGGTGAATATTACTTCATAACTCGGTTCTAACAATAACCAGCAGAAATGAGGAAATATCACAACGAGGTGTTCCGCTGTCTGTTTTAAATCTGCATTTATCAAGTACAATCCAAAAATAGGTAAAATATGTTCTTAAAACTAGTAGACTACCTTAAAATGCCCTCCTCCTTCTTTCTGTGCATTTGTGTGCAGACATGCATTAACTATTCTATTCCACTGATCATCCTTTGTTTTCTATCCTTCGAAAAGCAGAAACTTGGAACTTATGTAATTCTTTGTGTTATCACTAGAGAGCAACCTTTCCTCAAATTTATTTTATAAGACATATAAAAGCAGGGAGCCCGGTTACTGAAAAAGATATACTGATGACGGGCTTCTTAACTGGTATGCCTGCTCACTTTTCTTTTCTTTTTTAAAAAAAAACCAATTTTATTGGTTTTTACAATATATATGGGGAAAAGGTTTATAGGGTATATAATGACATTTTAGTGGCTTCCACGTCGGAGGTAGTGATCTCCGAGACTTCATACAAATACAGTATTAAAAAAAGCAAGCGGCAAAA
This sequence comes from Rhabdophis nuchalis, assembly GCA_039707465.1. Classification (NCBI taxonomy): domain Eukaryota; kingdom Metazoa; phylum Chordata; class Lepidosauria; order Squamata; family Natricidae; genus Rhabdophis; species Rhabdophis nuchalis. Next base: position 146,881,252 of record CM077645.1, read on the forward strand.
ATACATATGTATTACGTTGTAAAATCATACATTCAATCTTGTTTTTTCCTTACCATCCCTTTTCACAAATCACAGTAATAATTTCAAATAAAATCATTTTTTGAGATCTGAGTCTTTTTGCTATTGATTCTTCTTCCTTCCCACCAATGGGCAGGGCCATGGCCCCTCCCGCTCCCTCTTCTTCGTCTCCTAGGAGTGAATGATGCTTTTGGAGAAAGGCCTCCGCCTCTCCTATTGTTTTAACTCTAATCCTCCCTCCCTCTCAAAAGACCAACATTCCTTCAGGCAGCATCCACTTAAACCAAACTCCACCTACTCACTTTTCACTGTCACATTTTATATCCACTATAAATTTGGAAGTCCTTTAGGAGCTATCATTTTTTGAAAATGTTTCTTTTAGCTAATGAATTAAGTACACATGAATGTGTAGAACAATGACAATTCTGGCCTGGATCCAAATATAACAAATACAATGATAGAGGCTTTAATGACACTGATTTCTAAAAAAAATATTTTCTAAGTGTGCCTCTTTGGATTTAACACATTATTCAGAATAAAATCATTCTTTGATCAAACATTGGAAGACAGAAAATTTCTATTCACATTTTCCATACTATCCATGAATTCAGATACTTTTGTTATGTCTACATTTATCTTTTATCTAAGGTCAGCCTCCAAAGTTTATTTTTTTAAGGAAGGCACCAAATAAATGTATCTGCCCTTTTCTCCATCTTTCTTTTACCTCTCTGTAAAAATCCTCTTGAGATCAAGTGATCACACTGTTTCATCTCCTGAAATTCAGTCTATGGAATTTATTATCTATTATCTTCTAATAGTGCTTAAAATCAGGAATATCTACGAATATATTGGCTCTGTCAGGATTCTACGATGGGTGAAAAATGTTTTTATTTATATATTCACACTTTAGGAAGTTTCCAAAAGCTGCTCCTATACTTTCATGGAATATACATATATACTTCAATGGAATATGGAATATGAATGAGAATCACTCTTAAATAATTTCAGGAATTATTCTCTCACACATTCTGAATGCTATCTCTCTCACTCTCTGAAATTACTTGAGGATGATTCTCTTTCAGCTTCTTTTGATTTTTCTGCTTGTCCTCTTTGCCCAAGTAATAAAATAAAGGGCAAAAGGAATCCCGGTTTTTCTATCCAAACGACAAGAGAAAATGTGGTATAGTGATAAAGATGCTCAACTAGAAATAGGGAGAGCCAAGTTCTGATCCTCCCCTAGGACAGAAGCCAGCTGGATGACCTTGACAATCACTCTCTCCACCTATATCAGAAAGCCAGATGAAAAGCACAGTCCTTATTACATCACATTCTGATAAGCTTCGTTGAAACAATGCGGCAAGTTCTTTCTGTGAAGTTAAGAAGAGCAGACTCTTAGCCGAGACAATTTCGGTTTTGTTCCTTTTGGCCAGATTCTGATCTGGGCAAAGAGATTGATAAATTTTTCAAAGGGGAAAGGCCCAGCTTCTTAGCACCTGGACCTTCACTGAACCTTTTCTTCCCTCATAAATATCCTGTTAAAAAGAATTCTACTTTCCTTAAGCAAAATACACAGTTATTCCACACCAAAAAATACTACAGGAGATTTAGAGTTTTCACTTTGCTAAGTGTTTGAACACATATCTATTCTCAGTCCCTCGTAATGTGGAATTAGGATTCTTCAGAGATGTTTAACTGCTTAGCACAGGGGTGGGCAAACTTTGCAACTTTAAGTCTGAAGGACTTCAGCTCCCAGACTTCTCCAGCCAGCTCCACCAGAAGTCTGGGAGCTGAAGTCCTTCAGATTTAAAGTTGCAAAGTTTGCCCACCCTTGGCTTAGCAGCTAGAAGCTGGAAAAAGCAACCAGTGTTAAGGGATAGGCATCTATCTCAGGGATGGGAAACCATGGCTCTTTTATGACTTGTGGACTTCAACTCCCAGAATTCCTGAGCCAGCCATCTGGCTCAGGAATGCTGGGAATTGAAGTCCACAAGTCATAAAGGAGCCATAGTTCCTCACTTCTGATCTATCTGAATGTATGCGACTGTATCAAAGGATCTCCACTTCTTTTTATACTTCAGTTTGAAGTTGTTCACAAGAGACCTTTCCTTGTAACAACACAAGTTTTAATAAATATCATTAATTGTCCCTCTAGTCAATTTGGTTTTGGGGTAGAGTATCACCTCTACGCTGATGACACTCAGCTGTATATATCTACCCCAAACCACCCCAACGATGCCGTAGCGGTGATGTGCCAGTGCCTGGAAGCCATGCGGATCTGGATGGGAAGTAACGGACTCAGGCTCAACCCGACCAAGACCGAGTGGCTGTGGTTTCCGGCTGCCCGATTCAACCAGCTGACTCCATCGCTGGCCATAGGGGGCGAACATCTTGCCCCTGTGGATGGGGCGCGCAACTTGGGTGTCCTCCTGGATGCCCGGCTGTCCATGGAAGATCAAGTGGCAGCCGTGGCCAGGAGGGCGTTTTACAAGGTTCGCCTGGTTCGCCAGTTGCGCCCCCTATTGGATCGGGACGCCCTTCGCACAGTCACTCATGCTCTCGTGACATCCCGACTGGACTATTGTAACTCTCTCTACATGGGGCTTCCCTTGAGGTGCACCCGGAGACTTCAGATGGTCCAGAACGCAGCCGGGCGGGCAATTCTGGGAACCTCCAGGTTTACCCACATAACACCGCTCTTGCGCGAGCTGCACTGGCTGCCTGTCGTCTTCCGGGTGCGCTTCAAGGTATTAGTCATCATTTTTAAAGCGCTCCATGGCTCAGGACCTAGCTATCTGCGGGATCGGATCCTGCCTCATACATCCTCACGGCTGATTCGCTTCCACAGAGAGGGACTTCTCCGGGTGCCGTCCACTAGACTTTGTCAACGGGCGACGCCCAGGGGAAGGGCTCTCTCTGTGGCGGGCCCAGCCCTCTGGAACGACCTTCCCCCCGACATTAGAACGACCACGGACTTCCGCTCCTTCCGTCTAAAACTAAAAACACATCTTTTCTGCTTGGCCGGCCTAGGGTAGTCTCTCTCTATGAGGTTTTAGTTGTTTTAACTGGGAATTTTAGTAGGTCAATGGGGTATTTTAGCACAGGTATATGTTTAATGTGTTTTTAATGTGTTTGTATATTTATTGTTTTAGTTTTCCCTGTGCACCGCTCCGAGTCCCTATGGGGAGAGGAGCGGTCAACAAATTAAAATTATTATTATTATTATTATTAAATATCTTTGATTTTTGAAAGTTTAAAAATGTTTTTATAAACTTATATTCATCAAATTTAGAGCCAGTGAATTATACAGCTGAGGGGAATTAACAGGAAAACAACACTCAGAAACACAATTTTAACAATGCTTGTTCGTGGTAAAGGATAGGGTATTGAAAAGATTTTATATTACTGCAACTTAAGTTACGTCATTCTTGAAAATCAAACTGGGTTTATATACCAAATAAATGTAAACATATTTTCCTAATGACTTCAGCAAGAAGATAATTTAATATTTTATGCCCTTCACATTTTTCCTTTTATCTGCAGAGCTAAGGGAATCTTAATCCTCTCTTGTCCAATATTAATTTGATTTACTACAAAGTTATATAATAACAGTATGCAAAAAACTGTATGTACATCATCTCACTAATATTTACAATGCTCCATGACAACAGTGTTTATGATAGCAATACAGATGCAAAGTCTAATATAATTGCTAATATTTCATTTGCTGCAGGCAAAATAACAGCAATAATACATGTGTTAAAGGTATTGGAACAGCTTACATTCTGGGATGATACCTTTAGCACACCCATATTTGCCTATCCTGGGTTCCTGGAAAAGACTCGATAGATGGATAAAAATGCCAAATCCAGTCTGAATATTTGGCTGACAAACAAGAATAATAATAGTACCGGTATTAGCAGGAACACTGGTATTACTTGGAGCAATGCATGCATTACTATTTCTTTAACTATCCTAAATTTTTGGGAAAGATCTGATAGTCAAAAGTGCTAAATCCAGTCAAAGATATCTGGAGGGATAAATATACTGAGAGGGATAATTGGTCCCCGAATTGGACAACTTGACACGGTCAATTCATCAAGGCCAACTCACCATGGATAACTTGCCATGGGACTAGTCACTGCAGGACAATTCAACAATTCAACTTATTTAAAATAATTAAAAAATATATTTTATTTTTATCCCTCGTTTGGCACCCTTCTTTTAATGCTTCTATTCCACTATTTCTACGACATTAGTGTAACTTTGTCTCTCAGCAAGTTGTCCTGCAGAGAGTTGGCCATGGCAAGTTGGCCATGGTAAACTATCGTAGACCTAACTGGTCCAATGTCACCCAGATGGCTTTACAGGCATATGGGATGACAAGGTCCTGGGTCTCCCTCCAAGTCTAGTCAGTCCCTCAACCACTACACCACATTGGCTCTCCTTCAGTGAAGCTTCCTCTGCAGATTATACCCACTAGACCAGGGGTTCGCAAACTTGGCAACTTTAAAACTTGTGGACTTCAACTCCACAAGTCTTAAAGTTGCACAGTTTGCGAACCTCTGCACTAGACGATGCAAGATCTCACCATAGCTGATGGTAGTCACAAAACACCTTGCAGCTGCCAACAAAACCTGGACAGAGCATTCAACCACTAGCAATAAAATTATGAAATCCACCTTTATTTATACAAAAATCATTATCTTTTTGTCTAAGGAGCTCAAACCATCACATGGCCCTCCAAGAAACAATGCCTCATCCCTTTCCCCTTGCAGCAGAACAAGGCCTCTTCAAATCACATGATGGTGAGAGGGATTTTTTATTTTATTTTAAAATGCACTAAGAGTATATTAGGACAATGTATGCAACAATTTGATCTCATCATTATGAATTGATTAAAAGTGTCCATATTGCTTCTTACGTACACACTCCTGTAATGGTTGGCCACAAAAGTGTAAACAATAAAACAACCAGGTAAAAAGAACAATAATGAGTTAACTGGAAATCCCAAATGTTTGGTTTGCCAATATTCTGAAGAACACTATGGCATTCAGAAGACCTTTTAAAAAGTATACAGATATGATAATCCCTTCAAAGCCAATCTTTTGATTGGACTAGAAGACAAAATTTAAGGAGAGACAGATTAATATTTTAATTAAACTAAAAAGCTCCCTTAATAATTTTTATTAAGTCTGTTCATTCATTGATAACTGAAACCTTTGATATTCCCCAAGCTCAAATCATTTCATGAGGCTCAGAGAGACATTAGGAAAACTATTTACACTGACTGGAATATAGGTTAAACAGAAATAAAAGAGAAATGGAGAGGACAACTGAAGAATAACCACAATCATTGCCAATTATAGCAAACAGTAGCCGGTTTTCCTTTCATTAGCTTTAAGGATCAAAGCTACTGTATGGACTACCGTATTTTTCGGAGTATAAGACGCACCAGAGTATAAGACGCACCCAGGTTTTGAAGACACAATTTTTTTTAAAAAGTAGGTAGGTAGATAGAGGGATAGAGAGGGAGACAAAGAGAGAGAAATACAGTAGGTAGGTAAGTAGGGAGAGAGAGTGTGTAGGTAGGTAGGTAGGTAGTTAGAGAGGGAAAGAGAGAGAGAAATACAGTAGGTAGGTAGGTAGGTAGGGAGACAGAGTGTGTAGTTAGGTAGGTAGTTAGATAAAGGGATAGGGAGAGAGAGAAATACAGTAGGTAGGTAAGTAGGGAGAGAGAGTGTGTGTAGATAGATAAGTAGATAGAAGGATAGAGAGAGAAATAGAGAGAGCTAGAGAGAAATACAGTAGATAGGTAGGGGGAGAGAGAGAGTAGCTAGATAGGTAGATAGAGGGGAGAGAGAGAGAAATACAGTAGGTAGGTAAGGAGAGAGACAGTGTAGATAGGTAAGCAGGTAGAGGGATAGAGAGAGAAAAATAGAGAAAGAAACATAGAGAGAGAGAGAGAGAGAGAGAGAGAGAGAGATACAGGAGATAGGGAGGGAGGGAGAGAGAGAGAGTAGGTAAGTAGGTAGGTAGATGTTTCCAGGTGTATTTACCCATGTGCTGGAGAAGAAAATCACTGACCACCTTTGGAACAAATCTTTGTTTCTGCAGGCACAGTACTTGACCAACCTAATTCTCATCAATCACTCTAATTAAACAGCTTTCCGAAAGGAAAAAAATCTCGTTTTGCAGTGTGCAAACCTCCCTCAAATGGCTTGTTTTTCATGAAAATGGGCCCATTTTTTTCAAATAAAAGGCATGAATAGCCTTGAGGGGGGGCTTGCAGAGTGCTCCTGGGGGGTGGGGAGGGCCCAAAACGAGGAAAAACGGCACGTTTGTTTTCATGAAAACAGGCCATTTTTGGTCAAAAAATAGCATGCATAGCCTTATGGAGGCTTATAGAGTACTGCTGGGGGCTGAGGGGGGGGGCAAAACACCCTGTTTTGTGCTCATTTCTGCCCTCCCCAGCCCCCAGGAGCTCTCTGGAAGCCTCCATAAGGGTATGTGCGCGGCCATTTGGGTGAAGGGGCGAGGTTTCAGGAGGCAAAAAAATGCTGTATTCGATGTATAAGATGCACCCAGATTTTCAGCCTCTTTTTAGAGGAAAAAAGGTGTAACTTATACTCCGAAAAATATGGTAATCACAAGTGGTATGCAAAACAAAAAACAAAAAAACAATGTCCTTACTAGTTTTTGGAAGTTTACATAATAAACATAAGACTTAGTTGTCCATAAATGTCTAACCCAAAAACCAGTTGATCAGAGGATCAATGTCTATATGTAAGGATGGAACTTCAAAATGTCTTCTCTTCCTAGAATGAACTCTTATTTAAATACCTTATTACTGTTGGGGTGATCTCTGCACAGAAGAATACACTCAGACTTCCAACTGCGTGCGATGAAAACATCCCCACGATGGAAAACGTAATGGAGAATTTGTCCTTTATGGTGTCACTCATACCTGTTTAGAAACATGCAAATATGTCATTTTCATTCAGCTCTCAAGGACAGACAGCTCCGCCCTGTTCAACGTGCCTCTCTAACAATTACAACGGTTGGCCCCTGTACACATTTAGGAGACTGCAATGAAGAGGAAGTATAAGGCAACCTGAGGGCCATTATGTACGTTTGTTTGCTTTTGTGAATTGGTGCCTTTGAAACAGTGTTGACTGCTGATGACTGCACGGACTAATTCCTGCAGTTTTCTTGTCAAGGTTTTGGAAGTGGCTTGCCATTGCCTTCTTCCCAGGCTTGAGAAGGTATGACTGGCCCAAGGCCACCCAGTTGGCTTCATGACTTAAGTCATAAACCTGCCTTTACCATGCATGGCACTGAAAAGAAAAATGACCTCCAATTCTTATGTAATTATAATTAGTCTATAAGAGGGGGAAAAAAGAGGACATAGTTACACATGCAGATAAAATACGCCTTTGAGCTCAAGAAACAGATATTCCCATACCATTAAAATCAAGGTTGTCCAAATTTAGAAGGTGGGGCTGCCCAAGGATATGCTCCGAAAAGGAGACTCAGCCAGGGCAAAGTCTAAACTTGATTCATTTAAATTTATATTTGATTAAAATCTATTTCACATTGATATTACACATATTGTAGTTATTCCCCATATGTCTGATGCGTCCCCCTGATTTTTTACCTGAAATTTTGTGGAAGCTTTGGGGATTTGTGTGCCTTGATCAACAAGATTTCTGCTTGTTCACCCCTGATTTAAAAGCAAGCTTGTTGGGGAAGTTAAAACACAATAACAATAGACATTAAATGGGTGAAATAGCATTTCTTCAAAACTGGCAAATTGTACTTAAAATGGTTGAAAGGTCCCGTGAGACCAGTGGTGGGATTCTCATTTTTTTACTACCATTTCTGTGGGCGTGGCATGGCTTGGTGGGCGTGGCAGGGGAAGGCAGGGTACTGCAAAATCTCCATTCCCATCCCACTCCAGGGAAAGGTTACTGCAAAGTCCCCATTTCCTCCCGAGCACCTGGGACTCGGGAGATAGAGAATAGATGTGGGTAGGGCAAGTTAGAGGTGGTATTCACCGGTTCTCTGAACTTCTCCAAATTTCTGCTACCGGTTCTCTAGAACTGGTCAAAACCTGCTGAATACCACCCCTGCCCCAGACCAAGAAGGTTCACTAACATTAATTAAATCACATTCTAAAGGATTTGGAAATGATACCTGAGCCTGGAAGTTGACTGTATTTTCCTATCACTGGATTCCGAACGATAAGATGATTAAAACATGGAAAACAGAAAAAGGAAAAAAAAAAGAACATGTGAAGAAAAACACACATCCAGTTGCAGTTGTTTAAAAAAGTTACAGTGTAGAATTGCTCCTCTAACTACCCCAGCACATTTGTTGTTTAATGATTTGATAAAGTGGAAATACATCTTTTTCCCTGGCCTGCCGTTTAATTTCCAATTCCCAATAAAAATTCTAATGAGACGATAACAATGAACTGCACAATAGTGAAAGATTCCAGGCCTAGAATTAATGCAAAGGCTCAACAAAAGCTTTTATATTGATAATGTAGGGAAAATAGAGAGAGAGAATACCAGACAGAAACAGGTTCAATATTAAAAAAACCAAAACTCTTAAGATTTTTAAGCACGTTTTACTGGAGTCTCACAAAATCCTATTATTGTAAATGTTAGGACTCAATCCTTCTTGAATGCCTTCAGGTGGAAACCTGATCTCCACTTCTTTTCCTGTTTCTCAAGACATTTTGGATTACTTCAATATTATTTTATGCAACATTATGTATGTTATATACAGATATGTAACATATACATATCGCTATGTAATATAGCAATAGCACTTAGACCTATAGACCACTTCACAGTTCTTTACAGCCCTCTCTAAGTGGTTTTCACAGTCAGGGTATTGTCCTCAATAATCTGGGTCCTCATTTTACCCCCACCTCAAAAGGGTCGAAGGCTGAGTCAACCTTGAGCCGGTGGGAATCGAACTGCCAAACTTCTGGCAGTCAGCAGAACTAGTCTGCAGTACTGCATTCTAACCACTGCGCCACCATGGCTCATAACCAGATATAAAATTTTACAGAGCTGCTTTGCTGTCGTTTGCATTTATATGAAGAGGGATATGATAAGATGGATAAGGTATGATAAGGAACTTTGTACTCCAAAGTTCCATCTTAGTGATTCATAGGAGATGAGCGTTTTAATAACATTTCCTTGAAGTTAAGCTTGACCTGTGTATCTACATGGATAATATCCATGCAGTTGAGAAACAGAATGGAAGTTATTCGTTACTGTCTTATTCCAAAGAAATGTTTCCAGTCTCCCCAACAGGCTGAGACTCTCAAATGCTCTTCCTTCTTCTTTTCATGTATGAAATGTCTACAATCCTCCTTAGCTTCCAAATCCGGGAAAAAATCATCCTTATCCATCTGCTAAGAGCTGAAAGTGGTGTGTTCAAAGTTTGATGTAGGCATACATTGCATGGAGCTTCTGCTAGAATATGCCTTCTAAACGCCTGATGCCATATTTCATTATATCTGCATTGAGAGAATCACCTGATCATTACAATCTCGGAGTCATTACTTAAAAATTACACAAGGCCAACATTAATTTAGGCTTCGAAAAGAGAAAATGGTATGGAATTAAAAGTAGAGGTTAAAGGTGAATCTGAGTCACTATGATCTGCTAATAGTTATAGATGAGGATTTTGTGGGATCTTGTGATCTCGGCATCTGCTATTCTCAGCCAAATTCAAATTAACACAAAAGGAGTTGAGATGCTTTCCATTAAAAGTAGCATAATCAGTAAATCCCAGGACAGTTCTGGCAGAGATGGAAATGTGTCATTGGCCAATATTTTCTTTCTCCCCAATCTTTGAATTTATACAGACTAGACACAGACTATGCTAGAAAATGAATCTTGCAGTGACCCAAGATTTGGCTATATATGTGATGCAATCTAAATTGTGCAACTGACCTGCAGAAAATGATAACCTTGAATAAAAAAGAGATGGCTATAACTAGCAGGTTGCATGACATAAAACCACAATTACACAGGGCACAACTATCAGATTAGACTTTGCTCTTTCTCTCAGAAGGAAGCATTTGGAGTCAGCGCACTGCATGAGCCTTCTAGCTAGTGGGATGTCAGTATATTGGCTTGTAAGGTGGTATCCAGAGATCCTAGCCTGCATAGTTTGCCATCCCTGGGGTAAAACTGGCATTTGTGGTACCCTGACCAAAATATCTAAACCAACACTGTGATATACAAGTGTAGAGATGCAGTATTTGGTGATAGGCATTCTGATGTGAGGAATGAAAGGCTATCAAAAGAAGTAAAAAATGGCTACACATCAGGACTTGCTTCTGCTTTGCTATATGTGAAAAGAGGGTAGGACAAGGGAAACACAATGTAAAGGAACCCAGTGGAAATAGGGGTTCTTAGCGTGCATGGAAAAGAAGAAGAGATTTAGTCAGGGATAAGTGGGTGGTGACCAAATGCGGATTCAGTGAATGAGCAGCATGATGATGATTTGGTCATGTAGGGAAAGCAAATCAAACCACAAAAGAAATATATAACGTGTGAATGGATTGAGGAGAAAATGAAATCAAAGGAAGCCATGCTAGCATGGAGTTCAGAAAAGGGAGGTGAGAAATTTCAGGAGCAAAGGGTAATGTATGAGGAATGTATGAAGAAGTGAATGGATATGGTAGAAGTGAGGAATGTTTGCAAAGATAGAAAAGTATGGAGAATTGCAGGGAACGGTGTCAATGTACAATAATTTAACTGTGCTTCCCTTTCTTTTCATTTTTCTCATAGTTTCAATGTTTGTTGTCCAATAATTTATACTCATTTTTTCCTGAGCTTGCATAGGAAGCAAATGGAGAAATCAGAAGGACTAAAAGGGTCTGGTTTGTTTTGTCATAATGAGAAACAGTCTACCTGTTATCCACACTCCAAATGTGTCAGAAATTTCTGCCTTTAATTATAGCATCTAATGCTAATTACAGTGTAACTTTCTTTGGAGTGTATGGATAGCTGCCTCAGTAAAGTTAAGACCAGGGATGTCTCCATTGGAGGAGACTTGATAGAGGTAATTCTTGTTTAGCCATCACATTGGAGCTGGCGACCTGGTTGTAAGGTGAAACAGTTGCTAAGTGAAACCGTAACTGTGCTTATGATGTTGCTTCTGTTTTCCTTTGCTTTACTGACCTGCAGAGGTTGCAAATGCTAGATTGTTCATTAAGTCACTTTTCCATCCCTGACATAACTGCAAACAGTCACTGAACGAGGTAGTTATTAAAAGAGGATTACCTGCAGTGGACGTTATATAGCAAAACAGTGAGGATGGCCCAAGTCTGTTCAGTGTAGTTAGTGGCAATGAGGCAATATGCCTCATTGCCAAATACAGTAGCCAGTCAGATGCAAGGCATTCTTTACTTCAACAACCAAGCATCCTCCACGCAACTGATGGCTAACACTGACTTAAAGGCTCCAAGATAAACTGCATAGCACACAGCACTTCGAACATCTTGCTGTTTCGCCCACTCCTTTCTCCAGCATCTGTCACCAGAGTCAGCTGCTTCACTTTGCTTAATGACAGAGCCCTTTATAGCCTGGCTAGAAGTTAAATTGGGAAGATGGGCAATCAACTACCACAGGAGTGTCAAACTGGCAGCCTGCGGGCTGGATGCATCACCCACAGGCCACGGCCACTTTGGCTCCGCGATGGAGGAAACCGTCATGAACCATCATGTGATGGCAATGTGACGCTGCGAGTTTGACACCGGTGAACTACAATCAAGAAGACAAGGTAATATACAGGAACTATATTAAGCTTTGGAAAAAGAAATGTCTAAAGAAATGTAGAAATTTGCATTGTTCCTTCCCCCCCCCTTTTTTATTCATAATCAGGGCTTCTAACTGCCCATTGTGATGGTTCTCTTATTTTTCTACCTACAACTAAGGGAAGCAGTGGAGAGTTGCAGGCGGTACGCCTCGGGATGGGTGTACCGGAGCCAATCTGGAGCATCGGATACCGTTCCGGTACAGTGCTCTGGAGGGCCCGCCCGCCCGAGCTCTTTATCTGTCTTTTAAGGCTTCCGCGCTTCCGTGCACTTGCATGGCGCATAAAGTGCCTGTGCGATGCTCCGCTGAGCAGTGGAGCATCGTGGAGGCTTGCGGAAGCCTTGCTGACAGGTAGGATGCATGTGTGCATCGCGTGTGCATTTGGGTGACACCAGGGCCGTTCCAACTGTACCGATTGGAACAGAATCCGGAACCCACCACTGAAGGGAAGAAACTAAATCCAATTCTGGATCTAAATTCTTGAATCTTGTGATACCTTTTTTCTTTTCTCATTATGCTCAGTGATCTATAGCAATAACACTTAGACTTATATACCGCTTCACAGTGTTTTACAGCCCTCTCTAAGCAATTTACAGAGTCAGAATATTGCCCCCAACAATCTGAGTCCTCATTTTACCGACCTCAGAAGGATGGAAGACTGAGTCACCCTTGAGCCTGGTGAGAATCGAACTGCCAAATTGCAGTCAGCCGGCAGTCAGCAGAAGTAGCCTGCCGTTCTGCACTCTATCCACTGCGCCACCACAGCTCATAAACTGGAAACCCTGTGGTAATCTGAAAGTCAGGGCCCAATGAATCTAAACTAAAGTTTGCAACAGTTTGATGCTGACACTCACAGTTGAGAAGGCCCAGTTGTAAAAGAGAAGCCAGAGCAGTGAGGATCATGAAGAGCAGGAGACCCCCTCTTCTTCCGAGAAAACCAACCACTGGGCACATAGCCAGGCAGGACACCAGAGTGATGCTGGCCATGGTGTAATAGTCCGCATAAAAATTGTTGGTAAAGGACATCATATCTTCATGACCCATCATACTCTTTGCAAAGCAGTGGTGTATTCCATATCCAGTCAGCCTGTGGGAGACAACATGAGACAAATAACAGGAACCACTCCTTTTATGACTGCACAGTATATGATTATTTAGGATTATCAAGTGGGATTTAGCCCAATCCCAAAGAAACAGGTTTCCTTTTTAAAAATTGGAGGGGGGAGGGGGAGGACCCTAAATAATGTATTTCTCCCATTTGCATGGATGTCAGGACCTGTTGTGGCCCACCAGCGGTCAGCAGAACTGGCAGCAGTTAGACAATGAGGAGGTTGGGGAGGAGCATGGGGCAGTCCTGAATGCTGGGGAAGGCTCGGATGAGGGCTCTGCATCAGAGGCAGAGATGGGGCCGAGGCCATCTGGCAGTGATCAGATGCCTACAGAGCCAGAAGCAGTGAGGCAGAGGAACAACTAGAGCCTGTTCCCAGTGGGCACATGGGCAGAGCTGCCAGAAGAAAAGAACAACTCAGAAATCAGGGTAGACTTGGGAGTAAAGTCACAGCTGGAAGGTGATTGGCCCTTCCCATAGGAAATAAAAAAGGAGCAAAAGGGAAGTGGGCTTTTGCAGGAAACAATTTGTCGTTAGATTCATTTCAGGTGTGTGAAGATCAGTCTGTGAATCTCAGAGACTCTGTGCCCAGTCTTTCTTTGCACAGCACTGCATTTGGAAAATATTTACATGGCAGCTTTCCAAGATAGATAAGGTCTGTAGTCATAATTACTCCTTTAAAAGACTGTTTGTCAGGGCTTGCTAAATGAGAATGAGAGGAAATCACATTTGTTTAATAAAAGGGGTTTTGTCAGGGCCAGGGCTCTACCTCGTGCTTTTGGGGGAAGCCTAGGTCAGAACAGGATCAAAATTAGCTTTATCATGCCAGTATTGTTCTAGAACCAACTAGGAGACCTTGGTATGTGGACCTCTACATGCCAAGACTTGACACTCAAGCTACAGTGCCATGCAGTCGCAATAACCATGCAACTTGCTACAAGAAAACTACACATTATGCACGCCCAAAGATTTGCTTAGATTCATAATGGAACAGTAATTCTACTCAATATATCTATATTGAGCAAAATTATTGTTCCATCATGAATCTAAGCAAATCTTGGCACGGAGCAGTTGCAATTTGCAATTAGTAGTACCTACTAGGAATCTTTTTTTTATCTTTAATGTCTAATATCTGCTGATATTAAATATCAAATCTGTGAAAACTCATATTAAACTATAAATATTCTAAGACTTGCTTATTTTAGGCAGATAAAGTGAACTGCAGTGTTTGCATAATCTACTGTACTCTTCCTTAGCTAGGGAAAGAACAAGGAACAGTGTAGAATAAAGAAATAATATCCTTGTCCGTAAGAAATGAGCTGCTTTTTTCAACGTTAGTTCAACATCATGGACCAAATTTTGGAAGCCCATGTTCACAACCAGGAGGGACTATAAAATTGCTTTTAATTTTATTTTTAAAAAGCAAGAGTTTTTGGCCAATAAAGAAATCTATTATTTTCTATTCAAATAACAAATTCTCTGTTGAATACTAAATTAAAAGACATTTTTCTACTCTAGCAAAGAACTGCAGAATCTAAAGGCTAGCAAGAGGTCAAGTACAATTAGATGGTACAGCATCTTATTTCATTTCATAGTTCACAGTGTCTTTCCCACAATGAACAATTTCCATTAGATTAGCGCATCAGTTAACACAATCAAAAGAGCAACAAATATTCAGATGATTTTTTTTTTGTTAAAGAATTATTTCCTACAGGAGCCTGATGGATGTTTGAAAAAAGACTCTGTATTTGAGGTACCACTGAGTGATATGAGATCTGCATCAGGCATGTGGATAGAACATTTAATGCTGCAGTTACCAAACTATGAAAATGCGTATGCAATCATTCCTAATATGGCTCCTAAAGAACTTTTACCATTCTCACTATTTAGATAAACAGATGCCTTACATAAAAATATTATGCCAGGGGGCAACCTGTCTCCAAAATCAACCTGCCAACCCCAAATCAACTTGCCAACCCTGTTTTTAAGTTGGCAAGTTGTTGTTTGCTGTTACAGTCATTCAGAGTGATATTGTTAAGTAAAAAAATCTTGCAACAAACAGATCAGTTCATTTTGAGGGGGCCAGAGGTATCTTCAAGATAATCATGACTCCTGGTGACTGCCTGAATTAATACCTGTAATTTACTATTACTATTAATCTTCTCATCGTTCCTATCACCCATCTCTTCCCACTTATGACTGTATGACTGTAACTTTGTTGCTTGTATCCTTAGGATTTATATTGATATTGTTTCCTAGTATGATTTGCTTATTTGTACCCTATGACTATTATTGTTGTACCTTATGATTTGTGACAAATGTATCTTTTCTTTTATGTACAATGAAAGCATATGCATCAAAGACAAATTCCTTGTGTGTCCAATCACAGTTGGACAATAAAGAATTCTATTATGTTCTGTTTTGTTCTATTCTATTCTCAACAAAATTTCGGAAGTGGTTTGCTATTGTCTGCTTCTTAGGGCCAAGAGAGAGTGCCTGGCCCAAGATCATCCAGCTGGCTTCATGTCCAAGGAGGGACTAGAACGCACCATCTCTTGATTTCTAACTGGGTGCTTTTAACCACTGCACTGAACTGGCTCTCATAATCTGTTCAATAGCATGCATTTATGCTGGCGGATGACTCTAAGAAAAATTAATTTTTATGGGGGAAAAAAGAGCTTTGTTGCTATTTTATTTATCGGCTTAGATACTTTCAGTTGTCAATGAAGCATCTACATACAATTCATTTTAGCTGATTTCTCTCCTCCCTTGTTAGATGGTCATATTTTATCAATGAGATTTCAGTGAACTTTGCAGTAAAGATTATGGGACAATACGGAGTCACGGAAAACGTTTCAAGATAAAACTAGCAAACAAATAAGCATACATGTATTTGTGTAAGCACGATGGAAGGCAGGGTAATTTTGTGACTGCTCTTGTTAAACAGCTGGAATTAGAAATCTTTGCCAAACTCCTCTAAATCAGTCATAGCTGTCTCAAAGGTACTTGTTCAAAAAATAACTGGACTGTTTTTCCCGTGTATACCTTTGACCAGCTTTTCTTAGACTTTGTCTCATCTCAACTTGAATCATAGGAAAACCCAAGGCATAGGAAAACCCACTCTTATGGAATGGATGGCAAAATGCACAGCAGTTAAAACAAATTCTTCTGCTGCAGACTGCCTCTTGACAATGATAGGAATAGCAATTCTGGTGTTATAATATACATGCAAAGCTTTGACCCCTTATAGAGCAGGGGTGGGACGTGGTGACTCAGTGGCTGAGACGCTGAGCTTGTCGATCAGAAAGGTTGGCAGTACGGCGGTTCGAATCCCTAGTGCCGTGAGCTCCTGTTACCTGTTCCAACTTCTGCCAACCTAGCAGTTTGAAAGCATGTAAAAATGAAAGTAGAAAAATAGGGACCACCTTTGCTGGGAAGGTAACAGCATTCCGTGCGCCTTCAGCGTTTAGTCATGTCGGCCACATGACTATGGAAACATCTTTGGACAGCGCTGGCTCTTCGGCTTTGAAATGGAGATGAGCACCACCCCTTAGAGTCAGGAATGACTAGCACATATGTGTGAGGGGCACCTTTACCTTTACCTAGAGCAGGGGTCCCCAACCCTTGGGCTATGGACTGGCACTGGGCCGCGGCATGCCAGAAACTGGTCTGCGTAAACAAACAAACCCCCATCCCCGGGATGCAGACCACGCCCCCTCCGGTCCACGGAAAAATGTCTCTCCACAGAACCAATCCCTGGTGCCCAAAAGGTTGAGGGCAAGGATTATAGAGAAAAGACAGGCAGATTCTTATTATTATGAAAAAAGTATAAAATTCAAGCTACAGGAGTTGCTGGTGTTAATAGGTAAAACATTTCCACTATTTTCCTCATTGCCTAGGCCAGGGGTCTGCAAAGTTGGCTCTTTTAAGACTGGTGGACTTCAACTCCCAGAATTCCCCAGCCTGCATGGCTGGCTGGGGAATTCTGGGAGTTGAAGTCCACCAGTCTTAAAAGAGCCAACTTTGCAGACCCCTGGCCTAGGCAGTTGCTCTTGACAATCCTTCTGGGGCCCCCGTTCATACTTACGAATTGATGCAGAGCACAACAATGTTTTTCCACAGGTTTCTTGTTCCCACCACTTTAACAATGCAGACTTTTTTCGGTCTCCTGGCAAGCTCTTTCTCTAGTTCTGAAACAAAAGCAATGTTTCATTATTTAAAAGGTAGGCATTTGGGAACGAGGCAGTTCAGCTCAGCGGAAAGAAGGAAGTTCTAATTAAAGCTCCTTGTCCCTTTTTCTCTCTCTCCAAGGTTCCGTTAGACAGTGAATTGTGTTTAAACTGCACACGTTGTGGTTTCTGAGGTTTGGGAACCATGCAACAGAAAAAAGAAAATGATACGCCTCCCCCTAATCTCGATCTCATTTCTGAATTAATAATTAATTGAACCTATTCCCGGTTTCCTTTCAAGCTATCAAAGCCTTGGAGAGTTTTAAAATTAGATTAATGAGGCGTAAATTTCAGGATTATGGTGTGATTTCCACAACCGCAGCTGGCAGAAGGGAAAATTAAAGAATTCTTAACCCAGTCATTTAGTTTGATTACCAGAAAGGAATAGATCTCATACCCTCGCAAAAATGTTACTCCTGATTTCTTATTTCAGCTTGGTATAGTTTTGGCAGTGTAGAATCTATCTTATTCCATTCTGCCCATCCTTGGATTAAAAGTTCTATCTTGTCTTCAGAGAGTTGTTAACGCTGTTAAAAATGAACGAAGCCACAAAAAAGTTTTGAAATGGACACGAATTTGGAAGCATGGCAGGCTTATAAAGACAGCCAATTACAGCACTGTCTTTGGCAAATTAGAAATGCCAGCAGTTGACCAGCAGAATAGGGAGATGCGGGTTTTAACGTATTTGTTACTAATTTGAAGATGAGAACCATTGGACTACTGAAAGTTTCATGAGGTTTAGTATTTCTTCTAACTTTTATTTGCAAGGCTCTGTTCCTAGATACTATATCAGTGATGGTGAACTTATGGCATGCGTGCCCGAAGCCATGTTGCCTGGCACAGGTGGCATCACCCATTCCTCTTTTGGGTTTCTGATGCGCATGCGATGATCAGTTGGCCTTCGTGCATGCGGCAGTGCTGGAAACGGAAGAGCTGATTTTCTGTTTTCCTGCACGAGCATGCATGCTGGTCAGCTGATTGTTGCACGTGCAGTAACTGGAAGACTAGCTGAAATGTCCAAATGTTCCAGAAGTTCATTTTCTATTGTGCGCACGCCCCGTGGGCAGCTCCTCTTCCTGGTCGCAGCCAAGCATGCAAAGCATGCATGGTCACTCCCTTTTCGTCATTTGGTGCCAAAAATGTTCGCTATCACTGTGCTATATAGTCACTGTATTGAACTACTTGATATTAATGTGTCCATTCAAGCTGGAATTAATATTAATTGAATACAGGAAGGAATAACTGAATAACACAATACTCTGTGACTGTGATGTTGTCGGGGGGAAAAACGTGTAGAATAATTATTTGGATTACGTATTGGGAGTTGATAATTCCTTCCTCTCTCTCCTTTCACAACCAAGAATACAAAGTTCAACTTTTGTACCAGGAAGTAGCAATAGCAATAATAATTTCAGACTTATATACAACTTCACAATGCTTTACAGTCCTCTCTAAGCGGTTTACAGAGTCAGCATATTTCCCCCAACAATCTGGCTCCTCATTTTACTGACCTCAGAAGGATGGAAGGCTGAGTCAGTTTAAGACAGTCAGGATTTAACTCCTGGCATTAGGCAGAATTAGCCTGTAATATTGCATTCTAACCACTGTGCCATCATGGTTCTTATCATGAAAGTACAGATAAATAACCATCTGGATTAACACAGGAACCATAAAAGCACTAACAGACAACTAGATTTCAAGCCACGTTCTCAAACAATAGAAGAGGGAAGTAAAACCTTGACATTTTATATTTTGAAATAGGATTTTCCATTTATTATTCTAGTATGCTTTTTTTCATATCTAATTTTGCCTAGTTCTAACTGAATAATTTCACATCTTTTTTCTATTTTATCTTTCTTAGTCGGCCCCTATATAGAAAAATGGTTTTCCCTTTAATTTCTTTTATAAAAATGTCAGCTTTAAGAAGACTTAAACCAAGCCATAAACACAAGTGAAATAAATTGCTTTGGCATGCCCATAAATTTATTTCTCTATTCCCTTGAATCTTTGTAATCTTTGTAAAGTTCAAGAATTCAAATTCTTGAATTAGTGAAGCATCTCTCATGCACAGGAAATCCCATATAACATGAAGAAGAGACCAAGAGAAAATTTTTTTTTTCCAATTCATCTTCTTGTAAACATTACTGACTTTCTTAGATACCACCGATAAGGTAGGGTTGAGTCAACAAAACAATCAGACAGAAGGCCATTGCAGAACTGGTTTTTCTTAGTTTCATATATATATATATGAAACTAAGAAAAACCAGTTCTGCAATGGCCTTCTGTCTGATGAATATATATATATATATATATATATATATATATATATATATATATATATATATATATATATATATATATATATATATATATATATATATATATATATATATATATATATATATATATATATATATATATATATATCGTATTTATCGGCGTATAACACGCACAGGCGTATAACACGCACCTTCATTTTAAGAGGGAAATTTCAGGAAAAAAATTTAAATTTCAAATAAAGAACTTTGAAGCAAAATAAGGGTAGCTCAGAACTTTTTTTTATTAATATTATTACCACTTATAAGGTAAATAATGTAAAAGGAAAATGTGGTGAAACTCACTTAACGACGGCCTTGATTAGCAACCAAACTTTTAGGCTCAATTGTGGTCATAAGTTCTTTCTTTCTCTCTCTCTCTTTCCTCCTTCCCCCCTCTCTCCATTTCTCTTTCTTTCTCTCTTTTTCTCTTTCTTTCTCTCTCTTTCTCTTTCTTTCCCTTCGTCTCTCTCTTTCTATCTGTCTCTCTCTCCTTCCTCTGCCCATCTCTCTCACTCTGTGTTTGTTTGTCTGTCTGTCTGTCTCTCACTCACTTAATCAGTCTCTATCTATCTGTCTCTCCCTCCCTCTCTCTGTGTGTGTCACTCACTCTGATTCTCTCCCTCCCTCTCTCTGTCTCTGTATGTCTGTCTCTTCCTCTTTCCCCCTGTCTGTCTCCGATTCATTCTCTATCTGTGTCTCTCTCCGTCTCCCTCCCTCCCTCTCTTTCTCTCTGTCTCTGTCTTTCCCTCCCTTCCCCTCTGTCTCTCTCTGTGTATGTCAGTCACTCCCTCTCTTCCCTCTCCCCCTGCCCCAACCCGGGAAGCAGCAGAAGGGCCGGCATGCCAGAGGTTACGGACGCCTCCTCCCACAGCGGGCCAGGTCGCCCGGCAGGGGCGTCAGGCAGAGAAGCCGCGCGCATCTCCGCCGGCTCCCTCCGACAGGGAGGAGAAATGTGTGCCGTGGTGGCTGTCAGAGGGAGCCGGTGGAGATGCGCGGGGCTTCCCTGCCCGATGCCCCTGCCGGGCGCAAGGCTCTGGGCTAGCAGCTAGCCCAGAGCCTTGCGCCCGGCAGGGGCATCGGGCAGGGAAGCCCCGCGCATCTCCACCGGCTCCCTCCGACAGGGAGGAGAAACGTGTGCCATGGTGGCTGTCAGAGGGAGCCGGTGGAGATGCGCGCGGCTTCCCAGCCCGATGCCCCCTCTTTGGCCCTTCCCCCCGCCCGTTCGCTCGCTCCAGAGGGCTGTGGCTCCGGCTCAGCCACAGCCCCGGGCATTCCCCTCGCCCGTTCGCTCGCTCCAGAGGGCTGTGGCTCCGGCGCAGCCACAGCCCCGGGCATTCCCCTTGCCCGTTCGCTCGCTCCAGGGGGCTGTGGCTCCGGCGCAGCCACAGCCCCGGGCATTCCCCTCGCCCGTTCGCTCGCTCCAGGGGGCTGTGGCTCCGGCGCAGCCACAGCCCCGGGCATTCCGCCCGCCCGTTCGCTCGCTCGAAGGGGCTGTGGCTGCGCCGGAGCCATCCGGGAGCCGCCCGTAGATGCCGGGCCCTCTGCTGCCGACCACTGTAAAAACATGGCTTCGGCGTATAACACGCATACATCATTTGCCCCCTATTTTCAGGGGGGAAAAGTGCGTGTTATACGCCGATAAATACGGTATATATATATGAAAAAACTGAAATACCTGTTAGGTTACCTGTAGGTTTTCAAAGTGACAGTCCTTTACAGAAGCTTTTGTCAAAAGGAACAAGGATCTATAACTTTATTTTTAGAGGGGTTGGACATTGATGATTTTCTGATTAGGCTTATCAAGAGGTTGCAGGCAAAAAACATTATGGAGAGCCAGTTTTGACTAGTGGTTGAGCACCAGGTTACGAAGCAAGAGACTGCGAGTTCAAGACCTGCCTTGGCCCTGAGTGTCTTTGAGCCAGTCACTCACTCTCAGCCCAATTCACCTCAAAGGGTTGAGGTTATGGGGAAAACAGGAGGAGGAAGGCGTGTTGGATATATTCACCACCTTGTGTTATTTGTAAAAAAAGAAAAATAACAGTGGGATATAAAACAAACATGGCAAAATCCATCATTTAATCAGTGCACAAACAACTTAATGACTTCTTCCAAAATGTACCTGCATTGTTTTCATATATATTAGGAAGCTTTTCTGAAAATTACCTTTCTATTTATACCTCCACAACATAGAGGATAGAGATTGCCAGTTCTTGTTCTTGTTCAACAACAAATGAACAAACAGCCACTATAAAATCTAGCAGGCAAGAAGTTCTATAATACCTCTGTCACAATAAACAATAAAATGTGACCAGCAACTTTATGTAGATGTAATTAACATAGATGTTATAACAAGAACTTGGGAACTGCACTAAAGAGAGATCCCAGCCAATGGTAAAGAAATGTAGCCAGAAATTGCTTAAATTAGAACCTTTTCCAAGCCTGCTCCTGTATGTTTGAGGTATATCTGTATTAGGCAATTTGTTCATAGAGGCCACACTGTTGCTGTTTTAGGGCTAAATCTATTATTGCAGTGATGGTGAACCTATGGCAGGCGTGCCAGAGGTGGCACAGAGAGCCCTGTCTGTGGACACCTGCGCTGTTGCCAGCTCCTCTTCTGGTTTTGGTCCTGCACATGTGTGCTGGCCAGCTGGTCTTCGCGGGCGCCGGCGTGCCTGAAAATGGCCTGAAAAACAGCCAAAAAGGCTGTTTTCAGGCCATTTTTTGGGGCCAAAAAGAGCCTGAAAAACAGCTTGAAAAACAGGTTTTTCAGGCCATTTTTAGGCTATTTTCAAGCTATTTTTCAGGCTATTTTCAGAATGTTTTTTTAAAAAGAATTTTTATTGGTTTTAAAACATTTATGGGGTAGCTCCCACGTTAGTAGTAGAAATCCCTCCAGATCTCATAGTTTTACAATTTTAAAAATAACATATAAAAGATAAGCTTATACAGAGTTCTTACTTTATATCAACCGTATGTTCAATCATCTCTTTCTTTGCCACTTCCTATTCTATCAACAATCACAATAATATTGCAAATACAATTATTTTTGTGATCTGAGCCTTTTCGATATTGCTCCCTCCTCCATTTTCAGAATGGTTT
Organism: Rhabdophis nuchalis; assembly: GCA_039707465.1. Lineage (NCBI taxonomy): Eukaryota > Metazoa > Chordata > Lepidosauria > Squamata > Natricidae > Rhabdophis > Rhabdophis nuchalis. Next base: position 146,903,867 of record CM077645.1, read on the forward strand.
TTGGGCCATTTTGAGGCCATTTTTCAGGCTGTCCTTTTGGCCATTTTCAGGTCATTTTCTCAGGCTGTTTTCAGGCCTGAAAACAGCCCCCAAATCTGCCAAAAAACAGGTATGCAGCTGCCAGCCAGCTGGTCTTCAGGTTTCCAGTGCTCCAGCACGCACATACACACATGCACACACATTCTGGTTTGGGCACTCAGTGCCAAAAAGATTCACCATTACTGTACTATTGCATAATTAGACATCTATGCACAAAAAATGAACCTTCCTGATCTCCTTTCTGCCTTCCCCTCCATGCATCCTTCAGATCTGCTCTGTGCAATGCTCCCAAACATTTAGAGAATATTTGGGAGGCGTTTAAGAATGAATGGGAAGATGGAGAATCTGAACTGCCCATGGTACCCATTCTGTTGCCAAAGGGGTACAATCTTCATTGAGTTCCCTCTCAAATACTGATAGTCCTCAACTTACAACAGTTCATTTAGTGACTGTTCAAAGTTACAATGGCAGTGAAAGTGACTTATGACCATTTTTCACACTTACAACCATTGCAACATCCCCACATGGTCATGTGATTAAAATCTGGATGTTTGGTAGCTGTCTCATATTGTTGCAGTGTCCAAGGGTCCTTTGATCAGCTTTTGCGACCTTTTACAAGGAAGGTCAACGGGGAACCATGCTACTAATTTAACAAGTGTAGTGATTCAACTTGTCAAAGGTTGTAAAAGGGGGCAAAATTCACTTAACAAATGTTTCGCTTAGCAACAGAAATTTTGGGCTCAATGGTTGTAAGTCTGTCTCACTTTGCGCCTGACAGCTATGCCACGAGATCGGTAGTCGGACGTGAAATATCCATCATGAAGCCTTCAAACTGAAAGCAAGACAGCTTTTCACACATAAAGTTAGTGTGGCACAAGAAAGACTCCACCACAGCTTTATCTCGAATGCACAAAGAAGAGTATCATGTAACTACTATTTCCCACTGAATTCCCTTTTCTACAAGTGTATTTTAGAATGGAAGTGTGCATTCAAATGTTTGATTTGTAGAGCAATCTGTAGCTCATCCATGAACTAATTGCATGAGCGTGCTAATCCCCGTCTCTGCTTCTCCATGAGTTAGTTGCGTGGAACCTCTGTGTCTGGCAGCCTGCTCGTACATTACCTCCAGCTTGGCTGCTTCACACATCCCCCATCTGACACTTTCTGACAACAAAGCCATTAGAGCGCCATGACATGCTGTCCTTTTCTTCACTTCCTGACAGAGCTGTGGGCAACCACCTGTGGCCTGTGAGAAGGAGCCAATCAAACAGGTAAAGGAAGCGCTGTTTGACTGACGATAGCAGGAAACAAAAACAGCATTCCCTTAGTCTAAGTCACAGTCTAGCAAAAGAACATTAAAAGCAGTGTATGTTTCCCTAAATAAACCACATCTGTGTAAAGGATTTTCTTTCCTAGGAGTGATGACCCTCCAGTTCAGATAATCTATTGTCCTCAAAATATAGAACATTCATGTGTGCATAAACTAGGCTGACTTCCAGGCAACCGAGCTCATTTACAAGCAGGGATCATCCTTATCTCCCTTCTGCAGAGTTTTACTATTTAATGACTAATGGAGCATGTGTATTCGCTGCACAGGTCTCTCGGAGCGTACTTGGGGAAAAATTCTTCACCCCTTTTCACAAATAAAATAAAAATGGAAATTAAACATGTGCTCAGTACACCTCTTTTCCTTCCGTTTTCCAGAAAAAAGCAAAGCACCAAATATTGGCAGTTCAACCCAAGTTGTGATTTAACAACCACACACGCGCAAACAGTAACAAAGGCTAGGTAGGAGGCCCATTTTTGTAATACAGGACAGGAGTGGAAGAATGGCTTTTATAGAGTCAGGACTCTCATAGGTAGCAAGCATGATAAAACAGACCTGCAAGGCCAGCATACAAGCTTCAGCTAACAAAAGGCTGATAGACAATCATCCAGGAAACTGCAAAGTCATGGACTGGATTTAACATAGCTAGTTATCTAAATGTTATCTAGACGGCTGCAACATTCTTAATCCATGTCTGCAATAACAAAGGCTAAGAAAAGTCTTGTTGAAAATAGAACCATTTGTATATCCAGAAAAATATATAAAAACTTGTAAATTGTCATGTTTGGAGCAAAACACAGCAGTTCCAGCATTCAGATGTCAGACCATCTGGAACATCATAAATGTCATTTTGCTGCATTAAAAGAAGGGCATGTAATAATTAAGGATAACACAGAGATGCTCTAGAAGTGGGGAACTACTGCCCCTTTATGACTTGTGGACTTCAACCCCCTTAATTCCTGAGCCAGCCATGCTGGGAGTTGAAGTCCACAAGTAATAAAAAGGCCCTAGTTCCCCACTCTTGCTGTAGGGCAGGGGTTCCCAAACTTGGCAACTTTAAGACTTGTGGACTTCAACTCCCAGAATTCTCCAGCCATGCTGGCTGGAGAATTCTGGGAGTTGAAGTCCACAAGTCTTAAAGTTGCCAAGTTTGGGAACCCCTGCTGTAGGGCATACATTTGCTATTGAGAACTGATAATTCCTTATTGGTTCAGATATATTCAGTGGCAAATTAAGGCTCAATGGTGCTCTAAGCACTGACAAATCTTGATGGCCCCTCCTTTGTATGTACTGTACAAAAGAAGCCAAGCTTCATTGTTTTTTTCTTTCTTTCTCAACTTTGTGGTGCCCCGCCCTAAGCATGTGCTTAGTCTGCTTAATGGTTAATACACCACTTGATAGATTATCCAAATAAACTGTAGCAGAGCACAGCCCAAATCACTCTACCCATTACATTTAGGAGAGTCCATTGTGTATTTATTTTTTATTCTAAAGTACCAGTGGTGGGTTTCAAATTTTTTTAGAACCTCTTCTGTAGGTGTGGCCTGCTTTGTGGGAGTGGCTTGCCAGCCATGTGACTGGGTGGGAGTGGCTTGGCAGTCATGTGACTGGGGGCCAACTTGTAAAATGTGGTGAAACTCACTTAACAACGCTCTTGCTTAGCAACCAAAATGTTGGCTCAGAAACTCAGGCATTTGAAGCATGCAAGTCTTAAAGCTGTCAATTTACAAGACTCTGCATCCCTAACCCTTTAGGAAAAAAAGCCTCAGGGGTGTTCAAACTTGACAGCTTTAAGACTTGTGGACTTCAACTCCCAGAATTCCTCATCTCGCTCTTCATCTTGATGATGTGTGGACGGGCGGGGGGAGGGAGCTGGAACCAGTTCTAAATGGAACTGTAGATTCGTGGAACCTCTATAGAAGAGGTTAGAACTGGCAGGAACCCACCCCTGTAAAGCACCCAATGGTAATATGGCTACAAATTTGCTTTTATAAACATCCAACTGGACACTTGATTCAGAAGCATCCTTCTCCCAAATTTTAATTCATGGCAGCACACAAAATATGAATTAAAGGGAACAGAAGCATCAAATTACAATATAGAATAAGACCATTTATATAAAGGCTGTTCTATATTTCACATTATGGAACAAAATTCAAGCTGAGATACATTAGACATTTGGTGGGGAGGAAACCAAAGTATGTATGATAGGGAGGTTTGGACAAGATGATGCTTCTTCTATTGTAATTCTTGAATCTGCTATACATTTTTCAGTTTGCATAATCAGAGAATAAGTAACTTTCTGGGGTAAATGAACCTTATAGTCAATGACTTCTAAAATTCTCCTGTGCAAAAATGAACAAAATTACCATCTGCAGTTGTCCAAATATAGGTCAGCATTTCTTGGCCACCATCTTAAGCAAAGTACCCATTGCCACAAAATTATATTCCTAATTTGTTGTTCTGTTGTCTCTTTCTGGATTTCTAAGATATTTTTTTTCTATTGGTTGTCCTCTCATTTAGTACTCATTACTTTAATTAACTTGGGAAAAATAGAGACATTTTCTGTAAAATCCATTGTGAAAATATGCTTTCTTGACATATTTGTCCTTGACAAACTCATGTACAGATAGGAAAGCATTTAACATATGGACTTTTGAGATAGTTTAAAGAAAAAAAAGTGTTGTGATAAGGACAAAAAGGAGAGAGAGAGAAGAAAAAGAACACCAATTGATTTAGTAGGCCTACAAAAACAGATGTGTCCTGTTTTCTAATGTTATTAAACAAAGCTTGCAAGAGTGGTATATCTCTGCTAATCTTGTGTGCATAGATAGTTTAAGCCTTTAGTCCCATGAAGCTGTTGATTGTTCTATCTTGGAAGTAATGTACCCAGCTCATTTAAGTTATATTAAGCATTAGCCGTTCCCGGCCACACGTTGCTGTGGCCCAGTCTGGTTAAATGGCCAACCAATCTGTGTGTAGATCTACACACAACCACTGTATAACCCCCAACCTACCCACCTACTGTATTTCTCCCTTTCTCTATCCCTCTCCCTACCTACTTACCTACCTACCTACCTACTATATTTCTCCCTCTCTCTATTACTCTACCTACCTACCGCATTTCTCCCTCCCTCTCTCTATCCCTATAGCTGCCTACCTACCTACTGTATTTCTTCTTGAATCTTATGGACAGAGTATTTTATGTCATAAAGGATGACATAATACCTGTGGCCCACTGCTCTCTCTGTATCCATCTACCTACCTTTTTTACAATTTTTTACATTTCCGTTACGTGTACCTGGCACAGGTGTGACACCTACACAATCTATATATATTATTGGTGCCGTATTTGAAAGAAACGTGTGAAAATTTGGAAGCGATCGGTGCAGTACTTTCGGAGAATAGCGGTTTTGAACAAACTCGTTACGTTTTTATTTATATAGACTACAGGTAGTCCTCAACTTACAACAGTTCATTTAGTGACCATTCAAAGTTACAGCAGCATTGAAAAAAGTAATTTAAGACAGACATTGCAGCATCCCCATGGTCACATGATCAAAATTCAGATGCTTGGCAACTGACTCATATTTATGACCGTTGCAGTGTCCTGGGGTCAAGTGATGACCTTTTGCGACCTTCTGCCAAGCAAAGTCAATGGGGGGGAGGGGGAATTCACTTAGCAACTGTTACTAAACGTAACAACTGCAGCGATTCCCTTAACAAGTGTGGCAAAAAAGTCGTAAAATGGGGCAAAATTCACTCAACATGTCTCACTTAGCAACAGAAAATTTGGATTCCAATGTGGTCGTAAGTTGAGAACTATCTGTACTTCTATATTCCAACATAATTTGATTCTTAGTATTAATAAAATATTATTTACCACCTATTTTGATATGGAACTTAATTGATGGGCCAAAATTTCCCCCTTGAACCAAATAATTCTTTTCTCCATTTTGTGGGTTGAATAACCTGAAGGAAAATAGCATATGTTTGGAATCCATTTTTCCCCCTCAAAGCAAAAGTGCAATTTTTAATCTGCAATGTACAAAACCATCCGTGAGTATTGGGTTGCTTATTATGAATTAGGCATCGTTAGGGGAACCTTACACTTTCATTGTCTACTTCTCATAGCTTCAAATGCTTACCAGGCATCACTCCCTTAATGTCACATTCTGTGTTTGACCTTTTCCTGTGAGTCAGACGAAGGATGACCTTCTTTGCAGCTTCAAACTGTTGTGTGGCCATCAGCCAGCGAAGAGATTCTGGGAAAATTCTTTAAAGGGAGAGAATGTGTTAGTCAACGTTCTTAAAGGGTCGCCAGCCTTTTTTAAAAAGTTTTTTTAGTTTTTAATATCTTCTTTTTCTGCCAGATGTATTTTGTTTTCTTTCTTTTTAATTGAACTATGAATAACAAATATGATCAAGTAGCTAAATTAACCCAAATGCAAGATGCATAAAGAAAAAAGATACCCCCCAAAAAATCTACTGAAAAGTAAGTAGAGAGACAGGTATTATACATGTACACATTTAACATACATTCAAGTATTATCCTATTGTGATCTATTGTTATTGAAGTAAACCATAAAATCCATCCAGATTTGATAGAAATATGGTTCCTGTCTCTGATGTCTCATCAGTTTAACTTTGCCTGTGATTTAAAGACCACAGGCTGGAAGAGCAATGGCAGAGGAAAAAAAGATGGTGCTTTACCTCTTCCCATTATTTCTCTTAGGGTTCATATAAAGAGTGACATGGAAATTTGTGATCAAACAACTCATTTCTCTTGTAACATTTGGCTCCGAACATTTGAACATACTAATAAACCCCTTTCTGAAAGTAAAGAATCGCAGATACTTACAACCAGTACAGTAACATCAGGAGGAAAGGACAGATGATCACAGCTTGGAGAATCTGCCAGTCCTTGCAGAGGGCAGCCAGCCCTGGCATCAGGAACTGTCCTGCCATTGCTACAAAGCTTGCTATCATTGTGATCATGAAACGCTGGTTAGGAAGGCAGAGCTCTATCCCTGAAAAATATAAATAACATTTTGAGAGCGATGACAATCAAAAAGGAAAAAAACCACGATAAAATCTCTGCAACGGTCACTCTCAGGTGCTTATGAAAATAACCATATATTCAAAGAGGATCATTCCTATCTGAAATATTCTACACCGCAAACTTTGTTTTAGGCTGTGAGAAAAGTTTCCCGGATAAAACTTTCAACTGGAAAAGAACAACTTAAAGTGAAGTTTGAAGCAACCAATGAAAGCTTTATTGATGAACTGAAATGAATTCCAGGATTCTCCAGGCTAGGCCAAAAGGAGAATAACTTGGGGGCAAGCTTGCATATCCTAAATACAGAAATCACCACCCTGAAAGACGTCATCAGGCAAATATGGAAAAACTGCAAAGTTACCCAGTTGCTGCTCTGCACCTCTCTCAGGGCGACGGTCTGCATTTTACAATTCAGAATAGAGTAGAATAATAGAGTTGGAAGGGACTTTGGAGGTCTTAAAATCCAACCCACTGCTTAGGCAGAAAACCCTATAGCATTTCAGACAAATGTCTATCCAATCTTTGCTTTGGAGAATAGCTTGACTTGGCAATTTATTTGCATGAATACAGGTTAAAAAGGAAAAGGGAGAAGGGGCCGCCCTAGAAGCCACTGGCTGGACACTGTCAAAGATGACACCGAGATGACCACGGCAGATCTGAAAGAGGCAGTGCAAGACAGAGAGTGATGAGCCATAGAGTGGCGGAGGGTCAGGCATGACTCCATCAGCATTGATGACAACAGGTGTTAGTAATAGTTAAGGCTGCATTTTATATTCTGTGAATCACATCAAAACCAGTTAGACTTGACTTAACCAAGAGTCACTGTTTTCAATCAAATTAGTCATAGTCATCTCACTTGGATCCAGACTATCTTTACCACTGGAAAAAGAGTAACATTTTTTTGGTTTTTAACACCCACCACAACAGTGGTGCAGTTGGAACGGGTCCCGCGGTGTCCACATGTGTCTTACCATCTCCGTGGGCCTCCGCGACACTCCAGCTGCTTAGCGGAGCATTGTGCAGGTGCTGTATGCGTCATGCGCGTGCGTGGAAGCCTTAAGACAGGTAAGGAGCTTGGGCCGGTGGGTGAGCCCTCCGGAGGACCATACCGGAATGGTAGCTGGTGCTCCGGGCAGGCTCCAGTACGCTCGTACCGGGGCATATCACCTGGAATCCACCACTGCACCACAAATACCAACTATTCACTTGGCATCATAAGATACATATTCCCATTTGAACATCCCCGAAAATCATTAGTGGCCTGAATATTTGATTGTCAACAAATAAACATTTGGATGTGCCATAGTTCACCTTATTAAATGGCACCCAAAATATTTAGAAAATATTTCTACTCTGTGTTTTGGAAACACAGTTGAAGGCATTATTTTTCTCTAGATCTTATCGGTTAGTCTGTATTGAAAGATAACACTGACTTTAAAAAAACGATTGTTTCCAGTTCAAAATATTGACAGTTCTTGCAAGCTCAACTGTTGTTCAGGCTGCACTGTATTTATTCTTCCCAAAAGGTGAAAAAAAATCTACAAATATATATGCAAAGTTGTTTCTGCTACCAGCAGGGAACAACAAGAAAGAGCTGTATTGTCCATTCTGCTTATAATAAGATGCACATAATTGGTCTTGGATTGAAAAGATTGCTCACACATGCTGCAGTGCAAAGCAGCATAAAGGTTTGGTTGGCATTCTTTGATTTTATTTTCCTCCCTTTGATTAAAAAAAGAGCAAGAAATGCAAAAGAGAAAAAAAAACCGAAATCAAAGAAAACCAACCAATCTGACACAGCTTCTTAACAAAAACACAGCAGGAATATAATAGCATTCAATAAATTATTCCAAATTAGTTTACGAATGAAGAAAAATATACATGTCCAAAGATAATGTTGCAAGATCAAATCTAGATTAGTCATTGGGACCAGAGATTTACTCTTCCAAGCTTTTGGAGTCATACTACAGCCATCTTCAGAGAACTTCTCTCTGGAATATGTGCTTTGGGTTATCCTGTGAGTCATATTTATGTGGTGCCTTCCTATTGGCTGATTGGTGTGTTGATGGCTGGCGATTGCTGCTGTTTCTTCATGTTGCTAAGACCTCAGTCCTAAGTACTTGGTAACCTAGGAGCCAAGGGCTCAGCAACAGAAGGAAACAACAGCTAATCACCAGCCATCAACGCATGATGTGTACATCTCTGACTGGAGTTACAAATTCAGCCTGTATTTAATATATTTTGTCAGTTTTCCCCCAAAGGTACAGATTGGAGGCACCGAAAATATTTCTTGGAAGGTCACATACCAACTCCCCTCCCCCTCACCTCATATTAATTTTTCTGTTTAATAGCCAGACCTATTTCCTCCTAGTCAAGGCTATGGTTTTCCCAGTTGCAATGTGTGGCTGTGAAAGTTGGACCATAAGAAAGGCTGAGCACCAAAGAATTGAGGCCTTTGAACTATGGTGCTGGAGAAGACTCCTGCGAGTCCCTTGGATTGCAAGGCGATCAAACCGGCCAGTCCTAGAGGAGATCAACCCTGACTGCTCTTTAGAAGGCCAGATCCTGAAGATGAAACTCAAATACTTTGGCCACTAATGAGAAGGAAGGACTCAGTGGAGGAGAGCCTAATGCTGGGAAAGACGGAGGGCAAAAGAAGAAAGGGACAACAGAGAATGAGGTGGCTGGACGGAGTCAGTGAAGCAGTAGGCGTGAGCTTCAATGGACTCCAGAGGATGGTAGAGAACAGGAAGGCCTGCAGGAACGTTGTCCATGGGGTTGCAATGGGTCAGATACGACTTCGCAACTAACAACGAAATTTCCTCCTGGCTACTGTCTTTCTTGGGAAAAGATATCACTAAAACACTAAGTGTCTATGAAAATAATTCTATAAAACTGAGGATTATATAATAACCATATTTAGATTTTGGGCAGGGCTTTTGGCCTTTGATATTAATTGACCTGGAGATATTGTATTTCAGCAAATAGGATTGGTTATACGGTACAATAAAGCCAGATCAATCAGGATGGCTAAATATGACATCATTAAGTCAATTCAAACTGAGAAGAAACATTACTTTACTTTGAAGGAATGTGAATTAGGAGGAAGGAGAATACTGTAAATGACACTTGGGCATCTGCGAAATGGGTTGGGTGAACATTTTTGTTCGTATTGTACTCTCAACTGAATGAAATCAGGATAAACATTTTAAAAGTTACAAAAACAAAAATTTATCATATGGTCCATGAACAATGCACTGGAGACTCTCCTAAAAATGCAAACAGTGATATACAGTAATTTATAAATGGTATGTTTGGAAAACTTTTTTTTTTAATAAAACAGGCAACACAGAGCATCAAGATTAACAGAATATGAACCCTAATCCTAATAAGTAATTATTCATCTGTGAAAAGTGTGTTCATGAAAACAATAACATAACCTTCCTGTCTGACTTTTGGCTCCTTCAGACATCTCCCCGTTTACAGATGAGAAAACAAATAACATGGACATGATTTGATACTTATTGTCCTTGTTATTGCCTCTTTCAGGTTAAGGGTGCAATGCAATTATCTTAAGGAAACAAAAATAAATGATTATTTCAAGTTTTAAGTGCAGATAAAGGAATGTGGAAGTGAATAAGTGCTGGACTGAATTATATCTTAAGAGACTGCATTCATAGTAGACATAACAATTATCTGCATAATTGATAAACGTAGCACAGACAAATGTACACATACATATTCTTATTACTGGTTTGTTTATTTGTGGACCAAAATACCAGCCACAACAGTAATGGTAATATTGAGCACTATGTAAAACAGCTTTCCCCACACTTCTAGATATTGGCCATGTCTTGGATCTTCTTGATATGCCCTTTGTTGTCGTGTTTTTTGAAGGCACTAGGTTCAGGAAGGTGATACAATGTATTTTCAAGGGTTCAAAGCACTTCCCAAAAACTTTTTACCAATTCTTAGAACAATTTTTGTGAACATGGATGGGGATGAAAAGTAGTTTGCTTATGGCCATCTAGTTGAGGATACAAAATATAGAACAACAGAGTTGGAAGGGACCTTGTAGTTCATCTAGTTCAACCCCTGCTCAAGCAGGAGACCCTATACCACAGGGGTGTCAAACTGGCGGCACGCAGGCTAGATGCATCACATGTAGGCCACGCCCACCCCAGTTCTGCAAAGGCAAAAAAAATCACAATACGTCAGGTGACATGCTTGAGTTGGACATCTGTACAATACCATTTCTAACAAGTGTCTGTCCAATCTCTTCTTCAAAGCCTCCAGTGATGAAGTTCCCACAATTCTGAAGGCAAGCTGTTCCATTGGTTGATTGTTCTCACTGTCAAAAAATGTCTCCTTATTTCTAGGTTGAACCTCTCAGTTTCCATCCATTGTTTCTTGTCTGGTCTTCGGGTCAGTGGTGGGATCCGGATCCCATTGCAACTGGTACTCTGTGACGGGGCTGGGCATCCTCCATGTGCTCTGCGCATTCACACCCACCGCTCTGCAATGCTCCAGCTGCAGGCACCGGTATACCCATGCTGGGCGTACTATAGAATGGCAGTATGTTCGCCCATAATATGGAAAGAACATAATCCTTTTTGCATGGTGTAGAACTCCAGTGAAACTCAGCTTCCAAATTAACAAATGTTTATAATAAAAAGTGGGGAACTGAAGAAAACCAATCTGTGCATGACAAAATATAACCAAATCATTTACTAATCAATCTAATACTGACCAGTTTGGGTTGGGAAGAAATATTTTATAGAGAATCAGAATTTCATAGAGAAAGATGTTCAAGAAGCAAGTGAGGTGAATGTCAAATGACAGTCAAGAGGTAATCAATCAAACTAATGGAGTTTAAGCACAAGCGTTCCACTGGGAGATTACCAAAACAAGAGAATGCCCCAAGAAGAAGAGATTATGCTAGTTGAGGGTATAGGTTTTAAGGAATTTTATGAAAACCCCCAGGAAGCTTCATCTAATGATAATGGTAAAAGTCATAGAACTCTAAAGCAAAAAAGTTTCTGGATTTAATGAGGATGATGATGTTATCCATTCAGTTGCATCCAACTCTTGGAGAGTCTATGGACCACATCTCTTCATATTTTCCGAACTTGCACTACTTCTTTGAGTTTTTCTAGGCTCTGGTTGGTGTCAGCTTTGATGGTGACATGTTCTTTGGTGGCCTGCCTTTTGCCGCTAACTCTTCCAAACATAATTGCTTTCTTCAGTGAATTCTCCCATGTTATGTGGCCAAAGTTAAGTGAGACTCAGTTTTGTAATTTTGCCTTCTAATGACATGTCTGGATTTAAAATCCATCATAAACATAATACAGTCAATTAGATTCCTCTAGGGAAACCACAGAATGGAGCTGTCACCGTTTCATTTGCAGCACCTCATTTTCTCACTGCTACATTCTAAACGATCAACCTCCATCAAATTACAAGGACAAGAAAGCATCCACCTATTAAATGTATCACGGGAGCAACTAAGATCCTGTATTTCACACTTCGATTTGACTCGGATGAAATATGACAGCTGCTGTCTGAATCCTGGGAAATATAAACTGTCTTCAGGGATTACAAAATTGGTCCATCTCCATTGCCTCAATCCTATCTATTCTGTGCTGACAGACGAATTCTAAAGTCACCATGGTAAACAAGTTCGGCTAAACTCGGTTGTAAAATGTAATATACATTTAAATCAGAGGTTCCCAAACTTGGCAACTTTAAGACTTGTGGACTTCAACTCCCAGAATTCTCCAGCCAGCCAGTTGCCAAGTTTGGGAACCTCTGATTTAATTTAATTTAATTGAATTTATTGGACTTCTAGACCGCCCCCTCTCCCCGGAGGGACTCGGGGCGGTGTACAGGTAAAAATTAAAACCATTACAATAAATAATACATAAAACTAAAATCGAATTAAATAGACCCCTGTACAAATTTATAAAAATTAAAAACTTAACCCTAAAACCAAATCAGAAAATTTAAAAAATGCAGACTGAGGTGGGAAAGCTGGAATTAGGCCGGACCGACCAGATGAAACAAGTGGGTTTTGAGTTTCTGGCAGAAGGAGCGGAGATCCGTGGTCGTTCTAATGTCAGGGGGAAGGTCATTCCAGAGGGTCGGGCCCGCCACAGAGAAGGCCCTTCCCCTGGGCGTCGCCCGCTGGCACAGCCTGGTGGACGGCACCCGGAGAAGTCCCTCTCTGTGTGAGCGAATCAGCCGAAGGGATGTATGGGGCAGGATACGATCCCGCAAATAACTAGGTCCTGTGCCATGGAGCGCTTTGAAGATGATAATCAACACCTTGAAACGCACCCGAAAAGCCACAGGCAGCCAGTGCAGCCCACGCAGGAGAGGTGTTACGTGGGAGTATCTAGAGACTCCCGAAACTGCCCGCGCGGCCGCATTCTGAACCAACTGCAGCCTTCGGGTGCATCTCAAGGGGAGCCCCATGTAGAGAGCGTTGCAGTAGTCTAGACGGGACGTCACAAGCGCATGAGTGACTGTGCGAAGGGCACATTTAAATCTAGACAAGATGCTAGAGAGCAGGATCATGCTCAGCTAAACATTGGCATACCTGTCTTTTGATCATTCAGGCAATCTAGAAGAGTCAAAGCAGAAGGAGAAGGAGGACAGGAAGTACAATTAGTCCTCAATTTACAACAGTTCATTTAGTGACTGTTCAAAGTTACAACGGCACTGAAAAAATTGGACTTATGGCCATTTTTCACGGTTTTAATCTTTGCAGCATCCCCATGATCAAAATTCAGATGCTAGGCAAGTGGTTTATATTTATGACCATTGCTATGTCCCAAGGTCATGTGATCACCTTTTGCAACCTTCTGATGAGCAAGGTCAATGGGGACGCCAGGTTCACTTAACACCTGTTTACTAACTTGTGACCTGCAGTGATTCACTTAACAACTGTGGCAAGAAAGGTTGAGGCAAAACTGACTTAATAAAATAAATTTTGGGCTCAATGGTGGACATACGTTGAGGACTACCTGCATTACAAACTACAATTGTGTAATCCTTTATTTAAAATGGTTTGTGGTTAAAAAAAGTAAGAAAGGAAAAGATGGAAAGAAGACATCAGAAACCATAGACTTATTAATAGGCAAATTAGTCAAATAAAACCATGCTAGACTTTGCACAGCAAAGAGAAGGTACGGTAATTATAATAAAACGTTCCTCAAAATAGACTTGGATTATCATCAGCACTATTAATTTATCACTGCAATTTTCTCTCTAACATTTTACGTTCCGTTTCGAGTCACACTTTCATTCTTACAATAATACCCGCTATTTTTAGCAGCAAGCTACTAAACACACACTTCCCTTTCCCCATCCATGATACCTTAATCAGAGCTTTCTGATTTTATTCCAAGGGGAAATAATATGCAAGCTATTAGGTACATATTTTGCCCAACTCAAAAAGACCCCCCCCCCCCAACAATTTCTATTCTTGCCAGCAAAATTAAATTCTGTCTGGAAATATATGCAGGTCTAAGACGTTCTAAATACAAGGTTATTATTTGGAGCATTTGAATTTTAGACCAAAATGCCAGTTGCTTGAAGTTTCTTTCTTGTGTTGTAGATGCTGACTCGGGCCTTTTATTAAAAAAAAATAAGTCTTGATTTCTGAATCAAAAATAAAAGCATATTCAACCAAAAAAACAACAACAGAGGGAATCGAACAAACCTCCTTATGAACAGATAGATCTATCACTATCAGAAGGAAGGAAAGCATCTATTGACTGCAAAGATCTGGACAAACAGTATGTGGCAGCAAAGAGTTAACATTTTGGCATCTCTTTACTGCTGCATAGTGGTCAATTGGACTATCACTATCTGTAGACTATCACATTGGTAAACAAGATACAGTATAGTTCTGAAACAGGGCTATTTGATCACGCAGTTGAAATAGTTTCTTGGCTGTTGCCTTCTGTTGCATTGATTTGCACACAAGAAGAACAGTGAGAGAGACAGCTAGGTATGAAATCAGAATACCAGACAGATTTCATACTATGGATATAAACTAACCTACTGTAAAATAGCTTGATTTTCTGTGCCCCTAATCTACGCAATAAATAAGGTCACCTGAAGGCCAAAATAATTTATAATTTAACTCTATCACATCAGCAGATTTCTAGTCTGAACATGTCTTCTTTCTGTTTTCCAGTTTCTGGTAAGGATAAGATGAGAGAACCTGATCCTATTAGTAAGGGTATCCTCCAACATTTTCTTAAATAGGGATTCTGGTGTACTTTTAAAGAACTTCTGCTCCCAGGTATGTTTAAGGATACCACTTATTTGCCCCTACTATGTTAAATGTTGCTACTGCTTTTTTCAATCTGTCCAGCATTGGATATTGGAACAGAGTGTGTTAGTAAATTGAGCATGCAAACAAAGATTAAGCATATTTTAAAAGAATGGCAATGCTTAGCTTGCAATAGATGTAAAGGTCCTGAATGAAGGAAAAAGCACCTCAGAAAAATTCAGAAATATGTATTGTTTGTGGTGACATTAGATAAGTTTTGTTTTAATCTAGTTTTCTGGCCACAGGAAGGGTTAAAAAGTGGCAGAAATGGATGGGTTGGTATCAGAGGTGGTATTCAGCAGGTTCTGACCAGTTCTGGAGAGCCGGTAGTGGAAATTTTGAGTAGTTCAGAGAACCGGTAAATACCACCTCTGACTGTCCCTGTACCCATCTATTCTCTGCCTCCCGAGTCCCAGCTGATTGGGAGGAAATGAGGATTTTGCACTAACCTTCTGGTGGAGTGGAGAGAGAATGGAGATTTTACAGTATCCATCCCTGCCACACCCACCAAGCCACGCCCACAGGACATGAAGTAAAAAAGTTTGAATCCCACCACTGGTTGGTATGATCCTCCAACAATAACCATGGTTGTTATGGTCCTGACTGTTTATAGTTTTTTTTAAATCTACTCTTGTTGAAGGGGAAAGAAGCAGAAAGGAAGCTAAGCCTTTGGGTCTATTTTGCACCAGCTGGGGAGCTAAAAAGAAAACAGCTGGCAGAAAACTGATCAAGCCATCGTGTTCATGCCATTTGGTGTAAGAAGGTAGATCAGCAAGAATGGAGAGGAGATGACTCACTAGTGATGTCATGAGACCATGATCAAACGTTTATTCTTGGTCATATTGCAAAGATAAAATGTTTGGGTTTCATTACAGCTGAGGGAGGTGTGTTCTATAGCACCAGCAGGTAAAATGCTTTAGTCTAATCCCATTCCCGACACATGGCTGACTGTATGGGGTCTGAGAGCATGTCCTTCATCAGTGTCCTTTCCCCTGTATGGGTTGTCTATGGAAACATTCTACAGGCTTCTTCTCCACTGAAAAAGACCTAGGTAACTTGGAGGAAGCAGATTTGGTTTATGGTTCAATGTGAGATATAAATCCAATCAACTGTGGTTGAGTCATCAAACCGCAAAAAAAAAAAAAAAAAGTAAGCTACATCTTACGAACATTTGTGAACACAGCTGAAGAAAACACACCTCTGAAGCATCTCTTACAAAAGAGAAGGGAGAATATGAATCTTTTATAAAGCAAACTACTTCCTCTTGTTTTATTTTCCTTTCTTAGTTTCTTTCTTTCTTTTTTTTGATACACACCTTCTGCTGGAACACCTTGTCTTTTAATCTATCTTGCCCTTTACATTCTTAGTGAAAAAAAGCCACAGGTAGGTGTTATCTCAGTTAAATATTTGCTTGGGGAACGACACCAAAATCCTCTAGTTCAGGAGTCCCCAACCTTTGCAACTTTAAGCCTGGAGGAAGGTTGTCCATGGGATCGCAATGGGTCGGATACAACTTTGCAACTAACAACAAGAAGTTATTGATATGTACTGTATTAGAAGTTAAAACAGGAAAATGAAAACAAATAATATTTATTATTTGTCTTTGCAGACCTCCTAGGCCTAGAAGGGTCTTGAGGATGTCCAGAGGTCTCCAATGCTGATAATCATTGACTTATAGGATTTGGACCCCACACTTGGATTTCCTCTGCACTTGTGAACAGCCGTAATTTGTACAAACTTTTGAGTTGAAGAAGCCACTAATTCTGAGAGTCAGTAATTTAAGTAGACAACGGAAAAAATGGAGATCAACTCCTATAGGTAGTAGCTCAGTGCAGGAAAATAAGGCTGTGCTGTCAGTTATTTTTATTCTAGAGCTTGTATAATCAGCTGTTTCTTCTTTTTATAGGAACGTCCCTTCTTTTAGTTAACCTTTTCTTCATTTTCTTCATCCTTTTATAACATTTACAGGATATTAAAGGTATTTATTTTTATTCCCATTTGTTTTAATAGACTATAGATTACTTAACAAATCACAATTGACTGGGTTCACAATTGACTTGGGAAAACCGAAACCAGGTCAATCCATACTGTAGCCTTGGTGTGTTTATAGCAAACAACTACTGTAAGTGGAAGTGCACCTCAATTCAAAGTATTCCGTAAGCCTCACTGGGACTTCCTTCTGAATATACACTTACTGGAGTTGTGCCTTGCACCTGTGACATTTCACTAGAACATAAATAAGTTCTTACAGCAGCTAAGCACTTGAAGAGTGTGTGTGAGCAAGACAGTGTGTGTGCTTATATGGAGGAATTACATTTCCAGAACAAGTAGGCAACAAATCTGGAGAGAACCTGCCCCCACAACATTTCAAGTATCCATAAATAGTTTTGTGATATTCTAATGCCTGTTATGGAATATAAATACAACAAGGAACAAGCCATCTGCCTCACCATGCTGTTTGCTTTTTTTCTTCTAGAACCAGTTTAGATTAGTATCCTTGTCCATCTGTGGAGAATTCTTTTTTCTTCCTTGGCCATCTTAAAACACTATAACAAACCTTGCGTCATTCATTTTAATTGCTTTTAATCTCTCAGTTCAAATTTTGGTTTTATGCATTACTGTAAATCAGTATTAGATACATAGTTCTTAAATATTCATATAAGTTCTAGATACTGGGCTAGAACTTATAAACCAACAGCTCTGTGCTCTGCTTTATTTCTCAACTCGATAGTTTCAATGTACCATAACAGTTCTTACTTTATAGTGCTACCTTGGTTCTCAATTGCTTTAAAACTCATTGAATTTGGTACTTAACACATTTTAATGTGAACATTTTGTCCCAGTATTAATCGTTTGTTTGCTACACAACGCACAAGCTAGAACTTGTTGTTGGCCTTGTGACTTACTACATTATTCCTTATGGGAAAAATTTGTTTGGTACTAATCATATTTGGTACTCAAAGTGGTTCCCGGAAGAATTAAGGATGAGTACCAAAGTACCATTGTACTATATTTATACAATGCTCATTCAGAGACACTCTTAGCCAGTGATGGTGAACCTATGATACTGTATAGGTGAAAGGTGATATGCCACAATATTTTCATTGACATGCCAGATTGCCAGAGTTCACAACTCTTAAAAGCAATTCAAAAGAGTTGAACTCCCAACAAGATTCATCAACCCTTAGCGCTGCTGTTTTAGTAACATTTCTTGCTCCCAGACGGACTCTAAAAGCTATCTGATAAAATAAAAATGATGAGTATTTGCAATGTTTTGCTTTGCAATCAGAGGTGGTATTCAGCAGGTTCTGACCAGTTCTGGAGAACTGGTAGTGGAAATTTTGAGTAGTTCAGAGAACCAGTAAATACCACCTCTGACTGGCCCCGCCCGCATCTATTCTCTGCCTCCTGAGTCCCAGCTGATTGGGAGAAAATGGGATTTTGCAGTAACCTTTCCCTGGAATGGGGAGGGAATGACGGTTTTACAGCAGGAATGTCCAAACTTGGGAACTTTAAAACTTGTGGACTTCAACTCCCAGAATTCCCCAGCCAGCATAGCTGGCTGGGGAATTCTGGGAGTTGAAGTCCACAAGTCTTAAAGTTCCCAAGTTTGGACATCCCTGTTTTACAGTATCCTTCCCCTGCCATGATTTTTCATGATGTATATATATGCTTTATTTAGGATGTTGTATTAGGTACAGGAACATTCTGAGGTTTGTCTTTTTTCAAGCAAAATGCCTCTGAGGTTTTTATGGGTTTAAATATGTGAAGTTTCTGAGAAGCTTACAAACAAGGCAACTGTCTTCATCTATGATTGGCAGATTGCTTCTGAAAATGAGAATTCAGTTAAAAATTAGCTAAAATAAGAGCTGTATCAAAACCTCATTTTGAAAGATAAGATTTAAAGTTCTGAAAGCAGTAGAGATCAGCTCAGACTGTTCCAGCAGTGTTCTCTCATTGGATAGGATGTCTAGAGCTACAAAGAAAATTTAAAACTGGAGGGTCTGGACAATACCAGAATGGAGAAGGCTGCTGAAAGCTACCCATAAAAAGATTTTTGGCTGAAATCTTGGGAAAAGGGGTATTTTTGTACAATCATTATAGTTATAGACAGGTGGGAGTTCTTTGTACCATCTGTATAATTACATTCAACCTGTGATTCCTATAGAAGTTATTCCTGTCTAGAGGTTGAACAATACAGGAATGAAGTACTTATCCTATAATTCTTCCTGGCAACATTGAATTCCTGGAATCTGGAAAGCAGAAATTAATCACCCTCATATGGTATCAATAAACAGTGAATCAAAGTACTATTTTCTGCTTATGATCTTGTTATTCCTTCCATTATTAGAATTATCAGTAAAACACACTATTTTGCAGACTCCTTCCTTTAAAAAAATGTACAAATACAAGTAAGGAATTGATACCCAAGTAAACAGACTTGGGACAATACCTAAAGCAGGCTATACTATACAATCAGCTTTTAGTAGGCTGTGAATCAGAGGAACCGAGCAAACCAGCCCTATCTATATGGTTTCCAAAGTCAGCATATTTCCCCCAACAATCTGAGTCCTCATTTTACCCACCTCAGAAGGATGGAAGGCTGAGTCAACTTTGAGCCAGTCAGGCTCAAACTCCTGGCAATGGAATGTAGAGTTAGCCTATAATATTGCATTCTAACTACTGCACCACCACAACTCCATTATTTAACATTTTAGCTGTATCCCTGTCTTATTAATCTCATAACAAGAATTAAAACTAGGGCCTGATCTTCAGAATTATATGCCGATAAAACAAGTGGCAATGAAAACAAAAACAAAAAATCAGTAACATTTAGGCTATCTGAGGAACCATCTTGCTTCAATGAGACTGGCTCACCCAAACTATGCTGGCAGAAGTGGCATGCTGCAGGCCCTGTCAGTCAAGAAACTTCAGTAGGTGGGCTCCAGGAATACAGTCTTTTTTTCTGTGGTCCTGCCCTTTGAAACATCATGCCCCCTGCTCCCAAGATGAGTGTCAATCCTGAAGTTGGCTGAACTGTGGCCATGTTCTTTTTTGTAGTTTCTAGAGAGTCCCCCCCCCCCCCACTGCTTCAGGGCTGACATAGCCTGGAGTGAAGGGGCCAGGGAGGGGGTTGTAGAGATTAGCTGGGGTATTGTAGCCTAAATAAAATTCTTTCCCCTGAGATTCAAGGACATTTGTGCAGATGTCTTCAGGGTGGAGACTGAGGACATCTTGCAACTGGACTGTATGCAGATTGGACCATGTGATTGGAGACTCTGTGGGGGGGGGAAGGCTCCAGTTGGTTCAGAATGTGGCAGCGCGGGGAATTTTGGGAGCATCTAGATGCTCCCATGTGACACCTCTCCTGCGTGAACTGCACTGGCTGCCGGTGGCTTTCCGGGTGCGCTTCAAGATATTAGTGACCACCTTTAAAACGCTCCATGGCAAGGGACCTGGTTATCTGCAAGACCGCCTCCTGCTGCCAAATACCTCCCACCGACCAGTTCGCTCCCACAGAGAGGGCCTCTTCAGGATGCTGTCGGCCAGACAATGTCGGCTGGCGACCCCCAGGGGGAGAGCCTTCTCTGTGGCAGCTCCTGCCCTCTGGAATGACCTACCCCCTGAACTACGTACGACCTCAGACCTACGCCTCTTCCGTCGGGCCCTGAAGACGCATCTATTCCATGCAGCCGGCCTGTCATAGCCTTTTTAATTGGGTTTTTTTTAGTATTGGATTTTAACTGTGGGCCAAAGTCTTTAATTATATATTAATAAGCCATTTTAACTTTTGTATTTCCTGTTTTTATTGTGGCTGTTCACCGCTCTGAGTCCCGAAAAGGAGAAGGGCGGTATATAAATTAAATAAATAAATAAATAAATAAATGAATGAATGAATAAGTAACAAAGTTTTACTTTTAATTGAGGGGAAAAACCAGTGCCAACTTAGAGATGATTTCCACCAGGATGATGCCAAATTGATATGTCCTAATAAAATGTTCTTTGAGGAACTTGCCTGCCTCAGAGTTCTTATTGAATGGGATGTATTACTTGGAACCCTGGCAGTCAGATCCATTCCCATCCTTCTGATCTTCTGTGAGGGCCCGAAGACCTGCCTTTGCCAGCTGCTTTGGGGGTGTATCACAGTGGAGGCGGCTGATGTATTAAAAGAAGACCCCCACCTTCTCCTCCTGCATATCCTGCTCGCTTTCTCCTTATCTTTTAAATTGTAATCTTTACCATTATCGAAAATATTTATTTTCATGGTTTTACTGGCTTTATTGTTATAAGCCATCCAGATTCACCACAAAGCAAGAGGGGCCACAAAATATCTAATAAATAAATAAGTATACTCTCAGTTTCCAAATTCTCCCAGGGCTCTAATAGCCCAGGGGATTAAGGCAGCTTGCTCTAGACCAGAGGTCTCAGTCTTGCGGCCCGCGGGCCAATTGCGGCCCACAGGACGGTATCTTGTGGCCCCCACCGTGATATGAAAGTATAATATTAGTGCAGCCTGCAGGGGGAGTGGACATCTGTGGAATCCCAGCCTCACCCAGCCTCTGCCTCCAGCGGCCCCCAGGTAAATTGAGTTTGAGACCCCTGCTATAGACTATCCTAATAAAATGCCTTCCAGGTGCATTGGAAATACAATATCTTGAATGCAATGCATCTAGATGTCACAAGGCGGCATTAAATATTGGAACTAAACAGCAGTGCTCTAATCATAGCTTCTTTAATTCTGGCAAACAAGTATGACCTCACTTAAGGAAGCATCTGTAATATTTCTGAGAAAGCATTCTAGGGGCACAAAATGTATGGCTTATCATGATTTTCACAACCCTTGAGTTTGGCAGAGCTCAGGTTATGGATTTTACCATTAAAAAAACTGATCTTCAGAAAAACACATCCCCTTTTTCGGATGCAACCATCAATATGCTACCAACCATTAAACAATTAAAATGTTTAATACTTCCCCAAACTGATAAAGCCACACATTTCTTTTCAATAAGAAGCAACTACAGGGAGTCCTCAATGTATGACCACAACTGAACTTGACATTTCAGTCATAAGTGATTTGGTCATTAAGCAGATCACCATGTGACTTGACTGAATTTTACAACCATTTTTACAGTGGATGTTAAGTGAATCATTTGGCTATTAAACAAATCTAGCATACCCACCAGGAAGTTGCAAATTGTCTTGTCCCATGACTGCAAGATGCTGCAACTGGTCACAGATACAAGCTGGTTGCTAAGACCCCGAAATGCTATCATGTGAGCACATGGGGTGTTTTGTGTGTGGCAGTCGTACCTTTGGGGATGGATTGTAAATACAGTGATTTTCTTTTATTTAGTTGTAACACTGGATGGTCATTAAATGACCAGACATGGAGTGAGAGATTCCTGCACTAAGCAAAAAAAGCACAAATCAAGGCAAATACTATACTATCCTTGACGTATGACCACAATTGAGCCCAAAATCCTGTTGTTAAGTGGGACATTTGTTAAGTGAGTTTTGACTTGTTTTATGGCCTTTCTTTCCACAGTTTGTTGTGAAGTGAATCCCTGCAGTTAATAAGTTAGTAAACCAATTATTAAGTGAATCTGGCTTCCACATTGATTTGCTTGTCATGTCACAAAAGGGAAACATATGATCCTGGGACACGACAACACTCATAAGTATGAACCAGTTGCCAAGCATCTGAATTTTGATCACATGATCCTGGGGATGCTGCAAAGGTTGTAACTGTGAAAAATGGTCATAAGTCACTTTTTCCAATGCCATTGTAACTTTGAATGGTCACTAAACAAGCTGTTGTAAATCGAGAACTACCCTGTACTGTATCTTAAAAGTACCCAGATTAATTATATCTTCTTTTCTATTTTGGGTAAGGTACAAACTTAGCTATTTGAATTCATATTTGAAAAGCTAAAGGAAAAATCCCTAGGATCAGCTAGAACGGTAGCAACAGTGGTCGACATGAAAAAATAAATTCTGTTCAATATTCAAAATAACAAAGACCTACACAGGCAATCCTTGACTTATGACCAGTTGTTTAACAACCATTCGCAATTATAACCAGGTTTCCAAGTGGTGTTCGCTAACATTTTCCCCTCTGGAAAGGAGGGAAAAACATGGCCCAGCCTATTCCCACCTCACTATATCCAGGAAGCTTGAACCCTTTTCCTGGTGCCCCACTTAAAGACCCATACAGTCATCTAATGACAACAGGGAGAGCCAGGATTGTGGTTATTAAGCAAAGTGGTCACACAGTGAGTGCTTCATTCAAATTCCAACATCCTAAGCCCAACTGTGGTTGTAAAGGGAGGATTATCTATATCCTAAAGATGTATTTACCTATCTGGCATTTGTAAAGATATTTTGGAATTCCAGCTGCAAGAATTTTCTACCAGCAAGGCCTATAATCTTTACTAAAATATCCTTTCCTATAGCTTAGTGAGGATCCAGAGAGTTTGATTGCTCCTCACATCCTCTTCTGAAGTATATCTGCTATTTAAGGGGAAAAAATGGATGTGAGAAACAACGGTATAACTCCCCAAGCAATTCAATGAGCAAATAATCAATCAGGATGTATTTTCTTGGTGCTTGGCAGAGAGACGCATAAACAAATTGAAATGCTCTTACTGTTTTACTTCCAGCTACCTGAATGAAAGAATTTTAAGAGTGCCCTAAAAAGTTATGCTTTTATAGCTCCCGTCTTGACTGAATTACTAACGTACACGATATATCATCCGTCTCCCAAGTTTTCAGTAAACAGCATAGCTTGTAAAGCCAACAGAAAATCTCAGCCAGTTCTTTGACACTGCTGTATATAGCGTATAAAATGTTCCCACTGTGTAAGCTTTTGGGAATGAAAATGACCCATTCCACCCAACTCATCTTCTCTCAATTAATTACACAGTTTCACCAATGCTTCAGTTGCAGCTTTTTTCATAATGAAGGGCCAGGATTTTGTCATTTAAATTCAACTTCATAAAGATTACAGTACTTTTCATTCCAGGCTCAGTAGCTGTTTGACATGCCAGAATGCATACCAGCATTCCAGAGTTTGGTTCTAAGATGATAAACCAGTAAGGTGGAGAAAGTCATACAAGGCCAATTCTGGTTTATTTTTTGGGGAAAAACATTGCTACACTTAAGCACAGGTGGTCCTCGACTTACAACTGCAACTGAGCCCAACATTTCTGTTGCTAAGCAAGACAGTTAAGTGATTTTTGCCCCATTTTATGGCTTATCTTGCCACAGTTGTTAAATGAATCACTGCAATTAGTAATATGGTTGGTAAGTGAATCTGCCTTTCTCATTGACTTTATTAGAAGGTTGCAAAAGGTGATCACATGACCCTGGGACATCACAACCGTTGTAAACACATGCTAGCTGCCAAGTGTCCAAATTTTGATACATAGGGAAGTTGCAATGGTTGTAAGTGTGAAAAGCAGTCATAAGTCACTTTCAGTGCTGTTGTGACTTTGAATGGTCACTAAACAAATGACTATATGTCGAGGACTACCTGTATCAAGGAAGGACACTGAACATGCTTCCAGATTGTTAAAGTGTATCTTAAATAAATTAAGCCTAATTAGATATATCCTCCTTTTGAATGGGACATGGTGACTCAGTGGCTAAGATGCTGAGCTTGTCGATCAGTAGGTCGGCAGTTTGAATCCCTAGTGCCGTGTAACGGAGTGAGCTCCCATTACTTGTCCCAGCTTCTGCCAACCTAGCAGTTCGAAAGCACGTAACAAATGCAAGTAGAAAAATAGGGACCACCTTTGGTGGGAAGGTAACAGCATTCTGTGCGCCTTCAGCTTTAGTCATGCCGGCCACATGACCACGGAGATCTCTTTGGACAGTGCTGGTTCTTCAGCTTTGAAACGGAGCTGAGCACTGCCCCCTAGAATCAGGAATGACTAGCACACATGTGTGAGGGGACCTTTACCTTTTGAATGAGTTAATACTAAGAAGGCTCTGCTCCAAATTGCCTCCTTCTGCAAAGAGAGAGCCCAAATCATTTTCTGCATGATGACAAAGCACCCAGTCTCTACTATAACCACAGAACGAACAGGAAACTGAGATTCTATCTATAAAACACAACAGCTCAAACATAAATAATTTTGAAGAGCTACCTTTCCTAAAGGAATAAGTGTAACTACTAATTTATCCATATCTGAGATCATATTAATTTATAATGTATATTATATTATCTATATGACCATATAATATATATATATATATCATATGAATTATAATATAACTTGAGTCAGAGAAGCAATTATTTTGCACCTACTTATTCAAAGCTCTTAAAACACATGAGTTGCCATCTGAATTACATTGTTCTTGTCATGATAAATTACCCCTCTGTAAGAGTTTATTCTAAATAAAGAGAAGAGCAAGTGAAAATGTGACAATACCAAGGAAACACAGCATGATGGAGAGATCCAAAGACAGACAAAGGGCCTCGATATTTGTCCAGCAATTTTAACTTGGACATCTTCTGTGATAAGGTGAAATGCCAAAATTACAACACAATACAATAGCAGAGTTGGAAGGGACCTTGGAGGTCATCTAGTCCAATTACAAGGGACCCTGATCAGCCATGCTCCTGTTTAAAATTATCCTAGACAATTAGCCTGTTCAGACAGTCATTGAAAATTCTTGTTTGCAAATTAATCAATGTACTCACCTAAATATCTCCCTAATAGATACTAATGGCCTGTGTCAGGTGCTTTGAGCCAGGTTAGTAGGACACATGGAACACCATAAACTTTTGAGATGATCACATCTGACAAATGGTATTTCGGATAGGGAATATTTACTCTGAGTTAGTTCTTAAATATATAGAGATTTCTTAGTTGAGGCTCTCTTTCTTGGAATAATTTCTTAGGGAATAATCATTACTTTCAGAAATGTTGCTAGATAATCTGCGTAAATAACAACCATGTAATTAAAGTGGCTGAAATTAATTTGGGGTGGGGAAACAAATCTGCAAGAATCCAGATAATCAGCATTCAAAATATATGAACAAGCAAAAGTTTAGAATCGTCTGGCACAATTTATATTGTAACGCCTTGGAGGGCCTCATGTGCTTTCTTCAGTACAGTAGATCACAAATTATATGTGTCTCCTTCTGAAGGAGGAGGAGTGGGGTAATGACAAAGCAGAGTATTTTCTTATTTCTGTGGTGTTAACAGGAGATAAACAGAGCTTAAGATAAGGTGAAGATCTTCAAGGTTTAAGGTTTCTGGAGAAACTGGTCTGATTGCTTTCCCCTACCCTTTTCTAAGGATAGACCTTTTTCACTCCAGAGGGAACCTCAAATGACCTGTGTAACTAAGAATTCTTGTTTGATTTCAGGGACGTTTGTTTTCATAATCTAATGCCATAAGAAATGTGACAGAACAAAGCAAATTTATGATCCATGATTGGGCAAAGAACAAATGTTAACACAGCACATTGACATCTGCAGTCTCAAAATACTTTGTTACTTTACAAGAGATCATATAAAAGCTCATATAACATTTATCAATTTGTGTGTGTGTGTCTGTGTGTGTGTGTGTGTGAGAGAGAGAGAGGGGGGGAAGGAGGGGGGAGACAGACAGACAGACAGACAGACATATCCAAGTGCTTGAATTATTATGTCTATAAGTTATCATACAATACTGGAGACTTAAAAGAGAAAATTGCTTTCTGTAATTTCCTACATGCAGCGTGTTCCAAAAAATGCAAGTCCATTCTAATTATTATATAAAAAAGATGGGGAATATGAATTACAAGTCCCCACCATCCTCTCACTACAGCCAACTTATGAAAGTACGACACAAAGACATGTTTCTCTTTAATTTGGATTCCTATTCTGTAGAGCAGGGGTTCCCAACCCCTGGGCCGTGGACTGGTGCCGGTCCGTGCTGGGTGGGAGCCGGGCCGCAGGGCTGGAGAGGAGGAGGAGGGAGGAGGGGGCAGCCCCCTGAGCAGAGCGCGCAGGAGAACGCAGGCGCGGTTGTTCGCGCCGTTGGAGTGTGGCTCTTCCTCCTCCCTTG
Source organism: Rhabdophis nuchalis (assembly GCA_039707465.1). Lineage (NCBI taxonomy): Eukaryota > Metazoa > Chordata > Lepidosauria > Squamata > Natricidae > Rhabdophis > Rhabdophis nuchalis. The sequence continues at coordinate 146,930,692 of CM077645.1, forward strand.
TCGACAGAGGGACGCCTGGGCGCCGCCGGACCGGCCACCGATTCCCTCCCCTGCTGGCATGCCAGCCACTCGTTTTCTTCCAGGGGCTGCGGAGGCTCCCTGGGCGGGGGAGGGAACTGGCGGCCGTAGGGAGGGTTTCTCCGGCGGCGCACAGGAGTCCCTCCGTCGACGAGGGTGGAGGAAGAGCCCCCACCATCCTCCTGCGCTCTGCCCAATGGGCTGCCTCCTCCTCCCTCCTCCTCCTCTCCAGCCAGCTCCTACCCAGCCACGGAGCCTGACCGAGCGAACGAGCGACCAAGATGGGGAATATGAATTCCCCATCTTGAATATGAATATGAATTCCCCATATGAAGCAGGCGGCTGAGGAGGCTGGGGGGACGACGACGACGACGACAGACACACATAGAGAGACAGAGGGAGGGAGAGAAAGATAGACAGAGACACAGAATGAGTGCTTGAGTGAATGCAAGACAGACAGACACACGCACACACACACAGAGTGACAGAGATGGGCAGATGAAGGAGAGAGACAGAGAGAAAGAAAGAAAAAGAAAGTGGGAGAGAGAGAAAGACAGACAGAGAGAAAGAGACAGAAAGGAAAGAAAGAGACAGAAAAGATACAGAAAGAGAGAAAGAGAGAGAAAGAGGGAAAGAGAAAAAGAAAGAAAGAGAAAGAAATAAAGAGAGAAAGGGAAAGAGAGAGAAAGAGAGAAAGAGAGAAATAACGAGAGAAAGAAAGGGACAGAGACAAAGAAAGAGAAAGAAAGAGAGAGAGAAAGAAAGAAAGAAAAAGAGAAAGAAAGAAAAAGAAAGAAAGAAAGAAAGAACTTATGACCACAGTTGAGGCCAAAAGTTTGGTTGCTAACCAAGATCATTGTTAAGTGAGTTTCACATTTTCCAAGTTGGCCACGCCCACCCAGTCACATGACTGCTGAGCCACTCAGCCGGTCCGCAGAATTTTCTTTAAAATGAAACTGGTCCCTGGTGCAAAAAAGGTTGGGGACCCCTGCTGTAGAGCATCAACTATTACTTAGGTGGAAAAAATTCAATCAATTTAAAACAGTCACAGAAAACTCCATTCAGTCAGTATTAGAAATAGCTGAAGCCAGAGGTGGGCATCACATGCTGTAACAACTGGTTCGCTGAGAACCGAAAATGTGAGCGAGCAGAAGTGAGAACGCCAGGGCGGGTGGGCAGGCCCAGTCACTGGTTGGAACTACCGGTTTGTCCAAACCAGCCTGAACTGGCAGCAGCTCAACACTGCTTGAAGCCCAAGCTCATATATGAATGAAATTCTGTGCGTTAATCTGTCTCTCCAACAAACACTGATTGCTGTTGCTTCCAAATTCTAGGTATGAGGAAGTCCTTAGTCAGCAGCACCATATGAATAACGTGTCCATGACTGAGGTCTACTTGGCCAATAGCCTGCGGTAGACTAAGTAGTTGTAACAATGCACACTCTGTATATAGTTAAGAGACAGTTTGGTTGCATAGTTAAAGTGCTGGATTAGGAGTTGAACCACTTGAGTTCTATTCCTATTTTAGCACACAAGCCAGCTGGATGATCTTGGATCAGTTATTCCTTCTTCGTACTTAAGAGAGCAATGGCAAGCCACTTCTGAAAATGCTACCTAAAAATTGTATAGATGTGTCCAGGTAATCACCAGATTTCAAGTCTGATTCAAAGGTTAAAAAAAAAACCTTTATTCATTCCAGAAATATTACCAAATATTACCTGAGAAATATTTTCTCTGTTTCGTATTACACAAAATGGAATACTCTGACACACAATAATGCCCCTAGATCAGGGGTGTCAAACTCAACACCTGGGGCCCAGATCCAGCCCACAGGGTGCTTTGATCCGGCCTGGGGGCATGCCCTGGAAACAAAGAAGGACTGGTCCATGGTGCCTCTGCCAGCAAAAACGCAGCTCGAGAAGGCCATGAGAAGCCTTTCTGGGCTCCGTTTTTGAGTGCGACAGCCACCTGCAGCCCTCTGCCAGTGAGAATGGGGCCCTGGCAGGCCTCCACATGCTCCATTTATGCTGGCAGAGGGCTGCAGGAGGCAGCCATGCCGAAAAACAGAACCTTGATGAGTGACAGCGAGCTGGCTATTCCCACCCTGGCCATGTCCCCGGTCATGCCCCCCTGAGGTCAAACACAACCCTGATGTGGCCCTCAATGAAATCGAGTTTCACACTCCTGCCCTAGATAAAGGTCCAATGGTTTATCTGGATTTGGCCCTGCCTTTTACCTCTTAGAGTAATCAAAGCAGCAGTGTTACATAAGTATATTTTACTCAATGCATATTTACCAGTGTGGGTTTTTTATACTATGCAATTCAGCCCCAGTGAAGTAAAACAGCCTTTGAAATGACTTTGTTAATTCAACAAAGTTTTTCTTCAGCGCTGTAATGCAAAATTGGTGGGTTAAATGTTTCCAGGAGTAGTAGGAATACTGCCAAATCTCTGGACAAAATTATTTCTTACAAGGGACAGATTATTTATTAATATCTGCATACATCAGGCTTCTATTTATTTTCAGCTGTGTTTCCTTAATGGCTGTTAGCAAAAGCTCACTTTATCATACAGTTAGATCAAAGGCCAGAACTTGAGAGCCAACTGTATTTTTTAAAGAATCAAGTTCAGAAATAAACTGAACATAAAAGAGACATTGTCAAACAAAACAGTCTAAATTTTCATAGATTTTATGAGTAGCTATGGAAATATTTACTATCCAGAACCAGTGAGCTTTGCACACAGTTGTACATACAGTACCTACTTTCATCTGGTTGAATGCAACAGAAATTCAACTAATCTAAAGGAAAGTCTTTGTTCCAAGGTAAGTGTATTTTGAAATGATATGTAGGAGAAAATATTAAAATCAGTCACTGTAACATGAAAAATAATTGCTTGCTCACAGGAGGATTATAGTGAATCACCAAGAGTGAATGTTTGATTCCACCAACTGGAAATAGTACGACGTCTGACATTTAATATCAAATATAAGAAATTTTAGTTTAATCTGTATGAGATACACCAATACGAAGTTTTGACTCTTTCTACGAGGCTCCTGAATTGGGATTAGCAGCTCTCAATAACTATGCAAAGTTGAATGTTGCTCTGAGCACTTTGAATTTATTTAGCTTAGTAGGGTTATGCACCATGGCAATACTGAATGCAGTTTTGCTTTATAGTTCATTTTTCATTCCTTCCTTCATTTTCTATGGCACCCCATCTCAGTCAATTCAATTCAATTCAATTTATTCGACTTATTAACCGCCCCCTCTCCCCGAAGGGACTCGGGGCGGTGCACAGGAAATATAAAAACACAACATATCACAGAATAAATACGTAAATACTTTAAAACTATATTAAATTAACACCCTGTGCTAAAATCTACCCCATTAAAACTAATCCATAAAACCCAATGTACAAATTTTTCTGCTAAAACTAAGGCTAGGTACGGTAGGTTAGGCCAGGCCGGCCAGTTAGAAAAAGTAGTTTTTTAATTGCTGGCGGAAGGAGCGGAGGTCCGTAATAGATCTAAGTTCGGGGGGTAGGTCATTCCAGAGGGTAGGGCCCGCCACAGAGAAGGCCCTTCCCCTGGGTGTCACCTGCTGGCATTGCCTAGTGGATGGCACCCGGAGAAGTCCCTCTCTGTGGGAGCGAATCGGCCGAAGGGATGTGTGGGGTAGGATGCGATCCCGCAGATAACTAGGTCCCGTGCCATGGAGCGCTTTGAAGATGGTAACCAGCACCTTGAAGCGCACCCGAAAGACCACAGACAGCCGGTGCAGCTCGCGCAGGAGGGGTGTTACGTGGGAATACCTAGAGGTACCCAATATTGCCCGCGCGAACTAGCTGTAGTCTGAACTAGCTGTAGTCTTCAGGTGCACCTCAAGGGGAGCCCCATGTAGACAGCGTTACAGTTCATAAAATGGGTGGGGAGATGGGTAGCAAACAAATTAAATAAATAATACAATTAAAAATAAAACAAATTAAAATAATGACAAATAATAAAACTAATTAAAAAACATTAAAGGCATCCAATTCAAGATGCATAAGGGTAAGATATTTGGCCCATTAGCAATACAGCCAGGAAACGGACAGATTCAGCACCTGAGGCTTGGAAACATAATTGGATTTTTGTCTTACACAAAGACTAAAGGCTAGTTCAAATTATTATATCATCAAATTCAATTGCGTCCATCTGCCTTAAGTTCTAGCCACAAAAAAGAAAATTTAGATTTTCATTTACAAGGAAATAAATCCACTCAATCCATAAAAGCTTAACCATTTGGCTGCATGTTATTACATAAACACAGGGGTCTGCAAAGTTGGCTCTTTTAAGACGGTTGGACCTCAACTCCCAGAATTCCCCAGCCAGCCAGGCTGGCTGGGGAATTCTAGGATTTGAAGTCCACCAGTCTTAAAAGAGCCAACTTTGCAGACCCCTGACATAACACAAGGTAAGTAAATCAGCTCTGTAAGGCATTAAGGTCATTTCCAGTATGTCATTGTAAATGTGTCAATAAAAATTATGATCCTATAATGCTTCTTATTGTGGCATTTCCGTAGATAATTTTGCTAGCCAGAAAGAGGCTAAGATTGAAGAAAAACTATTTGCTGATAACACTTTCAATATATGTATCACTACTACAGAATCTATATAAGTAAGACTAGGCCTGGGTTAACATGCATTACATTAAAATTACAATGCATTGAATAGCATTTTTGTTTTAATAAAAAGGAACAAATGGAACAATTAAAGCTTCATTGCATTTAATTAAACTTGGTTTTAATGAGATCTATTCTAATCAATGGTGAGGTCATCTGCAACTCAAATTTATTCTCTAACAGCTCAGTTCACCAATTTTCAAACAAATAATCAAAACTTATGTACAAAATAGGAAAGGCACAACTTCATTTGGGTTAAGATAATATATATTCAGAAATAACTAAAGGTGAGATTTACCAACATTATAATTTACTTCAGAAGTGTACAAGTGAAAGTTTGGGGCATGGGTCCCTGATCTTCTACACTGATCCATTAAATTGCACTCTTCAAAGTGTCAGAAATAATTGCATTAACTAAATGTAATTAATTAAATTTTGATTAATCCAAAAATAGTTTTCTCCTTGTCCCATCTTGGTGTGTGTTTGTGGTACCCTAGTATTTTAAAGCAGGGGTCTCCAACCTTTGCAACTTTTAAGTCTGAAGGACTTCAGCTCCCAGAGAAGTCTGGGAGCTGAAGTCCTTCAGACTTAAAGTTGCAAAGGTTGGAGAACCCTGTTTTAAAGAAAGGCTACATACAGCTCTTGGCCCGAAAAGCTGAAGTATAAATGACCTAATTTCTCCCGTGTCTGTTTCAAATCTCACTTCAGTTTCACTACTAAGAAAACCGGACTTCAGAAAGATGAACCACATCCGTCTTGAATTTCTCGGTCATCAATCATCTCAACAACTCTTTAGAAAAGGCTGTTAGGAAAAGTCATTGAAGGGAACAAAAGGTCACCATCTAAGATAACCAAACAGATATCTTATTTCAGATAATTTAAGAAATATGTTAGTCCACATCCAGTTAATATTACCAAGATAAGTGCACGAATCTTGGCTAAAAGATTCTGGAAGGTATATATTATTGGCAAACGTCTTGACCACTTATAACATGGCACAGAGCAGCGTGCCAGAATACATTGCCTGCATAATTTTATTCTGCAAATCCAGAGAGGAGCTCCTGGAAGCTGTTTTCTTTTTACTTCTACTTTCAAGATCTACCAACCAGAATTACAATGTGGACATCAATTATTTCCCCGCTTTTGCACATGCCTGCTCCACTCAATGCCTCACAATCACCCATACACTGAATACAGATCTATACCGTATATCCAAAAAGAGAGAGAAGGGAGGCGAGGGACAAAATTTCATAACGGAATAGAGAAAACTGAAGTCCTCCTTAAACGAGGGAGAAAAACAGCTTAATGCAGTCATTATACTTTTTCAGTATATAAAGGAAGTGGCCTGGATGCCTCATTGGGAAAGACCGTGTGGAATAAGGGTTTTTACTTTATTTTATAAGTTGTTTCAAAAAGAAGCTTGGCCTCTCAAAGGCCCCCACCCCCACAGCTTCCCATTCTATATTGTGCTTTGCTATGTTTTTATAAATCACCAGACACTCAAAATCATGGGGCTGAAATAGGTGGCTATAGTGAAATAAAAGCTAGATTAAGAAATACATGAGGATAGCAAAGCCTCATGTCTGTCTAAATCACTAAATCATGTCTTGAAGAGGAGAGAGGAGTGTGTGTGTGTGAGAGAGACAGAGAGAGAGGAAGAGAAATCCCTTTGTATTGTAAACACAGTGACTCAGTTAATTAATAATAGACCGGATGAGAACCAGAGAGGCATGTGCTCATCTATTGTATCCCTAGTGGTGAAAAAGACACAAGTATGCAAGCAGATGGTGTCATCAACAATGGGATTTTATGGGAGCTAATCTTGTGTCCTGTATAGGTAGCTGTTGACTTACGATCACAACTGAGACCCAGATTTTTGTTGCTAACCAAGACAGTTATTAAATGAGTCATACCCCATTTTCCAACCTGCCTTGCCACAGCTGTTAAGTGAACCACTAATGCTAATGACAATGTCTCACAAAGCTGTTGTTTTTTTTTAAAACTACACTCCGAGTTCAGGAAAAGGGTGTAACCTTTTAGCAATTAAAGTGCAGGTATATTTTCTCCTTCCTTTGTCCTGTTCACTAAAAAGTTTACAGCGATGTGAACGACACCACCGCAACTGAGACCAAGTCTACAGATAGTTTTCAACATATGACCACAATCGGAACTGGAATATCTGTAGCTAAGTAAGGCGGCTGTTAAATTGCAGCTGATTGAAGGACCTTTTTTGCCACAGTTCTTAAGCAAATCATTGAGGTTGGTAAGAGAATTAAAAAGTAGTTAAGTAAATCCAGTTTCCCCCATTGACTTCGTTTGATGGATGCTGGGGGGAAGGTCACCAATAATCCCAGGATGCAGCAACAGTTGTAAATATATACTGCTTCCACACATTCAAATTTTGATTACATGACTATGGGAATGGTGTGGCAGTCATAAGCGCTAAAACTGGTCATAGGTCATTTTTTTCCATGACAGTGTAACTTCAAACCATTGCTAAACAAATGGTGATAAGTTGAGGACTATCTGTATCTTGCCTGTATGGTGCCTGTTGTGGCCTGCCAATGGCCAGCAGCAGATTTGGACAGTGAGGAGGTTGGGGAGGAACATAAGCCAATCCTGGAGTCTGGGGAAAGCTCTGATGAGGGTTCTATGCTGGAGGCAGAGAGGGGGCCAGAGCCATATGCCAGTTATCAGCTGCCTTTAGAGTCAGACATCAGTGAGGCAGACAAACAGCTGGAGCCTGTTCCCAATGTGCACATGCACAGAATTTCTGGATAAAGGGAACAGCTAAAGAACAAGGGTTGACTTGGGACGATGAGTGGCCCCTCCCAGAGGAAATAAAGAAGAGTGAAAGGGGAGTAGAGTTTGCAAGAGACAATTAGTTTGCTTAATTGGTTTGTGACTCTCCGAGACTCCTTACCAAATTTTGCAGATATCGGCCTGGCAACTGTCCAAGCCAGATAAGGTCTGAGACTGTAAATCCTCCCTTGAAAGACTTTGCTGGATGTGAATGAGCAGAATTCACAGTAAATTAATAAAAGGGTTTTTTTGTTGGGACAAAATGTTTGCTTCACACTCTTGGAAAGTCCAGGTCAGAACAGCGCTCTTGCATTTTCCCTTGGGTGTATTTCAGTCCAGAGATATGCCAGTTACCTTGTGCCAACACAAAGAGGCTTATTCTCTACACAAACAAAGCTATTTTTAGAGCCGAATCACCTGCTTATTCTCGCCTGTGTTTTATAATTCTGCAGCGTAATTTTTAGTGCAGCCAATTATTTTGAATCCTCTACATCTCTGTGTAAATATGTGCCATTGCTTTGTACGTCTCGCACACTGAGGTTAAAGCCATGTTAGAGACAGAACGAATATGACAATTTTAACCAGAAAATGAGGGATCTCGTGTGTGTATGTGTGAGAGAGAGAGACAGAGAGAAAGAGAAAGAGAGAGAGAACAGACAGTTATGAGTGGTTCAAAAGTTTGATATATAAATAGGCAATATAAATGTAGGTACCTCTTGACTTACAACAATTCATTTAGTGACTGCTTGAAGGCACTGAAAAAGTGACTTATGACCATTTTTCACACTGATGACCTTTGCAGCATCCCCATGATCATGTGATCAAAATTTGGATGCTTGGCAACTGACTTGTATTTATGACAGTTGCAGTGTCTCGGGGTCATATGATTCCCTTTTGTGTCCTTCTGATAAGCAACGTATCAAATGGGGAACCAGATTCACTTAACAACTTTACTACTAACTTAACAAATGTAGTGATTCACTTAACAAGTATGGCAAGAAATGTACAATGGGGCAAAACTCACTTAAAAACTATTTTGCTTAGCAACAGAAATTTTGGCTCAATTGTGGTCATAAGTTGAAGGCTTATCTGTAATAACCAGATTATTATCTCAGCTGTCAGGAGCACCCCCACCAAAAAATGGAAAATTCTTTTTACATACATGTGAGATTTATCTTTTTTTGCTAGCAACTATTACTACTTAGATTTGGAACTTTGGAAACAATAAAAGAGAAAAGAAACATTTATTGATGTAGAACAGGAAAGAACTTCCAGGTATTATTGGACTCCAACTCCCATAAATTCCATACAACTTACTAATTGATTAGGAATGAGAAGAGCTATTTTTGAAGACAGTTTGAAAAAAAAAAAACAAAGCTTCCTTAGTACAGAGTTAGGGAGAGCCAGTATTCAAGATTGAGTGTTCAGAAAACGAACATATACTATCCTTAAAATTAATAGAATGGCTGTGACCAGTACAAGATAGGAATTAGTCAGCACTGAAAATAATCAAATATTATTACCTCCAGCCTTCCTGATGGCTCAATTGCTGATGAGTATTTTTACTTCAATCACAGTAACTAATAGGATAATAATATTACATTTGTCCATTCAGAAAGAGGTATATTTGAATATTTTATTTAGTCTAAGTTTTTAATGGTCCGCATTTCCCAGACTAACAAAGAACATAGCTATTATTTGATTGTCAATGTCTCCTATATAGTGAGGAAATTCTGGGTGAAGAATACAGTTATCTATAAAACTGGGGATAAAATATATCGAATTATAAACTTTGACAAAAAAAATACATTTAGCAATTAGGGAGGTGTGAATACTTCTATAGAGAAATACAACGTTATGTGGAATTTTTAAAAAAAAATGCTGATCAAAACAGAAATGAGATGGAATGGATTTATAGATGAACATATGTCAAACTTATATGGACTATAAAGATCAGTTTAATTATGAAGTGATACTTAGGTCCAAGAAAGTGATATCGCAGGATTTCAGCTGGACTGAGGCACTTAGTAAAATACATTCTTACCCTTAATGACATCTTATGTAGATTTAAAGAGGCCCACTGTGGTTTGAGTTGATTAAAAAAAAAAAAGACTAAAAAGAATATATACAATCTGAAAATACCAAAAACATACTGTGTCACAGAGGTGAAATCTTAATCATTATAGATTGGCAGGATGCAATTAAAGGGGCGTGTAACGCTGAATTCTGTTCTGTGGTGATATGGTACACAGAATGAAAATAACTGCCAAGTCATAATTGTTAAATCATAGCACTGACAAATACAGTCAGGTAAAAGCTGAACAGAACCCAATTCCCCAGAGCTGTAGTAGGTTCCCTTCATCAGACATTGTTTTAAGGGGACACTAGACAGCCATATTTCAGAAATGTTTACATTTCAATCTCTGCAGAGGGTTGCTAAGTGAAACCACAACTGTACTTACGATCTCCCTTCAGCTTTTCTTTATCGACTTGTGAAGGTCATAAATATGAGGATTGGTTGCATAGTTATTTTTTATCACTGTCGTAACTGTGAATGGTCACTAAATGAGGCCGTTGCTAAATGAGAACTACCTGCATTACTCAACTTAGCCATGGAGATATCATTGGAATTTAAATAAATGTTTGCTTGTAGTTGTGTACGTTTTTACTTTTGTTTAGGAAGAAAAAAACTCAGGTTCCATAAAGTGCTTTGGAAATAGCTATTATCTCTTCTAACTAAGTTGGTTCATAACTTACTCAAGTCTAATTTATACATACCCTCCCCTATCCCAAAAGATTACACCTAGATGTGCACCTTTTCAGAAGAATGAACTCTTTGACAGACATGTACTCCTGTTGGAAAGCTAGGTTTGACAGATGTTTTCTGCTATTTAATTCTTAAAAATAAAATAAAACAAGGGGTGGGGGAATCATTCTATAAGCATTCTTTCCAACAGTGTGTGACTTCACTGTTATATTATACCATGAAGCCTTACAAAGAAATATTTAGCTTGTCTTGAAAAATACTTCCAATTCTGAACAAAGATATAGCAAATTACATTCATAAAGTCAGTTTTTAACCAGCTCATGCCCTGACTGAATTAACTGATGTGCCATTAGGTCAATATCGATAATAAATACCCAGATATATTTTCAACCATACGAACAGTTCTTAACCTGGTCCTTCAGGCCTTCCAATGGTACATTCATCATAACTGTAATTGAATCAATCCAACTTGTGGGGATCATCTGCTCCTTCTCGTTCCTTGCCATAAATCACAATTTTTTGAATTCTATTAAGGAGTGCACCAAAAGGATTGCACATTACTCAACACAGATGTCAATCAATTTGTAGTCCACTGGGCCATGAAATTTCAGTTTCCTTTCCTACTGCTTGAGGAACTTAGCTTGGCAAAGTCTTCATATTAAAATTGTAAACAACATTCCACTTTTGAGGAGTTAAATGATGGATTCTGAAGATGATACGGTTGCATAAAGCATTTTGTCTCTATAATCTAGATTAATTGCATGGTTCTTAATGATTAAACATTTCCCCCTGACACCCTTCCTACTGTCTTTTAACTTGGCAAGCACAATTCATTAGATTTCTCTATTGGGTATAACGCTTTAAACATGATGTAATACTGTTTTTGAAGGTCCCCTCAAGGGCTTCCTTGGTGAAAAAGCAGAGTATGCATCTTTAAACAAAAGAAGCAATATTGTACTGAAGTGGGCTTGGTTCCAACAATGTTGTTAAGCTAGCAGAAAGATACTCTGTTCCTAGAAGAGCTATTTCTGATCAGGTGAAATTACACTGTGTCAAAACAAGGACTGCAAATCCTAAAGTCTTCTAATTGTTCAAGATAATCTCTAACAATCCTTTGCGTCACATTATAAATGGCATGCCTGTATCTTTTTATGTGGTATTGTATCTTGTGACCCACATTCCATTCCTATGTTCCCAAGACATGTTATGAGAATTTTGCTCAATTCACAAAAGATACCAAAGGAAGCAGTCTTGGGTACTATCTACTCAGATTCAAAATTATCAACTATCTCCTGGTTCATCCAACTCAGTAAACACAATGTGATTTGGGGATGAGATGGGGTTGTATAAACATAGCCACTGTGATTTCTTAATTATGGCCTACAGCTCAATGCATTCCATAAGCTCAGTCAACGGTGAAAAAGTGTTTTCCAATAAACTATCCTTAGATAAATCATACCTTAACAATGGTTTCAGGGAATATTCCCAGGCTCATTTCAATGATAGGAAGTGATTTCTTCCTATACTGATCTGAAAACCTTTAAATATTTGCACTTTTTGACATTTTACATACAAAAAGTGTATGTAGCAAGGTAGCCATTAAATTACATGTTTACATTTGCGAAAAGGAAAAGGGTTTAATTTTAAGAATACTGCTTGTAAAAAGTTAACTGATGTACCTTCATCTTTTAAGCAAATATGCATATAAACATAAACATAGGCTTAAGCTTCAAATGAGAAAGAAAATGAGAGAGAATAGGTTTACCAGTTGGAAAATAAGAATTTGATAGCAACTAACACATACAACAATTGTCTCATCTCTTTACTTCTTTTCAGAGTCTACAGAACAGTTCTAAGACACTTTTTTCTTTTGCTTAGAGAATTTTGGATACCTGCCATTATTATAACCTTTTAGGCTGTGCAGTACATTCTGTGTAGTACATTTCTGTGCAGTACATTTCAGGTGTAACTGCTAGAATTGATTCACATACACCAAGTTTTCTGACTGAATTCTTTTGAAGTGAGCCTCTTCCCTTCCCTCTTTGACCAAGAAAGGGAGCTGATGTTTAAGAAAACTTGTAAAACAAGTAAATAAAGCATTGCTATGTGGTAAACCCTTTTCCCTATGCGATGGAAATATGAAGATAAGAACAATATTGATGAATATTGCCTTATCCTAACCCCACATGAACTTGTATTATCAACTTTACTTAACTGAGCCTATAGTAACCATAATGAAAACAATAAAAGGAAAAAGATTCAGAAAAAAAATGGGAATGGGTTTGCAGAACAAACTTGCACCATTGTGTGTACGACATGCTGCTTGTATTCCTCTGGAAACCATCTAGCTGACTTTAGCCAAACTTACTAAAATTAATATTTGGCTAGACTATGGAGCCCAGGGAAAAAAAAGACCATAGGAATCTAATTTGATTGTTGCCAAGAAAGTTATCATTGCTGATAAATATATATAGTAGCATATATGCCCAAGCCTGGTAATTGAGGGGATATTTAATTTTATCCCATAAGAGACAGACAGAGAGAAAAAAGCCTGAAGATTGTAAAATCCAAGCAAACTGTATTTAATATCTTAGCTGGACATAACCATAAACTGGTTTAATGAACATTCTACTGATTTCAATGGGATCAATTAAAGATGGTATTCAAACAGTGTTTTCTCTGGACAGATTAACAACAACTATCAGAAAAATGGTCTTTTTTGACCTCTGCACATATTGTCTAAAGTCTGGTTGGGGATCTGGGTGCACAGTATTTTCCAAAGCAACTCAGGAATAGGTTAGGAAGGGGAGGAGAAATTTTAATGTGAAATGTTAACCTTGAGCCTACTTGCAATCAAAATATGTTTTGGTGCAGTGGCCAATGAAAAAGGCATTTGGCTTTAATGCGTAATTAGTTTTAATGATGACATGGAAGAGGCATCGTATGCAGTCTGTATAATCATGCCCTACCCAAATACTTCATAGAGCATCTAATTTGCTATACTTGGTTAGTTAGATTAAATGTGAACCAAAAGAGTATCTACCCCACTCTTAGGTTATCTTAATTCTGCATCACTTATTCTGGTGTTTTGCCTAACACCATAGCTGCACCAGCCAGTTTGACTAGTTTCTCAGTAATATAAGAAGCACAAGAAGGAATTGAGTAATTATGTATGTATGTGTGTATATGTGTATATGTGTGTGTGTGTGCATATACACCACATTTTTTGGAGTATAAAACGCACCAAGATTTTGAAGAGGTAAATTTAAAAAAGAAAGTTTTTGCACTCTGAAGACCTCCCCAAACCCTCTGCATGCTTCATTTTTTTGTGCAGAGAGTTTGTGAGGCCTGCAAAGTGCTCCTGAGGGCTGGAGGCGGAGCGGGCAGAAATGAGCACAAACAGCCCGTTTTCACGCGTTTTTGCCCTCCCAAGCCCCCAGGAGCACTTTGCAGGCATCCATTTTGTGAAGGGGCGGGGTTTTGGGAGGCCAAAAATGCTGTATTCAGTGTATAGCATAATCATACAAAAACACAACCAACAATGGCATGAGGCTGATAACAAAAAACATTTTTTAGAAAAAGATATCCATGATGTATTCTGAAGACAATACTCACGTAGTGCATACAAGGAAAGGGTTATTCCAGCCAGGCAAAACCCTTCAAAAAACCTGAGTGTGCTGAACATGGTCACATTCACTGACAGGGCCACTGTCAGTCCAAATATTAAGATGAGCAACACTGAGAAGAGCAGCACTGGATGACGACCAACCCTGTCAAAATAAAAGAGGAACAATAGGAAATGGGCATTTATGCGTTACAGGTTCCATATTATCCATTTGCAAATTAGAATGCTGCACTGGGCACAAGGCATTTTGGATTCAAGTCCGTGTGTGTGTGTTTGTTTGTGTTCCAGCATAACTCTGGCATGCCTGGGCCGCTGAAATGAAAAGGAATCAATTATATCTATGGTGAATTACTTTGACTTGATACAATAGATATAATTCATTCCTTTTTCTATCTAATACAGGATTAGGATAAATAAATACCTGGGCAACACCAGGTTATCAGCTAGTTGGGAATAAATAATGTTACAAATATGGTGGCCTTCCACATAATAGACATATGGATTCAGTTTGTTCTAGATCTAGAATCTAGAAGAATCATTGGGATTTTTGTTTTGTTTTGTTTATAGATATTTGTAATCTTCTGGACTTTATTCTAACTCTCTGTAAATTAACAGGACGACAATAGAAGTGAATATTCTCTGCTTTTATAATTGCAAAATAAATGACATTGAAAGAGTGAAAGGGATTCCGTTCTTTATCTGGTTATACAAATGTCAGAGAAACCTACCTCTCCTTCTAGAAACAACTATTTTACCAAATTTAGTAATTTGGTAGTTTAGATAATTATCTCCCTGAAATAACTACCTAAACATTTAGGCATTGCATGACTTAAAATGTAATAATTTAATTCTAAAACATATTATGTACATAGAACTAGATTTATTTGGTATAAGAGATGTATGTTTGGTGAGCCTTCCTTCCTTCCCACTTTTTCTTTCCAAATAATTACAACAACATTTTTTTTTAAAAAACACAATTGTTTTTAAGAACATAAGAATAGCCTTGCTGGAACAGGCCACAGCCCATCTGGTCCAGCATTCTGTCTCACACAGTGGCTCACCATTTGCTTCAGGGTATTCCCAAGCAGATGTCTTCACCTGCTTATGATTCCCTGCAAATGGCATTGAGAAATATCCTGCCTATCTCTCCAACCCGGAGGATGTCCTTAGGCATCCATCATGATAGCCATGGATACCCTTGTTCTCCATGAACTCGTCTAATCCTTTCTTAAAGGTGTCGAGGCTGACAGCTGTCACCACTTCTTCTGGCAGGGAGTTCCATAGACCAGTGAAAAAGTACTTCCTCTTATTTGTTTGAGGTCTAGCTATCAAAAGTTTCATGGAGTGCCCCTAGTTCTAGTGTTGTGCGATAGGGAAAACAGTTTTTCCTTTTCTACTTTGTCCACACTGTGCATGATTTTATAGACTTCAATCAGGTCACCTCTCAGGCGCCGTCGTTCTAGAGTGAAGAGACCCAGGCGTTGCAGCCTCAGATGGTAAGGAAGGTGTTCCAGCCCCCTAATCATTCTGGTTGCCCTCCTCTGCACCTTTTCCATTTCCATCATATCCTTCTGAAGGTACGGTGACCAGAACTGTACACAATACTCCAGATGGGGCCTCACCATAGATTTATTTGCTGCTTCACTATTATTTTATGCAACAAGCATGAAAATGCTGCAGATTTCTTATGTTGCTGAACTGTAATTCTCAGGAGCTCCGGTCAGCATCGATAAAACTAAGGGATTTGAGAAATTGTAACTCAGTGTTATCTGGAAAGGAAGAGATTCTCCATCTCTAATCAGGACGAGGACTCTCCAATCTTCTTGCTCTAGATGTAGTCCTGGACTTAGAACCTTTCATTTAATGATTGTTCTTGAAGTTACAGCAGCACTGAAAATGGATCTATGACCATTTTTCACACAGACATTGCAGCCTTCCCATGGTCATGTGATCAAAATTGAGATGTTTGGCAACAGATTCATATTTATGACAGTTGCAGTGTCCCAGAGTCACTGGGATGCTGCAACTGTCAGGATCACCTTTTGTGACCTTCTGACAAGCAAAGTCAATGGGGAACTTAACAACTGCGCTACTAACTTAGCAACTGCAGTGATTCACTTAATAACTATTGCAAAAAGGGTCATAAAATGGGGCACAACTCACTGAACAGCTGTCTCGCTTAGCAACAGAAATGTTGGGCTCAATTGCAGTCATAAGTTGAGGACTACCTGTATTTCATATTTTGAGATCGTGCTTTGGAGCACTCAAATATTTTTTTCTTTTCTTTTTTTGGTGGGGGAGGCAGCTAGTGAGTATATTTACAGATAATCAATAATTCAATATTTTTATTTTCTAAGAAACACAGTCTACTTTAACAACTGCATTGTTTAGTGCCTGTTCAAAGTTATGATGATGCTGAAAAGGTAACTTTACAACAAGCAGAGTTGATAGAGGAGCTAACAGTAAAATATTAAGTCATGGTCACGTGATGTCTCACTTAATGACTGTGGGTAATTTACTTAATGACCACAGCAAAAATGATATCGTAAGTCTGGTGCAGTCATATGGCTATTTGCATAATGACAGCATTACCTAGCAATGGATTTACCAGACCCAATTGTGTTTAAATGAGGATTACCTGGATCTATGAGAATTTATGTGGGAATCCAAAATAATTCTTGGCAATAAAAATAATTGGAGATTGATTCTTTGCTTTAGAACATGCTGGCTTCACTTTTAATTTTATTTAAAATAAGCTTTTAAGCAACTGAAAAGTAACTGGGATCTGGAAAGTGAAATCCCATACATCATTTTTCTTAGGATTACTGTTTATAGCACTATACTTTTAAAGTTTTTCTAAAATGTGAATTTATCTTGTTCAATGAAAACATTAGTGAAAACATTAAAAATAAAGAAAATGTGTTAGTGAGTACTGCAACAAGGTGAAAATAAAAACAGAAAAAAACACTATGCCTGTGTAATCTTCTTTTTTTGTGTTGGACCTATGGAATTGCATTAAGCAGCCAGTGAATTGTGTTGGTGTAACCCACTCAGTAGTACTTTAAAAAAATACACCTTAGAATAAACCTACTTAACATTATAATTTCTTAAACGTCCATTCATCACATAATTACCCCTAATCTACCCACAGAAAGACAATTCTAAAAGGAATTTTAGAAAATAATTTGTTTTGGTTGGGTTTTTTAAGGAAATTAAAAAAAATCTAGTCCCTGAAATAGTCTGCTTTCCAAATCAGCCAGATCTAGCTAGGAAGCAAAAGCAATGACATTTATGATAATCCTGCAATAAACTACAGCCGTTATCCAGATAAAAAGCCCCGATATCTAATCCAGATTCAGGTACCTAGCATGCTTAATAAAACATAGTCACAGTCTCTGCCGGTTACCAAGCAACTATAAAATGCTCCTATCAAACCTCTAAATAATAATTTTACGTCATGGTATTGTTTACCCAATTCAAATCACCATTAATCCTCTAAAACCTAAAGAAAATACAAGCGTCTTATTTGGATGATTTTCTGATGATTGCTGATGAATATATAATTCTGAGTAAATAAGCTAAGTATAAGGCACATTTGTTTGGCTTCAGTTAATATTACACTGATGCTTCTTCCCTTCCCTCCTCTTTCCATTAAATTCTTGATCAAAACAAGCTCACTGAAAAGCTGCTTGACCAAATTATCAATTAGTAAAACCTATCTGGGGAAGTGTCAAGCTACGACATCAAGGCAAATGGAAATACGTGAAGCTGGTGCTGGTGAATTTTTGCCCAGGTAGGACTCCTGGCATTAGGAGCTGTGAATATAAATCCATAATGCATTTGATTACATAGCAGCATATGGTATAAAAGCTGTTTGAATTGCATGGAGACATGTATGAATGTACAACTCTCTCTGCATTCCCAAACAAGTAATGGCTGAAATATATATATATATTATGTCCATAGAACGAAAGATTTGTATTGTGTGCTTTTCTAAATTTAAGAATGAAAGTAACCCCTTGTTTAATTCTTTATTATTGGATGTTTCATTTCAATTTTATCTATAAATTCCTTGTTCTTTTATTACTAGCAATGAACTCAGTGGCTGTAGTGAAATAAATATTTAACTGCATTAAAATTCCATACAGGGATAGAATATTTTAGGTAAGAGGTACTGTCATTTTCTCTAAACTACCTCAATAACTGGGACATATTGGAAGCTGAATTTCAACATAAAATGGAGTTGAAGGGAGCTTTAATTAAAGCCACCCCTATTATCTCAAATGCTTTCTTTTATTTTTTTAAATTACTTTATTTAGCACAGCAGCAATGCCAATCAATGGCAAGCCATTTTGAATCACTGTTTGTGTATGCTTGCATAAACTTTATTGAAGATTCTTATATTGATAAAAGTTAGATGTAAAAATATATAAACCAGTTAGAAAATTTGCAGAACCAATTAGAGAATGAAAAGAAGAAAAAATAGTTAAAGAAATGACTTTTGATCTTATTCACAATTGCAAATGAACTTATTATCCCTTGTCCCTTTTTAAAATTATATTACAGAAATTGCATTGCATGTTCAACCCTTTTTTTAATTTAGAAAATAAAAGATCACCATTTCTCTTTCCTCCCCCATTTTCAGCAAAAAACCCATAAAAGTTTTTCAGTCTTTTATAAAAGCACCTGTGGTGTTATCCTGAACAAGACAGGTAAATTTTTCTCATTTCTGCAGGAATAGCCAACACTCCAGAAGATAGGCTTAAGATACATAAGGAACTTGGCAAACTTGAACATTGGGCACTATGAAATGAAATTCAATAGTGAAAAGAGTAAGGTTCTACATTTAGGCAACAAAAATGAAATGCACAGGTACAGTATAGGTGGTACCTTGCTCAATAGTAGTAACTGTGAAAGGGATCTTGGAGTCCTAGTGGACAACCATTTAGATATGAGCCAGCAGTGTGCAGCAGCTGCCAAAAAAGCCAACACAGTTCTAGGCTGCATAAATAGAGGGATAGAATCAAGAGCACGTGAAGTGTTAATACCACTTTATAATGCCTTGGTAAGGCCACACTTGGAATACTGCATTCAGTTTTGGTCACCACGATGTAGAAAAGACGTGGAGACTCTGGAAAGAGTGCAGAGAAGAGCAACAAAGATGATTAGGGGACTGGAGGCTAAAACATATGAAGAACGGTTGCAGGAACTGGGTATGTCTAGTTTAATGGAAAGAAGGACTAGGGGAGAAATGATAGCAGTGTTCCAATATCTCAGAGGGTGCCACAAAGAAGAGGGAGTCAAACTATTCTCCAAGGCACCTGAGGGCAGAACAAGGAGCAATGGGTGAAAACTAATCAAGGAGAGAAGCAACTTAGAACTGAGGAGAAATTTCCTGACAGTTAGAACAATTAATCAGTGGAACAGCTTGCCTCCAGAAGTTGTGAATGCCCCAACACTGCAATTCTTCAAGATGTTGGATAGCTATTTGTCTAATGGTATAGTTTCCTGTCTAGGCAGGGAGTTGGACTAGATGACCTCCAAGGTCCCTTCCAACTCTGGTATTGTATGGTATGGGTATGGGTATTTGTGTTGTGTTGTGTTGTGTTGCGCTGCGCTGCACTGTATTGTATTGTATTACTAATTCTACTATCTTTAGAATCCATTCCTCCATTGTGGGTATGAAATACTGGGGTTTTGTGCATTGAAATGGAAACATATGGGGGAAAATTCAAACATCACCCGAGGTGAGAAAATGTCATTTCCTTATGGAAAGCAATTTTGTAGTGGTTTTAGTTAAACTTACCAATCAGCTATACATCCTGTTATTAGGTAGCCAAAGATTAATCCTACAAGCAGAGAAAACTTCGCAATGTGAACTTTCCAGGCGGAGTCACAGACCAGATCCCACTAAAAGAAACAAAAAAGAAAGAAAAGAAAGGTGATGCATTTAAAGTGGATAGGGTTATTTTCTTATTCTTGGAGCAAAATCACAAATAATACAGGTAGTCCCTCTATTTAAAACCATTCACTTAATGACCATCCGAAGCTATAACGGCACTGAAAAAAGTGACCTAACCATTTCTCATACTTATGACCAGAGATGGTATTCTTCCAGTTCAGACCAGTTTGCCTGAAACAGTAGTGGAAATTGGCGGGAGGGCCCTGCCCACCCGCCCCAGCTCTATGCCGTCCCATTTAGTCAATCTTTAAAGCCAAAGCGCATGCACGAAAGACTAAGCTTATGCACAAATGGGGCGCGTGCGAGTGAAGTATGCATGCTCACACAGGTGCTCTCACATTTGCAAACCAGTAGGGAAGGTAAATGAATACCACCCCTGCTTATGACCACTGCAGCATCCCCATGGTCAGGTGATCAAAATTTGGCAACCTTCTGACAAGCAAAGTCAATGGGGAAGCCAGATTCACTTAACACCCGTTCCCTAGAAGAAGCTAACTAAAATTTTACAGGAGCCAGTAACCAGACCCTTATAAGATTTTACAATTCTAGCCATTCCATCTTCCTTCCCACTGGCAATTCAGAGTTTTAACATACATTCTCTGAATATGGAGATCTTCTGTGGCAAATGTATCAATAATAAACCTGTCTAATTTTTAAAAGCAGGTGATGTATTTCACTAACATTGTCTGCTTTTGGCACTAACTTATGCCAAAAAGAAGTGCCTCTTTTGTCTACTGAATTAGTTTATTGGTTTACTTCCATCACTCTGTTTGCCCTTTTCTTTTCCCTCATAAGAAAATATTCTAATGGCTCTTTAAAACAGCACCCGGAACTCTTTTTTTTTTTGTTCTTCGGTGGAGGTCGATATCGAAGGTCATGGAAGCGAATGGTAAACAACCGTATTATTTTTCTGTATTCAGAGCAAGTATTAGCAGAGGTTTGGCCAGATCATCTGTAATCAGAGAAGGAAGAGTTATTGTTAAGCTGTTAAGAGTTCTGGGAAGCTTGTATATCTATCTATCCAGTAACATGAAATGACTGGATAAAATTTCCTTTCTGGCATCTTCTACAGTTAATCTTCACCTTGAAGGAAATGGGAAGAATTTCAGTTTGCGCTGTTAACTACTTAAGGCAGGGATGTCCAAACTTGGGAAGTTTAAGACTTGTGGACTCCAACTCCCAGAATTCCCCAGCCAGCCATGCTGGCTGGGGAATTCTGGGAGTTGGAGTCCACAAGTCTTAAACTTCCCAAGTTTGGACAACCCTGACTTAAGGATTTTTAAAGAAAGTTTCACATATCTGAGCCACTTAAATAAAGATTACAATATCTACTGTAAAAGGAAGCAATCTAAAGACATTTCTTTGACTAAATATTTAACTCAAACAAATCTTCAGTTTAATTACAATTGCATTCAAGAAGATTTATATCAATTTTTTTTAACCCTGGAAACTCTTTCAGAACTAGTCAGTTCAGACTGAAAAGACATATTTAAGGGCAGTTGTCTAATTATACTTCCTTTAGGACTTCCCAAAAATCTTAGTTGTTTAGTAATGTTTTTAGGCTAAGCAGCAAGCGATAGAACTTCAGGCAACCAATATTCAATTCATTAGGAACTATTTTCAGTGTTCCCACACCACAAGAGGAAGAAAGGGAAATTAACTAGATTAACTAACACAAGCAGAAATCTCAGGCAAAATTCACTGCAATGAATTTTATGTAGCATCAATGCCAAACAAACTAGATACTAACCCTGCCCTATCTTTCATTAAATGTCAGTAAAAACAATTGGTCCTTTAAAAACCCATTAATAGTTTTGGGAGAATGGGGTGCTTGAGACCCTGCTATGAAAAATCTTCATTGCATGTCTCGAGAAAGCTGTTCAACCAAACCAGCACAATAAACAAATACAACAAACTGCCCCATTATCCAAATCTCTTCAATGAACTGTTTAGAGAAGGTCTGTCAGACAAAATGGGCAGACAGGAATATAGACAAGAGCACTGGCATCTGATCCCTTGGTTGAGATAATATTTCCGTGGCACATCTGCTAGCTAGCAGGCATGTTCGCTGCTGCGTCATGAGACAGTGTGGCTAAACCACAACAAACTGGATTTCCTAGATTTCTCCACAAAAGCTTCTTTCATGGCAAGAATAATCTAATGACAGTTTGCTTCATGAAGGAAGTTCGTCAACAGATAAAAGATTCTGCAGAAAGGATTCAAGCCATGTGCAAAAGATAAGCTGTTTGGCTCTGATCCTCTAGATCAGGTGAACCTTTTTGGCACAGAGTGCCCAAACTGGAGGGCATGCACGCACACCACAGCACCTGAAACCCGACAACCAGCTGGTTGAACTGGGGCGATGGTGCACGTGCCTAAAGAAAGGGCTCTACGTGCCACAAGTTTGCTATCATAGCTCTAGATAGAACAAAACACTGTTGTAACTTCTGCACATGTGCTGCTCCACTGAGTTACAGCACAACTGCATTGCTTAGTGATGGCATTCCCTGAAGTTCCAGTTGCTATGGTTAACCAAATCCCACAGTTGTTAGAGAAGGTAACTTCCTGCTGGCTTTCCACAGCCAACTCAATGGGGAAGCTAGCAGGAAATTGCAATTCCCAGGCAACTCACAAGCAAGCAGAGCCAAATAAGGTGGCTGCTGTCAGGTGGGGAAGGTGCAAGGGAAGGTGAGGAAGGATGCACATCAGAGGTTGCTCCCGGTTTGGCCCAGTTTGGGCGAACTGGTAGTGGCGGTGGCAGGAGGCTCCTCCCACCCACCTGGATGTTTCTGCACATGCGCAGAAGCGTTGCACGCACAAATGAGCGCACATGCACAAGTGAACCGGTACTAAAAATAATGGAAACCCACCACATAAACATATGGCCAGTGTGGTGCAAGCACAAAAGGGAGGGTGCACAAATGAGAAAGACTTACCCTAGCAACTTGTGACCTTCTCTGCTGGCTTCCCTATTGATATTCTGGGGAAGCGGAAGGGAAGGTCTCAAATGGTGATCACAAGATCACAGGACACTGAAACCTGTCACAGGTGTGAGCTGGTTGTCAAAGACCCAGACTGCACGGGATGCTGGGACAGCCAGACTACCCAGTCCATAATCATAATTGACTTAGCACTGTTGTAACGTCAAACAGTTGCTGAATGAATGATGATAAGTGAAAGACTATCTGCAATGGAAACCAAAGCAATGTATCTGTAACTCATTCTGCCAATACCATGAAATGAAATTTGAAAAGGTGCAGGTAGAAGAGGTACATTTTTACATCTATCTTGCCCGTAAAATTATAGTGTATACAACATTGGCAAAGAAATATTGCATAGAACAGCAGCATGGCTCAGCTTTAATTGTGTAAAACACAACACTCCAACAACATGAGCAATGCCAGGGTAAGAGCAAGCACCTTCAACACCATGGTGTTTCTAGCCATAATGTGAAGGATGCGAAAGGGAAAAGCTTAGCGGTCCTATAGTGTTCAATGAAAATATGAGCGCTAAAAATCTCACTCAGAGATCAGTTCACAAATAAGGAAATTCAGCTCAGCGATGGTCTACCTTCAAAGATGTCATAAAAACAGCATTAGAGTCTAATCTAAGCAGGCAGGACACATTGTACATTTACCTGACAATAGGTATACCCGGTGGTGGCCCCAACATTACATACCTCTACTTTAGTGGTCTCCTACAACAGGGGTAGTCATCCTTTTTATACCTACCACCCACTTTTGTATCTCTGTTAGTAGTAAAATTTCTAACCGCCCACCGGTTCCACAGTAATGGTGATTTATAAAGTAGGGAAGTCAATTAAATTAAAAAAAGGAAAGTGCTTTAGTATCGGACAAAACCCCTACCACCCACCATGAAAGCTGGAACGCCCACCAGTGGGCAGTAGGGACCAGGTTGACTACCACTGTCCTACAAGATGGAAGATACAGAGATGGCCTTGATGAAGAAGGGAGATTTATTATCAAACCAATGGGGTGGGAAACATGGCTTATGCCCAAACAATGAAGAAAGTATGAATAAATATCAAAGACACTTCCCTAATGTTATACTCACATGAGTATAACAAAGGGAGGAGGTAAAGCATAATCATATTTGCAAGATTCTGATACCATGGTCAATCATAGTAAAAAAATAATTTGAGTTTTAATGTGGACTTGACTTCTGATCTACATCTTGGGGCTGTCAGAGAATAGATTGCAAAAAGAGCTTAGTGCCAACTGGAGTATTACCATGGAAGACCAAATAAAATGTAAGTATTGGCCGAAGTTGTAACTGGACATCAATGCTATCCAGGTGAATAAAGTAAATATGATAGGGAAGGGTCAGACAAAAGGGCAAAGAATGTGAATGGGTTCCCAAAGAAGCTATCCTTTAGGATGCTTGAGCTAATCTTGTCTGGTGGTTTGTGCCTGTCCATATATGGAATAATCCATATAGGGAATGAAATGGAACTGTTGTGTCCAATATAGGGAACAAATGTTAATGTCAAGATGATGATTACTATCTAAATTCTTGTTCTCTTTCCATCAGGCACAAACAGATCAGAGGTGGGTTTCTGCCAGTTTGCCCCAGATCAGGCAAACTGGTAGTGGTGGCGGCGGGAGGCTCCATCCACCTGCCCGGGCACTTCTGTGCATGCACAGAAACGGTGCACAAGCATGCGAGCGCACACCCATGAGCAAACTGGTAGTAAAATAAATTGAAACCCACCATTGAAACAGATAATCTGCCCAATAAAGTACCAGATTATGAATATCAAATTCTTCTGGAACATTGAAAGTGTATTTCTTTCCCTACTCCCAAGCAATCTTGACAAGATGTATGTGAACCAGGCAACTGTCCAACATACTTTTGAAAAGCCTGATCTGTTTTCATTATTTAGAAATATTATTTGGAACATTATTTTATCAATTACTACAAAGTAACAGACTCCATTCCAGTTATTTGGGCAGAATGAAAAACCAGAGTTAATTTCCAATCTTTCACTCAGAAATTCTTCTATCCAATGCCTTTCTACTTTATCTAATGTCTAAAAAGACATTATTTCAGTCTCCTAATTCCCCATTTCATAACCTGCTGCTTTCTGACATGCATGGCACTGCAACAACCAGAGTCTCCAGGAAGAATGGTCCTACAGCCTAGAAATGTGTTGACTTGAAGTTATATCCTACTGTGTTTCCCTGACCCCCGAAATAAGCACTTGGCCTTAATTTTGGGGAGGTCTTATTATTTTTGAGGTGCAGGAGGTGGCGAATGTGGTCACCTCATGGCTGTTGTTGTGTTGCAATATTTGGGGGGAGGACTTTCAGGGAGGGCTTATTATCCAGGGAAGTCTTATTGTTGGGGAAGCAGGGTACTTAGAGAGTATCAAGTTGGAAAAAGCTAGTTTTAACTTTTACAATATTTGAAGATATAGTGATCAATCTTACTAATTACCGTAATAGCTCCTTTTGCAAGCAATGCTTCTCTACCAGATTTTGAAGGCACCACAGTTACAATATCCAAACATTCAGCAGTCATATCATCAGTCTCAAAACTCATCCATAAGCCAATCTCAATAATTCTGAGATGCATCTTGAGTGTGACAGTGTACTAGCAAAGCAATAGTTTGCAATGTCTCCCTTTTTCTAGACTTCTCCCAGCACCCTCATCAATCCTCTTGTTTACCCAGGAAGACTACCCCAAACGTCAGACTCAAGTGCTCCTAAAGCAGACCTCTCTCTGTTTGCATAGTGCCCTCAGGATAGCTAATGTTTCATTATTATACCGTTAGTTGGTCACCAGATGTTTAGACTGTCTTTGATATTTTTATTGAGTCCTTCCCAAGGATCTGTGATAAGCAGGTGTTGTTTGATGATGTTGAAGATACTGTTGCAGAATGTTAGCTATTCCAAGTGAAGTTGCCTTTTACAATTGACTGATGGTGGTTTTGTCAATGTTCAAGTGGGGTCCAGATGTTTTAGAATTGCACCCAAGGCACCTATTACTATTGGTACTATAGTACTAATTTGCTTTAGATAGGTCTTTGTATTTCTTCTCCTTTATTTTTTAATACTCTTTGGGACAAATAATATTCCCAAGAATGTCAGGTCAGGCAGTCCCATTGGTAAGAATGCCAGGCATGCTGTGCTCTGCTATTCTCACCACCAAAGGAGTGCCAAATCTTACATTTACACCTTTTAAGTGAAAGGAGCTCAATTGTTAATTGACACTTCAGCTACTATGTAGAATATTTTGAAAAAGTGAAGCCATCTAAAAGGCTTTTTATGGATTCATCTGGAGGAACAGATTCACGAGCAGATACCAACATCTTTGTTTTTAAATAAATGCACCATTGCTTTATGTACATTGTGTGGGCAGTAATTATCCACCCCACCCCCAAGTGTGCCTATATAATTACATGTAGCTATATTTGCTCACATTCTTAAAAGCAGATCATTAGCTTGGATGGAGGCTTGTCCAGGTGGAAGTCTAAGGAGATTCTCAATTATCCAGGTAATGGTTCTCCCAAATGTGCTTTTCCTAAAGGCAACTGGACTTCCTTGAGTTTTTCCTTGAAAATATTTAGCTTCTCATTCAAGAAACTTTCTTAGTTCAGGAAAAAACCAAGAAAGTCCAGTTGCCTCTTGGAAAAGCATCTTTAGAATTGTCCAGCTGGGGGTTACTAGGATCAGAGGGCCAAGCTTCTAGGAATCTACGGTGAATTCCCCTGGACATTTTGAAATGCGTTGCAATTGAAACTGTTGCTATAAAATATCTACCTCAATTAGAACCATAGATTTGGAAGGTACCTCCAAAGTCAGCTAGTCCACCTCCAGGTAGGGCAAGAAGCACATTAAAATGCTACTAATAACCTGGCATGAACTTTGTTGTGAAAACATAAAGAAGGACATTTAATCAGCTTCCAAGACAGCCAGTTCCCTTCTCAACAGTATGCTGCACTATCAGGATGTTTGGTTACCCATTTTTTCCTTATAACCTGAACCCAAGAGTTGAGGGGTTTTTTTTCTCTATTTTTGCTTAATTGTTTTTCAAGCCTAGGTGATTATTTGATGGCTAGGATCACCCAAGCCATTACAGGCTTGCAATTATGCTTTCCGTGTGTTTACAGGCCATAGATGCAAGATGTTCATCACTAATACAAATGACAGCTCTTCAAATATATGAAGACAGCTGACATCTCACACCTCTTCAGTCCTAATTCCAGACTAAATGTTCCTAATTCCTCCAATCTTTCTTATTGACTTGGGTCTGCAGGAGCCAATGATTCTAAGATTCCTCTGTCCAGATGTAACACCTTCCTGGAGGAAACTATCAAAGTCATCCTAACCTATTTATAAAATAGGCCACCCCAAAGTTTCCAGATTTAGAAACATCTCAAAATATAATATCTTTGCATGCATGAATCTAAGGTGGGGAAATATGTTGCAGGTTATAGTATTGCAGGAACCAAGCATTTATCTCTTTATAAGCATAGCTGTAAAGAGTTATCAAGGGACGCAGTGGCTCAGTGGCTAAGACACTGAGCTTGTCGATCAGAAAGGTTGGCAGTTTGGCGGTTTGAATCCCTAGTGCCATGTAACGGAGTGAGCTCCCGTTACTTGTCCCAGCTTCTGCCAATCTAGCAGTTTGAAAGTATGTAAAAATGCAAGTAGAAACATAAGAACCACCTTTGGTGGGAAGGTAAGAGTGTTCCTTGTGCCTTTGGTATTTAGCCACATGACCACGGAGAAGTCTTCAGACAGCACTGGCTTTTTGGCTTTGAAACAGAGATGAGCACTGCCCTCTAGAGTTGGGGACATATGAGGGGAACCTTTACCTTGTAAAGAGCTATCAGACATGGCTTTTATTGAAACTAGGACTTTTCTGTGGTAGCACCCAAACTTTGATTCATACTCTCCAGAGAAGCTTTAATTAGCATCAGCTTCAGTTCTGGATCTGCTCATGCATTCTAAACAAAATTCTCATCTCATTATTTTATACCTTTGTTGCCATGGAAATGTGAAAATGATTTCCCAACTCTAGGGGGCGGTGCTCATCTCCGTTTCAAAGTTGAAGAGCCAGTGCTGTCTGAAGGCGTCTCCGTTGTCATATGGCCGGCATGACTAAACAGTGAAGGTGCACGGAACGCTGTTGCCTTCCCACCAAAGGTGCTTACTATTTTTCTACTTGCATTTTTACGTGCTTTCAAACTGCTAGGTTGGCTGAAGATGGGACAAGCAACGGGAACTCATTCCCTTACGCGGTGCTAGGGATTCGAACCACCAAACTACTAACCTTTCTGATCAACAAGCTCAGCATCTTAGCCACTGAGCCACCACGTCCTCCCACTTTTATCCATACCTGACCCCTTTTTCTTTCTTGTCCATTTCACTAGCCCAGGGGTCCTTACATTTTATGGTGCCAGGAACCTTGAAAATAACAAATTATGTGAGAACAATCCTCTCCATGAATAATACAGACTGTAGTGTTAGGACCCCCAGAGACAATAAATGACATTGATCTTCAAATCTATTCTTGATTCATGACCTATGGTTTAAAAACTGCAGATCTAGCCCCTTAATACTGCCAAGAACTGATGCAGAGAATCTAGATCTAAATCTGTATGTACATAACTACTTTATGGATTTCATAGATTTGATTCAAAAATCCTTCTCACTCATCAGATTAATGCAGAGTTTCCCAAACTTGGCAACTTGAAGACTTGTGGACTTCAACTCCCAGAATTCTCCAGCAGAGCTGGCTAGAGAATTCTGGGAGTTGAAGTCCACAAGTCTTCAAGTTGCCAAGTTTGGGAACCCCTGGATTAATGCTTGAATGTTTAACACTTCAATATAATCAAGATATCCTCTTCTCAAGACACAGGAGGTATACACATACACTGGAAGGAATGCTCACTAAACTTGACAGCTACCTCTGGGTAACCATTTATTATTATGCATGGCATATCCCATAATAGTATAGCCTCCAGGATTGTGATTCCTACATATTCTCTTGTTTTTCAGTGGCTATAAACCAGCTGAGGCAAAACTGAAGTCAGTTGCCATTTCATATTATTGATTGATTGGGCAAACTAATTTACTAAGCTAAGCTAACCTTTTGACATTCTGTCACTCTGAATAATATAAATTGGTGTTACAGTTCATAACATTGTACCTGAAGGAACTTCCCTAACCACAAAGCTTTAGCACTGAAAAGGCAGAAGGATGCTTTCAATCCAGATATTTGAATGCAGAGTCTTTCAACAGGGCCTTGACATGTCAACCCACACCAGTCAGCATCATCACTTAGTTCCAAAGAGTAATTTCTAACTTGCCGGTTCTGTTTCTATATTTAGAAATACCGTATTTTTAAGAGTATAAGACGCATCAGAGTATAAGATGCACCCAAGTTTTGAAGAGGCTTTTTTTTTAAAGTAGGTAGATAGATAGAGGGAGAGAGAGGGAGAGACAGAGAGAGAAATACAGTAGGGAGGGAGGGAGAGAGAGAGAGTAGGTAGGTAGGTAGAGGGGAGAGAGAGAGAGAGAGAGAGAGAGAGAGAGAGAGAGAGAGACAGAGGGACACACAGAGAGAAATACAGTAGGTAGATAGGGAGAGAGACTGAGAGTAGGTAGGTAGGTAGATGTTTCCAGGTGTATTTACCCATGTGCTGGAGAAGGAAATCACTGACGACCTTTGTTTCTTCAGGCACAGTACTTGACCAACATAATTCTCATCAATCACTCTAGCTAAACAGCTTTCCGAAAGGGAAAAAATCTGTTTGAAGAGGACTTTGACATCTAACAGGTCGTGGTCTGTCCGTGATGTGGCAGCAGGTGGCTGATAAGGCCTATATGTGCATGAAATGTCCTACCATATGTCAGGCAGACATGTGCGGGCACCATTGTTGCAGCATTTGCAGCTGCTTGCTTCTTTTGTGCTATGGTTATTCTTCTGTCCTCAGAGGTTTGGCAGCCTTGGTGGATTAGTGTGAGTGATGTTGAACGAACTTGTGCCAGGGTTTCCCAAAAAAGGTGGTGTCAATTTCCAGGGACCTGAAGGAGGCTTTCAACATGTCTTTTTATCACTTCCTTTGTCCCCCATGCGATCGCTTTCCTTGAGACAGCTCACCATAGAGGACCTGTTTGGGGATGCGATGGTCTGGCATCTTTGCATGGCCTGCCCAGTGTGCATCAGCAGGTCTGCTCTGGAGAGGACTTCTTTGCTGGCACCTTGTCCTGCCACTGGATCGGGGGTGAAATTCAGCAGGTTCTGACAGGTTTTGGAGAACAGGTAGCGGAAATTTTGAGTAGTTCGGAGAACCAGCAAATACCACCTTTGGCTGGCCCCAGAGTGGGGTGAAAAAAGAGATTGTGCAATATCCTTCCCCCAGCAGTGGCGAGGAAATCCGAGATTTTGCAGTATCCTTCCCCTGCCATGCCCACCAAGCCACGCCCACAGAACCGGTAGTAAAAAAAAATGAACTTCACCACTGCACTGGATCCTCTGTATTCTACGAAGACAGATGATATGGAAGTGATTTAATTTCCTAGAATGCCTCCTGTATACAGTCCAAGTCTCACTAGCGCAGGGGTCCCCAACCTTTTTTGCACCAGGGACCGGTTTCATTTTAAAGAAAGTTTTGCGGACCGGCTGAGTGGCTCAGCAGTCATGTGACTGGGTGGGCGTGGCCAACTTGGAAAATGTGAAACTCACTTAACAATGATCTTGGTTAACAACCAAACTTTTGGGCTCAATTGTGGTCATACTTTCTTTCTTTTCTTTCTTTTCTTTCTTTTCTTTCTTTTCTTTCTTTTCTTTCTTTTCTTTCTTTTCTTTCTTTCTTTCTTTCCCTCTTTCTCTTTCTGTCTGTCTTTCTCTTTCTTTTTCTTTCTCTCTCTCCCACTTTTTTTCTTTTTTCTTTCTTTCTTTCTTTCTTTCTTTCTTTCTTTCTTTCTTTCTTTCTTTCTTTGTCTCTTTCATTCCCTCTTTCTCTCTCTCTTTCTCTCTCTTTCTTTCCCTCTTTCTCTTTCTTTCTTTCTTTCTTTCTCTCTTTTTTTCTTTCTCTTTCTCTCTCTTTTCTCTCTCTCTTTTTTCTGTTTCCTTTCTGTCTCTCTGTCTCTCTTTCTGTCTGTCTTTCTCTTTCTTTCTTTCTCCCACTTTTTTCTTTCTTTCTTTCTGTCTATTTCTCTCCCCCCTCTCTCTTTCTTTCGCTTTCTCTCTTTCTTTCTCTCTCTCTTTTTCTTTCTCTTTCCCTTTTTTCTTTCTCTTTCTCTTTTTTCTTTCTCTCTTTTTTTCTCTTTCCTTTCTGTCTCTCTGTCTCTCTCTTTCTGTCTGTCTTTCTTTTTCTTTCTCTCTCTCTTTCTTTCTGTCTCCCACTTTTTTTCTTTCTCTCTCTCTCTCTATCTCTGTCTCTCTCCCCTTCGTCCGCCCATCTGTCACTGTGTGTGTGTGTGTGTCTGACATTCACGCACTTAATCACTTTCTGCGTCTCTCTCTCTCCCTCCCTCCCTCTCTCTGTGTGTTTCTGTCACTCTCTGATTCCCCACTCCCTCCCTGTCTCTCTCTGTCTGTCTGTCGTCGTCCCCGCCCCGCCCGCCCCCCGCCGAGCCTCCTCAGCCGGGCCTGCTGCGCTCACCGCCGTGCTTGGTTGCTCATTCGCTCGCTCAGGCTCCTTCCAGGAGCTGAGAAGCCTCCGTGTGTGTGTGTGTGAGAGAGAGAGAGAGAAACGGCAACCCCTGGAAGACGACGAGTGGCCGGCATGCCGGCTGTGGAGGGAGGAAGGGGGAGGGAGGAAGGAAGGGAATCGACGGCCAGGAGTCCCACCACCGACGAGGGTGGAGGAAGAGCCGCACTCCAAAGGCGCGAACAGCCGCACCTGCGCTCTCCTGTGCGCTCTGTCCAGGGGGCTGCCCCCTCCTCCCTCCTCCTCCTCCTCTCCAGCCCTGCGGCCCGGTTCCTACCAAGCCACGGACCGGCACCGGTCCGCGGCCCGGGGGTTGGGGACCCCTGCACTAGCGTACATGCAAAATGCAATAATCAGGAATCCAAGTTAATTTGTGATGGGTAAAATGGTCATTACTAAAAATATTATGTTCCACATAATATTGCTGCCTCATTTTGGTGGGAGGCTGTTCCTGGACGAAATGAGCGAAGAACATTGCTAGTGTGTGCCAGGAGTGTATATTTCTAACAAGGTGACTCTAGGTGTGAAGGACATCCCAACTGCCCAATTAAAGGAAGCAGGCCCCTATATTGGGCAGCAGCAATAAAGGAAGATGCTGGAGGCATTTGATCACTTAGACATCAATTCAGAATCATAGATAAAATCTATTTATGTGATTGCTAGGAGTTGAAAAACTACTTGATGGCATATAATTAATCAATCAGGATATATGATAGCCAGCATTCATCTGCACAACCTCTCCATAAAAACAGAAATTCCAGGAAAATAGTAGTAAATCTAATTCAATTCCCCCTATTCTTTATTCTTTATGGCACCATCTCAAAAAGGAAATGTGCTTTTTGCAAAATGTATGTGTTTCTTCTTAAACTGAGTAAGGGAATGTTGTAAATGAAAAGATTAAAAACCACCCCAAATGCCAATGAATTCTTGGTCCATTCCATATAATCCAGTGTCTGGTGGTAAATACATAATGGCATTTTTAGTTTTCTGGAGCTTTTAACAGCCACAAAATTTACCCTTTTGTGGTGAATATAATTTCAATAAGATACTCGGAAGAATATTTCAAGACAATAAACTAACTGAGAGATATAAAGGCAGCTGCACAAAAGCCATTCATCTTATCTACTGCAGTGGACAAGAGAAAAGTGCCATCCCAAAGCAATTACCATAAACTACTGCTTAAAAATATATTACTTTTTACTGAGAATAAATGGCAGTTCTGACAAGGATGAAAGATTCTTCTGAAAGCTTGTCATATTTGAAGATTCTCTACATTCAGCATTTATATTTTAAATAGGCCTACAGTAAACAATGCCAATGCTGAAAATATTGGGAAACCTATTCAAACGTGCTTGATTCAAGACTCAGCTTGGGAATAGGCAGTGAACTATGTTCATTATCTCAGTGTATTTCTTGATTTAGATCAGGGACAGGGGCAAACACTGCTTCACACCCAATTGCTCAAGTTTTGCTTGGATTCAGGAGTATTCATAGGAAGGGTTAAAAAAAGACAGTGGCCAAAAATGTCGTATCCTTTTTTTATGCGCATTGTGGTCTTTTTGTGCTCTCCTGTTTGGGTCTGTCCTCTAGGATTAAAAGCCATGTTGCACTTCTATCTACCGTAATAGAGAAATAGAAAGCTAGAGACTATTTTAACAAGACAGAAATATATAGGACAGAAGCATCACAGCCAAGGTTTACAAAAAGTTATTTAGAATTGCTGATCTACCCTATTGTCTATTCTGGACTCAATCAATAAACAAAAATAGATTTCCTTCAACCTTAGAAGGTTTGATTGCTTTAATTATAGCTTCTATTTTGCATCTGATGGTTTACATTTAAAGAGGTACCCTTAGGTTATCTTAACATTTTACAGGTCTGTCTTAAGCAGTGGCAGAAGTCACATTGTCCTTGGTCATGGTTTTTCAAATTAGCTAGAATTGGATAGTTTTCAATAACTTGCGAAGTCCTTGGTGCTCTCTGAGATTGGTTGCTTGGATATTTCATTACCTGACTTGTTTACAGAATGCAGAATAACAAGATTTGTAATCTATTGTAATGCTCTCTACATGGGGCTCCCCTTGAGGTGCACCCGGAGGCTCCAGTTAGTGCAGAATGCGGCCCCGCGGGGGATTTTGGGAGCCTCACGGTGCTCCCACATAACACCCCTCCTGCACAAGCTGCACTGGCTGCCGGTGGCCTACCGGGTGCGCTTCAAGGTGTTGGTAACCATCTTTAAATCGCTCCATGGCACGGGGCCTAGTTAGCTCCTACCGCATACCTCCCTTCGACCGATCCGCTCCCACAGGGTGGGCCTCCTCAGGGTGCCGTCTGCCAGTCAATGCCGGCTGGTGACCCCCAGGGGGAGGGCCTTCTCTGTGGTGGGTCCAGCCCTCTGGAACGACCTGCCCCCCAAACTCCGCACCACCACGGACCTTCGCCTCTTTCGCCAATCACTCAAAACGCACTTTTTCCACCTAGCTGGCCTAGCTTAGAGTTAGATTAGATATCATTTTAAACTGATTAGGTTTGGGGATTTTAACATTTTAGTTTATATTTTAGCACAGGTTATTTCAATTTAATGCTATTTTAATGTTGCGATTGCATTTATTGTTGTTTGTTGTGTCATTTTTAACTGCCTGTGCACTGCCCTGAGTCCAATTGGAGATAGGAGCGGTATATAAATCAAATAAAACCTAAGATTTGGATGGGATGTTGGAGCTCTTCCAGTCTAATCCCCTGCTCAGGCAGGAGACCTTATACCATTCTGGACAAATGGCTGTCCAATCTCTTCTTAAAAACCACCAGTGATGGAGCATCCACAACTTCTGGAGGCAAGCCATCCCAATGATTAATTGTCTTCATTGTCAGGAAATTTCTCCATAGATCTAGGTTGGAGCTCTCCTTGAATGCTCCATGACTTTTTGTCCTGCCCTCAGGTGCTTTGGAGAATAGATTGGCCCCCTCTTCTCTGTGACAGCCCCTCAAATGTTGAAAGATTTCTATCATGTTACCCCTAGTCTATCTCTTCATTAGAAACTAGACAAACCCAATTTTTGTGGCAACCAAAACTGGATGTAGTATCCTTAATTGACAAGGGATCCATCCTAAGACTACCCGTTAGAACAAGAACATACAGTAGATCACTACAAATTTATCTTTCCCCTTCCATTGTGCGTAAGCGACAAGACAATTGTTTGCTGCAGCAACACTTAGGAAATCAACCACCAAACAATTGTGATTGTTCCACAGGAAACATTTAAGTAGGGGAAAGAGGGAAAGGAGCACAAAGGAAGAATAATTGGGTGAGAAGCAATTGTCCCAAGGACAGAACATGTAATGAAATAAAACAAAGAGGTTTGGATAATACTTAACATATTATATATCCCTATTTTCATCTGACATCTTTCCTGCTCTAGAAATACTGGTATATCTTGCCTATCTACCTTACCCTTAATATTATATTTTACCTTACCTTACTAACACAATTGCTTACCGAGAAAGCACAATTAAGTTAGACACAAAACTGAGATGATATAGTACCACTGGGTGCTTTAAAAAACCTAAAAAGAGGCTAAGTATGGAGTTGATGCTCATTTGTTTGTACCATACATCCCTTTGAGTCGGTGCTGACTCTTTGGGACTGTCAGGATAAGTCCTGCAATTTTCTTGGTCCCATTTCAGAAGTGCCATTTCTTTTTTTTTATATTGAAAAAGTTTTATTGGTTTTACATTTTTCCATAGGATGGGGTAAGGGATACAAAGAAATTTTGAGAGCATTCACGTCAAAGTCGTCGGCCCTTCCGGGACTTCAAAATACATTGATAACAATAAAAAAAACATTTTCCATAACACTACAAAGTGAAAGCAAGTACATATACCTAAATTCTCAATTCCATGCTGTCAGACATTTACAAAAAATCCAGATACAGATATTATGCAAAATTGTTCAGAAAAATCAAGGCAAAGTTATTTTTTCGATCTAAGTCTCTTGGCAATTGTATCTTCTTTTTCTCCTCCCTGGCCCCGAGTGGGCGGGGCCATGGCCCCCTCCGTCCCCCCTGGATCTTCCCCCAGGATAGAGGAATGTTTTTTAAGAAAGGCTTCCGCCTCAGCAACTGTTTTAATCCTCACTCTTCCTCCTTCCCAGAACACCAGCATCCCTTCGGGTGTCACCCACTTGAACCAAATCCCATGATCAAACAATGTTTTAGACAAGAAGGAAAATTTCCGTCTTGCGTCTCGAATCTTTCTAGGAATCTGCTTCAAGATAGTGACCGTTTTTTGTTGGTAAATTAAAGGGTTCCCTCTCTGTGCCTTCAAGATTTCCTCTCTGGTTGACCTTCTAACAAATTTCACATGTATCTCTCTAGGCACTTCATTTATCCTGGCATATGCTGAGTTAATTCTATAGGCTAGGTCAATGTCCCCCCTGATCTCATCCTTAGGTTTTTGTAAATAGTCTGCTAAAATTGTGCTCATAAGATCAGGGAGGCATTCACCAGGTTGCTCAAAAACATTCTGAAATCTCAAAAAATATGTCATTCTTTCCATATCAATCCTAGACACATGCCCACTTGTTTCCTCAACCTCTTTAGTAACATTTTTAATCTCTCCCTTAACCCCCACCAACCCCCCTTCCAGTTCTTCAGTCTTCTGTGTGTTTTCCAGCACCTGCTTCCTTGTATCCAATAGTTCCTTCTTGAAATTAATATTTTCAGCCCTCTGGGCCTGAATTTCATTTACCAAAGTTTGTATGACAGTTTCAAGAGAAGCCATCCGTTGTTCTAAACTTGCCAGTGCTGTTTCTTGATCCATGATTAACTGTTAAAGTCAGTGCCAGCCAAAATGGCGTTTTCAGGGTGGGGTTGGTGAGACTAACCGGGAGCCAAAAGTTCAGATCAAGGTTGAAACGTTGTAAAATTCAGGAACCAAGAGAGAAACAATTTTCCAGCTCAATAATTATAATAACGAAGGTAATCCAGAAAGGAATCACAAATCCAAAAAAAAAATTTCTTCATTAATATCCAGAGAGAGTCCCACTTGTAAAGAGACGCTGGGAATTTTCCATAGTTAAAATAGTCAGGCAGGGACAGAGAAAAGCCACTTTCCACCGCCCATCTCAGAGCCCAGAGGAGAGAGTAGAAAAATAAATTTTTTTAACCAACCAGACCTAGACACAATGTTGCAAGTAGTCACATACCACTTTCCCTTGTTAGAGACAGTCCGGATTTAAGATTTCCGCTTTCTCTTCCAGAGAAGCCATTTCCAAGTGCCGCTTAAGTCCGAGGGGGGTTTTTTGGAAACAAACACCCCCCTCCCAGTCCGTTCAGCCTGGCTGGCAGCAGAAAAAAAGTTTTTTTAAAAACTCACTCTCTCCTCGCAGCTGAAGCCTCGGGAGACCTTCCGACCGAGACGATCAACCCTCTTCATTGTTGTAAATGGCGCCGTCTTCCTTAGGCGAAGGGAGAACCCCCCGCAGGATGTTCTCCCTCACCTAAGCCGCGCCGGGAGCCACTTCCTCCACCGCCGTGGGGGGGGGCGCCCCCCGACGAGCCGGCTTTACGGGAGACCCTCAAACAAGAGGAGTCTCGCCCCCGTGGGGGGGCAGAAAGAGATACAAAGCGGCGAGCGAGCGCTAGGCTCGCCCGTCGCCGCAGGAGCCGGAACCGGAAGCCTCAGAAGTGCCATTTCAATGGCTTGCCATTGCCTGCTACCTAGGACTAAGAGGGTATGACTGGCGCAACGTCACCCAGTCACTTTGGGTTTGCGTCCAAAGTGAGACTAGAGTTCATGGTCTCTAGCCTAAACCACTGCACCAAACTAGCTGTCTCTGATCTAGAGGCTGGGTAAAGAAACGGATACAAGTCATACATTGGCAGTGGAAATGAGGATTTTCCTTCTGCTTTTTGCAGTCACAACAGATGTGCAAAGCTATTATGGAGAGGGTTGTTTTTAACCAAGAAAGCAACTTCTGAAGTGCTAGGATGTCTCTGAAAGAGAAAAGCTGCATTAATGCCAGGAGTCTGGCACTCTTGCAATAAATGAATATAACTTGCATGTACGCCCTCTGTATGAGGAATAAGCCCAGCCAACTTTTCAAAAGACCACAGCCAAGTGGTCAGACAAAAAACAACAACAGTAAAAAGATGTGTTGGAGAAAAAGCTTAAGTATGTTCTAAATTTAGGTCCTCATTGGGAGTTCTTTGCAAGATCAAAATTACTGCCTGTCCTTAAAACCTCCATATACAAGTGCCACGCTGAAATGTAAATTTACCGTAATTGCAGCGTGACAATCCAGAGCACTGAAAACACACACTGCTCCATTATGCAGCATTATAGTTATCTTTTTTGTTTTAGGAAGGGGAGAGAAAGAACACCTATCAAATTATACAGACATGGAATGACTTCCAAGTAAAAGTCCCAGTTTAAGAACCTGCTACAACGTAAGTCTATTAGCTGCATTAATGATTTGCCATCTCTGCATATTATCAGGGCACTGACGGGATTTCAGCGCTCCGTGCTCAGAGTTAGAGGCAACTAAGCAGAACTCTTAATTAAAGACCCCAGGGTTTGAGGTAAATAATTGGCCCGGACCACAGAAGAGCGAGAAGGAGAAGCCATTCAAAAACAAAGATAAGAAGCATTTATTTTGAACCATCAGCCTCACGGAAACATTGTGAACTAGTAACTTAATCTGGTTAGGAAAGTCGACTTTGTGCAATTATAAGTTTTACTGGCACAGACAAATGCATTCCAATGCATTTAATAGGACTTGCTCCCAAGACAGTGTGTAATAAAATAAAAAAAAAGCAGGCCTTAACTTCGGCATTTACAATTATGGAATCAGAAGATATGTGAGGTATTTGTTGCTAAAGCAATTTCTTCTGATAAGAGAGCAGAAATATGTCTTAGCTTCAAGGATGAGGAAGAAGGGGAAAGTAACTTAGTTATAACTTAATCAGGAAATATTGCAAAGATCTGATTTATTTTACTGTACTATACTAGGATTTTTCTGAGATAACTGTATCCCCTACTGATTTGTTTATTATCATTTGAATATTGCCTACTGATAGGATATTGGGTAGCTTACAATCAGTGGTGGGTTTCTGCAGGCTCGCACCTACTCGCGAGAGCCGGTTGGTGAAATTTAGAGAACCGGTGAGAGGGGGTTCCACCGGCGTACCTGAAAGTAAATCTGGCCTGCCGCTGCCAGTGACCCAACGGAAAGGAAAGGAAAGGAAAGGGAAGGAAGGGAGGGAGGGAGGGAGGAAAGAAAGAAAGAAAGAAAGAAAGAAAGAAAGAAAGAAAGAAAGAAAGAAAGAAAGAAAGAAAGAGAATTTATCATCACAATTGAGTCCAAAATTTTGGTTGCTAAGCAAGAGCGTTGTTAAATGAGTTTCACCACATTTTAAAATAGCTGGCTGTGGAATTCTGGGAGTTGAAGTCTACAAGTCTTAAAGTTCCCAAGTTTGGACACCCCTGCTCTATACTTACCTCACTTCCAAAATGGGCCAGATGAAGGCTCCTGGGAGGGGCGGATAGGGCCAACCGGCCATCACGTTAGCTATGGGTTCTCCCGAACCCAGGCAAACTCGTAGCAGTCCACCCCTGTCTAGAACTAACCTTCCTTTCCTTTTCTTTCCCTTTCCTTTCCTTTCCTCTCTTTCTCTTTCTTCTCTCTCATTTATATGGGCTGCCCATCTCAAAAAAGTGACTCTGGCTAGTTTTTTTTAAAGAGCTTTATCTCTTAATCAAGGGTTCTAGTGCATTTTTTTGTTGGTTTCTTTTAACTCATAGTTTTTCCTGGAAACCCCCCTCCCCCATTTTTGGCCTAGAAAAAACAATGATTTAAACCCTTAGGATTGCAGAAATGACAATCCTGTGAATCCTTGGTATTTATTGATGCAAGAACAGGTGTAACTGGTAGAGTTTTTGAAGGATCTCCTGGCCACAGCTTCACTTGCTGTTCCAGAGAAGCTGTGAGTCCAAGAGACATCACAGGTTGTACACCGACTCATTTAGGGGAATCGGACATTTTAGAACAGTAGGCAGAAACTCCATGAGGGCATCAAACCTAACTCCATTTTGCTGGGGTTC
Organism: Rhabdophis nuchalis; assembly: GCA_039707465.1. Lineage (NCBI taxonomy): Eukaryota > Metazoa > Chordata > Lepidosauria > Squamata > Natricidae > Rhabdophis > Rhabdophis nuchalis. The sequence continues at coordinate 146,970,312 of CM077645.1, forward strand.
ATCAGCAGTCTGCCTTTCCCCATCGACGCCCTCATAGACTCCAGTTACTTGGATAACACTTCCTCCACATGTCATGTCACCCAGAGTTGTGACCTAAGATGATAAAACTTTCAAATAATTTAAATAAATATATGCCACAGAGGACCCTGCCAACACACTTGGCTCATAAGCAAAAACAAGTCCCAGATGGTGCTACGAGGCCCTGTCATCTTGTGAGACTCCACCTACCTTGCGACCTTGTTCTCAAAGGGCTTGACAAACTCTTCCCAGAGGCCAGCAGGAGAAATTTACTGTGACCCAGAACCCTAAAGTGAATAGATCAGTCTGCATTCAATCCAGGGAGTGAACTATAGCGTGGTACTTAAGAGATCAAGTTGCACACTGGTTCAAATCGCTGCCAAGCCATATATTTGCTGCTGGGTGACCTTGGACAAATCTCGGAATCTTAGATAGGCATCTCAAATGTACCCAAGGTGAGGTGAGGAATATAAATGGTCTACCTTAAATAAGTAAATGAATAAACTACTGGTGTCCTTGAATCAGTTTTGACTCCTGCCATCTGCCTAGACTAAGTTCTGCAGTTTTCTTGGCAAGTTTTTTTGGAAGTGGCTTGCTACTGTCTTTTTCCCAGAGCTGAGAAAATGACTGGCTCAAGGTCACATCGTCCCCCTCATTTCTAGCCTGATGACCATGTGTCTTCTGTATGTATACATATATTTCTAGGAAACCTTATTTAGTCCCACTATGCTCAATGAAGCTCTGATCATCTATCACAGATATGCTTACTTTAAGATACAGGTAGTCCTCAATTTACAACAATTCGTTTAGTGGCCAAAGTTACAACAGCACTGAAAAAAAGTGACTTATGACCCTTTTTTCAGTTACGACCTTTGCAGCATCCCCATGATCAAGATCAAAATTCAGATGCTTGGCAACTGGTTCATACTTATGACGGTTTCTGAGTCCCAAGGTCACGCGATCCCCTTTTGCGACCTTCTGACGAGCAAACTTAAATAGGAAAGCCAGATTCACTTTGCAGCCAGGTTACTAACTTACCAACTGCAGTGATTCATTTAACAACTGCTGCACGAAAGCAGCATAAAATGGGGCAAAACTCACCTAACATTCACTTAACAACAAACATTTTGGGCTCGATTATGGTCATAGGTTGGACTTCCTGTACTAGCCTCAGCATTTCTTATTTCTATTACTACAAATAGCAAGATGTTGTTTTAAGTGCTGTGAAGTTGGAGAAATGAAATAAGGATTCCTACAGTGTTGTGTGTATTCTGATCTTTTGGCCCCCTGTGTGAGTGAAACTCAGGATAAACACAGATGAAACCAGTCACTCGCCTGAACAGCAGAGAATAAAGAGTCACTGTTACAAAAAAGAGATAAATCTATATTTTGTCCTGAAATCAATATAGTAGACACGGAATGCATTTTCTTAACTGTAATATCAGCATGCTAAGAAAACGTAATTTTCCTGGATCCTCCTTAACAAATGGGTAGTAAAGGGATCATTCTCAAAGCATCAATATGAAATTTGGAAAAACTGCCTCATTGTATACAAACATCTAAGAGCTCGCCCTGAGCAAAAATTACTTAAATTGGCATCTCATGTTAAATTGGGTCATTTAAAAAAAAAAATAGTCATGGACAAGAAGTATCTGAGGGATTCTGTTAACCCCTACATTTCTACAATCTAAGCTGTGATGCTGTGTTCGTGGAACCAAAGCCTCATACATTACAGGAAAAAATTGCCTATCTTGGGGAAATCCAGGATTTGCAAAAGAATCAATAATTTTCAGAAGATGAATCGGGGGGGGGGGGGGGGGGAAATCTCAACACTAAATCAGGTCCAGAATGCTCACCGAGAAGCAGAAAATCATCACAAAACAATGCTGCAGGATTTCACTTTGGGATATTTCAGAAACTATATGTAAGCTTCCTCATACAGAGATGTTGATCCCCATCAATTTTGCAATGCCTTCATAAGTACAGGAAGTCCACTATACGCCTCTTAAATATTACAAAGTGGTTTCCAAGCTTACTTTCTTTGTCAGGAAAATCCATCATGGCAATTACTGTTTTTTGAACTGTGTTGTATATCTCATTACCACGTTTCCCTGAAAATAAGGCAGGGTCTTATTTTCTTTTGATCCCCAAAATAAGCACTTGGCCTTATTTTCGAGGAGGTCTTATTATTTTTGAGGTGCAGAAGGCGGTGATCATGCAGCTGTGTTGCAATATTTTTGGGCAGGGCTTATTTTCAGGGGAGGGATTATTTTAGCACATGCGCTCAAAATCCCGATTGGGCTTATTATCTGAAGAGGTCTTATTTTCGGGGAAACAGAGTAGTTTTACTCTGCTAAAATATTCCAGGTCTTCAATTGTTCATATGAGAATATGAAGAAAGCATCTAGGTCAGGGGTGTCAAACTCAAGGCCTAGGGGCCAGATTTGGCCTGGGGGGTACTTGCATCTGGCCTGGGGGAGTCACCCTGGAAACAGTGAAGGACCATCTTGCGGTGCAGCTGCCACGGCCACCTGCAACCCTCTGCCAGTGAAAATGAAGCTCTATTTTCATTGGCAGAGGGTTGCAGGAGGCTATGGCAGCCAAAACCGAGGCCTATAAGAACTGTTATCCGGGCCTGGCCAGGAGTAGGAGGAATGCCTTGGCCTGGCCTTTTCCTGAGAGGATGCAAGACCAGAAGAGCCCTTTAAAAAAATCTGGGCCCCAGAGACTGCCCCCTCCCTCCCCTCCTCCACCCCCAACGATTCCCCAAATTACACTCTTGACCCCCCCTCCACCCGGACTGATAGACTGATTGACCATTTCTAACATCTGCAATGAATTTTTGAGATCAAGCCGGACTATATCCCACTGTGCATGTGAATTATTTAATTATTACTTTCAACATCTATTTTTACCATTCTAATTGTCAACATGCTCCCCATAATTAACTTTGACCCATTTTATATCTCGTATTTATAGTTGTATTATATTTTTATATCTATATATTTATATATTTATGTATTTATATGTGTATATGTATTTATATATTTATATTTATATACTATAATTATGACTATGTACTCTGTGGCAGACCTTATGCTTCTGCGAGAGTCCCCGCTCTCGCAGGTTTGGCCCTCCTCGTTAACGAGGGCCCGCCTCGAGGAGGGATTTATTAATCCGGAGAGGTGGGCGAAGCGCGGTCTCAGGGGTTTTTTAGTTAGGAAATTGTTTAAATTATCTTTTTTAGGGGGTTCAAGGGAGGGGGGTAGATATAGACAGATGGAGATGGAAACAGCAATTAGTAGTAAGGGCCAGGATAGCAGTCGACGGCGGGAAGCGGAAGGCGAAAGGCAGGGGGATATTCGAGTCGTTCCTCAGGAGGGCATACCAATTCAGAGGGTCGTGGGGAGGGGCAGGACCGAGGGGAGACAATTTTCATCCTCCCGGTTGGTGGCACGCAGCCGTTGGTTACAGACGGTCGGGTGCCACAACCCTCGCAGGCTAGGTGGCCAGGGAATACAGAGCCAGGGTCTGCGGCTGATGTTTTGCAACGCCAGGTCCGTTGTCAACAAAGCCCCCCTCATTAGTGACCTTGTGTCAGAGGGGGAGCCGGACCTGGTAGGAATAGCGGAGACCTGGTTGGGCCACGAGGGAGGTCATCCCCTCGTTGAAATGTGCCCACCAGGTTACCGCGCATTTCATCAGCCGCGGGCCCTAGGCAGGGGTGGTGGGGTAGCGGTCATTATCAAGGAAGGCCTGGAGCCGAGAGAGACCATTGTGCCGCAGACCTCTGGCTGTGAGTCCCTCTGCATGAAGTGGGGCCTAGGGAGGCAGTTGGGCTTGCTGGTTGTATACCTGGCTCCCCGCTATGTAGCAGCAGCCCTGCCCGAGCTCCTGGAGGTGATCGCTACGGTGGCAGTGGAGACCCCCAGACTTATAGTTATGGGGGACTTTAACCTGCCATCGTTGGGCGAATCATCCGTGGTAGCTCGGGAGTTCATGGCTTCCATGACGGCCATGGACCTGACCCAAGTAATTTATGGCCCCACCCATGAGGGTGGACATACGCCGGACCTCATCTTCGTCTCGGGCCAATGGAAGAGTGATCTGGGTACAGGGGACATAGACATCATACCCTTGTCATGGTCAGACCACTCACTTCTCCGACTCGACTTTCCGACCGCTGCTCCCCTCCGCGGGGAGGCGGAACCAGAGTTACCAATCTGGTACCGCCCCAGGCGCTTGATGGACCCGGATGGGTTCCAGACAGCGCTTGGGCCATTTCCTGTATCCCTGACCCGCGCCCCGATGGAGGACCTCACGGCCGCATGGAATAGTGCGTCCGTGGGAGCCTTGGATCGGGTCGCGCCCTTGCGGCCTCTCTCGCGGCGGCGAACCACCCTGGCTCCTTGGTTTACTGAGGGGCTGCGGGTGATGAAACGCCGCAAGAGATGCCTAGAGAGAAGATGGAGGGCTAGCCGCTCTGAATCTGACCGGACACAGGTAAGAGCCCATTTACGGACTTACATTGTGGCGCTGAGGGTGGCCAAACGTCATCATTGTGCCACCCTCATAGCATCCGCAGAAAACCGCCCTGCCGCCCTGTTTAGGGTGACCCGTTCCCTCCTCCAACAGAGGGAGCGGGAAGCCCCGTTACAGGGTAGGGCAGAGGAATTTGTGATTTTTCTGCAGGAGAAAACCGCCCAGATACAGAGTGAGCTAGCCCCCATTCATGGCCCAGTGGGATGCCACGAGGGAGATCTTGTTTGGGAGGAGTTTGACCCCGTTACTTCCGAGGATATGGACAGGTTACGTGGGCGACTGCGAGCCACCACATGTTCATTGGACCCGTGCCCCTCCTGGCTTGTACTGGCATCCTGGGAGGTGACACGAGGCTGGCTCCAAGAGGTTATCAACGCATCCTTGAGTGAGGGTTCCTTGCCTGCCTCCCTAAAAGAGGCTATGGTGAGGCCCCTCCTCAAGAAGCCCTCTTTGGACCCAGCTATTTTGAACAACTACCGTCCAGTCTCCAACCTTCCCTTCTTGGCGAAGGTTGTTGAGAGTGTGGTGGCACAACAGTTTCCCCGTCACCTGGAGGAAGTTGACTATCTAGATCCGCGCCAGTCCGGCTTTCGGCCCGGGCATAGCACCGAGACGGCATTGGTCGCGTTGGTAGATGATCTATGGAGGGCCAGAGATGGGGGATGTTCCTCCATCCTGGTCCTATTAGACCTCTCAGCGGCTTTCGATACCATCGACCATGGTATCCTATTGCATCGGCTGGGGGGGTTGGGGGTGGGAGGCACTGTTTTGCGGTGGTTCTCCTCCTACCTCTCTGGCCGATCGCAATTTGTGCGGGCAGGAGAGCAGAGGTCGACCCCGAGACCCCTCACATGCGGGGTGCCTCAGGGGTCGGTCCTCTCGCCTCTCCTGTTTAATGCATATATGAAGCCGTTGGGTGAGATCATCCGTGGTTTTGGGGTAGAGTACCATCTGTACGCTGATGACACCCAGCTGTACATATCTACCCCAAACCACCCCAACGATGCCGTAGCGGTGATGTGCCAGTGCCTGGAAGCCGTGCGGATCTGGATGGGAAGTAACCCGACTTAGGCTCAACCCGACCAAGACCGAGTGGCTGTGGTTTCCGGCTGCCCGATTCAACCAGCTTTCTCCAACGCTGGCCATAGGGGGCGAACATCTTGCCCCTGTGGATGGGGCGCGCAATTTGGGTGTCCTCCTGGATACCCGGCTGTCTATGGAAGAGCAAGTGACAGCCGTGGCCAGGAGGGCGTTTTACCAGGTTCGCCTGGTTCGCCAATTGCGCCCCCTATTGGATCGGGACGCCCTTCGCACAGTCACTCATGCCCTCGTGACATCCCGACTGGACTATTGTAACTCTCTCTACATGGGGCTCCCCTTGAGGTGCACCCGGAGGCTTCAGTTAGTTCAGAATGCGGCCGCGCGAGCAATTATGGGCACCTCTAGGTTTGCCCACGTAACACCGCTCTTGCGCGAGCTGCACTGGCTACCTGTCGTCTTCCGGGTGCGCTTCAAGGTGTTAGTTATCATCTTCAAAGCGCTCCATGGCTCGGGACCTAGCTATCTGCGAGATCGGATCCTGCCCCACACATCCTCACGACCGATTCGCTCCCACAGAGAGGGGCTTCTCCGGGTGCCGTCCACTAGACTTTGTCAGCGGGCGACGCCCAGGGGAAGGGCGCTCTCTGTGGCGGGCCCGGCCCTCTGGAACGACCTTCCCCCTGATATTAGAACGACCACCGACCTCCGCTCCTTCCGTGTAAAATTGAAGACCCATCTCTTTCGACTGGCCGGCCTTGAATAGTTCTCTCTGTCTTTTAATTATAAATTTTAAATGGGTTTTTAATTTATGTTTTTAGCACGGGTAGATTTATTTAATTCGATTTTAAGAAATATTTGTATTATTGTATATTGTTTTTAATTATGCCTGTGCACCGCCCCGGGTCCCTGTGGGGAGAGGGTGCGGTTAATAAATCCCAATTTATTATTATTATTATTATTATTATTATTATTATTATAATTTATAAAAATGGAACTCAGGAGCCCATTTTTGGGGGCAGAGCAGTTGGGCCACCATAGATGCCCCCAACATAAGTGATGTTGAGTTGGCCTCACCTATCCTGGCCACACTCACCCCGGACCTCCAAGGTCAAACATAACCCTCAATGAAATTGGGTTTTTCACCCCTGATCTACATGAAGGGCTTGCTCACATTGCTCTGGAATATCACAGATCATCTCACAGAGTCCTTTACAACCAGGGGTTTTTAATCTTGTTGAACCCCAGGATCCTTTGAAAATCTGATGAAACATAAAAAACCTACCTACACACACTCTCTCCCTCCCTCCCTCCCTACTGTATTTCTCTCTCTCTCTCTCTCTCTCTCTCTCTCTCTCTCTCTCTCTCTCTCTCTCTCTTCTCTCTATCCTTCTACCTACCTACCCACACACACTCTCTCTCCCTACCTACCTACCGTATTTCTGTCTCTCTCTTTCTATTTCTTTATCCTTCTACCTACCTATCTACCTACACACACACATTCTCTCTCCCTCCCTTACCTACTGTATTTCTCTCTCTCTCTTTCTCTCTCTTTCTCTCTCTTAATCTACCTACCTACCTACTCTCTCTACCTACCGTATTTCTCTTTCTTTCTCTCCCTCTCTCTCCCTCTATCTACCTACCTACTTTTTTTTGTAATTTGCCTCTTCAAAACCTTGGTGCATCTTATACTCTGGTGAGTCTTATACTCCAAAAAATAAGGTACTTCACATGTAAATTAAATAATGAACAGTATTTTATGAAAATGTTTTACATAGGAACTAGCATATTATTAAATCCAGTCTCTTAAGTTTATCCAGCTAACCCTGAAAATGTATGTGCAATTGGCTCTCTATAAACAGGAATTTTAGAAAATGTTGACCTATACAGTTGTAGCTGCTTTAAAAAAATCACACACAGGGAGACATGGAAATAATGAAACAGACTAAATAAGACTTTCAAGAAATATAAACAGAAGGCTGTGTAAATTTTGCAATGGGAAGAATCACAAAAATGTGCACTATATACACTGCAACATGAATCCTTGCATACTTTACTTAATACACTAAGCCATGGATCTTGTAAAAAATATGAACAAGTCTGCATTTCACTGATGGGATAAAAGAAATATTCCTTTGCTTATTTATTACCATTATTTGTATGGCTTAAAGGTGAAACAAAATGCCACAGGAGACTTAGCAGCAAGCTGATGTCCTCAGATTCAACAAAAACAACTATATCCTGTAGAGAGACTGTGGGTGTATGAATATGTGCGCGCACACACACACAAATGCATACCAAAGCTTGGGTCTTATAGGCATTACCTTTTGTAGACATACTTTGAGTACAAATAACTTTCAATCTGATTACAGAAATAGATGCTATCATGAAATTGATCAAATTTCCCATTCAGTGAATATAAAAATTTATAGATGATTAGGAATTTATCATACATAGGATGTAACAGAGTGATTAAATGTAAGTAGCCCATATATACAACTGTTGTAAGTGCAAACCTGAAGGACTGGAAGTTATCTGGGAAATGTCTACACACCGCTGAAATCTTCACTATATCTACTATTGCAATCTTGATAAAACAAAAAATGCAATTGTCCTTATCAGATGTTTTTGCTGATATTAAACAAAACGGACATATCTAGAGCTTTTTTAAGGAGGAAAGAGAAAAACCTGTATTGTAAAACATTAAATGCATCTTGCAACACACATACACACACCATATAAAGCTATAATAGAGACTAATTGCAGATCCAGAGGGAAGCATATTTCACAGATCTTGCTGAATCCTGTGGTGCTTGGCTTTGGCATGCAGTATGAATCAGCCATTGTGATATAAAATCAAGCTTTACAACTTGTCTGTTCTCGGTCAACTGGGATGCATTCAACAAATCATGTCTAAGACTACAGATTTTTTTCTCATATGCCAAGCAGGCATCAATAAACATTTACTGTTTACTGCCTCTTATATCCTGCCTTATCTCCAACAATTCAAGGCTGTATACACTATTCACACCTAAATAAAACGCCATCAAAATAGATTGGGCTGAAGCAATTTATTAGGCCAAAGTTACTAGGAAGAACCATAATTGAGTAGACAATGAATCCCTAGTCAAAGTCTAAACCACAGCTACCTAAGTCATTTAGAGTTTAAAAGATTCAAACCAATAATAACTCTCAATCAGAGCTTTTAACATTGGGGTGATACAATTGATGATCACTGTATCATTCATTCATTAGCTAGCAACAGCAATGTAGTTGTCATATTTTGCTCTAGCTGACTTTTGGTTACTCTTCAGGGTAATGTTTTAGTAATTCAACCAGGTATCAGATCAGATTAATTCAGTATGCATAAAGACCTACTCATGCCTTCCAGAAAGCTGCTATGAGCTTTGCTTATTTGGAAGCTAGTGTTATGAATTAACTGGCCACTCTTTGGCAAAACTACCATCTTAAATATTTACAGAAACAGGAGAGTCAAAAAAAAATTCTTTCAGGGATCAACAACAGCCCCAAATTGTCTCTCAAATCACTTCTAATGTCCTCATTTTACAATGCCAATGCCATAAGGAAAGTGAGACGCACCACATCAAATCTCTGGAAAACGAAAAGCCATTAAATTAAATCCTGAATTAACATTAAAAACATATTTTTTTCATGCGGCCGGCCTGGCATAGCTGATGTAGCTATGTTATTATTTTAATTGGGTTTTTAAATCATGTTTTTAGCACGGGCTAACCTTATTTAATTCTAGTTGTAACCATTGGATTGTTGTATTTTTTATATTTTATAGTTCCTGTGCACCGCCCTGAGTCCCACGTTGGGAGAGAGGGCGGTATAGAAATTTGATAAATAAAATAACTAAATAAAATAAACATTAATTAGGAAATTTAGGAAACTCATGAGAACATGTAAAGATGTACAGTGGTGGGCCTTACATATCACACCAAGATATAATGTGATTTGCCTGATTCCAGCTGAGCATATTTTGTATGTGGTTGATGCTTCTGCTTTAGCATTATGAACACAACCAATTATGGATTTCTCCAAACATTATGGTTAAATCTTGTATGAACACGATAATTGCAAGTGGGTTTACATATTGCACTAAGTCAGCGTTTCTCAAATAGTGGGGCGCGCCCCCCAGGGGGGGCGCGAGGCTTTGTAAAGGGGCGCGCGTTTGACCTCGGCAAATCGGCTCTGCCGATTCCCTTTCTCCCTCCTCCTCCCTCCCTCCACAGCCGGCATGCTGGCCACTCGTCGCCTTTCAGGGACTGCCGTTCCTCGCACGCACACACACACACACACACACACACACACACACACACACGGAGCCTGAGCGAGCGAACGAGCGATCAAGCACAGCGGGTGGCTGGGCGGCCGGGGCAGGCTAAGGCGGGTGAGCCGGGCTGAGGAGACTCCGCGGGGAGTGGGGGCGGGGCGGGGACGACGACACACAGATAGAGAGAGGCACAGACACAGAGAGAGACAGGGTGCGTGAATGCGACACACACACACACACACACACACACAGTGATAGATGGGCAGACGAAGGAGAGACAGACAGAGATAGAGAGAGAGAAAGAAAAAGAAAGAAAGAAAAAAGTGGGAGAGAAAGAAAGAAAGACAGACAGAGAGAGAAAGAGAAAGAGAGACAGAAAGGAAAGAGAAAAAAGAGAGAGAAAGAAAAAAGAGAAAAAGAGAGAGAGAGAAAGAGAAAGAAATTTCTTTCTTTTTTTATTCTCTTATACGTTAATAAGGATACAGTGTTATGCAGAGGTGTACTTATAACAATTTTATAGACAAATGATACTATTTACAGTCGCGCGGGGGGGGGGGGAAATGTTTTCTTCTTCCTAGGGGGGGCCTGACAGAAAATAATTGAGAAGCACTGCACTAAGTCATGGTTTACTAAACAATGATTTTCACAATAAAACACATCACTGTCTATAATTTTCCCTATAAATCCCATTTAGAGCAACAGATTTTATTTTAATATCACAAGCAGATGGCCTCCAACACCCAACATCCCCAGCCAATACACTCAATAACTGTGCCTGCTAGCTACAATAAAATACAATCAACCTGAAAATTGAGAAAGTGACTTATACGAATTATATTCTTTGTCCATTAGATATTTGAGTTCAAAAAGTGGAAGAATAAGGGGTTACTATTAAAATTTTGCAATTAAGTAGTTTATTTCATTCCCAAATACATAACAATATGGAAAACAACTAATCAATGATTCTATCACTAATGCAGTTTTCTCCCTCAACTAGACACCCAGGATCATTGATGCCCAACAAACATTGTGGTGCTATTTGGAAATCAGATGATACTTAAATAGCCACCATAAATCTAATTAGAGGTTTAGAGATCCAATTCTCTAAAGTAATTCAGATAGATAAATCTAGAACAAAGAGATTTACTGATACCCAACATTACAAGATCTGAATTATGACCAGAGTCAAGACCTCAACCCAGATCTGTGATTAAATACAGTCACTGGCAGCTCTGAATTATGCCATCAGCTACTTTTTCCAGTGCATTTGTTTGAGTTGTATAAAAAGACTCCTGATCCTGTATTATCTGCTTCAAATTCTAATTGCTAAAACTGACAGCTGAATCTGATGATGGGTCCAATGTCAGAATTCAGCCCTAGCAGAAAGCAGGAATAGCAGGATGACTTCACACAATGCCAAGGCCATGTTTAATCATGTTTTGCTGAATAACCACAACAGCTGAATTTTTCCATCTCACCATCATCCATCTAGGAGTAAGGTATAGCAAAGCTTCTAGATCAGTCAAGAAGGCCTTTCACAAACATATTCCTCACATAAGAGCCATCCAAGTTACAAATTGTATCACGCTCCCATCAATGGCTAGGTGGGATGGCTGTATCTATAAGCATGTTGGTAAATGACGCAACGGGCATCCCACTGCTGTAGGATTGCAATACTCATTATCCATAGTTGTCACACAGCCTAATACTGCTAGAATTCCTACAGGCATGGGTGTCAAACTCGCCGCGTCACGTTGCTGTCACATGATGTTTCACGACGTTTTCCCCATTCGCGAAGCAGGGGTGGGCAAGGCCTGTGCGTAACGCATCCAGCCCGCGGGCTGCCAGTTTGACGGCCCTGTCCTAGAGGCTCATCAGTTGGAGAAAGCTAGTTTATTTTGATTAGCAACAACATATTTGGTCTAAAGCTCAGGATTTTTATAGGACCCATTTTTGAAGAGATATTAAAAATAAAACTTTTTTGCATGCAAAATAGATTATGCTATGGAATCACCAGTAATTTAGCTTGGTATGAATTTGGGTCTTTCAGAAGAAATCATACACTGAATTTGGACTGGCTCACTAACGCTTAGCTATGGGTATCTAATGATTACGCAAGAACAGTTTCCTATAGGAGTTCTCAATCAGGAAGATCAAAATGAGATATTTAATTAAATCTGGGTTGCAGTGAGGAACATTACTAGAAAAACAGTGTACGATACTTCAGCATGAAATAAAACAGTGTTGAAAAATCCATTTCTGCCAGCAACTCAGAAATGCAGCCTATTTTTTCTTCTCACTTTTTAATTATTTTACTTCTACTTCACAAAAAGCTTTTGGAATATTCTTGGTTTTTCAGTCTAATAAACTAATTCTCCAGTAATCATTTTCAGGTTACACACCTTTCACTTGCTTCTTGCAACTTGGCTCTAAAATAAATGAAGAATATTTCTTTTACTCTAATAATCAGCACTTTTTTCAATAATGGAATTTCATTCCTACCTTTTGACATACAGTACATATGGTTTTTCTGTAAAATTGTGCTCCTTTTTGTAATAAGATATACCATGCAATGCTTTAATATATTATATTATATCATTGCACAGTATAATATATATACTGTGCAATGCTTTGGATTGATTTCCAAAAGTTTTTCCACAATGCAGTAACACTCTCCCAGGGGGAAAAATATTTGCCTTAAAATGTTGCTGATTGATGTTGCACTCCTGGAAATTGAAACAATTTTTGGGGAACCAACATTTCTTCTGGTGGATCAAAAATGATATATGAGACTTTAATCGTAACACAGCATTACAGGACTAATAAGAAGCATATGGAAATATTATTTGTCCTGAAGGAATGAAGTAACCATAGAATCATGTGGATGTTTTCTAGTTCAACCCTCTGTTCAAGGCAGGAGCCTTTTACCATCCCAGTCAAATGGCTGGCCAATCTATTCTTGGAAACCTCCAGTGATAGAACACCTACAACCCCAGGAGACAAGCTATTCCTTTGATTAATTGCCCTCACTGTCAGAAAATCTCTCCTGACTTCTAGCTTATATCTCTCTTTGACAAGCTTCCACACATTACTTCTTGTCCTGCCCTCTCTGTCCTAGAGAGTAAGAAAATAAACAACAATTTGAGTTATGGGCTTCTTCTAAAGGTCCAACAGAATGGGTGGGCCTCAGTGTCTTCCTTGGACAATGTCATCTGATGGGACTTAGGAGAATCTGTCATTTCTGCTATGGTGCCTGCCCTATGGAACAATCTCTCCCACTTTCTGTTCAAGATTTGATTGTCCCCAAGTCTGTTAGTCTTCAAGAAGGCTTTGAGGACAGGCTGTTTCCTCAGTTGTTGAGCCAGGATGTTAGAGGAATCCATCATGGGTGGTGAAATATATGTTGATGTGCCCCAACTGTGGATTTGTTGCCTTTATTGATTTCCAATTCTTCTATTGCAGGGGACACTAATCTCGTTTTTATTATTGTATGCCCCCGCGAGTAACATTTTTGCAATTGGGGTTCCTCTATAATTTCTTTAACAAATGAATTCCTAACCACAGTTAATAGATTAAGAATGCAACAGCTAAAGCAAACCACACTCTGACAAGATACCATGTTTTACCTACCATCATTGCTCCTCTTAAAAATAAACTAACTGTAGCATTTTCAAGAGGAATTGAAACAATATTTAATCATCAGGCCATGAAAGTTGCAAGATAAAGCAAGAATGCACTCACTTGATTAGCCTAAACCACCGGGCAGTTAATTCTAACACGGTTCCCAGAAGGATTGCATTTTGCTGAGCTTTGGTGTTTGGGGATTAAGGGAACTATAGTACAATCATGATGAACAGTTTCATTTTACAATGTAGTTGTTTATTTGAGTCATGCTGGAAACGCAGGCAGATTCGCTCTTGAGTTGAACATGACTCCTTGATGACTTCATGGTATCTTCATGCAGCTTCTTAGAAACAATTTAGAAGTGGTTTGCCGCTGCCTTTTCCTGGATTATTATTATTTTTTACTTTCTACTCTAACCTATAGCTTTGGGATTCCCTAATTAATCTGCAATCCAAGTACTAGACAGATCTGGCTCAATTTAGATGCCAGAGGATAGAGAAGATGCAAAACACCAAAACAGCTATCTGCCTCTTCCCCAAGAAAAAAGAACCGTTAAAGGAAGCAAGTAAGGAATACGTTCTAAATATTTTGAACGAGCTCCTGCAGCAAAACATAATACTGCAATCCCACCCTTAAGAGCACCAGTCCTATTTGTGATTCCTACTCTTCCCCAAGAAAAAAGAATTATATCCTCATATTATGCTTAATATGAGGATATAATGTCCCAAATAAATCTAGCATTTATTCTCATCAGAGATTATGTCGAATTAGCATCAATATATCAAGAATTATAGCAAAATTGTTATGCTGTAATTTTGGAACACAATTTCATGGTTTCTTTGACAGAAAACTTCATTCTTGTACTGAAGTAGTCAATATATCTCTAACTGGCTCCATCCATCCATCCATCCATCCATCCATCAACTAGGATTGGTCATGTCAAATTCTATTTGGCTTTAACCATGGTTTGTTAAACTAGTAACTGGCTAATTATAAATTCGTGTTGATAAAACATGACTGGTTCACAGCAATCCAATAAATCACATTAAGAATTAGCGTACTATGAGAGTGTACCAGCCAATTCAATTACACCTTCCTTTCTTCATTAAGTGAAAGGTTAGAATTTGCAGTCTAAAGCTAGCAGTTCTGTTAGTCCCCTTGTGTTTTAAGCTTCCTTTGGGTCAACCTGCTTTTCACCAAGAAATATATATCATCATAACATGATGATCACATGGCAAAAGTACTTATGAAGTGGGACAAGCAAAATTCCCAGGTGAAAAATGCAAGCGCTGGAATCTTTGTCTAGAACAGTGTTTCTCCACTTTGGCAACTTTAAGTCCTGTGGACTTCAACTCCTAGAATTCCCCAGCTAGCTGTGCTGGCTGGGGGATTCTGGGAGTTGAAGTCCACAGAACTTAAAGTCGCCAAGGTGGAGAAACACTGTTCTAGAAGCTGGGCAGGCATTGCCCTGTGTTGTATTATCATCTGGTTTGTCTGAATGACGCCACTGACAATCCAAAACTTCATTTATGATTTTGTTTCACTGCACTATTAAAAAGCACCTCTTTATCATAGGAGCTTCACTTAGAAACATATTATTGACTTTTGTCAAGAAAGGAAAAATTGGTGGGGTTTTTTTGTGCATTCTTGGCTTAAAAATCTAAAACAGGTTAAGTTATAAAAGGATTGTGAAAAAGATATGCTCGTATCTCACTGACTTAAAGCAGTCAAATAATTCCAAGGTAACAAAAGATTCTTTCACTTTAGTCATCAGAGCAAAGGATGTCCTTAGGAGGGTATCCCTGATAAAGGAAAGGTATTATAGGAATACAGTTAAAACACAACTAAGAAGGTTTTTTGGGGGGGGGGGAATCATCCAAAATGAGCAAACATTCTTTATTAGGTTCATGTCAATAATGTGTCTGAGAAGCAGCTGAAAGAAATATTACAGCTCATAATCATCACTCCCATACAAATAGGCTGCTTTTGTACAACTTAATTACCATCATTAATTTAGCCACAACTATTCCATTAACCCAATTTTTCTGGGTTCACCTGACATACCAATCGTTTAACTACAAGGGGCTGAATTCACACAACAAGGTAGGTGAAAATGTGGCTGAATAGCTTTTATCAACACTTTTCTTCACCACTGACCCCTTCAAATCTCTTCTGTGGCCATGGACCATGTCCATGGACCCCCACCCCCAAGACTTAACTCAAGAGTTAAATCATAGCATTTCTTCAAGCCTTCGCAGATCCCCTGTGATGACATCCACACAGACCGCAGGTTGAGAACCACTGGCTTATATTAATCTACTACTAACCTAGTCAATGTCACACGATGACACATCCCTGTCCATGCAGAGGTATTAGAAACGGTAAATGCCTCGGTCCTGTGCCAAATCTCCCCCACCCCACGTGGAATCTTCTCAAGCGCATGCACACATTAAGCCTTTGCAGGACCAGAAAAGCCCCACTCTGAGCACCTCACTCAAGAACTGCATTCAAAGAACTGAAGCGACACATGATCTCATCCATTCGTCCCCTGCAGCTACCGTGGACTGCAGAGAACTTCATTAGAAGTTGCAAGGTCCACTCCTCCTCCTCTCCTCTCCTCTCCCCAGGTATAAGAGATACAGGTAGGGCCACCTTTCCCGCTTTACTGTTCTGCCAGAGAGAGGCCAATAGTCCCAACGACCCATTCTGCCCCATGGAGAAGAGAGGCAAGGCGACTTCCCACTCTGCATCAGGTCTCCCACCTCCATGACTCTTACCTTGCTCACGATATTCTGCTGTAGGCCTGCAGGGATCCGGTGGTACCTCTCACTGCAGTGGCAGTAACTGTCGTTCTTTCCCTCAGGAGTGGGCAGTTCCGGGGCGGCCAGGATCCCCCTACTATAGCTGTTGCTGCTATGGTTGTAGCTGGGGCTGGTGGTGAGGCCCCTGGGTGGGGGCTGCGGGGGGAACTCGGTCCAGTTGCCCTTCCCATCCGTCTCCTTGCACCAAGAGATGGGCTGCACCAAGAAGAAACTGTCCGAGAACTGGCTGAAACCGATGAAAAGCGCGGGGATCCAGGTGAGGAAGATGAGGGTTTTCTGGTGCCCGCCGCCCAGGCGCCCCAGCAAGGGCAGCACGGAGCCATCGTAATCCAGAAGCAGGGGGCTGCAGGACCCGGAGGGAGGCGTGGGAAGAGGCAGGCTCTGGATCTCCGCCGAGAGAGCCCCTGCAGGGTGTGCGGCCGGGGCTGCAGCGGCCGGGTCCGCCTCCCCGGCAGGCAAAGAGCCGTTTTCTTCGGGGAGGGGTCGGCCCCCTCCGCCACCCTCCTCTCGGCGCCGGTCAATCGCCATCCAGCAGCAGCAGCAGCAGCAGCAGCAGGAGGAGGAAAGGCAACCTTACATAGAGGGGAACCGGGGAGGCGGCGCCCGGGGCACGATCCGCGGTTTCGTAAGCCGGCCGGGCTGGTGGACGGAAGGCTCGCCTGCGGGATCCTCGGCTAAGCCGCGCATAGGTGTGTCAACAGCTCTCAGACGCGGCGAGATCCCCGGGAGACCCGAGGGTCGCCCGCCCACCTTCGCTTCGCCTCCTTTCCCAAGCGCGCCCGCCTGCCCGCCTCGGCCGCCACACCCAGCACTCCCCTTTCCACGTTGCCCTCAAAACCTTCCTGCGTCTCTTTCGCCGCACTCGCTTCTTCCCAGACACGCGGATGCCGTTTCTTCCGCTGACGATCGCCGGCGGGCCCGATCCAGCCCGCCGGGTCTATGGAGAGCCTTGGCGATCGGATCTAAATTATCTCCTCCTGGTCGCGGGGGCCGGGAGGAACCGGCGAACGGCTCCTGCGGGTCCCTCGCCAGCCCGCGCTACTGCCCATTAAGCACGCCGGGGAGTGGGGAGAGGGGGGACGGGCGGGCGGCGATATCCCTTCGCCGAGGATCGAGCGGGCGGAGCGTCGAAAGGAGCCGCATTCGCCGCGCTCAGCCAGAGCGGGATCCGGTCCTCTCGCGGCTGCGGATCGCCTCCTTTCTCCAGTGGGGGTTGGGAGGCGCGGCAGCAGCGGCGGCGGCGTCTTGCCTGTCTCCCTCTGTCTCTTTCTCCCGCCGCGGCTCTCCTCCGCTTGGCTCTCAACCTGCAAGCCCAGCCCCCTGACCCAGCTCCCCGCCCCCGTCTCCTCCTTTCCCGGAGGTAAAGGTAGCAACTGCAGCCGCCGCACCTGCTGCTGCTGTTGCCGCCTCTCCTCCTGCTGCCGTAGTGAACCTCTGCGGCCGCTCGGCTCCCCCTGCAGGAGGCGATCGCGACGCCCCCGACATCGGGTCGCTTGGCACCACGACAGTAGGGAGAGTTTCCAGCCAGGCTCGCCAATCTTTGGGGCGAGTGCCAGGAAGAGAGAGAGAGAGAGAGACGGCTTGGCTTGGATAGGCAGCGTCTGGGCAGAAAATAGGTCGGGCGCCGCAGCAAGTATCTTGGGTTCACCAGGCAGGCTAAACTGCAGCGTGGCTTGGGTTTTCCACGGCGGAATACTTTGTAAAGCTGAGGTATTTGTAACCTGGAAGTCATTGTTTATTGCTTAACATGTTGGGTCAACCCACGCGTCAGGCTAAGCCATAAACTGTGGTTAGTATCCATGGTATATAGGGGACAAGATCAGGGGTGAAATTCAGCGGGTTCTGGAGAACCGGTAGTGGAAATTTTGGACAACCAGCAAATATCACCTTTGGAGTGGGGAGGGAATTTATTTTATTTTATTTTATTTTAATTCGATTTATATCCCGCCCTTCTCCACGAAGGACCCAGGGCGGCGCACAGGAATTTAAAAACATATAAAACAGAATATACAAAATTTAAAAGCATATTAAATTACATGAAACAATCCTATGCTAAAAACCAAATTAAAACCCCCAATTTAAAACTATCTAAAATAGCCCCAGCAGGAGGTTAGGCTAGGCCGGCTTGCTGAAAAAGATGTGTCTTTAGACACTGGTGGAAGAGGCGGAGGTCCGAGATGGGGATTTTGAAGTTACCTTGCCACGCCGACCAACGCAACCGTCATAAATGTGAGTCAGTCGTCAAGCATCTGAATGTCCACCAAGCCACGCCCACAGAACTGTTAGTAAAAAAAATTGGATTTCACCATTGGACAAGATGTAGAAAAACCAGCCAATTGTGGGATAATTAAACTTGAGGCCCATCATAGCTCAATGTGATGTGTGCACTCAATCTACAAAGGTAACCCAAGCCTATAGAATCTGTTTCAAGGCAATTCCCTTGATATCTTCTAACCTTGGAACAAACATGCCCCATTAAACATTTTCAATGCTGCTTCCTCTTTTTGTCTCAATCACAGCCGGGGCACCTTAAAATGGTCTTTAGCATTAAACTAGCATTTTCCCTCTTCTCTAGAGACCCTTTTTGCTGTGAACAGGTAGTCCTTGATTTACAACATTACCTTTAGTGACCGTTCAGTTACATCAGGGGTCTGCAAAGTCGGCTCTTTTAAGACTGGTGGACTTCAACTCCCAGAGTTCCTCATCCAGCTGCTGGCTGAGGAACTCTGGGAGTTGAAGTCCACCAGTCTTAAAAGAGCCGACTTTGCAGACCCCTGAGTTACATCATCACTGAAAAAAGTGACTTATGACCATTTTTCACACTTGCAACCGGTTGTAGCATCCCCATGGTCACATGACTTACATTCAGATGCTTCACAACTGACTCACATTTATGACGTAGCCATGTAATCACCTTTTGTGACCTTCTGGCAAAGTCAGTTAGCAAAGGCGCTTAACAAATGTGGCAAGAAAAGTCGTAAAATGAGGCAAAACTCACTTAACAAATTTCTCAACTAACATACATTTGGGGCTCAATTGTGATCATAACTGGAGGACTACCTGTATGTTAGGGTTGATGAGGTTATCATTGTGAGGGTTCCCTACTGGCCATACCAGGCTGCTGTGGGCACAGCCTCTCCCCTCCAATCTTTAGACTTTGCCCTTCTTGGCTATTTGGGCGGCAGGACCAGACATGCAGCCCGATTCTGCAGAGGCCTCTGTGTACATAATGCTTTACTCCAGTACTTTTCAGACCTCATAGGAGGTCCTTGCATACACAAGTTTAAAAGTCTTTGGAAAGTGCTTGGCCTGTGTTTAAAACAAAACAAACAAAAAACACCAGCATTTTCTTCCATTGCATTGATTCCACTAGGGGGAAAAAACCTAGATTCTACCAGTTGCATGTTGTTGATTTTGTTGCCAGAATGCATTTTCTATTTATTCTGCTGACAAGGGGCTTTTAAAAAGATTTTTATTTGGGGGACGGTGGGGACTATTTTATTCACTTCATACTACTTTCAATTACAGCCAACCACAGCTGCTCGGAGGAGGGGGGAGCAAGAATCCTTAACTTGTCCTGCCTTAAAACTATTAGCGTAATAATACCACTCTGGCTTCTTTAGTGAAGCAGAAGCAAAGTAGGGAAATAGGGAAGACACTGCAAAATATTCCACTTTGCTGTCTAGATAGGTGAAAGGACTTTTACCACTGTATTGCTTCCTCTTCAGTGGAAGATTACATAAACCTTTGATTTCCAAGGATTTTCATATCAATCTTTCAGCAGGGTTTAATATAAGTGAATCCAGAGATAGAGGCTATGCAAGATGGATGATACCTAACAAGGCTGTTCACATTGCAGAGATAATATGTTCTCCCTTGATGGGGCTTGGAGCCAGAGCCTTGCTTTCTCTGCTGAGTGTGATGCTCTACCGTTTACAGGTAGTTTCATGAAGCTGCTTTTGCATGAAACTTTAAAGAAAGCACATCTGCAAAGAATTGCTCAGCCTTACTTAAAATCCCATTGATACTTTTTGGGGGTGGGATTAACGGTTAGGAAAGTGCAAAAAGGTTTTATGCAGTGCAATTCTCTATGTGCCTCCTGAAAAGTAAGTACATAATTCACATTACATTAAGCCAGAATGTTTTAAACTATGATTTGTTGGATAAACCACAATGTACTTAAGTACTTTAAATACTTCAAGACACATGCTGGCACTATCCAGTAGCACTTGTAAACCAAACAACCTCATTTAAAATTGTGAACCCAGCCTTTTGATAGTTTACGCATCAATTTGCAAGGAGAGCCTGTCATCTTTGCCTGTTCATGCAAACATTAGATTTATTGATGGATGGAAGTTGGAGAAATGGCATAGCATGTCACAAATATGAAAGGCTAAGTGTTTTGGGAACTGGAGCTGAAGAAAATAGCAAAGGAGAGAATTGAGACAATCAGAAGATAGTAAATACTATCTTTTAAAGAGAGATGATAGATTAAGTTATTTTTTTCAGACTCTAGCTATGTTGTACAGTTCATAGATGACATCAATTATTTAAAAACCTAATTCTTATTAATCTGACCTTATGATTTCTTACAGTATTAGATATTTATGCTGAATGTCTTAATTTAGACCTGTCTCTTCGTAACACTTTTTTTTTACATGTGTGTGCAGGCAACTAGTATCTACATGCTACTTTTTTGCACAGAGTAATGGAGAGAGTGATGCCTATTCAAGCACAGGCATGCTTGAAAGAAACCAATTATCTAGACTTATTTTAGATTAGCTTGTGGCCTGGAAATTACACTTTACAGTAGGGGGGGGGGCTGAACACAGGGGAATGCTACCATGTTGATTCTTCTGGATGTTTCAGCTGCCTTTAATCATGAGCTATTGATCATGAAATACTGCTGAAGAAGCTTAGTTGGATTGGGAATTGGAGGCATATATGACACTGTTTCTTTTTATGGCCTCAGCACATTATCAGAGCCACAAAAGCAGATTCTTGTTCATCTCCATGCCGCTTAAGTTGAACAGTGTCCTCAAACTTTCAGACTCAGAAAGAGAAATATGCCTTGTTCAGGGCAACCTAGCTTTCTCTCTAGAAAGAGCCAGGGTCTACCTTTCTGGTTCTTCCTGATTCTAAGTCGCTTCATAAGCCTACCTTCATCTTCGGTGGTGTTCTAGCTTTGGTGATCCATGATTTTAAAAACTTCTCAATTGAATTATAGTAGTCACTGTAACGGAGCTACTCTTGCAGAAGGTCTGGAAATTTCAGCTGGTACAGAATGCAATTATGGCAGGCAGAGGTGGTATTCAGCCAGTTCTGACTGGTTCTATCGAACTGGTAGGGGAAATTTTGAGTAGTTTGGAGAACTGGCAAATCCTACCTCTGACTGGCTCTGTCCCCATCTATTTGCTGCCTCCCGACCTCCCAAGCAGGTTAGTGGGTTGGGGAAGGAAAGGGGATTTTACAGTATCCTTCCCCTGGAGTGGGGTGGAAATGGAGATTTTGCAGTATATCCTTCTTCTGCCACACCCACCAAGCCATGCCCACCAAGCCATGCCACACCCACAGTACTAGTAGTAAAAAAATTTGAATCCCACCACTGAACTACAGATTCTTAATTGGGACAGGCAAATCAGATCAAATAGCACAGTCATGAAAACATTGAGTTGTAATCTGTCAGGGACCAATCCCAAATTGGGGTGTCAAGGTTAAACTGTAAAGTCCTAAGTGGCTTGGAATCACACAGGTAAAAAGATCACCGCCCAACACCAAGCTATATTTTCACGTCATCCTCAAAGATGCTGATGTTGTAAAGAGCCAATATGGTACAATGGTATTGGTTCAGGTGGTGGGTCTAGGATTCAGTCCATCCTTAGCCACAAAAGCCCACTGGATGATTTGAGTTACTCACTTTCTCTCATTTTAAACCTCTCTCTCAGAACCATTGTTATGGAGAAAAAGGAAAGGAAGAAATACTACATAGACCACTTTGAGCTCATGAATAAAAGGCAGGATATATTTTAATAAATATATAAATATATTGTCCACCAATGAGCTCAACTCACAAACCAGGGATCAGGATTTGGATCTTCTCAATGGCAGCACTCCAGTTATGGAACTCTATTCTGAAGAAATTATAACTGCTTTCCCTTGTTTTAAAAGACAAAGGGTAAGACAGTTTTATTTTATGTATTATATTTGATTTTAAATTGAAACCAGTTAGGATTACAAGTTATCCTGAACTAGATGGCAATTTTAGACAGCTTTTTAAATCGGACTCTTTAAAATTGCTATATTTTAATACTTTTTATGATTGGTGAATTTCTTGTTTTTATTGTTCTTGTGGACATCACTTCCTTTTTGAGGGAGGAGGATTAATACAAAATAATCCCATTTAGAGAAGGAAAATAATAAATGGGCAGTTACTTATTTGCATCTATTTATAAAGGGGAAAATTAATTCCCTTGGGCAAAAAAACATTTGCCTGGAAACAAAACCCATTGGGTTCAGGGGTCCATGACAATTCACCCCAGCCAACTTGTCACAGCCTCCACAGCCAACTTGCTGTGGCCAACTCGTCGTGGGACAGAGTTGTCCGTCCACGATTAGTTGGCTGTGGACAGTTGTCCTGCAGCGATTTGGCCGTGGTGACTTGGCTGCGGTATGTTGGCCATGATGAATAGGCCACAGTGAGTTGACTGTGGCAAATTGTCCCATTCTGTAGGCCCACTGCCATCTCAGAGGTCAATTCACTTCTAAGGAAATGAATGAGGTTGTATTGTGTACTTCCCATTGTACAGGGGGGAAATGCTCTGAAATCTGCTACTGGTTTGCTTCGTGTGCACTTTGCACACATGTATGTGCACTGCAGGCGCTGATCATTGGAACTACCAGTTCGCTGAAACCTGTAGTAAAAAATGCTACCGGTTCAGGTGAACCGGTAGTTCCGATGAACAGCTGTGCGACAATCAGCTGTGCCACGCGATTTAGAAATCAGCACAGCTGATTGTCACACAGCTGATCGCCAGAACCAAACCAATAGTAAAAAATGCTACCAGTTCTCCTGAAGTGGTAGCATTTTTTACTACTAGTTCCGACGATCAGTGCGTGTGGCTTGCATGCGTGCACGAAGCAAACCTGTAGCAGACTTCAGAGCATTTCACCCCTGTACAATGGGAAGTGTACAATACAATCTCATTCATTTCCTTAGAAGCGAATTGCCCTCTGAATTGACAGATTTATCGCACAACACAGCTGATTGTCACATAGCTGATTGTCGGAACCAAACCGGTAGTAAAAAATGCTACCAGTTCAGTTGAAGTGGTAGCATTTTTTTACTACCAGTTTCGGCGAACCAGTAGCGTTTTTTATTACCGGTTCAGGCGAACTGGTCCAAACCAGTAGCATTTCACCCCTGCCATTTTACCACAATTTTATGGATCCCTTATACATTTAATTCACTGGAGGCTTCTCCAAAAGAGGTTGGCAGAACATTTTTGCTAAAGTTTGCTTTTGAAAGTCCTACTAACCATTGTGTTGCTGATCCCTAAACCTGTTAAACCTGCTTTTTTAAAGCTCATAACTGATTTCCTGATGGGTCACAGTCCTGAGTTGATTAAGAATGGCTGCTGTTGACCACATCTCTTCTGTTGAAACAGGAAGTCAGACCTTTTTAAAAAAAAGGTTATTGCTCAATGTCTTCTGTAAATTGAAGTGATTATTTTTATCAATGCATCATTAAACAAACCATGGTTTAAGGCAGGGGTCTGCAAAGTCGGCTCTTTTAAGACTGGTGGACTTCAACTCCCAGAGTTCCCCAGCCAGCATAGCTGGCTGGGGAACTCTGGGAGTTGAAGTCCACCAGTCTTAAAAGAGCCGACTTTGCAGACCCCTGGTTTAAGGCAATAGGACAATTTTGCTCTAACAATTTATCTAGAGATCAGAATGGAGTGGTCAGAGAAGGCTGCATATCGTACAAATAGGTCACATTCCTTTTTCTAAGATTTATGCCAGTATAAGTGCAATGAAATGAACTTCAAATTCGATATAAATCGGGAACTTTTAATTCTATAGTAGTGGATGATGCTGCCTTGGATTTAGTAAACGGATTTCAGATGTATTAGTGGGTGGATGTAATTTTTCCTTTCCACACCCTGCTATAGCAACAAAACAGCAAACAAGGTGTACTTTATCTCATTCCGTCTATATTTTACCTTCAAACAGATATGCATAACATTGCAGGCAAATTGTGCAAAATTCATTGTGTGCCTAGTTAGAAGTATAACCAGTGCTGTGAGCCATCTTTCGTACAGCCATACTTTCTATTTTTCAGTGGATAATTTGCTTGATATAATTGCTTGAATGGCTAATAATTTTTCTGGAGTTATTTCTAAGGCTGAAATAATAATAAAAAAAAGAACAAAGCAAGGAGAGAACACATCAAGGGCAATAGAAGTAGATAGGGCATATTTGGTAGGCACCGATTATTAATTAAAACAGAAAAGGCAAAACTGGAGAACAGAGTGACTCTCCTGGAGGGAATGGAACACTGAACAGGAACATAAGGATATGAGTCGAATAAACATCAAACATCAAACATGATTAAGAGGGAGATTCATTACAGGTAATCCTCAAATTATAACAGTTCGTTTAGTCACCATTCAAAGTTACAACGGAAGTGAAAAAAGTGACTTATGGCTGTTTTTCACATATATGAAAAGTGTACTACGTTGCAGCCTTCCCATGATTAAAAATCAGATTCAATACAATACAATACAATACAATAGCAGAGTTGGAAGGGACCTTGTAGGTCTTCTAGTCCAATCCCCTGCGTGGGCAGGAACTTTATACCATTTCAGACAAATGGCTATCTAACATCTTCTTAAAGACTTCCAGGGTTGGGGCATTCACAACTTCTGGAGGCAAGCTGTTCCACTGATTAATTGTTCTAAGTGTCAGGAAATTTCTCCTTAGTTCTAAGTTGCTTTTCTCCTTGATTAGTTTCCACCCATTGCTTCTTGTCCTGCCCCCAGGTGCCTTGGAGAATAGTTTGACTCCCTCTTCTTTGTGGCACCCTCTGAGATATCGGAAGACTGCTATCATGTCTCCCCTGGTCCTTCTCTTCATCAAACTAGACATACCCAGCTCCTGCAACCGTTCTTCATATGTTTTAGCCTCCAGTCCCCTAATCATCCTGGTTGCTCTTCTCTGCACTCTTTCCAGAGACTCCATGCCTTTTCTACATCAACTGACTGATATTTATGACGGTTTCAGTGTCCTGGGGTCATGTGATCACCTTTTTGTGACCTCCTACCATGCCAAAGTCAATGGGGAAGCCAGATACATTTAACAACCATGTTATTAACTTAACAACTGCAGTGATTCACTTTAACCACTGTGACAAGAAAGGTTGTAAAATGGGACAGAACTCCACACACCTAGCAACAGAAATCTTCTGATCAATTGTGATTGTAAATCAAGGCTCACCTGTATTTGTTCCAGATTATTAATGTTTTTAAAAAGGCATTTTTATTTTCCGGACACTTTTAGGAATTGTTTCAAAATCTCTGCATTATTTTACACTTTCTATTTTGCTTCTTGGCAGTATTGTGTGCTCTTAGTCGTCATTCTCCTGGGTTACCAGCATGGTTTTATTGTTGCCCTGTATTTTATGTTTTTAATTTATACAGTGCCCAGAAAAATTTGTTTATTGGTGATTTAAAATGCACCAAATGTAATTAAAGGAATAAAAATGGAGCCAATGTTCACTCTTTTAATTTTTCTTCTCTAGAAAAAAAAAGTGATTTCAAAATTTGCTGAAAGTAAAACTATTTTAACCATTCCCACTCAAGCCATAAGAATTGCCATTTCATTCTCTGTGATAAAAGTGCAATCTAATACAACATTAAGGTTGAGAAATCATTGTTGCTGTTTTTTGAAGATCAATGCTAACCGTTCAAGCCATCATCTTGTTCTTAATACATTAAAACACAATTTTCTATTATTATTAATAATTAAATATAATTGTAAACTATTATATAATCTCTGCATGAACTTGGTCAATAGAACAAAATGTCTTGCCAACCTGACAGTTTAAATCAAAATTATGAGAAAATTGGTGCGAGGCGTGGCAAGATTCTCTATGGTTGTTTCCAAGGCTAAGATGCTCTGGTCCCATTCTTCCAGCAGAAAATCAAATTATAGAATGTAAGAGTTGGAAGGAAACTCAGAAATAACCTAGTCCAATTGCTTGTCCAGTGTAGGAATCCAGTATTCTACCCACTGCCAAGGCAGTTTGCTCCCTTGTTGAGCAACTCTTACCATTTAGAAAGCCTTCTTAATGTCCAATCAATATTTGCTTCCTTTGCACTCTAAACCCATTGTTTCTAGTCCTTTCTTCTGGAACAATTTGACTATTATCTACATCTCAGCCTTTCAGATGCTCCTCCCCTCCCCAATCATCTCAGTGCATCCAATTGTTAGTCCTAGGTGGCTCCTTATCAGATTGGATGCTGTCCTCTTTGTGCTCCACGCCTTCAATATCTTTCTTAAAATATAGTGCGCAGAACTGAATGGAATATTGTCTGAATTGTGCTCGGAATGTTCTCGTCTTTCTGAACAGAATGTTAAGAGGAACAATTGCTTCTTTTGATCTGCCTGCTCTTAATTCTATGGATGCAACCTAGGATTGCATTATTATTATTTTTGCAGCTGTATCACAAGTACAATTCAAGACACATTGCCTTTTGAAGTTTTTAATCTTTTCAGCTAGAAAACCCTTTGCTTTCTAGGACAAAGCTTCCGTAGCGGTAATGAGTTTCTGTTTGGATAACCATACTCTGCAATTTCAATCACTTCTGTTTGGAGACCATTATCGATGGTCTGTTGTTTGTGAATCAAGCCACTAGGCCTTGTCCCACGAAGCATGTATTTCACTTAGTCTGTGAACCAGGCTATCTAGGGGCCAGGATATATTAATCAGGGATGATGAAGCAATAACCTTTAATGATATTTAAATACAATTTCTATTAACTGGGACTACCAGATCTGGTCTATCCAACTACTGGTTATTCAGATTTTTCAGCCCAGACCTGGAAGCCAGTGGTGGGATTCAATGATTTTACTACCGATTCTGTGGGTGTGGCTTGGTGGGCATGGTGTGGTCTGGCTTGGTGGGCATGGCAGGGGAAGGATACTGTAAAATCTCCATTCCCTCCCCACTCCAGGGGAAGGTTACTGCAAAATCACCTCCTGATCAGTTGGGATGGAAGTGAAGGAGGGCAGTCAGAGGTAGTATTTACCGGTTCTCCGAATTACTCAAAATTTCCGCTACCGGTTCACCAGAACTGGTCAGAACCTGCTGAATCTCATCCCTGCTGGAAGCTTACAACAAATCTGGTCAGCATGGTATATATGATGAAAGAGGTTTAAAGTTTTAATTGTACATGCTTGGAAGTCTGCTGGTCTGCTCTACTGATTAAAATATTTATCATTCCAACAGATAGTGAAGCAACCTGGACTTCTGGAGAAGCACCATCACTTTGCACTGGCCCCATGGGTGACCTGATCGCAGTCTTTCAATAATTGAGGGGCTGCCACAGAAATGAGGGGATCAATCTATTCTCCAAAGCATCTTGAGTGCAGAACAAGAAGCAATTGGGGAAACTAATCAAGGAGAAAACCAACCTTGAAACTAAGGAGAAATTTCCTGACAGTTAGAACAATCGATCAGTGGAACAGTTTGCTTTCAGAAGTTGTAGGTGCTCCATCACTGAAGGTTTGTACAAAGAGATTAGGCAGCCATTTGTCTGAAATGATATAGATCAGGGGTCAGCTCAGGAGCCGCATGTGGCTCTTTCATCCCTCTGCTGTGGCTCCCTGTCGCTGGTCACCTCCATAATTGATAGGGTTAGAACTTTTGGTTAGGACAGGTAGAGGAAAAAGGACGCCGTGCTAGGAGGAGACTCTGGTGGGGGAACCAGATTTCCTGTTGGCTCCAGAATTGAGTTTTCGGTAAGGACCTTTGTGACTCTTTAAGTGTTTAAGGTTGACGAGTCCTGGTATAGATCTTGTCCTTGAGCAAGGGGTTGGATTAGAAGACCTCCAATTCTGTTATACTGTTTTTGGTATTCTGTAAACAAAGATCTATTTCTACTTTTGAGTAATAAGACTTTTCTCTCTCTTTGCCTGATTCCTTGTACACAGGTAGTCCTCAATTTATGACCACAGTTGGGTCCAGAATTTCTGTTGCTCAACAAGGCCGTTGTCAAGCACCCATCTTTACGATCTTTTTTGTCATGGTCGTTAAGCGAATTACACAGTTTGTTAAGCAAACCTGGCTTCTCCCCGTGACTTTGCTTGTCAGAAGCTAGCAACCACATGACCCCAGGACACTGCAGCTGTCATAAATATTTGCCCGTTGCCAAATATCTGGATTTTGATCACATGATTGTGAAGATCCTTGTAAGTGCAAGGACCCATCATAAGTCACTTTTTTCAGTGCGGTTGTAAGTTTGAATAGCTTCTAAACCAGAGAATTCTGGGAGTTGAAGTCAACAAGTCTTAAAGTTGCCAAGTTTGGGGAACCCTGTGCTAAACCAATCATTGTAAGGTGAGTACTACTTGTATAAGCTATTTCCCTTTCAGACAGCCTGAAAAGGAGGGAACCCTGTTAGCTGTTTACACAGGTGAATGTGATTCAGTGTTTGGTGTCTAAATAATGAGCAGAGTCATCAATTGAAAAGCTGCAATCTTGCCCCCAGCTAGGTTGTGCACATTCTAATGAAGTCACGAAGGTTTAAGCAAATGAATTGTCTTCTTTTTTTCTTTAGAGTACAGTAGAGTTAATGACTCAAATTCTATATATACTGGCATGGTAATAAACCTCTCTGGACTTTTAAATAAATATAAATGGGATGTGGCTTTGCAGTAATTGAGGCACTCCCAAAGCCACATACATAGTTTAAATCAAATGGTTCACATATACTAAACCACATTTTGTTAGCCCTGTATTGCTGAATAATAATTGGTTGGGTTTGCACCATATAATGCAAGCTTTAATGATATTGATTATTAATCACAATAGATAACAATTTGTTGTTGATCATAATAAATCACGTTCTGATATATCATAATTTATGTTTCCACACAATAATGGTCTGATGCAGTGCAACACCTTAATCCAGGGGTCAGCAACCTGCAGCTCTGTGGCTCTTTCATCCCTCTGCTATGGCTCCCTGTCGCCAGTTGGCATCACAATTTTGAGAGGAGCTTCCAGTTGCGGGGGAGAAGCAAGGTATGGCAGGAGACTCTATGGCAAGGGGTGGATTTTCTGGTCAGTTCCACAATTGATAGGGCTTTCAGTTAAGACAGGTAAAGGAAAAAGAATGTCGCGCTAGGAGGAGAGCCTATGGTGGGGAAAATGGACTTCCAGTCGGTTGCAGAATTGAATGGGTAGCTTCCGGTTAGAACCTTTGTGGCTCTTTGAGTGTTTAAGGTTGCCAACGCCTGCCTTAAGTCTATACCACAATATAAATCAGTCACTCCAAGAAGGAGAAAGGCCTAAATTCATCAAAAAAACTAAAGGGTCGACCTAAATTTGACAAATGCATAAATAAAAAATAATGACTAGCTTATTAGTCATTGCGGTCAACCTCTTAACGCTATTCATTCAAAGGGTGTGAACTAATGATGTTACAATGCAGAACTGTTGAAACTTGCAGATATAACCAGAAATGTAAACTATTGCAAGTGTTGGAAGAAAATATCCATCTGGTTCAATTCCAAATGGGGAGAAAGATACTGGAAACATGGAGGCTGATTGGAAAGATGGTTTGATAAAGCAGAACCACAAACCACATGTGATTCTGGGCAGCTGACAAAATGGAGTTGAGACTGGATGGGTTTTATACCTTCTTTGGCCTTTGAATTTGAGCTTCCTGTTCCTGTGCAAGAACATGCCCTTTAATATTCTATTGGCTATTGTCAGATTCCTATGGGGTTCATGTAGGGGTTATGTAGGGGTCATAGCTGGCTCTATAGGCAAAAGAGGAAATGCAAATCCTAGGTGTTTAGAGGTAAACCTCTGGCTTATTGTTTATCTGAGCTCCCAGGCTTACAATACAATACAATAGCAGAGTTGGAAGGGAACTTAGAGGTCATCTAGTCCAACTCCCTGCCTAGGCTGGAAGACTTATACCATTTCAGACAAATGCCTATCCAACATCTTCTTAAAGACTTGCAGTGTTGGGGCATTCACAACTTCTGGTGGCAAGCTGTTCCACTGATTAATTGTTCTAACTGTCAGGAAATTTCTCCTCAGTTCTAAGTTGCTTCTCTCCTTGATTAGTTTCCACCCATTGCTTCTTGTTCCATCCATTGCTTCTATGACTTTGAGGTTTGGACTGCTCTGAGGGTGGTGTAATGAAGGGGCTTATGTTCTGAAAGGCTGTTGGGTAATTCCTATTGTGGCTAATGGTTTTCATCCTGTGTTGGATCATGGGTGAGGGGCTGCTTTCTAATCCTACCATTTGGCCAAGGAGATTCGAAATATCCAGTCTTGAATGGATTTCTGCCTGCAGTATTTGCTTTGCTTATGAATAGAGCTGTCTAGATACTTGTCTTCCTCTTTGAATTATTTCTTAAGTGCTGGCACATGCTGTGGGCTATTAAGAAAGACTTGGGGGCTGTTTTCTGTTTTTAAGAGCATGTTTCTCAATTTCTCCTTTAGTGAAATATAATATCCCGCCTTTTTAATATTTCTCAAAGTATTTCAGTCAAGGGGGGCTTCCCACAATAGAACAGATCATTTATCATCCCAAACCACAGGTAGCCCCAAACTCAGGAACCTCTCTGAAAATTGCAGTTTTCCCATTTTGAAATGCAAAACACATGTACTATAAATCCTAAAGTTGGCATGATTCCATTACAAAATCAAGAGCATATAAACTCCCCCAACTCCGTTTCTAATGACAAGGATGATGCAGCCCTACACACTTTGTAAGTCCTCAGCCTCACAATGTTAAAAGTGGCCCTTGTCTTCTCTTTCAGTATTGTACGCAAATGATTGTCCATTCTTTATGGGAGGGGAAAGAATTATGTAACTTTGAAAAGCATTTTTGAAACACTGGGCTCTGCAAAACAAAGTTGTATTACGGTTACATTTTAAATATATAAAAATAGGATCATACATAGTCAAAATTCCTGATGCATGATGTTCAATCTGCCTGTAGCTGGCACACTCTCCAGATGCATTGCAACAAAATGCCTTCAGCTATTAGAGCATGCTGCTAATCCTCAACTTACAACAGTTTCTTTAGCAACTTGTGTGCTACATGCTGGTTGTAAGATTTTGTTAGCTCATCCTTTGAGTGCCAAGGATTTACTTTAAAGTTCTGTTTTAATGAGAGTTTGTGTTGGGTTTCTTACTCCTAGTTAGAGCACAAACATGAATCCAGACTTCCGGTTCCGCCTTCCAGCATCGACGGACGAGTCTTGGGACTCGCCCGCCGTTTTGTTCTTTTTTCTGCCCCCCAAAGGGGGCGAGGCACCCCCTTTTTGGGGGCCTTCCGTAGGGCTGGCTCGCCGGGGTCTGTTTATCCCAGTGGCGGCGGGAAAACGGCCCTTGTCCTCGGCCTAGGTGAGAGGAGACATGCTGCGGGGGGTTTTCCCTTCGCCAATGAAGGACGGCAACGAACGAGGAATTTGAAAAGAGCTGAGTGTTCGGGTCGGAAGGCTTCCCGGGGCTTTGGCGGCAAGGTGAAGAGTGAGTGATTTATTTATTTGTGCTGGCAGCCTGGACTGAAAGAACATAGAGGGGGGTGTTTGTTTGTTAAACCCCCCCTCGGATTTAAAGCGGCGCTTAGAAATGGCTCCTCATTGCGAGGAAGCGGACATTTCGCATCCAGACTGTTTTGAATGCAAGTGAAAGTGTTTTGCGGCTTGTTTCTTTACAATGTATCCAAGTCCGGCTGGCTTGAAACAATTTTTCTTTTGTTACTTTCTCCTGCTGGCTCTCAGACTGGGCGGTGGAGGATGGCTGCCCTTTGTTCCTGAATGATTATTTTTACTTATGGAAAATTACCAACATCTCTTTGTGATTTGGACTCTCTCTCTCTACTAATGAAGAATAATTAATTTCTGGATTAATTGATTCCTTCCCTGGAGTGCCTTCTCTGCTATAATTATTGACTGTGAAAAGTGTTTCTCTTCTGGGTCTTGAACTTTTTACAACTCTCATTTGAACTTTTCTCCTGACCTGCTTCAACGGCCCCACCCAAAAAACGCCATCTTAGTGGCACTGACTTTAACAGCTTACCATGGCATCAAAATCAGAATTGGCAGGATTGGAACAAAGAATGACATCAATGGAATCAGTGTTACAAGCTTTGGTGCAGGAAATTAAAGCTTTGAGAGAAGATAATAGCAGCTTCAAGAAGGATCTTTTGGAAACACGGAAGCAAGTGCTGGAGAACACACAGAAGACTGAGGAGCTGGAATGTTAGTAGTGAGGTTGGAGAACTGACTGGGCATATGTCTAGGATGGATTTTGAAAGGATGTCATATTTTTTAAGATTTCAGAACATTTCTGAGGAATCTGGTGAATGTCTTCCTGAACTCATGAGTACAATTTTAGCAGACTATTTACATAAACCTAAAGATGAGATCAGGGGGGACATTGACCTAGTCTACAGAATAAATTCGACATATGCCAGGATAAATGAAGTACCCAGAGAGATACATATTAAATTTGTCAGAAGGTCTACCAGAGAGGGAATTTTGAAGGCGCAGAGAGGGGGGCCGTTAATTTACCAACAAAAGGAAGTCGCCATCTTGAAGCAGATCCTAAAAAAGATTAGAGAGATGAGAAGGAGGTATTCCTTCTTATCCAAAAAATTGTTTGACCACGGGATTTGGTTTAAGTGGGCGATGCCGGAAGGGATGTTGGTGTTCTGGGATGAAGGAAGAGTAAGGATTAAAACAGTTGTTGAGGCGGAAGCCTTTCTTAAAAAACATTCCTCTGTCCTGGAGGACGATTCAGGGGGGGCAGGGGGAGCCACGGCCCCGCCCGCTGGGGGCCAGGAAGGAGAAAAAGAAGATACAATTGCCAAGAGACTTAGATCGAAAAAATAACTTTGCTTTTTTATTAACATTGTATAACCTTTATATCTGGATGTTTGCACACAACTGCCAGCATAGAATTGAGAATTTAGGAAACGTACTTATTTTCACCTTGTAGTATTTTTGAAAAATGTTTTTTTTTAATGTTTTATTATGAAGCCCTGGAAGGGCCAATGATCCCGACGCGAAAGTTCTTAAAATGTTTCTGTATCCCTTACCCTACCCTTTTGGAAAATTGTAAAAACCAATAAAACTTTTTCAATATAAAAAAAAACAAACATGAATCCAGTTCCCTTCAGAGTTTATTCAACTGTTATAGCAGTGGTGGGATTCAATTTTTTTTACTACCGGTTCTATGGGCGTGGCTTGGTGGGCATGGCAGGGGAAGGATACTGTAAAATCTCCATTCCCACCCCACTCCAGGGGAAGGTTACTGCAAAAATTCCCATTTCCGCCTGATCAGTTGGGACTCGGGAGGCAGAGAATAGATGGGGGCAGGGCCAGTCAGAGGTGGTATTTACCGGTTCTCTGAACTACTCAACATTTCCACTACCGGTTCTCCAGAACTGGATAGAACCTGCTGAATATCACCTCTGTGTTATAGCCAGTTATCTTATGGGAATGTGGGGGGAGGGTTGCTTGGCATTTCAGGTAGTCCTTGCTTAACAAAATACTTACAGTCTGGATTTGAAATACTGATGGCTGCTTCTCTCCCCCCTCCCCCCGTGGTCATGTGATCCAGTGGTAGGTTTCATTTTATTTTGCTATCGGTTTGCTTATATATGCGTGCTCGCATGCCCAGAAGCATCCGGGTGGGTGGCTGGAGCCTCCTGCCACCGCCACTACTAGGTTGCCCGAACCCACCTCTGATGTGATCACATCGTGGCCATTCAGCAACTGGGCTGCCTTTACCGCCATTTGCAGCATCCTGAAGTCATGTGACTATGATTTATGATGCTTTTGGCTGGAAACTGGCATTGATTTCTAGTTTCTGTCAAAAAAAAAAACCCGTAGACAATGTGTTCCCTTAATGACTGTGGTGCTTAACAACCATGGCATTCTCTAAACCAGGGGTAGGGAACTATGGCTCTTTTATGACTCATGGACTGCAATACCCAGAATTCCTGAGCCAGCCAGTCCATGAGTCATAAAAGAGCCATAGTTCCCTACCCCTGCTCTAAACCATAGCATTTTCTTAACAACCACCAAAAAAGGTAGTAGAATCAGATCAGTCACATGATGAGCCGCTTAATGACCACTGTGGCTTATGACCATAATTTCAAGCTCAATTACAGTCATAAATTGAGAACCGTCTGTATGTGGACAAATACTTATCTCCGCCTCTTAGATTTGTATTATCCTATAAATCAGTGGTGAAATTCATTTTTTTTTACTACTGGTTCTTTGGGCATGGCTTGGTGGGCATGGCAGAGATACAGCAAATCTCCATTCCCCCTACTCCAGGGAAGAATGCTGCAAAATCCCCATTCCCTTCCCACTCCTGGGAGAAGGATATTGCAAAATCCCCATTCCCTTCCCACTCCAGGGGAAGGATACTGCAAAATCTCCATTCCCTTTCCACTCCTGGGAGAAGGATATTGCAAAATCCCCATTCCCTTCCCACTGCAGGGGAAGGATACTGCAAAATCTCCATTCCCTTTCCACTCCTGGGAGAAGGATATTGCAAAATCCCCATTCCCTTCCCACTCCAGGGGAAGGATACTGCAAAATCTCCATTCCCTTCCCACTCCTGGGAGAAGGATATTGCAAAATCCCCATTCCCTTCCCACTCCAGGGGAAGGATACTGCAAAATCTCCATTCCCTTCCCACTCCAGGGAGAAGGATATTGCAAAATCTCCATTCCCTTCCCACTCCAGGGGAAGGATACTGCAAAATCTCCATTCCCTTCCCACTCCTGGGAGAAGGATATTGCAAAATCCCCATTCCCTTCCCACTCCAGGAGAAGGATACTGCAAAATCTCCATTCCCTTCCCACTCCTGGGAGAAGGATATTGCAAAATCCCCATTCCCTTCCCACTCCAGGGGAAGGGAATGCAAAACTGCCATTCCCACCCCACTCCAGAGGAAGGATACTGTAAAATCCCCATTTCCACCGCACTCCAAGGGAAGCATATTGCAATATCTCTATTCTCTCCCCACTCCCTGGGAAGGATATAGTAAAATCTCTATTCCCACCCCACTCTGGGGCCAGCCAGAGGTGGTATTTGCCGGTTCTCCGAACTACTCAAAATTCCCGCTACCGGTTCTCCAGAACCTGTCAGAACCTGCTGAATTTCACCCCTGCTATAAATGCTTAGCAAAATACTAAGTATCAGTCACAGATTAGTAACTACCATAATTGCAGCAGAAATGTAGAAGACAGCTAGCTATGTTCCATTTCCAGGGATGGGGGAGGAATTCATATACAACAATAGATTTATTAGATCAACAGACGATTTGGAAATAGCATGGAAATGTTCAGATTTCCGAGAACATCTGTCAGAATGGCTCCTGCCTCCCCTCCAAAATATGGAAGATAGGAGAAGAGGAAAAAATGACTAATGTTTAAGATACATCTACATCAATTAGTCTTAGCTGAAAAGTAGAAGAAATGAGCAGACGAGCAAATTGGGCCTATCGGATGCAGAAGTGGTACTGTCTAATTAAATTTCTTTTAATTTATTCCCTAAGTGCACAAATTCTCATGTTAAAGGAAGAGATGAAAAAGGATATGTGTACAAATTAGCTTGAATCAAATTATCTGAGAGATTGCTGTTCTTCCTTTGAAGCAGCCAGAATATTGTTATATTGTTATAAACCACAATTCATAGCTTCATATTCTGGGTATAACGAGCATTTCAGAATAATGTCATAAAGTATTAAGGAAACCATGGCTAAATAGTAATATGTGAATCAGTAATTGCACCCAGTTTTAAATCTCCTTTTCTTTGCTTCCATTCTTCATTTAGGCACAATTTATTATCTTATTTAGACCAATAGTTCTTTATGCTCCAGCAACCAATTAACTGACTTTTTTGATGGGCTATTATTTTACTATCTAATGCTTTAGTCATTTTTAACATGCACTTTTGAAGTTTATTTCTATTATTTATTTACTTTAAGTGGTAGCTACCTAGAATGGAAATAAATAAATACATGGAAATAAATAAATAATGAGGCACATATAGGAGTTGTAATTGCACTGAAATTCAACATGAAAAATAATCCCTTGATCCACTTCTGAACACTTGATTTCAATTGATGTAACTGCAGCTAGAGGCATAGCAGAGCTCAATGTACTATATATTTCTTTTATTTTTTCACATGTGGCTTCTCCATTTTATCACAATATCAGAATAAGAGTTGGAAGGATATTGGAGGTCTTCTAATCCAACTTCCTGCTCAGGCAGGAAACCCTATACAGGTGAAACTTGAAAAATTAGAATATTTTTTAGAACAGACATAGTAAGACTGCCAGGCTCTCCATGGATCGTTGTTTGGCCAAGGAGGCAGCGAAGAGAGCCGAAGCAGAAGCGGGGCTGCAGAACAGGTTTGCTAGTTCGATTAAGGAAGCAGCCTCACAGACCAGCATTACCAAGCATTTCCTAACCAACTCTAGATCCTTTGTCCACAAAACCGATGAACCAGAGCTATGGATGGCAGCGAATAAGCTCATTCGTGACTGCTGTGTGATGATCACCACAGAGACCTGGCTTCACCCACTTGTACCGCATGCGTCTGTGGAGCTAACTAACCGTACCACACACCACTTTGACAGAAACAACAACTCTGGTAAAAGCAAAGGTGGAGGACTGTGTATTTACACACATAATAACTGGTGTACTAACAGTAGAGTTGCTTATACACACTGTTCTGCAGACTTGGAATTCTCAACTGCTATTTGTCGGCCATTTTATCTACCTAGAGAGATTTCTGTTATAGTTATCACTGCTGTCTATATTCCACCTGATGCAAATGTTAGCACAATGCTCAAACCAATTTCATTGTATTTTTTTATTTTATTACAATGACAATAAAGATTATTATTATTATTATTATTATTATTATTATTATTATTATTATTATTATTATTATTATCATCATCATATTGTGCAAAAGTTCATTTATTTCAGTAATGCAACTTAAAAGGTGAAACTAATATATGAGATAACACTCATTACATGCAAAGTAAGATAGTTCAAGCCTTGATTTGTCATAATTGTGATGATTATGGCTTACAGCTCATGAAAACCCCAAATCCACAATCTCAGAAAGTTAGAATATTGTGAAAAGGTGCAATATTCTAAGCTCAAAGTGTCCCACTCTAATCAGCTAATTAAGTCATAACACCTGCAAAGCGTACCTGAGCCGTTAAATGGTCTCTCAGTCTGGTTCAGTAGGAATCACAATCATGGGAAAGACTGTTGACCTGACAGTTGTGCAGAAAACCATCATTGACACCGTCCATAAGGAGGGAAAGCCTCAAAAGATTATTGCAAAAGAAGTTGGATGTTCCCAAAGTGCTGCATCAAAGCACATTAATAGAAAGTTATGTGGAAGGGGAAAGTGTGGAAGAAAAAGGTGCACAAGCAGCAGGGATTACCTCAGCCAGGAGAGGATTTTCAGGAAAAGGCCATTCAAAAGTGTTGGGGACTTTCACAAGGAGTGGACTGAGGCTGGACTCAGTGCATCAAAAGCCACCACACACAGACAGATCCTGGACCTGGGCTTCAAATGTCGTATTCCTCTTGTCAAGCCGCTCCTGAACAACAAACAATGTCAGAAGCGTCTTACCTGGGCTAAAGAAAAACAGACCTGGTCTGTTGCTCAGTGGTCCGAATTCTACTTTTCTGATGAGAGCAACTTTTGCATCTCATTTGGAAACCAAGGACCCAGAGTACGGAGGAAGAATGGAGAGGCCCACACTGCAAGATGCTTGAAGTCCAATGTGAAGTTTCCACAGTCTGTTGATTTGGGGAGCCATGTCATCTGCTGGTGTTGGTCCTCTGTGCTTCATTAAGTCCAGAGTCAACGCAGCCATCTACCAGGAGATTTTGGAGCACTTCATGCTTCCTTCTGCAAATGAGCTTTATGGGGATGCTGACTTCATTTTCTAGCAGGACTTGGCACCTGCCCACACTGCCAAAAGCACCAAAACCTGGTTCATTGACCGTGGGATTACTGTGCTTGATTGGCCAGCAAACTTGCCTAACCTGAACCCCATAGAGAATATATGGGGTATTGCTAAGAGAAAAATGAGAGACATGAGACCGAACAATGCAGAAGAGCTGAAGGCCGCTATTGAAGCATCCTGGCCTTCCATAACACCTCAGCAGTGCCACAGGCTGGTAGCTTCCATGTCACGCCACATTGAGGCAGTAATTGCTGCAAAAGGGGCTCAAACCAAGTACTGAGTACATATGCATGCTTATACTTTTCAGAGGTCCAATATTGTTCTATGTAAAATCCTTGTTTTATTGATTGCATGTAATATTCTATTTTTTTGAGATTGTGGATTTGGGGTTTTCATGAGCTATACGCCATAATCGTCACATTTATGACAAATCACGGCTTGAACTATCTTGCTTTGCATGTAATGAGTCTTATCTCGTATATTAGTTTTACCTTTTAAGCTGCATTACTGAAATAAATGAACTTTTGCACATATTCTATTTTTTTGAGTTTCACCTGTATGCCATTTCAGACAAATGGTTGTCTAATCTCTTCTTTAAAAAATCTCCTGTGTTGGAGCACCCACAACTTCTGGATGCAAGCTGTTCCACTGTTCCAATTGTTCTGTCAGGAAATTGCTCCTTAGTTCTAGGTTGGTTTTCTCCTTGATTAGCTCCACACATTGCCTCTTGTCCTGCCTTCAAGTGTTTTTAATAATAGGTTGACCCTTTCTTCTTTGTGGCAGCCTCTTAGATATTGGAAGATTGCTATCATGTCCCTCCTAGTCCTTTTTTCAATACAGTCCTTCTTTTCATTTAATTTTTAGGGCAGCAAGTC
This sequence comes from Rhabdophis nuchalis, assembly GCA_039707465.1. NCBI lineage: Eukaryota > Metazoa > Chordata > Lepidosauria > Squamata > Natricidae > Rhabdophis > Rhabdophis nuchalis. Next base: position 147,009,787 of record CM077645.1, read on the forward strand.
CGCCTATGAGTTGATGAGTATAGTTAGGGTCTGAATATGGAACATTGTGCTACTGGAAAAGAAAGAGACACATTTTTAGTAGTCTGGATTTTGTCATCTTCAAACTCACATGGCTGCTCTTGTGACTAGGATAGCAACCAGACTTCAGTGATCAAGTTTTGCGAATGGCTTACTTCATTACCCCAGGAAAAAACATCATTGGCTGATACTTTCTATGTCTAGTCATTTAAAAAGCCACAGCAGCAGACTATTGAATAGGTTTCATATCACTTAGTATGTGGTTTATTGCACAATATTTATTTTTTTATTTTATTTTATTATTTTATTTTATTTTATTTTATTATTTTATTTTATTTTATTTTATTATTTTATTTTATTTTATTTTATTTTATTTTATTTTATTTTTATACCGTGCCTATCTCCCCAAAGGGACTCAGGGCGGTGCACAGGAAGTTAAAAAGTAAAAGTACAACATATAAATAAATACGAACATATAAATAAATACGACTACAAACAGTAAAATCTAATTAAATTTGAGGTGGCCTGTGCTAAAAATATCCTAGAAAAATTACCAACCAATTAAAATCAATTTAAAACAATTTAAAACTCAGTCTCTAGGGGTGGTCTGAATGCAAAGCTACTGAATGACAATTGTGCATCTGTCTCTCTTGATGCTCAACCAATATAGTTACATTTTGAAACCTGGAGCCCATTATTTGAACACACATCATCACCAATACTTAATAAAAGTTAAAGATGAACGTTCACATTGCCTAACATCTCAAGTATCAGATTGTTAAATGCAAGAGTTGTGTAGGTTTGGAAAGCTAGTCCTCTCTCATTGTGACAGACATGTATATGCACCCCTTCCTGGTCTTAAAATAAGCTTGCTTAGAAGCAGGCCTTGAAGGTTATTTTCCCTCTGGCCTCTTTGCTTTAGTGAAATGTGATACGGAGTATATAATACCCATGGAATGATTCACAGAGTTGTCGCCTATTTACAGTAAGCAGTTGCTATTCCTTTTCCCTCTTGCTACCTGCTACACTACCTATCATTTCCCAGAGCCAGGTTACACTATGAGACTGAAGAATAGCAGAGTTGGTAGGGACCTTGGAAGGTCTTCTAGTCCAACCCCCTGCTCAAGCAGGAAACCCTATACTATTTCAGACAAATGGCTGTCCCATCTCTTCTTAAGGACCTCCAGTGTTGGAACACCCACAACTTCTGGAGGCAAGTCATTCCACTGCTTAATTGTTCTAACTGTCAGGAAATTTCTCCTTAGTTTTATGTTGGGTTTCTTCTTTATTAGTTTCCACACATTGCTTCTGCGTCCTGCCTTCAGGTGCTTTGGATAACAGATTGACTCCCTCTTCTTTGTGGTAACCCCTCAGATATTGGAAGACTGCTATCATGTCACCCATGGGGCCAGTGCAAAAGGATGGTGGCAGCCCACAGATCAGATTGAATCAGATTCAGACTGAAGAAGGTTATTCTGCATGATCCCTGGATAGGGTTCCTTAAGAATCTGTTCCTCATATATGGATCTGCCCCAATACATACATTGGCAACGGAGGTTGTATTCCACCATTCCTGGCTAGCTAATCCGCTCTCCCTTGGCTTGAAATATAAAGTCAATCACAGCTCCAAACAAGAGGCTACCTTTGATTTTATTTGAACAACTAATTATAAAATTTGAACATGAATAGGGTTTTTTTTTGAGGAAAGGTGCTCTTCAGATACTAAATGTATATACTGGTAGTTTCACAGTGTAGTTGGCTTTAATGGCTCTTCTATCCATTCCATCCATCCTGAATTTCTGCTCTGAACTCTTCTCCATTAAAGGCATCATTGAAATGATGCCTCTTTTATTGTAAAAAGGATTTCTTTAGTTCTTTTAGTGTCTTTTTCTATTGTATTTAAATATTGTTTCCTCCTTGGATTTTATATTTGTATGGGAAAATAATTATCAATTAGATGAAAGTCATTAAGAAAGTCAATGCTGTACTCAACCGGATTACAATTTTCATGCATACTGGCTTACAAATGTAGGCTAAGTGACTTAATTTAAATGAGAGGCCTGCCACATGTAACAGCACACAGACAATAAAGGTTTGTTTTTAAAAGATGCCTGATACCATATTTATACAAAGCTCCCATTTTCAGATATTCAAAGGTATTTCTGGTTACTTGGCTCAGAATAAACCAACAGACATAAAAGTGATCAGCTAGAATTGCAACAAAGTTATACCAGCTTAATTAAAAAAAAGCTATGTATCTTCATGAAAGATGCAACAGAATTTCTAGTAGTCATTTTCCTATCAGGATGACTTCATATGTCACTGCTGGAAAACCTTATTATTTTAGTAGAAAACATTTCTCTGCATCAATTATTCCATTGTGCTGGGATTTACCGTGTCTTCCTCGTATAAACAACTGATTTCTGATTTGGGCATGTGAAACAGTACTCCTACATATGTTAAGCTATCATCCTTATGTAAATTGCAAACACAATGCATAATTATATTGCATAATGACTAAATATATCCATTTCATTACATGGAAACATGAAGCCGGAATAAGACATAAGATAAGTTTAAGAATTATAATAAGTAAATTGATTACTTCATTAAAACTAAGTACTTGAGCTCTTCCATTAGGCCAACTTTAATGTCTGCAACTGGCAGGGGTGGGGGAATGAAAAAAATAAGTGCCATGATGCAAATCCCATGATCTATCGGTATATACTTGTATCCAACATCAGGACATAAGTTTATAAGGTCAGTATTTGTATTATAAGATTGCTGCATGCTTGCCATCATTTCTAAAAATTCATTATGGTTGCTCCAGATGTTTCCTATTGGAATTACAGTTGCTAGAATTCTTAGTCATGCCAGTTGGCAATTTCAACAATTATAGTTCCAACATATCTGTGGCAATTGTAAGAGAAAGGTGAGTGATTCTATTTGAACAGTAGTGACTGTTAAAATAATAATAATTATCTTTATTGTCATTGTCAATGAAATCTCTTTTATTGTAAAAAGGATTTCTTTAGTTCTTTAGTGTCTTTTTCTATTGTATTTAAATATTGTTTCCTCCTTGGATTTTATATTTGTATGGAAAAATGATTATCAATTAGATGAAAGTCATTAAGAAAGTCTGTACTCAGAAAAGCTGTACTCAACCGGATTACGATTTTCATGCATACTGGCTTACAATGGCCTAAAACTACAATGAAATTGGTTGATGAAGATGAATGTGAATAAAATAGTTGATGTGAAAATGATTGAAATAATTCCTGTTGTAGTCCAGTTCTAGTGAAATTCACCATAGTTTGAGTCATAGTGTATCATGGACCTTGCCTTTTGTATAATCCATGGCTTATAGTGATGTGTGAACACCGTAACACATTTCAACAAACAAATACTGATACGTAAATTTGACCAATATGAATTAAATTACATGGAAGAATTCAGCTGTGATGACAGAAAATATTAAATCCTAACACCATTCATTTGTGGCTTGTGGACTAGGTTTATGACTTATCAAATTGTGTGGAACCTATTGAATAAAACAATAGTCTTGGTTTTGGGTGAAGTGTGAATTCTTTCTTTCAGATTAACATTATACGTGTGGCTATATTCTTCATTTTATAGGTCTTGTTTGCAGGCCTTTACATCAGCGATTTCATAGGTGAAGCTTTTCTGGATACAAAGAAACAGTGGGAAGTAAAACAAGTTCATTCGGTGCCACATTTTTGTAAAAGGAACAAGTAGTGGTTCCAATTTCACATAAAATGGCAACTTCCCCTTTAAACAATGCTTGTTCTATTATATGCAAATATGTTTTATTAAAGTTGTAGTCACAGATTACAGCCTGTTCTGTGTACATGATGCAAAGAAGACATAACAAGACCACAATTGTTTTCCTTATGGTCTAATACAGGGGTCCCCAACCTTTTTGGCACCAGGGACCGGTTTCATGCAAAAAAAATTCCGTGGGAACCTCCAGCGGGTGAGTCGAGTCACGTGGGCCGCGTGCGCGTTCGACGGTCACGTGCAACCGGGCGGGAAAGCTGCCAGGGATCCCGGGCAAAGGATCCTCGGCTGGGGCAGGGAAGGACGGGCTGCGTCCCGGGCAGGAGGGCATGGCAGCCCCTTTCCCCCCGCGCAGGGCTGGGTGGTGCCCCAACCCCCCACCCCAATGCAAGCCGTTGCCCCCGTCCTGTCCGCGGGGAGCGCCCTGGCCAGATGTCAGGACAGCGGAGCGTTTGCTACACTTTCCTAAGAGTTGTGCTACTCTCTCGGCCGCTCACTCCGGCCCGGTTACTATCAAGCCACGGACCGGCACTGGTCCGCAGCCCGGGGGTTGGGGACCCCTGGTCTAATAGCTTTATTGGAGGCAGGAGACTCCTGTTTGCATTGGAGTATACTCAAAAGTGGAAATAATTAACACCTTCCTCCCCACCTCATCAATCTAAATAAAATTCATTAGCATTCATGGGAATTTAATACATATAGATTTCTTTGTAAGAGTGAGATGTGGCACAGTGGTGACATATTCTTATCTTCTGGAAGGTCTTTTTTGTTTGTTTGCTTTTTAGAACAACTTCAGGTTTTTCTATAGGCAGTTACAGATTTTTTTCCCCATTCAAACAGAATTCTAGACTTATTGCTATTTCCTAATTAGAAAATGGAATGGAATGGAATAGAATAGGTCTCCAGTGCATAAGCTCTCAGTATACATATAAGCAACAAAGTGATAAATCATAAATCATAAGCTACAACCGAGTGATAGTCATACGATACCAATCGGAGTAGGTAATAGGAAAGATGAGGATAATGCATGGTCCTGCTTTTTATTTTTTCCATGCTGGATATGTACTGCAAAGCTAACAAGCTTCCATTTCTTCTCTACCATTTGATCATTAGCATGTATTCACTTATAACTAAGAATAAGAACATAAGAACGTAAGAATAGCCTTGCTGGAACAGGCCACAGCCCATCCAGTCCAGCATTCTGTCTCACACAGTGGTTCCCCATTTGCTTGCTAACCTCCAGTCATACTTAATAGTTTCTAATGAGCAGAATTTCAAAAGGTGGAGATTTTTTTTCTCTTAAAAATATATCATAAAATATGCATGCCCAGAAGTGATAACCTTATGGTATTTCTTGGTCTTGGACGGCATTGAAGGGGGAAAAAGCTCTGTTCAGAAAGGCTGGCAGTCCATGCTGCATAGAAGGTTGCCAACTGATTAGGGAAAGGATTACCTGATGTGCTCCTCTACCTTTCGATGTTCAAAAAGGAGAAACGATTAAGCCTCTTAGCGGACAACCATTTAAATATGAGCCAGCAGTGTGCAGCAGATGTCAAAAAAGCCAACACAATTTTAGGCTACATTAACAAAGGGATAGAATCAAGATCACGTGAAGTGTTAATATCACTTTATAATGCCCTGGTAAGGCCACACTTGGAATAGTGCATTCAGTTTTGGTCACCACGATGTAAAAAAGATGTGGAGACTCTAGAAAGAGTGCAGAGAAGAGCAACAAAGATGATTAGGGGACTGGAGACTAAAACATATGAAGAACGGTTGCAGGAAGTGGGTATGTTTCATTTAATAAAAAGAATGACCAGGGGAGACATGATAGGAGTGTTCCAATATCTCAGGGGTTGCCACAAAGAAGAGGGAGTCAAACTATTCTCCAAGGCACCTGAAGGTAGAACAAGAAGCAATGGGTAGAAACTAATCAAGGAGGGAAGCAACTTAGAACTGAGGAGAAATTTCCTGACAGAACAAGTAATCAGTGGAACAGCTTATCTCCAGAAGTTGTGACTGCCCCAACACTGCAAGTCTTTAAGAAGATGTTGGATAGCCCTTTGTCTGAAACTGTATAGGGCTTCCTGCCTAGGCAGGGGGTTGGACTAGAAGACCTCCAAGGTCCCTTCCAACTTTGCTATTATATTATATTGTATTGTTTAAACTGCAGTTATGCTGCAGTAGCATCCGTTTCTAAAGTTTACAACCCTGGCTGTGGTAGATGGGATTCCCCCCCCCCCCCCCCTATATGTTGCTCTCAGCACATCCAAAGGCTACTAAAGATGAACCAAATAATTTCCTTATTTTCATAAGTGGGTTGCTGATGCTGATGTTTTCTTATTGCTCGTAATCTAAACTTGCCAAGTTCTGCAAGGAGGAGAAACCTCCATGGGAAACTTTTCCTATCTTAGGAGATAAATGTAAAGGCTTCACAAGATTCTTGCTGCTGGTGTTAAAGGCTAGTTTTATTTAGCAAGTTTTGGGAAATAATGCTGCTAGTGATAAGAACAGCTGCAGCTTCAACAGAGCTTCCTGTAATTCTAAGAAAGAGGGGATCTTTTTTCCCCTCCACACTTGCATCTCATTAACATTTCCAATTAAAAGTCCTCCCAGGCTACTGCAAAATGCACAAACAAATCAAGGTTTGTTTCCCTTAACTTTTCTTCTCCTAAGCCCTTCTCCTATTTTCATTCCATTCCCAATGCAAGTGGCCCCCCCTCCATTTGGTCCCCCCCCCTCCGTTTGCCAAAAGAGAAAGAAGGTATTTAAAATCTCAGCCACCGAGGAAGAGAGCCTACAGTATCGACAACCTGTTTTTCTTGTACTTGTTATTGCTTGGTCCAAATTATTCAGTGTTTGAAGGGTTAGCGCTACCCAGCAACTCGGGTCAAAGAAACCTTCTGATTGGCTGGAGGAAACAGAACTTGGCTTGGCGCCTGGGTGCACGCAGCTCAGCTTTCTAATCTGTATGAGAAGGAGAATGCCACGCTCCTTCATTTCCTTTTCAACATTCGTAAATCACCCAACAGGCATGGCTAGCTTCAACTGAGCTCTGCTACAAAGAACTTGAGCAAAGCTGCGGATATGTCATGCAGATAATTTCTTACCTGAGCTGTGCTCCGAATACATGATGAGTCCCCTGCCTGTGCCAGTTCCTTCCAAATCAATTGGGCAGCAGTGTTTAAGCTCAAGGATCCGTTGAGAAGGGACTGAGGTGGACACATCTTTAAGTTATGGGCAGCAGGCTTTGAGACCATAAGGCAGTTGCAAGTTCCAGTGAGCCTAGACAGGAATTTTGTTTGGACCGAGGATTATTCCACACTAAAAATTAGACTGTCCTTGGCTCAGCAAAAATGTATTGTGTTAGGCGAAAATACTTGCAGAAACCTATAATACAGGCAAAATCGCATAAAAAGCCAGCTATTAGTAACTCTGTCCTAGAAGTTAGCCTCTCCCTTAATTATAATTCATATATCAACAGTGTTTTTCAATGGAATAGAATGGGCATCATTTGGTTTGCTGTGGGCACTGCTATTATTTTCTGCAAGCTTTTTGAGAGACATGCCCCTTTTGTCAGCTGTTAATAGACTATCCGTTCAAATTTATTTAGGCATTCCATTTGACCCATGCAAAGGAATCTATGGAAGTTAGGTTTTGTATGAAGAGAACATTTCTTGCATTATATAAAACATTGTATTTAGGCAGAACCCAATGAAAATATTCCAATTCAATCTATTGGAATTCAGTCCACTGAGAGCTTATGCACTGGAGACAAATTCCTTGTGTGTCCAATCACACTTGGCCAACAAAGTATTCCATTCCATGAGAAAGGAAGTTGGACACAAGTAGATAAGATGTACAACTTTATTTGTGCATACTGTCTATAATGTCTTATTTGGTTCCAATCACAAATATTAAAGCAGTAACATAAGTGGAGGCCAAAGCTGAAAGCTGAAAGTCATCGAAACATACCTAAGATGAAAACTCAAGTGAGCTTTTTGGAACTTAAGGAAAAACAACTTGGCTAGTTTTGTTGCTACCACCAAGAAAAAATGACCTTAAGTGATCACTATACAAATTTCTACCAAATTGATCTCTGAAGCTTATCTTAACTTCAGGTGGGTTCTTGTGGGCAAAAGATGATCCTTAAGATACAAACATCTCAAGTAGTCCTTCACTTACCATCACGATTGAGTCCAAATTTCCATTGCTAAGCAAGATGGTGGTTAGGTGAGTTTTGCTCCATTTTATTTCCCTTCTTGCCACAATTGTTAAATGAATCAACTGCAGTTATTAAGTTAGTAACATGGTGGTTAAGTGGCTTGCCCAATTGACTTTGTTTGTCAGAAGGTAAATGCATGACTCCATGACATTGCAACAGTCATAAATTCATGCCAGTTGCCAAGCATTTGAATTTTAATTATTTAATCATGGGCAATTGGGCATGCTGCAACGGTCATAGGTATGAAAAGCAGTCATAAGTCACTTTTTTCAGTGCCATTGTAACTTTGAATGGTCAATAAATGGATGGTTGTATGTCTAGGGCAGTGGTGGGCAAACCCATTAGTCAACAGAGCCAAATATCAACAATACCACGATAGAAATTTCTTTTGAGAGCCGGAAGGTGTGGCCTGTTTTGTGGGAGTGGCTCAGCGGTCATGTGACTGGGTGGGCGTGGCCAACTTGGAAAATGTGAAACTCACTTAACAATGGTCTTGGTTATCAACCAAACTTTTAGGCTCAATTGTGGTCATAAGTTCTTTCTTTCTTTCTTTCTTTCTTTCTTTCTTTCTTTCTTTCTTTCTTTCTTTCTTTCTTTCTTTCTTTCTCTCTTTCTTTCTTCTCTCTCTTTCTCCATTTCTCTCTCTCTTTCTCTCTTTCTTTCGTTCTTTCTTTCTCTTTCTCTGTTTTTCTCTTTCTTTCTGTCTCTTTCTTTCTCTCTCTCTCTCTCTTTCTTTCTCTCTTTCTTTCTTTCCCTCTTTCCCTCTCTTTCTCTCTCTTTCTTTCTCTCTTTCTCTCTCTCTCTCTCTCTCTCTTTCTTTCTTTCTCTCTCTCTCTCTCTCTCTCTTTCTTTCTTTCTTTCTTTCTTTCTTTCTTTCTTTCTCTCTCTATCTCTGTCTCTCCTTTGTCCGCCCATCTCTGTCACTCTGTGTGTGTGTGTGTGTCTGTCTCACATTCAAGCACTTAATCACTCATTCTGTGTCTCTATCTATCTTTCTCTCCCTCCCTCTCTCTATCTCTCCCTGTCTCTCTGTGTGTGTCTGTCACTCTCTGATTCCCCCCTCCCTCCTTGTCTCTCTCTGTGTCTGTGCCTCTCTCTGTCTGTCTGTCTGCCCCCACCCCCTGCGAAGCCTCCTCAGCCCAGTCCGCCACGCTTGCTCGCTTGCCTTAGCCTGGCCTGCCCGGCCACCCACTGCGCTTGCTCACTCGTTCTGGCTACTTCCAGGCTCTGTGTGTGGGGGGGAAGGAATGGCGTTCAGTGGGTGACCCACTGGATGCCGGTTCCCTCCAATTGCCCTGGAAGTAGCCTGGCCCATCCGCTCGCCTGCCCGCTCGCTCAGGCTACTTCCAGGGGTGAGAAGGCTCCGTGTGGGGGGGAAAGAACGGCGTTCAGTGGGTGACCCACTGGACACCTGTTCCCTCCCCCCGCCCGTGGAGCCTCCGCACCCCCTGGAAATAGATGAGTGGCCGGTATGCCGGCTGGGGAGGCTCTGCGGAGAGAGGGAGGGAGGGAATTGGCGGCCAGTAGGGAGGGTTGCTCCGGCGGGTCCCAGGAGTCCCACCGTCGGCGAGGGTGGAGGAAGAGCCGCACTCGAGGGGCCAAAGAGCCGCATGCAGCTCATGAGCCGTGGTTTGCCGACCACTGGTCTAGGGCCACCTGAATATGCTATTGGACCCAGGTATTGTGAACTATTATTCCTATTAAGCTATTTTCTTGTCCCTCTAGTATTTAACATAGTTTTAAAAGTATATAAGCAATGCAATATCTTGTAAAATATTAACAGTGGAATATATTACCTCAGCAACAAGATTCTAATGAGGCACCCACAATAGTATGTTGTATTAAAAATAACATATCCAGCAGTACCTTAAAGGCTAAACAATATATTGCTTTCATGATGAAATGGACTGTAGTACACATAGTGAATAAATAAACTTTCTGGTCTATAATTCCATAAGAAAAAAATATTAAAAAATGATAAAGAGAACTCAAATTGGGAGACAATCTAATACCAAGGGCAGAGGAATCATTTTTCTAAACATCAGAAAAATTCTTTAGAAAATGAAGTTAATTGTGAACAATATACCTGAATACTTGAAATTGGTACTGAATTATGTTACAATGGCTTTATATTCTCTACAAGCAGCTGCTTGCTGAGTAATTTTCTTTCTCTGTCCTTCCCTCAATTTCTTATTAATATGTTCCATATTTTTGAAGTTCTTCATTCTAAACTTGGTGGCCCTAGGCAAGAAATTGTAGCTGTGCATATAAAACAAATTCCCAACTAACATTAAGATATTTTGATATCAATTAACAGTTCAATTCAGATCCTTTTTCTAGTTAAAAGAAAATCTGTAGACCACCCGCTGCAAGCAATTACAGCACTTAATTTTGCTTAATTTTGTCCAAAGGAAAATAGAAATAAAAGGGGGATTTTTTTTTCTGCAAAAAGAATTATGTTTTGATGGCTATTGATTCATTTCACCCCTTGTCAAAACATAACAGATGTAACCCACAGTCTTTGAAAGTAAGAAAATATATGTGTGTGCATAGGCACAAACCCACACATACTGTCTTTTGCATTCAGTAAAATGCTGTAATTTCCTAAAGTGTGAGATTATGTTTGTTTCCCAGGGGACCTCGATGTTTAATTTGAACAATTATTTCAATTTGGGTTGTACAAGAGGCAAGATAGTAAAGACTAAATTCAACTTCCAGAAATTCCCCTCCCTCTCCATTTTATTTATTTTTTCTCAAAAGAGAAGAAGCTAACTATAAGACCCCTTTTGTGAGCTTCACAATGGAGATCTATAGAACCTCATTTCGGGCTGTCACAGACCATTCCATTGTTTTGAAGACTGACATGCCCTCACAAGAATGGGGAAGAAAAGATGCTTTTTTGTTTGTTTTTTACAATAAGCTAGTCAAGATATAATATTGCCATCCCGTTGGACAAAGCAAATAATAGAACAGATTTTGGAAGGCACCAGCATACGCAGCCAATATTAATATCTATAGATCAGAGGTCTCCAAATTTGGCAGCATTAAGACTAGTAGACGTCATCTCCCAGAATTCCCCAGCCAGCACTGGTTGGGGAATTCTGGGAGTTAAAGTCCACAAGTCTTAAAGCTGCCTGGGGACCCCTGATCTATGGAACCAGCTGCCAAGATTCTCCTGAGCTGCATTAGTTTTAAAGTGCAATCTGCACCCCCCACCCGTCTGCATCTCAATTGTCTTTACATCAGACAACCCCCCCAAGTCACATTTAGGTATCTTATTCTCAATGATTGGCTTTAAAAATGTATGACGTGTTTATTTCCTTGGTGAAGTCAGATAATTTCCTATTGATTTCTAGATAGCCTGAAGGAAGCTAAATAGGACAGTGAAAGAGAAATATATTTTAAAATAAAGGAAGTTCATTTTCGAGGTCAATTCAGATTTTCTTTAGAAGTTAGAGCAGTGGTAGTCAACTTGCTCCCTACTGCCCACTAGTGGGCGTTCCAGCTTTCATGGTGGGCGGTAGGGGTTTTGTCCAATACCAAAGCATTTTCCTTTTTTAAATGTTTATTTATTTTATCTATTTATTTTATTTATATTTATATCCCGCCCTTTTCCACAGAGGACCCAGGGCGGCGCACAGGAAATTTAAAAACATACAAAATACAAAAGATAAATACATAATTTAAAACATATATTAAACTATCCTATCCTATGCTAAAAGCCAAATTTTAAAATACCCAATTTAAAACTTTCTAAAAAAAGTCCCCGTGGGAGGTTAGGCTAGGCCCGCTTGTTGGAACAGGTATGTCTTTAGACATTGGCGGAAGAGGCGGAGGTCGGTGATTTATTTATTTATTTATTTATTTATTTATTTATTTATTTATTTATTTAAATTTATATCCCGCCCTTCTCCACAGAGGACCCAGGGCGGCGCACAGGAAATTTAAAAAACATACAAAATACAATAAATATAATTTAAAAACTATTAAATAAACCTATCCTGCGCTAAAACCAAATTTTAAAAACCCAATTTAAAACTATCTAAAAGTCCCCATGGGAGGTTAGGCGTGATGGTGCGTAATTCAGGGGGTAGGTTGTTCCAAAAGGCTGGGCCCACCACAGAGAAGGCTCTTCCCCTGGGTGTCGCCAGTCGGCATTGTCCGGCCGACAGCACCCTGAGAAGGCCCTCTCTGTGGGAGCGTATCGGTCTAAGGGATGTATGGGGCAAGAGGCGGTCTCGCATATAACTAGGCCCCGAGCCATGGAGCGCTTTAAAGATGGTTGTTAAAACCTTGAAGTGCACCCGAAAGACCACAGGAAGCCAATGCAGCTCGCGCAGGATCGGTGTTATGTGGGAGCATCTGGTGGCTCCCATAATCACCCGCGCGGCTGCGTTTTGGACTAACTGTAGCTTTTGAGTGCACTTCAAGGGAAGCCCCATGTAGAGAGCATTACAGTAGTCGGGACGTCACGAGAGCTTGAGTGACTGTGCGAAGGGCAGCCCGGTCCAGTAAGGGGCGCAATTGGCGCATCAGGCATACCTGATGAAACGCCCCCATGGCCACGGCCGCCACATGGTCTTCCATGGACAGCCGGGAATCCAGGAGGACACCCAAATTGTGCGCCCTCTCCACGGGGGCCAGTGTTTCGCCCCCAATGGCCAGAGTTGGAGTAATCTGGCTGAACCGGGGTGCCGGAAACCACAGCCACTCAGTCTTGGCAGGGTTGAGCTTGAGTTTGTTACCACCCATCCAGATCCGTACGGCCTCCAAACACCGGGACAGCACTTCGGCGGCATCGTTGGGGTGGTCTGGGGTAGATATGTACAGCTGAGATGTAATTGACTTCCCTACTTTATAAATCACCATTACTGTGAAACTGGTGGGCGGTTAGAAAATATTACTACTAAGAGAGATACAAAAGTGGGTGGTAGGTATAAAAAGATTGACTACCCCTGAGTTAGAGAATATGTGATTCATATTCTTCATCCTAATACATTGAAAGCAGCAGCAGCAGCAGCAGCAGCAGCAGCAGCAAACCCTGAGTCACTCAACATAGTGCTCTCTTCATCACAGTACCCAACTTGTTAATCTCTTGGCAACATTTGGCCATCCAACTAGGACCTCTTTTGTCCAGAAAGTGTGAGTAGTCAGATAAAGCAAAGCCTTTTACATCACCTACAGTTCCTTATAGGGTAACATACGCAGTTTATGGCTCTCATATCATATGCAGCTCTATATCCCAATTTTGACTCCTCAGGATTGTTCTATCCAAATGCAGCTGCAGAATGCTGAATAATAGTGTCATGATTGCTATCCATTTTCTATAGAACAAATGTCCTACTGCAATGCCTTTAAAGTATATTCTCACACACAAAAACCCTGAGAAGGAATAGAATGTGTTGAAAGTCCAACTCTGGCTTCTCAAGTGACACCATGCCATTACTGAACATTCTCTCTAGCATCTTCTCAATAGAGAAAATAATAAAATCATAATTACTATTTTCTTCTTCTTCTTCTTCTTCTTCTTCTTCTTCTTCTTCTTCTTCTTCTTCTTCTTCTTCTTCTTCTTCTTCTTCTTCATCTTCTTCTTCTTTTTTACTACTACTACTACTACTACTACTACTACTACTACTACATTCCCTATCCACACGGTTATTTTCCCTGGTACAACTTTTTTAAACACCTACAAGGCAATTTCTCAATTTGACTGACTATCCAGAAAGTGGTATTTCCTTGCTTTCTCTTTACAATCCTGAGTAGGCAGTTCTAATGCGCTCTATATGCAGTTTCCCTTGAAGAATAACCAAAAGCTTCAGATGGCAAAAGATTGTGATGGCAAATGGCCTGGTCCTAGGCCATGTAGGACTTGGTAGTAAAATGATTACAATGCAGTATTGCAGGCAAACTCTGCCCACAGCCTGGAGTGGAGTTTGACCCTGATGGAGTTCAAGGTTGACTCAGCCTTCCATCTGTCTGAGGTTGGGAAAATGAGCACCCAGATTGTTGGGGGCAATATGCTGATATTGTAATCTGCCCAGGGAGTGCTGTAAAGCACTATGGGGCAGTATAGAAGTCTGCTATTGCTATTGCTTTAAAGCTGATCACCAACACTTTGAACTGCCGTGGGAAAGCCAACTGGAAGTAGTGTCACATGAGTATAATTACTCGCGCTGCTGCATTCTGCACCACTTGAAGCTTCTGTTCTCTTCAAGGGCAACCTTTAGCAGAATGCATTGCAACAATCCACTTGGGAAATGACTAAGGCATGAGTGACTATCAACAGATTACCAAATCCTGAAAGGGTATAATTGGCACACAAATAAAGCTGTGTAAAGGCCCTTCTGGCTATAACTGTCACCTGCACCTTAAGCAGAAGTTGTGAGTCCAGAATATCTCCTAAACTGTTCACTAAGTCCAAGCAGGGTAGTGCTATCCCACTGGATGTATCTCTTCAAAGATGTAAAACTTTCTTAATTTTAAATGGTAAGAGATGTTCTCCATAGTTGGTGGAGCAGCATCCATGCATGGGTAATACTCGTACACTAGCCAAGAGGACTGAGTCCGATATCTTTAAGACATGCCTTCTCCTGCAGCTATACCCAGCTTTGTGACTTAGTATAACTCAAAGGACAGACGTGTGAAGCTATCTCTCCTTCAATTTGTTCTAGTTTAATTGGGTAGAATTCTCCAAAAAAATTCAAAATTACTCTTTTTCATTACAGATTAGGATTATCTTTGTTCTCCAACTTGCTTTTGTCCCCAGAGGCTTCTACAGCCACGAGGAACCACTGTGTGGTGCTGGATGGCGCAGCGTGGTTCTGGAGCAACCAGCGGACACTGGATCAAGGCTCCAGACCACAGGGAGTGTAAAGTTGCCCTGGAAAGGCCACGCAGCAGCAAAGGGGGCAGGGACCATAATCATTCCTGGCCAGGCAGAAAAGCCTCAGAAACCTTGTCGGAGGCATGAAGAGGGCGGCCACCATTTTGAGATCTCCACTAGGTGGCCACCATTTTGAATTCATAACGAAGCTCTGAATTTGGTGCCATTGGGCCTAGCCAGGCTCATGGAGTGAGAGGGGCCCCCCTTAGTCTCCCCCTCCCCCAGCCTCCCTGCTTCCCACCTGGTGGCCTTGAAGATTTAATAATTAGTAAGTGCAATTATCTCCAACTATAAGAGGAAGCCAGGAGAGCGCATCGCTCTCTCTCTCTCTGCTGGACTTGCTGTTTGATAACTGAATTGTTCGTTGTTCTATACTCAGAACTATACGTGGGCGCTCGAATGACTGAGGTCCAGGCGAGGAATAAAGGCTAACAACTTTATTCGTAATGCAACGGCCAACTGGTAACTTCGACTTCTGACAGGAACAGCCTGCGGCTGCCATCTGACAGCTCGCTTTTATAGCGAGCTGTCAGATGGCTCCGCCAATCGGCTGTAAGCGCCAGTCCCACCAAATTAACTTTGAACTGCGCATGCTCAGAACACAACACCCCTCCCCACTGAGTTTGTGCAAGCGTAGTCTTGCAAATACGCCGGCCTTCGTCTAGTCCTCAGGGACCGCCGCAATTCCGGCAGGGCTTCGTTCCCCGGAGTTGATGGGCCACTGCCCCGGGCTTGCACCGCCGGTGCCGGATCGGAGATGGTACTTCCCTCCCGCGGCTCGTTGGGATGACCCGGACTCTGCTGCTGCTGCGGCTGCTGCTGCTACTGCTGCTGCTGCTGCTGCTGGAGTTGGCCCAACTCCCCAGGTAAGTTCTCGTTCGGTCCTTCGGAGCGTCTGTCGGCGGCGAGGTCGTCCTCTGCTCCCCGTGGGCATCCCACGGAGCCTAAGCCGGCTTGCTCCTTCATGGCACGAAGCTGGTCGTGGTGTCGCCGCCAGGTTCTCCCGTCCTCCAGCTTCACCCTGAAAGAGCAGGGCCCCGTTTGGTCAATGACAGAGCCTGGCAACCAGAGGGGATGGCCATCGTAGTTCCTAACGTAGACTAGCTGCCCCGGGCTAAATTCTCTGGCCGCTCCAGAGGAGTCCAGGGGAACCTCAGGGGCATACGCGGGGTGCAGCCTATCTAGGCATGTCCTAAGCCTACGCCCCATGAGTAACTCCGCGGGGCTTCTGTTGGATGATGGGCATGGAGTGGCATGGTGGGCCAGTAGGAACGTGTCAATCCTCTCTTGCCAATTTGCAGGCCCCATTTTGGCCAACGCTTCCTTGGCCGTGCGCACCATTCGTTCGGCCAGGCCATTACTGGCAGCATGATAAGGGGCAATCAAGGCATGGCGAATCCCCAAGGACGCTAAAAACCCTTCAAATGAGGCAGAAGTTAATTGGGGCCCGTTGTCAGAGACAAGTAAGTCGGGGAGGCCATGGGTGGCGAACAACCGTCTGAGCGCAGAGATAACGGCTTCAGAGGTGGTGGATGACATCCTAATAACTTCTAGCCATTTCGAATATGCGTCCACAACGACTAAGAACGTCTGGCCCTGGAACGGGCCAGCAAAGTCAATGTGGACGCGTGCCCATGGGGCGGAGGGGCGGTCCCATTCCCGGGGAGGGGATTTGGGCGGCAAGGGGCACGATTCCTGGCACTGGGGGCAAAGTGCCACCCAGCTCGCTATTTCCTGGTTGACCTTGGGCCACCAGAGATAACTGCGACTCAAGGCTTTCATTCGGACAATGCCAGGGTGACCCGAGTGCAGTTTCCATAGAACTGCTGGGTGCAGGGGGTTGGGAATGACTACTCTGTGCCCCCACAGCAAACACCCGCTTTGGGTGGAAAGTTCTGCCCGCCGATGTAGGAAAGGTAGGAACTCAGGAGCAGTGGCTCCTTGAGGCCACCCTCTTCGGACCCAGTCTAAAACTTTGCTAATTACCTTGTCCTGTGCTGAGTGCCGGGCAATGTCAGATGCGGTCACGAGCAAGTCTAAGTCGGAGATCAGGAAGACTGAGGAGGCAGGGGCAGGATCTTCAAGTTCCTCTGGCAGGGGACAGCGGCTGAGGGCGTCCGCATGGGTGATCTGCTTCCCAGGTCGATGGATCAAGGTGTAGTGATAAGCAGCCAGGAACACAGTCCATCTGGTCATCCTGGGGGAAAGGACTTGCGGAGTTTGCTTGTTTCCAGCAAGCAACCCCAGCAGGGGTTTGTGATCGGTGACGATGTCAAATTTACACCCTAACTCTGAGCCGGGAGTAAAAGGGGGAAACTATACAGAAGCCATTCCTGTCAGTCGCTCTCACGACTTCTCGTCGTGTTATAGTCAGCTCTTTCTAGAGTGACTTCAGCCAGTGACTTCAGCAATTGACCGGCGCCCTGGCCTCAGTTCGGCGATCCCACCTTCATCGCCAGTGTTCTATACGCAGAACTATACGTGGGTGCTCGAATGACTGAGGTCCAGGCGAGGAATAAAGGCTGACAACTTTATTCGTAACGCAACGGCCAACTAGTAACTTCGGCTTCTGACAGGAACAGCCTGCGGCTGCCGTCTGACAGCTCACTTTTATAGCGAGCTGTCAGATGGCTCCGCCAATCGGCTGTAAGCGCCAGTCCCGCCAAATTAACTTTGAACTGCGCATGCTCAGAACACAACATTCGTGAACTGTGAATTACTGAAGAAGAAGAAAGAAGATTGTTTTGCTGAGTGTAAGCAATTTGATATTTGTTGAGACTTTGTTTTGGACTCGTTTAACATCACTGCTTGTTGAGCAGTAGTTTAGTTTAGTAGTTTTTACAATCTCACTAAAAGCTATTTTATTTTACTTAAGCAGTGTCTGGTATACTAATTGTGTGTACATTAGCAACATTCTTCTAGCTACATACTCCGCTGCACACCCTCTGCTGTCTCCCAACGGAGATATCACCTAACAAAGCTGCTTGAGGTCCCATCCATTGATGCCCCTGTAGCAGTCCTCTCCTCTCCCACGTTGGTTCCCAGCATCCCTGAGGAAGTGTTGAAACCAGAGGACAGGAGGTCTGAGCACATCTTAGTAAAGGGCCTTCAATTGGCCGCCTGGGCCATCAGGGCCTCAATGGCCTCTTCTTTCTTTGATACGGCTGCTCTTCTGTGGTTAACACAACTGCAAGAGCAGCTCCCAAAATCGGATTCCAGATCACATCAAGACCTTAACAAAATTAAGGCGGCCCTGCTTGGCGACACTTCCTTGACCGCAGCTAGATTTGCATTGAAATCCATAGCTTCCTCTATTTCAGCCAGGAGAATGCTTTGGCTTAGACAGTGGCAGACAGATGCCAAACACAAATGGTGCCTAGCCTCCACCCCATTTGCTGGGGATCAGCTCTTTGGGGCTCCCTTAGAGTCCATGTTGATAGAGTCTGAAGACAAGAGGAAGATTCTTCCTTCCCGATTCCATATGTCAGAGCCCAGGGCCTCACCCTATCAACGTAAGCCACCCTTTTGAAGCTCGGATGGGGGAATATGGATTCTCCCATCCATATTCCCCCATCCACCAATATTACGGTAGACAAGGTCAGCACCAAGACAGGTCAGGCAGAGGATGGCAATGCTATCAGCCCAAACGGCCCTACCAAGGAACAGGTTCCAATCAGCCCTTCTGCCATCAAAAATGACTGCCAGGAGAACCTTCCCATCAGCGGCCGACTGGCCTTCTTTGTCGACTGGTGGGAGGAGGTCTCAACGGACGCCTGGGTCAGAGGGATGGTGAAACACGGCCTCTCTACTAAGGGCCAGCTTTGGTATGTCCCATGCATGGATGCTGTCTCCACCAACCATGGACCAAGCATTGGCTTACCTGAGACGCCCTTTCTCAGGACAGGTGGAGATGGCATCCAGCTCCACCCTAATGTTTTTTTCATTTGCCCGGTCTGGTATCGGTAGGAGAGATTGCCTTATACAATTTAGAGCAGGGGTGGGCAAACTTTGCAACTTTAAGTCTGAAGGACTTCAGCTCCCAGTCTGGGAGCTGAAGTCCTTCAGACCTAAAGTTGCAAAGTTTGCCCACCCCTGATTTAGAGTCTCACATGTCAGTCTGTTATTGTCTTCCTCTTTGTCAAAAAGCTGGCTATAGCTGCAGGAGAAGGTGTGTCTTAAAGATATCAGACTCAGTCCTATTGGTTAGTGTATGAGTATTACCCCTGCATGAATGCTGTCCTGAGAACGGGTGTCTCAGGTAAGCCAACACCCATTTTCAATCATAGACAAATAATAAAAATCAAAATGTGTGGGAGCATAGATTATTTCACTTGTTTTACATTTTAAAGTTTGTTTGTTTTAATGCTGTGGGCCAGAGACTGTTTTGGTGAAAGTTTCTTTCATGGAAAAAATAAAGGGATAGTCAGGAGTGAAAAGAAGAAAGACGATGGGATCCATTTTGAAATTTCTCCTTAGATTTTTGCACAATGTCCTAATAGCCACAGGGCTATTACCCCCAAATGATAATCCACCCAAAAGATCAGTGAGAGATTATTATTCCATCAACATCAAATGCTATTTTCCAGACCCCCGCTCTGCATTAAACTTGGATGCAATGTGGTAACCTAAAGATATCTGTTTAGAAAATATTGCTGATGTTTGACATTTTCTACAATTGATATCACCCTGTTTTGCCGTGGAACATTTTACACACAAACATTTTGTCCTTGCTAAATAGGGAGGAATTGCTCTGGCAGAAATAGAATCAAGGAGAACAGAAAGTTAGGAAGCCAAGAGGGATATCAATTATAAACCAAGGACTGTTAAACCAAAGCTTTACGGCAACATCTTGCACACTTGAAATGTTTCTGCTTATTGGCACAAGTCCCTTCCCTTTTTTCTCCTTCAGAGTCCAAGGGCTGAAGGTTTTCATTTTTGAGGTATAGTTTAATTTCTTTGCAAACATCAAAGTGTATTTTATTGGTTGGCTCTAAACACAGAGGTTTGTCATTCATGTCTTGCTGTAAAATTCCCAGGGACATGGTGGGAACCAAGATAGATCACAGGTCTGTTCCAGCATGATTCCTCTCTTTAAAATATGGGGGGCTGTGTGTGTGTGTGTGGGGGGGGAATACAAGATTATGGGTTCTGACCAGGGCATACTGATGTAATCAAATAGCTCTTATTAATGAAAGTTTTATAGCATTCTTTATATTTCTTTCTGGCTTGGGGGATCTTTGAAATAGTGAGACAACCTTTATTTATTTCCTACCATTAAGGCTTTATTTTGTACCTGTAAAAAGGTAGGGCAGGTGTATCATTGCTACATGATATAATGGTTTGTTTCTCAGTCTTCTGTGCATTGAGTTGAAGTATAATCAATAGACATGCATGTGTTCAAACTGACTCACATGTAACCTTACTAAAAAAAAAAAAGATTTCATTCTTGCTTGCTTCGCCTTGGGAAATCAAATCTGACCAGATCAATTCAGAACATTACCATGTCTTATACAGGAAAAAATTTTTTTTTACAAGGGAGACCTGTCAAGTCATCTTGCCTCTTGGAGAGCATTTATGGAGATCATGCTAAGTAAGTCAGCTGAAACCCAAATGGGCCCAGTGAGTTAAGACCTCTCATTAATGTGGAAACAGACTGCCCAAAATCTTTGGAGAACTTCATCTCTTGTAAACAAAAATGTAGGATTTTTCCCTCCCCGTCTTTTTAGCTAAATGAGTTTAGGTGCTGAATACAGACAACATTGAGTTCCAAAATTGATTCTGGAATGGAGCAATGATCACATGTAGAAATGCCTAGAATCTGTGGCTTTAGTGGCCCGAGTTGATACAAGCAGTTTCTTAGGATCATCTACTTCGGTGAAAGGAATGGGGTGGCAGTATTCTTTTGCCCTTTTGATTTTTTTTTCCTCCCATGTTTTTAACAATCACAATTTTTAAATGAGCTGGAGAAATGGGATGGTTTCATCATATGGGAGTTGCATGAAGGCAGTGGCCCAATTGGCAAGGTTCCCTGTTTTACTGCTTATTGCGTAGATTTCAGTCCTACCTTTTTGATCAACAATGTCCAAATCCACAGCAAGTCAAGCCATTTGCTATGCAGTATTGTAAAAATGACTATCAAGACAAACAATGCTAAGAGCTGGATATTATTTAAATGGTGCAAGGAAAGAAACAATCGGAGAATGTAATATAGACGAGAAGTATAGATGCAGTATAGATTAGCAACCTACAGACAAATTCTGAGCTGAATTATTTGATGAAATAATTCAGTTGAAAAGACCCACACAAACAAAGAAAAGCCCTAAAGGAAGTGGAGAAATACCGTATTATAATAAACGTATTATATGGTAGCTACAGCATCAAGGCTTAACACCATCTTTTGGAATAATAATAATAATAATAATAATAATAATAATAATAATAATAATAATAATAATAATAATAATAATAATAATAATAATTATTATTATTATTATTATTATTATTATTATTATTATTATTATTATTATTATTATTATTATTATTATTATTATTATTATTATTATTATTATTAATTTATAGACCGCTTCCTCTCCCCAAAGGGACTCGGAGCGGTGCACAGGGGAATTAAAAAATACAGACATAAAAATACATAAATAGATAAAATAGAAAATTAAACAATTTATCCCTGCGCTAAAAACCCACAATACTAAAAAGCTAAACCCCTTAAAAATCCAATTAATAAACGGAGGACTAACCAAGGCCAGCCAGGCAGAAAAAGTGTGTTTTCAGTTTTTGACAGAAGGAGCGGAGGTCTGTCGTTGTTCCAATTTCGGGAGGAAGGTCGTTCCAGAGGGTTGGGCC
Organism: Rhabdophis nuchalis; assembly: GCA_039707465.1. Classification (NCBI taxonomy): domain Eukaryota; kingdom Metazoa; phylum Chordata; class Lepidosauria; order Squamata; family Natricidae; genus Rhabdophis; species Rhabdophis nuchalis. The sequence goes on from CM077645.1 coordinate 147,031,572, forward strand.
CGCCACAGAGAAGGCCCTTCCCCTGGGCGTCGCCCGCTGGCATAGCCTAGTGGACGGCACCCGGAGAAGTCCCTCTCTGTGGGAGTGAATCGGCCGCAGGGATGTATGGGGCAGAATCCGATCCCGCAGATAGCTAGGTCCCGAGCCATGGAGCGCTTTAAAGATGATGACTAACACCTTGAAGCGCACCCGAAAGACGACAGGCAGCCAATGCAGCTCGCGCAAGAGCGGTGTTACGTGGGCAAACCTCGAGGTTCCCATAATTGCTCGCGCGGCTGCATTCTGGACAAGCTGAAGTCTTCGGGTGCACCTCAAGGGGAGCCCCATGTAGAGGGAATTGCAGTAGTCCAGTCGGGATGTCACGAGGGCATGAGTGACTGTGCATAGGGCATCCCGATCCAATAGGGGACGCAACTGGCGTACCAGGCGAACCTGGTAGAATGCCCTCCTGGCCACAGCTGTCACTTGATCTTCCATGGACAGTTGGGTATCCAGGAGGATGCCCAAGTTGTATGCCCCATCCACAGGGGTAAGATGTTCGTCCCCTATGGCCAGTGATGGAGTCAACTGGTTGTACCGGGATGCCGGAAACCACAGCCACTCGGTCTTGGACGGGTTGAGTCTGAGTCTGTTACTTCCCATCCAGGCCCGCACAGCTTCCAGGCACTGGCACATCACCTCTACGGCATCGTTGGGGTGGTTTGGGGTAGATATATACAGCTGAGTATCATCAGCGTAGAGATGGTACTCTACCCAAAAACCACGGATGATCTCGCCCAGCGGCTTCATATATGTGTTGAACAGGAGAGGCGAGAGGACCGACCCCTGAGGCACCCCACAAGTGAGGGGTCTCGAGGTCGACCTCTGCTCTCCTGCCAACACAAATTGCAATCGACCGGAGAGGTAGGAGGAGAACCACCGTAAGTAAGAGGCTAGGTTGTGTAAGTACAACTTGCAATACTAGGAGATTGCAAAGGCATGTATTATAATGAATCCATGATATTGCACTATATCTGCATGACTAAAACTAACTTTTAGGGTGACTCAGCTTCAGGCTGACTCATTGTAGTGGTTATTGTTGCTCTCAACAGCTGTTCTGTGTAGGTATATTTTGCATATTTTTATTGCTAGTTTTCAGGAGGCTGTGAGTTCGATCCTAGGTAGAGATAGCCATTTCTCTCTATGGGCACACTGAAAATATATTTGCTGAACAAAACTCCGTATTGGTGACAGGAAGGGCATCGGGCCATTAAAACATTCTGCTAGCTCCATTCAGTTACCCAGACTCTACCTGCAAGGGATTATGGAGTCATTAAAAGACAATAATAATAATAATAATAATTTTTAATTTGTAGAACCGCACCCTCTCCCCACAGGGACTCGGGGCGGTGCACAGATAGAATAAAACCAAATACATACAACAATTCTAAAAACAAATTAAATATAACCTGCGCTAAAATTCCCATTAAAACTAAATAATACTAATTCCCCATAAAACCCCAGAGGCAGAGAGACTCATCCTAGGCCGGCCAGACAGAAAAAGTGAGTCTTTAATTTAAGACGGAAGGAGCGGAGGTCCGTGGTCGTCCTGATATCGGGGGGGAGGTCGTTCCAGAGGGCCGGGCCCGCCACAGAGATAGCCCTTCCCCTGGGTGTCGCCCGCTGACAGTGTCTAGTGGACGGCACCCGGAGAAGTCCCTCTCTGTGGGAGCGAATCGGCCGCGAGGATGTATGAGGCAGGAACCGATCCCGCAGATAGCTAGGTCCCGAGCCATGGAGCGCTTTAAAGATGATAGTTAACACCTTGAAGCGCACCCGGAAGACGACAGGTAGCCAGTGCAGCTCGCGCAAGAGCGGTGTTACATGGGTAAACCTAGCGGTTCCCATAATTGCTCGCGCGGCTGCATTCTGGACTAGCTGAAGTCTCCGGGTGCACCTCAAGGGGAGCCCCATGTAGAGAGAGTTACAATAGTCCAGTCGGGATGTCACGAGCGCATGAGTGACTGTGCACAGGGCGTCCCGATCCAATAGGGGGTGCAATTGGCGAACCAGGCGAACCTGGTAAAACGCCCTCCTGGCCACGGCTGTCACTTGATCTTCCATGGACAGCCGGGAGTCCAGGAGGACACCCAAATTGCGCGCCCCATCCACAGGGGCAAGATGTTCGCCCCCTATGGCCAGCGATGGAGTAAGCTGGTTGAATCGGGCAGCCGGAAACCACAGCCACTCGGTCTTGGTCGGGTTGAGCCTAAGTCCGTTACTTCCCATCCAGATCCGCACGGCTTCCAGGCACTGGCACATCACCGCTACGGCATCGTTGGGGTGGTTTGGGGTAGATATATACAACTGAGTGTCATCAGCGTATAGATGGTACTCTACCCCAAAACCACGGATGATCTCACCCAGCGGCTTCATGTATGTGTTAAACAGGAGAGGCGAGAGGACCGACCCCTGAGGCACCCCACAAGTGAGTGGTCTCGAGGTCGACCTCTGCCCCCCTGCCAACACAAATTGCGATCGGCCAGAGAGGTAGGAGGAGAACCATCATAAGACGGTACCTCCCACTCCCAACCCCCCCAGCCGATGCAATAGGATACCATGGTCGATGGTATCGAAAGCCGCCGAGAGGTCTAATAGGACCAGGATGGAGGAACAACCCCCATCTCTGGCCCTCCAGAGATCATCAACCAACGCGGCCAATGCCGTCTCGGTGCTATGCCCGGGCCGAAAGCCGGACTGGCGCGGATCTAGATAGTCAACTTCCTCCAGGTGACGGGGAAACTGTTGTGCCACCACACTCTCAACAACCTTCGCCACAAAGGGAAGGTTGGAGACTGGACGGTAGTTGTTTAAAAGAGCTGGATCCAAAGAGGGCTTCTTAAGGAGGGGCCTCACCATCGCTTCTTTTAGGGAAGCAGGCAAGGAACCCTCACTCAAGGATGCATTGACAACCTCTTGGAGCCAGCCTCGTGTCACCTCCCAGGATGCCAGTACAAGCCAGGAGGGGCACGGGTCCAATAAACATGTGGTGGCCCGCAGTCGCCCACGTAACCTGTCCATATCATCGGAAGTAACGGAGTCAAACTCCTCCCAAACAAGATCTGTCTCGTGGCATCCCACTGGGCCATCAATGGAGGGTATGATGATTTCTTAAGGGGAAGAGGAAGAGTAGGAGTAGGGGAGAGGTAAGGGAAGAAGGAAGGGGAAGAGGAAGAGGAAGAGTAGGAGTAGGGGAGAGGTAAGGGAAGAAGGAAGGGGAAGAGGAAGAGTAGGAGTAGGGGAGAGGTAAGGGAAGAAGGAAGGGGAAGAGGAAGAGTAGGAGTAGGGGAGAGGTAAGGGAAGAAGGAAGGGGAAGAGGAAGAGTAGGGGAGTGATAAGGGAAGAAGGAAGGGGAAGGAGAGGAGGAAGGAAGAAAGTAGAGAAGGGAAGGAGGGAGAGAAGAAAGGGGAAATAAAGTGGTGTTAAAACAGGCGGATGGGATGGTAAATAAAGCAACCACAATTGGCATATTGTAATCTTTTAAATGGAATAACAAATGTATACGAATGACAAATGTAAACAAGAATAATAACTAGGTGAATGTATACTTATAATTGTACATAGGAGAATTAAAAAAAAACCTTTTCAATTAAAAAAAAGACAATGATTTTTATTGCTAATTTCATGGGGTTTTTTTTTCTGCTATTCTTGCTAGTCTGTTTCCACCAAGTTTTAAGTTTGTTAGCTATACACAGGAATTCTGGAATTTGAAATCTACACATCCTGAACCTGTTAAGGTTGAGAAATACTGCACTAGCCAATGCATCTATTCCAGTGGGGGGATTCAAATTTTTTTACTGCTCGTTCTGTGGGCATGGCTTGGTGGGTGTGGCATGACTTGATGGGTGTGGCTTGGTAGGTGTGGCAGGGGAAGGTTACTGCAAAATCTCCATTCCCTCCCCACTCCAGGGAAAGGATACTGCAAAATCCTCATTCCCTTCTCACTCTAGGGGAAGGATACTGCAAAATCTCCATTCCCTCCCTGGTCCAGGGGAAGGATACTGCAAAATCCTCATTCCCTTCTCACTCTAGGGGAAGGATACTGCAAAATCTCCATTCCCTCCCAATCAGGTGGGACTCGGGAGGCACAGGATAGATGGGACAGGGCTAGTCAGAGGTGGTATTTACCAGTTCTCCAAACTACTCAAAATTTCTGCTACTGGTTCTCCAGAACTGGTCAGAACCTGCTGAATCCCACCTCTGATCTATTCTGCAAAGTTGGCCTGAAAGTGAGAGACAAAACTCTGACTTCAGGAGCCGATTCATGCTGTATTTTAACAAAATATCGATCTGTTTTCTTACTGAACAGCCACTCCCTTGAAACAGGAGTGGATGCATCTGAGAACACACAAGTTAGGATGTTTTTCATGCATGGAAAAGGCCTTTCTTGAACTCAGGGTCTTCAACAATCTTGATGTAGTGTAGTTTTCAGAGAAGGAAAGACAAATAACTCTTCTTCCCAACTGCATCTAAACAAAGATCGAGGGTGGGGCCAAGTGGGTTAAGGCAGTCTTAGGTAATAACTAAGGCACTCTTAAATTCAAGAATAGATTAAACCGATCTCTCACCTTCCAAATCCTGTTCTTCCTGTCCTCTGATACAATTTCAAGCTTGTGATAGCTCTAAATTACAGCGCATCACCCTACTAGGCAGAATAAGGGCTAATTAGTTAAATCTAGTTTCTACTTGTGACAGAAAGTGATACTAGGATGGTCCCAGACCTAAATCAAAACCATCAAAATTCAGTCAAGGCACCTCAGCCGCAGGAAACAATCCAGACTTTTGTTCCTAGTCATGTCAGTAGGCAGATAATACTCTAATTGTCCGAGGGAAGGACAGAGAACAGGACAAGATAATTATAGATCAAGCTATTGCTGAGGGAACCTGGCTCCTGATTAATTTGAAAATTGTCAGGCCCCAAAACCAAGAGAAGACACATGGTAATTCTTCCAAGCAGATTTTTTAAAATTGTTCTACACCTATCAACAAAATCTTGCCAAACTGAAGCACCCTATTATCTACATCAAGCCTATAATCAGAGAACTATTAGGGAGGGTTATCTTCATCCTCTTTGTCTCACACAAAATATCTAGACTGCGCTGCCTCTTATTCCTATTGAATCCATCCCCTCACTCCTGGGAATCCATACAACTACCATCCATCGTAAAAATGCTCAATGCCTAGTCTAAGCAATCAGACAATAAATCAAATAGAACTACCCATTAGTTTTCAGAACCCAGTTTGGCAATCAGACAAAAAACAACTTTCACAATCCAACATTTTGCGGTGATATGTACCGTATTTTTCGGAGTATAAGATGCACCGGAGTATAAGACGCACCCAGGTTTTGAAGACGTAATTTTTTTTAAAAAGGAGGTGGGTAGATAGAGGGATAGAGAGGGAGAGAAAGAGAGAGAAATACAGTAGGTAGGTAGGGAGAGAGGGAGGGAGAGTAGGTAGGTAGGTAAGTAGGGAGAGAGAGTGTGTGTAGATAGATGAGTAGGTAGAGGGATAGAGAGAGAGAAATAGAGAGAGGTAGAGAAATACAGTAGATAGGGAGGGAGGGAGAGAGCGAGTAGGTAGGTAGGTATATAGAGGGGGGGGAGAAATACAGTAGATAGGTAGGAAGAGAGAGAGTGTAGATAGGTAGGTAGAGGGATAGAGAGAGAGAGAGAGAGAGATACACTAGATAGGTAGGTAGAAAGAGAGAGAATAGGTAGGTAGGTTGATGTTTCCAGGTGTATTTACCCATGTGCTGGAGAAGAAAATCACTGACCACCATTTGAACAAATCTTTGTTTCTGCAGGCACAGTACTTGACCAATGTAATTCTCATCAATCACTCTAACTAAGCAGCTTTCCAAAAGGGGGAAAAAAAACCTTTTTGCACTGTGCAAACCTCCCCCAAACGGCCCATTTTTCGCAAAGATTTGCTCTTTTTTTTTCAAATAAAAGGCATGAATAGCCTTGGGGGGGCTTGCAAAGTGTTCCTGGGGTGGTGGGGGCCCAAAACGAGGAAAAATGGCCCTTTTTTTGTGAAAATGGGCTGTTTTTTTGGTCAAAGAAATTGCATGCATAGCCTTATGGAGGCTTATAGAGTGTTGCTGGGGGGGGAGGCAAAACCGCCCTGTTTTTTGCTCATTTCTGCCCTCCCCAGCGCCCAGGAGCTCTCTGGAAGCCTCCATAAGGACATGCGCGTGGCCATTTTGATGAAGGGGCGGGGTTTCAGGAGGCAAAAAATGCTGTATTTGATGTATAAGACGCACCGATTTTCAACCTCTTTTTAGAGGAAAAAAGGTGCGTCTTATACTCCGAAAAATACGGTATCTACTGTGTCAGAATTTAGCTCAGAGTTATTCCATTCTTTTTAAATTGAAAGACTATAATACAATCCTATGGAAATTCTCAGTCATCTACGTCATGGTTGTCCCAAAGGTGCTTTTTCAAAAGACAGCTGGACTTTAGCCTTTGTGTGGCAGAAGTGAAGAAGCTTCATGGATGAGACGCAAAGCAAAGAAAAACAAAGAAAATCCAATTGCATTTTGGAAAAAAAAACACCTTTGGGGACAATCCTATGACTTGTGTGAAGCGGCAGTGGGAAAAATTGAAAGGGAAAACTTGATTCCGCTTCCTGTTTTTCTTCCAATTGGTTTTTAAAAAATGACTTGTACTGCATCAGAATTACTTAAAAGAGAATATGGAGGGTTGGTGAAAGAGCACCTTAAGAAAATTACCTACCCTAAGCATGTGTCTACTACAACTTTGGCCCAGAGGGGGGAAAATAGACCATCAACTTAGTTTATCTAGATTAATTGACTTCTGTTGGATGGAAATGGAATAATGGAAAGTAAATAATTCTACCAAGACTTATTTTAGATTGCAGCAGTATATAAATAAATCATCCCATAGAGAATGGAAAATGTCACATCTCCTTTGGTTCTATTCTACCTTTACGTTGTTGTTAAGGTTAGGGGAAGATGAAATCATTAATACCATTTAATCTGAGATATAATCAGAATGACATATAATTTAAAAAGTAAGATTATGACACCTATTAATTTTTTGGGGGGATGCTTCAGAAGCAATTACTTAAGGGGCTTTGAAAAGTTGGTTCAAAGTGTCAGAAGAGGAGCTGTTAGATAGGATCCATTAATTTTTATTTGGTTAAAAAAAGCAGTAGGAGATAATTAATTTTGGGAAACATTGGTGCAGGATATTGGTGGAACATTGGTGCTGGAATTGACTTTAAAATTAAATTAAATTAGATCTTATTTGTAATATAGCTCCTGCCAATTAGTATATGGACATTGGGTTTTTATTGGGAATTTTAGCACAGGCTTCTAATTTAATTCGCCGCCCTGGGTCCTCTTGGAGAAGGGCGGGGTATAAATCTAATAAATAAATTTATTTTAATTTATTTTATTCGATTTGTATCCCGCCCTTCTCCGAAAAGACCCAGGACGGCGCACAGGAAAATTAAAATAATATACAAAGCAATCTAAAAATACAAGAATTTAAAAACCTATTAAATATGAAATCCTGCGCTAAAACCAATTAAAACCCCCCAATTTCAAAACTATCTATACTAGTCAACAGCGGAGGCTATGTAAGGCCGGCTTGATGAAACAGATGTGTTTGTAAACACTGGCGGAAGAGGCGGAGGTCAGTCGGCATTGTCTGGTCGACGGCACCCTGAGAAGGCCCTCTCTGTGGGAGCGTATCGGTCTGAGGGATGTATGGGGCAGGAGACGGTCTTGCATGTAACTAGGTCCCGCGCCATGGAGCGCTTTGAAGATGGTCGTCAGGACCTTGAAGCGCACCCGAAAGACCACAGGAAGCCAGTGCAGCTCGCGCAGGATCGGTGTTATATGGGAGCATCTAGAGGCTCCTGTAATCACCCATGCGGCTGCGTTCTGCACTAACTGTAGCTTTCGAGTGCACCTCAAGGGAAGCCCCATGTAGAGAGCATTACAGTAGTTGATAAATAAATAAATAATTCTTCTTAACTATATTTATTGTATTTTCTATTATTTATTGGTTTTAATTTCCTGTGCACCGCCCTGGGTCCATCTTGATGGAAAAGGCACAGTATATAAATCTAAATAAAAAAAATGTGCAACAACCAATTACGATTGGTTAATTTTTATTTGGTTAAAAAAAGCAATAGGAGATAAATAATTTTGGAGAACATTGGTGCAGGATATGAATTGACTTTAAAATTAAATATATACAACCAATTATGAGATATGAGATAACCTCCAAAGCATAATTCATGGAGTCCTTCTCTCACTATATCTCGTTCATCACTTTCCCATCCACACGGGGGCGGGGGGGGGGGAGATTGCTCTCTAATTTTCTCCTATATGCAGTTAGAAAAAATATGGACGAAGCAGTACAGAAACATAAGTGCTCTACAAACAGAAAGGCAGATGAGGAATAACAATAAAAGCAATGGGATGAATATATCTGGATTTTCCTGGAATTACCTAAAGGTTAAATGATGGAAGCACCTGAAGACAGAACAAGAAGTAATAGATGGAAACTGATCAAGAAGGGAGCCAACCTAAAACTAAGAAGAAATTTCCTGACAATTAATCAGTGGAATGAATTGCCTCCAAAAGTTGTTTGGTGCTCCAACACTGGTGTTTTTTTAAGAAGAGATTGGACAGCTGCTTAGCTGAAATGGTATAGGGTTTCCTGCTTGAGCAGGGGCTTGGACTAGAAGATCCCCAAGGTCCCTACCAACTCTGTTATTCTGTTTTAATTATTGTCTCATCTGAAAGTGCTCAAGCTGATAAACAGCAGTGCATGCAAAATCCAGAAGTCACCTGCTTCTTACTTGAAACAGTGAGGATGTGAGTCCCAGATGGTTCATAGATTATTAACAAAAACTGCAGCACTGTAGTTCTGCTGATGTTGTGAACCTAAGTATCTGTGGTTTACAAGATAGTGCAATGCACCTTAGGGGGACAAATATTTCCCTCTGACACAAAGTAGGAAAGAGAGCTAATAATAGGAGTAAGAGTCAGCAGAGCAGAAAATGGTACTGCTGACCAAGCAAGTGCCTAATGACATAGATGAATGCTGAGCTAGAAGCAGCAGCCATTTTTCTGACACTTGTAGACATCTACCTCAGCACTTCCAAGTCCGAATCCCAAGATCAAGAGGAAGTTCAGGGGTTTTTGTGTGTGGTTTTTGTTTGGTGTAGTGGTCAGGAAGTGCCATACAGAAAGCCACCTGTAGTAGATGCAGCAACTTCTATCTGGGAAACTCTCTTTGTATGGATGCGCTGTCCATATCTTTTCAACACATGTGTTGACTGGGAAGGTGTGGATGCTGAAGAACCAAGGAACTTCATGAGATGTTGGAAGGCAGAACTGGGCAAACTATGTGAACTGCCCTGCTTTCTCTAAGTTATCTTGCCACCCTCAGGAATCAGGGAAGGAATTTTGTTACCAGTATTGAAAAAAGATACCACTATCATTCTACTTAGTCTCTACATATAAGATTGGAGAAGGACATCAATTTATCTTTCATTTTTGTACAGCAAAGCTTCTTGAATACATAAATACAAAAACATCTTTTATATCCAGGCTGGGGATATTCAAACAACACATTAGAGTGGTCTTAAATAAGGCAGCCACCATTTTATTAAGATTGTTAGTAAAGCACAGTAGACCAATAAAGTAACTCAGTTGAAAAATGAGTATGGTGAAAGTAGTGATTTGAACAACATTGTTGCTGCTTCAGGATTAGATGAGCAGGCCAGCTGTTAGACGAAGACCACTGATTGGCACTCCAATCAGTAAAAAAAAAAGGTAAACTATTTTGAGGAGAGATTGGCCAATAGAAATGGTGGGTTGAAGTCTGAAAGCAATTTATGACTGTTGGAAATGTCCCATGCGCAAGTCACGATAATCATCATGTCTTGCGGCCTATAGACCATCTACCATTTATTTTCAAAATTGTCAAAATTGGTGGTCATTACTACATCTTCTGAAGGCAAATGACAGCATTCAACCATCTTTTAAAAAAATCTCTTCTGAATCTCTTATCATTATCTTAGTTGGATAATCCTGGGTTCTAGTGTAAAGTGTGTAGATCAGGGGTCTCCAACCTTTGCAACTTTAAGTCTGAAGGACTTCAGCTCCCAGAAAAGCTGGCTGGAGAAGTCTGGGAGCTGAAGTCCTTCAGACTTAAAGTTGCAAAGGTTGGATACCCCAGGTTTAGATGATCAAATTATTGTTTGTCTGTGTTGTTGGAACAGAGGCAAATACTAATCTAATATAAATTGAATTTTGTGAGGGAAATTACAGTGTTGCTGAGCTGGGCGATTCTCCCTTTGAATTGTCTATGTATCTTCATCTCTGGGTTCCTATGTCCATACAAGGCCAGATTTCCCTTATTGTTTCCCATTTCCCAAGCACATCTGCTCAAGATCACATAGAGAGTTGTGACTTTTTTATTCAAGGAGTGGGGGGAAAGGGTCTTGAGGGGAAGGCAGTCGTATTCATATTCAACTGACGAAGAGCAGAAATCTCTTCTCCCAACTTTTACTCTCATACGCAGCCATTAAGACTGTTTTTGTATTTAAAAAGGCCCGGAGAAAAGGCATCTTTCTGGTTTGACTGACAATTTATTCTTGTCAATTCTGGTTTGTCACACAGCATGGAAATAGGAGTGGATACATGTGGAGACGTAATAATTGAGACTTTTTCTCCATGAACTGCAATGGATAGTCCATAACTCTAGACTTTTTCCACTCTTGAACCAACACCCTCCCCCGCCCCCTCTGGGGTACGTCCCTGTGGCTCAAGAAACTGTGACCCTTTGCAGTCTCCTGTTAAACAAGCAGTTGTTAAGACTTCTTTTTTCCCCATTTATACAAAGCTCAACAGCAGAACAGAGCAGGCTGTTGCTATTCTTTGGGGGCAATGAAAGATAAGGAACACACTGTGACACACAAGGAGGCTTTGTGAGCAGATATAGAGGAGCTGACACAGGCATCTCCCCACAGCTTGTAGGGGCAAGGTAGGCGGCTCCCTTTTTGCCTGGCACATCTTTCGGTTCTGGGTTCCAGAAGAAAAGCAGATGAACAGCGCTGTTGGAAACATCTCCATCTTTGCATTGAAAGGCCATCAATTCAGCCTTGCCCTTTCTTGTCTTTTCAAGAAGTGCTGAATTACAGCTCCCAACATCAATGCAGCAGATGGAGATTGTAGCCTATTACATCTGGAGAACATCAGGCAGGGAAGGCTGATTTGATTGTTCAGAATAACTGACCAGATACCCGGCTACAGTTCTCTCGTCCTGTTCTGATCGAGGCTTCCCAAGAGCATAAAGCTATCTCCTGGTCCCGAAAAAAAACTCCTTTTATTAATTTACAGTGAATTCTGCTCATTCACATACAGCGAAGTCTTTCAAGGGAGGATTTGGTCACAGACCTTATCTGGCTTGGAGAGTTGACAGGCCGATATTTGCAAAACTTGGCAAGGAGTCTCTGAGAGTCACGAACCAATTAAGTGAGCTAATTGTCTCCCGCAAACTTCACTCCCCTTTCGCTCCTCTTTTATTTCCTCTGGGAAGGCCCATTCATCGTCCACTTGCGGCCTTACTCCCAAGTCAACCCCTGTTCTTTAGCTGTTCCCTTTGTCTGGCAACTCTGCCCATGTGCACACTGGGAAAAGGCTCCAGCTGTTTGTCTGCCTCACTGATGTCTGACTCTGAAGGCAACTGATAACTGGCATACGGCTCTGGCCCCTTCTCTGCCTCCGACACAGAGCCCTCATCAGAGCCTTCCCCAGATTCCAGGACTGGCCCATGTTCTTCTCCAACCTCCTCACTGTCCGAATCTGCTGCCAGCTGTGATGGCGGGCCACAACACACTCTTATGGTTTTGCCCTCCCCTAACAAACTCTTGTTCTCCCACTCAAGTCTTTGTCTGTTCCTAGGACTTCTGCTCTCTCCTAGAGTTATCCTCCTGCAATTCTTCTATGGCACCTCTCCAAGCGTGAAAATTATATTGTCAAAGAAGAGAAATTATTTAAACTGACAAGGAGCGGTATTTTTTTTTGTCAGAAAATTTTTTATTGGTTTTTAACAAATTATATTTTAGGAAAAGGGTATAGGGGTTTTGTTTTACATTGTAGAGCTTCCATGTCAGAGGTGGTGGGGTCATGCGGGCCTTCATACAATTATTTTGTTAAGTAGAAAATGGTCAAAAATACATATATATCACATTTTTTGTTTTAAGTTCATACATTCAATCTCTAGTTTTAGATTAGCATCCGTTTCAAGAATTACAGCATTTCAAAAATTTACTTATTTTTGAGACCTAAGTCTCTTTGCTATTGCACCCTCCTTTTCCCTCGCCTCGGCGGACGGGGCCTTGGCTTCTCCCGTTCCTTCTTCTTTATCACCCAGGATTGAGGAAATTTTTTAAAAGAAAGGTCTCAGCCTCCCCTGTTGTTTTAATTTTAATTCTGCCTCCTTCCCAGAATACCAACAATCCCTCAGGCATTAACCACTTAAACCAGATGCCATTTTCATATAGCTTCCTGGAGAGGAAAAAATATTTCCTTCTCAATTCTCTTACTCTTTTTGGTATCTGTTTTAGTATATTAATGTCTTTTTGTTCAAACTTCAACGGTCCCTCTCGCTGCACCCTCAGTATTGCATCCCGTGTGGACTTCCTTAAAAATTTAATATGAATTTCTCTGGGTACCTCATTTCTTCTAGCATATGCTGAGTTAATTCTATAAATCAAATCTATTTCACAAGGAGCGGTATTAATTGCACTTAAAAACCAATGTCGTTTTTTTTCTTAGTCCTGCTAAGTTTGAGTGCATTTCAAAGCCAAACAGTGTATCTCTGATGTAAAATGAGAATCTGTTTATTAGTTTATGTGACCATATGTGCCTTTGTGTGTGCCTTGGTAAAATAAAGGTCAAATCGTGCATGAATACCAATAGCAAAAATTTTGAGAACCAGAAAACGTGTCCAGTTCAAATGGCAGGGCAAATTCTGTATGGCAGGTTGTTTCTGTGTCCAGAAAACAACATAAGTGGTATTGCAACCTTTCATTTTGGAATAATAATATATTATTTTCCTTACAGTTGTTCTTATATCTGTATATGATACAAAAATAAAATGTTACGTAATAAATATTATTTATTAACAAATAATAAAATAACTACTACCACAACAACAACTTGTTCTTCACATGCTCTGAGCTTTCTGAGGAGGGTGAAACTCTTTAAAAATCATTTGTGCATCAAATGAAGAAAAGACTTTTGAAATATGATCTGGATCAATATTTTCCCAACTTGGCAACTTTTAGATGTGAGGATCTCAACACTCGGAATTCCCTAGCCAGCATGTCCACACATCTTAGAGAATTGTCAAGTTTGAAACACACTGATTTAGAGTATTACAAAGAAGTATCTCCCCAAATAATTAAGATTAAAGGTCTTCCATAGTCTGCAACATGGACAGAAATGTTGGAGGGGTGGAGAGAGAGAAATGCATTAATTTAGCCTTCTAGTATTATGACTCCCAAACTGTGGCCAGGAAGGTTGAGAGTTCAACCCTAGGTAGCGGCTGATGTTTCTTTTCTAGGACACACAATAAAATATCTGCTGCGAACTTCCGCATAGGTGTAAGGAAGGCCATCAAGGCCTGTTAGGTGATATCTCCGTTGGGAGACGGAGTGCAGTGGAGAATGCAGCCAGAGGAATGTTGCTAATGTACACGCAATAAGTATATCAGACACTGTTTAAGTAAAATAGAATAGCTTTTACTTAGGTTTGTAAAACTACTAAACTAAGCTACTGCTCAATAAGCAGTGATGTCAAATTGAGTCAAACAACAAAGTCTCAACAATATCAAATATCTTACACCATCTTCAGTCTTCTTCTTCAGTATTCACAGTTCACGTCACAGTTCAGTTATCAAACAGCTAGTCCAGCAGAGAGAGAGATATGCGCTCTCCGGCTTCCTCTTATAGTTAGAGATAATTGCACTTACTAATTGCACTCTAACATTACATCAGCCTTAAAGCTACAATGACTATATATTGTCTACCAACTATAGAAGTCTACTCCTAACAAGGCCTGTAAACCAAGGGTGAAATGTAGCAGTTTCTGACAGGTTCTGGAAAACCTGTAGCGGAAATTTTGAGTAGTTCAGAGAACCAGCAAATGCCACTTCTGACTGGCCCCAGAGTGGGGTGGGAATGGAGATTTTGCAGTATCCTTCCACTGCCATGCCTACCAAGCCACACTACACTCACTAAGCCATGCCCACAGAACTGGTAGTAAAAAAAATTGAATTTCACCACTTGAAATATATATGATTTGATGGCACATAATCAAACACTTTGCAGTAAATACTAGTGCCAAGCTTTTTTACAGATACATTTGTGTGTACAGAATATGTGCAAACGTGCCTAATTAGATTTGTTCTTTATTGATTCCAACCACTTCTTGATCTTTGCATATTACTTCCCTTTTAACTCCTGTCTCCCTTCTCTGATTTTATGGTTTCCTTAGTTTTTGAACTTTAGATTGGAATTTCCTGAGGGCAAGGATTTATCTTCTTACATCCTATAAATTAAAGCATCATTCACACTGATTTGAAACAGTATACCACATAATAACTCAGATGGTTAAAATCTACGTAGAAGATTTTGTGATAATAAAAGCAGGGAGCAGGGTGCTTTCTGTTACAGCATTTTTTCCTTCCATTTATTATTTTTAATCTAAAAAATAAAATAAAAGCAAGGCAGGGAGCCTAACGGACATGAAGGCGGTGTGAATGCAACACTGGGGATTCAGACTTTAAAATGTGGAAGTAAGGATCTCACTATTAGCCCTTCCGTCTTCAGTGAATATGCCTGAAAAGGACTATGATGTTCCACAATAGAGCCTTATCACATTATCAACAGTGATATCATGTTAGCACAATCTAAACTGCATGTAAGTACTTTTGGATCTAAACAAGATTACTTGCCAGCAACAAAATTTAAAAGTCACTGCATTGGCCTTCGTCATGTCAGTGCAGCTATAAATCAACTTGGAAACAGCAGAAATTAAATATCCATCTCCATCAAATTAAAAATAAAGCAACTCTTTCTCTCCAGTTCACTCACATTCTATTTTGCTAATTCTTTAAATGAGAAGCGACATAAAAGTACATTATGATACTTGATTAATGTTTTTGTTTATCAGTGACACGTACCATTCCCTACTTGTTTCTTCCCAATTCCAAGTGCCTTAGGCTGCTTGACATCCAAGCTGGAATCACAAATATATTATGTAAATTACTACTGGATTTTCTTGATTGTAAATATGTGTATTCATTTGACTTACGACCACAACTGAGCCCAAAATATCCATTGCTAATGTGAGACATTTGTTAAGTGAGTTTTACCCCATTTTACAACCTTCCTTGCCACAGCTGTTAAGTGAATCACTACACCTGTTAAATTAGTAATACAGTTATTAAATGAATCTGGCTTCCCCATTTGCTTGTTAATAGAAGGTTGCAAAAGCTGATCGATCACATGACCCTCAGACGCTACAACAGTCATAAATATGAGTCAGTTGCCAAGCATCTGAATTTTGATCATGTGACCCTAAGGATGCTGTAACGGTTGTAAGTGTGAAAAAAGGTCATAAGTCACTTTTTTTGTTGTAACTTTGAATAGTCACTAAACAAACTGTTGTAAGTTGTGGACTACCTATAGATATTTTACCCAGAGGCCAGAATAAGATGATCTACCACATACTTCCCTTTGACCTGTCCGCTCCCAAAGGGAGGGCCTCCTCAGGGTGCCGTCTGCCAGACAATGCCGGCTGGCGACTCCCAGGGGGAGAGCCTTCTCTGTGGCAGCCCCCGCCCTCTGGAATGACCTGCTCCCCCCGACCTTCGTACAATCACGGACCTGCGCCTCTTCCGCCGGGCATTAAAAACACACTTATTTCATGCGGCCGGGCTGGCATAGTTTTAAATGTGATCTTAGTAAGGGTTCTTAATTGCAATTTTAGCACGGGTTTTCAAATTTAATCTATTTTTACCATTTTTACTGTATTTATTGTTATTGCTTTTATCATTTCCTGTGCATCGCCCTGAGTCCCGTCAGGGAGATAGGGCGGTATATAAATGTAATAAAATAAAATAAATAAAATAGTAAATATTTTTCATCATTGTGTTATGTTTTGGTTTGAATGTATTTTCCCCCCACAAGGCAAGTGAATAAGGCAAAAGAGTCGTGGTACAGCATTTTATTTGGATCCAAACCCAGGAAGTCCTATAAGAATGCTCTTTATGTCAGGGGTCTTCAACCTTTGCAACTTTAAGTCTGAAGGACTTCAGCTCCCAGACTTGGGAGCTGAAGCCCTTCAGACTTAAAGTTGCAAAGGTAGGAGACCCCTGCTTTATGTTGCAAATGTATCACAACAGAATCGTTACAGATTGCCCATTTTTCTTTACTGTACCTTATATCAAACAAATCAAGGCTGGATTATTCTGAGGTTTATTTCCCCCTCCCTCATATCTTCCCTAGGACTGAGTAATTTGTACTGAACTTTTCCTTCCTTAACCTTTTGTTCATCCTTTCTTAGGATCAGGCTGACAACCTATCGCACCTGCAAAAGTGTTGATTTTGTTCTGAAGGACGAAAGAGACGGCCGCGTGTGTAATACTAACAGCTTTCTCGGTGCACTAGGAATACAGTTTGAACCTGTCAAATTAGTTTTTGAAAAAAAAGGCATCTGGGCAGCTCCAGGATATAAAGCAGACCTCATTAAAGTTAGCTGAGTACAACTCTCTGTTCATCTATTACAACTGGAGAAATCTGTCATAATCTTTTCCTTTTCATTGGGGCAGGAAAACTGCAAAACAATTAATCAAATCTCTCAAAAGGCAAAAACCATGCTGGACTGGCTGCATTCAGTTAGTCCAGGGGTCTGCAAAGTTGGCTCTTTTAAGACTGGTGGATTTCAACTCCCAGAATTCCCCAGCTAGCTTGGCTGGCTGGGGAATTCTAGAAGTTGAAGTTCACCAGTCTTAAAAGAGCCAACTTTGCAGACCCCTGATTGTTAGTCAGAGAGACTTACTACAAAGAGAGGTGGATAGGCCAATAGAAAAGTGGGCTGCTTATACAGGAGTATGTACATTGAGAATATTTTATTTGTTTGTTTGTTTTATTTATTTACTAGCTGATAACCTGGCGTCACCCAGGCATTTATTTATAGGGGGAAAATGTCCAGATCAGATGTAATTTCTAATGTTGAATTTTCCCCCTTACCAGAGGGAGCCTCCTTGTGGAGTACTGTGAAGCCATTACCATGGCAACTCCACTGCAATGTACAGTAGAAGCCATTATACATGAGTACAGTAGAAGACATTTTAAGGCATACCAGGCTGTATCTTAACCAGAGGTGGTATTCAGCAGGTTCTGACCAGTTCTGGAGAACTGGTAGCAGAAATTTTGAATAGTTCAGAGAATTATGTATTCTCTACATGGGGCTCCCCTTGAGGTGCACCCGAGGGTTGCAGCTAGTTTAGAATGCGGCCGCGTGGGGGATTATGGGAGCCTCACGGCATTCCCATGTAACACCTCTCCTGCGCGAGCTGCACTGGCTGCCTGTGGCCTTTCAGGTGCGCTTCAAGGTGCTGATAACCATCTTTAAAGCGCTCCATGGCACGGGGCCTAGTTATATGCGAGACCGTCTCCTACCCCACACATTCCTTCGACCGATCCACTCCCATAGAGAGGGTCTTCTCCGGGTGCCGTCGGCCGGGCAATGCTGGTTGGCGATACCCAGGGGAAGGGCCTTCTCTGTGGAGGGCCCAACCCTCTGGAACGACCTTCCTCCCGAACTCCGGACCACCTCAGACCTCGGCCTTTTCCGCCAGCGCCTGAAGACGCACTTTTTCCATTAAGCCGGCCTAGCGTGATCACCCTATAACGACTGAGTTTTAAATTAGCAATTTGTTTTAATTAGAGGGATTTTAGTAATTTTAGTAATTTTAGCACAGGGTTTCTTAATTTAATTGGTTTTATGATATTTATTATGTATTTATGTATATATCTGTTTTAATTTCCTGTGCACTGCCCTGGGTCCCTTCTGGGAGATAGGTGTGGGATACAAGTCGAATAAACTTCAAACTTCAAACTTCAATTGGTAAATACTACCTCTGACTGGCCCGCCCCCATCTATTCTCTGCTCCAGAGTCCCAGCTGATTGGAAGGGAATGGAGATTTTACAGTATCCTTTCCCTGCCATGCCCATCAAGTCATACCACGCCCACATGCCACATCATGCCCACCAAGCCACGCCCACAGAATCAGTAGTAAAATTTTTTGAATCCCACCACTAAACAGAACACACACCAAGGGGTGTTAGGGGTGTCTTACTCCCGCAGTATTTTTTTTCCAGAGGTTAAGTCACCTGTGTACCACGTTGGGTTGAAATTATTCAAGATGTTCCAGAGTTATGCTGGAACACACACACACACACACACACACACACACACACACACACACACACACACGTCCATTTTTATATAGAGAGGAGAAGAAGATATAAATGTATTTGCCACCATCTCATTTCAAGCCTACTTGTTTTGAAAAGCATGGATAGAAGCTTAGAAGCCATGTTTAGGCAGAAACTAGGATTCTATATACCTGTAATCATACTGGAAATAAGTTAGAGAAGCATGAAGAACATGCCTTTTGGAATGCAAGTCAACCAATATGTATTTTGTCCAATGCAACAAAGCAACATGCATGTGTATTCCTGCTTTTCCCTTGGGGATGCGCCGTATGTTTTTGTCTGAGTGCACATTGAAAAACACAGGCTGCATATGCTCAACATTGGATCAAATGATGAATGGAGGCAAGGGGTTTAAACTGAGAAGTTGGTACCAGAGCCATGGTGGCGCAGTGGTTAGGATGCAGTATTGCAGGCTAAATCTGCTGACTGCCATCAGTTCAATCCTAACCAGCTCAGCCTTCTGTCTTTCCGAGGTCGGTAAAATAAAGACCCAGATTTTTGGGGGCAATATACTGACTCTGTAAACATTTCATTTCATTTCATTCATTTATTTAGATTTATAAAACTGCGCCTCTCTCCCCGAAGGGACTCGGGGCGGTGCACAGGAAGTTAAAAAAACATATACAACACAACCATCAATAAATATTAAAACCAAATTAAATAATGCTCTCACCCTGTGCTAAAAAATCTTAAAATCTTAAAAACTATTTCCCCCTAAAATCCAAATTTAACAGTTTAAGTTTCAGATTACAGGCTAGATGAAGTGGATTAGGCCAGGCCGGCCAGATGGAAAAAGTAGGTCTTCAATTTTTGGCGGAAGGAGCGCAGGTCCGTGGTAGTTCTAAGTTCAGGGGGTAGGTCGTTCCAGAGGGTTGGGCCCACCACAGAGAAGGCCCTTCCCCTGGGCGTCGCCCACTGGCATTGCCTGGTGGATGGCACCCGGAGAAATCCCTCTCTGTGGGAGCGAATCGGCCGAAGGGATGTATGGGGTAGGATACGATCCCGCAGATAACTAGGCCCCACTTAGAAAGGGGCTGTAACTAGTAAACTAGTAAACCACTTAGAAAGGACTGTAAAGCACAGTGAAATGGTATATAAGTCTAAGTGCTATTGCTGGCATCCCAAGTGGCCACCCACTGCTTCTTCCACAGGCAATGCATGCATGAAGGATTTCATCTCAGTCCCCAGTTGGTTCTGGTTTACTTTCAGGGGTAGGCTTCAAAATTTTTAGCAATGGGTTGTCTGCCTGGTTGCTGGGTGGGAATGGCCATGCTGGGTGGCATGGACTTGTTGGCCTCCTGCATGGCAGGGGGGGCATTTTTGCCCTCCCTGGGCTCCAGAGGTTCTCTGGAGGCTGGAAATGGGGCAGGAGGAGAGGGGCAGGGCCAGCCAAGAGTGGGATTTGAGGGTTCGCCGAACCGCACAGAATCTTCGTTAGCAGCCCACCGCTGCTTATTTTCAATCTTCCTTTTGCCATCTCCTCCCACCCAATTTCAAATTTGGTTCCATTCTGTACCGTTTTTCAAGAGCTATTTATGTGGAAACAGATAGAATTTCAAGCCCTTTGTCTAATTTCTTTCCAATTTCAGTAGAGTTTGAAAAAATAAAAAACTGTTGCTGGGCCCTCTTGCATCAAATGAATTTTACTGTTTCCTTACCTTTCTGATCATTTTAACTGCATCTCGTAGAAATGACAAGGGTAGATATTAAAAATAATGGTGGATTCCCATGTCATATTAAGGCACGATTTGTCGAACAGCCTCACAGCTAGCTGGAATTGCACAATGCATTAAAGTATTAGCTGTGCTATGAATACTGGGGCACTGTAACACAATTGAACCTTCACAGTTCTGAAATTTGAATTCCACACCCACATCTCAAAGTTAAAAACAAAACAAGAACTGAGGAGACACAAATGAGCTAAGCTTAAAAGAAAATGTCAAGTAGCATGATGAGATGTGAAAAAATTTACATTGATGCAAATAAGCAAAAGCTAAGAAAAGCACAGGAAAAGGAAGCAAAAAGAATGTGTAAGATTTTTGTCCTTCACACCTTTGTGCTTTATTACAGACAGGTAAAGTGAAATTTCTCATCCCACCTGCACCGATTCCAGGTTAGCAACACATATAAAAAACAGGTGGAACTTCAATTACATGTTGGAGCAGCCATCTTGCCTCTTTTGACCATACCTTGAAGACACCTTGACACACAGACACACAGGCAGGTCAACAACTAACTACTTAACTCACAGCAACTATTATTAGACAATATGGGGCAGAAGTCTCCAGTACAGGAAGAGATTGCTCCCCGTTTCTTAAAGCTGTAATAGCACTGCCCACAAAGACAGTAATATGTGGCGATCGGGAAGCTGCTGTGGCCTAGAGGTAGAGCTCTTGCCTCACAAGCAGGAGGTTGTGAGCTCGATTCTAGGTAAAGGCACATGTAGGGTCTCCTGCTTGGGCAGGGGGTTGGACTAGATGACCTGCAAGGTCCCTTCCAACTCTGTTAATCTGTTAAAATGAGGCACGCAGTCCAAAGGAAGTTGACCTTGAATGTGATCTGTAGACTTCCTACAGATCAAAGAAGGAGTCACCGAGATCAGTTGAATGAACACACAATTATTCATCAAAACAGAGAATGTTTCATTCAGTGTAGGAGCTAAAACAACAATTATTATGACATTTTGGCCTTTTGTTATTGTTTCTTCCACTGACAGAGTTCATTTTACTGAAAACCTGAAGATTGGTAGAAGGTATTTTATTATTTTAAATGGACCAGGTTAGCCATATGGATCATTTGCAAAGGATATTGATAAGCTTTTGAAAATCTTGTTATGCAACCATAAACACAGATGATGTGCAAGTTTGACAAGAATATCTCTGTTGTTCTCAAACTTTAGGCAAATTCTTTTCCCAGGTATTTGGCTTTTCCAATTATGGACAAAGCAAATCGGTAAGTGATTGGTATACATGGTTGGCTTCACTGAAAAAGTGATATTGTGAGTAATGAAACTCTAGATGCCCATTTCACAGGACACACTGGCTCAGAATCTAGACCAGCCATTTCAAAATTGCTAATCCCAGACTCTGCTGAAGGTGCAACAATAACTCTAATGATGCTATACCAGTTCCAGATATGTAAACATTCTCTGGAGTTATAGAATGATTTTATCCTTTACAGCAGGGGTCTTCAACTTTTGCAACTTTAAGTCTGAAGGACTTCAGCTCCCAGGCTTCTCCATCCAGCTTTGCTGGGACCTGAAGTCCTTCAGACTTAAAGGAGATCCCTGCTTTACAGAGTATCAAAAAATGGCATTACTTTTCCTTATGTACAGTCTCTTAGCTCAACCGTAAGGTTTTGTATGTACATGCAACAAAATGATTGCCAGACTTGGAAGCCATCTTTTACCTTTGGGATTTCAGGCCTGCTACATATTTTAGTGTGGGAAACTGGGAGGGGAGATTATAGTGTGGGCGATATGTAGCCATAATAACATTCTTTCTCTGAAAGTCAAGGCTGTTTTTTCCTGCAGCTGCAGGAAAAGGAGAGGACTGGGAGGCATCTCCAGTTCAGATGGTGCCTGATTGGACCATGTGATGGGCATGTGGGTACTAGGCAGGGAGTTGAACTTTCTTTTGGGTGGGGAAAACCTGGAAGCTTTCAGATTCGGATTTCCTCAGATGTGCCAATGTGACATCTCTAATAAAATGGAACTTTGAGAAACTCAAGCCTTGGAGTCTTCTTTTGTTAGGGGTGTTACTTGGAACCCTGAAATTAACTTGAATCCCTTCTAAAAAA
Source organism: Rhabdophis nuchalis (assembly GCA_039707465.1). Taxonomy (NCBI): domain Eukaryota; kingdom Metazoa; phylum Chordata; class Lepidosauria; order Squamata; family Natricidae; genus Rhabdophis; species Rhabdophis nuchalis. Next base: position 147,053,968 of record CM077645.1, read on the forward strand.
CTTTATCAGTTCCTCTGAACTTCGGGATGCTGTCCAGGGTCCTGAACCCCAGCATTGACCCAAACCTGGGTGACATGAAGACTAAGGGAAGATTGGGGGGGGGGGGGGTTTAATCTCACAAGTTTTTAAGGCCAATTCATTTCCATTTCAGAGATGTCCACAAGGTGCCAAAGACGTCATTCATCTGTGAAAGAAGAACAGAGTTAACAGAAGTTAGAGCTCTGAAATATCAAATAAAGAAATCCCCCTGTTCTTTCTTTTTTAACCATATTTTAAATATTTTGGAGCCCAACACCTGTAATCCAACATTGTTAGTTACTCCAAAACTAACTTAAACAAAGCTGCAGAACTGCTCCAGACCTTACTCAATAATTTACAAGATGTCAGCAACTGATAAAGAATTGTAGGCATCTAGAGAACTTCTGGTCAAGAAATATAATAGCGACTTGCCAGAACGGCTTTTGAGAGCATTTTATTGTAACAGAAACCTAGTGATAAAAATGAACAATAATGGAAGTTACCCAATTTCTTGGGATAGGGAACTGTAATTTATTATCAGATTTTGCCGAAGTCTGCATTGCATGCCTGCTTGTCTTTTATCATCTCTATGACAGGGACAGCTGCAGTTGTAAAGAGGCCATTCTCCAAACTTAAATCAATAAAAAGAAACCCGTCTGTGAAGTTATATCAGAAGAATATCCAAGTGTTCTGTCGGTATTCTCAATGGCGATGAATTGTCAGAAGACTTTATATTACAATATAATTGATATGTTTATAGATTGAAATGCCCCAAAATGTTTCATAGTTCCTTTGCAAGTTACATCCATGCCTTCCATCTTCACATAAGGTAAAGGTTTCCCCTGTCTTACTCTAGGGAGCACTGCTCATCTCTGTTTCTTAGCCGAGGGAGCCATCGTTGTCCAAAAACCCTTCCATGGTCATGTGGCCAGCGTGACTTTATGTCAAGGCACACGGAATGCTGTTAACTTCCCACTTAAGTGGTACCTATTAATCTACTTGCATGGGCATGCTTTCGAACTGCTAGGTAGACAGGAGCTGGGGTGAGTAATGGGAGCTCACCCCATCATGCAGAGCTCGGGTCTCAAACCCAGATTGTCAGCTTTCCAGCTGACAAAATCAGTATCTTTAACCACTGAGCCATCTGCGACACTCCCACATTCTGAGGCTCTCTGACCATAAGGCAAGTTTATCTCCTCTGTTGTGCTATCAAGAAGATATTGAAAACCTTCCTATTTAGGCAAGCTTTTCCTACCCAAAGCTATATTTGGGGGACAGCATGTATTATTATAGTTTCTTTTAATTTGGGAATTTCCCTTTTATGTTCTTTTTTACACATAGGGTTAATAGATACCTGAAGATCCAAACACTTGGAAAGGGGGACAAATGGGAAAAGAAGATCGCATGGTTTAATTTTCCTGGCGTCTATGACAATAGACCTATACATATATGAAATTCCTTTTTCCGTTATCACAAAGGTCGGTTTTTCAATTGCAACATTTTTTCCAGCAAACCTTTATTTTCAAGACTCTACACTAGCAATAACATAGATGCGTGTTCTGACCCCCCTTCCTTCAACTTATAACAAGACTCTTGGCTGCTTGCCTGAATGACAGAGAAGAAGCTTCTTCACACGAACATAACTCAAGACACTCGAACCTAGAAATGACACATTGTTCTCTGCAAACTTCCTTAGCAGAGGCTTCCTTTTAAACCCTCTTGGGAGGGGCCAGTCATTAGGCAGCTGGGTCTAATTCAACTTCTCCGAGTTCACCTCTGCTGCAACTGAAGCTTTCTTTTGTCAGCCCGTCTTAACCTAGCATCAGAGACAAACTGGCCTTGATCCTCCCCACTACTCCAAGACCCAGGTGCCTCCTGATGACTAGTCGGGCTCTCTGCTCTCTCAAGGTTGCCCTCCTCCTCCAGACCAGGCTCATAGGACTCCTCACTAGAAGAGTCCATCAGCAGCTCATCCGGAGCCGGCTGGGCCACAACAAATGCGCTATGATGCGCTTTCCATATTTTACCATATGGCAAGACACGTGATCTACAGACTACAGTGAAGATAATACATTTGAAAAGGCTGGATTGAAGCTGGTTGTTGGAGTCAGGAAATAAATTAAATAACATAAATCTAGCTTGTTGAGTCTGTGAACAAACAAGAAAAGGAAGAAGTAGGCAATTTACAAAGTTACAACGTATTTTTTCTTCATTTTCTCTATCAGATATACATTCTTTGATCTTTTATACATTAATTTTCACCCTTGCTCCAAATCATTTGAATTCTCACCAACAATATTACATTATTTGCAAAGAGAATTTCATATATCAAACCATGATCCCTTTAAGGTTACCACAAGCATTCTTTGGCTATTTTTTTTTTCATAAATACATTAAATAGCCGAGAGGACACAGACACCATTCTTAAATTCTGACTCATTGTTCAACTGTTCTCTAAGCATTTCATTTATTCTCATTCTTTCATATACTGCTCTTATCACACCCACCAACAAATCTTCCAACATTTGTGCAAAATGTTCCGTAATTGAAGCCTAATCGCTTTATAAAACATTTTGCCACGCTTCAACGCAGCACAACTGTAAATCTAGATTCTCCAGGCTCTTAGTCTGCAATTGCCTTACTTGGCAGTAGCTCTCTGACTGGGGGCTAGTATAAATATTTTATTGCAAGCAAGAGTGAAGTCAACTATAGCAGTCAGAGCCTATAGAGAAGTCAAGGGTTAAAGGATTTCTGTTCCATCTTTCCAAGTGAACAAATCTTTTTGGTACTCTTCAGATCAGCTGGGATTTGTTGACCTTATCATTTTTATTAGAAAACCACCACTCTCTGCTTCACCAGTTTCTTTCCCCACAAGCTTTATGTAACATTCTCAGTAAACTTTCTCATATTTCTGATTTCCCGCCCACATTTCTTATGTTTCTCAGGGACTTCCTGAAGAATGAAAATCTGGTCAGTGCACTTCCCAAATTTCACTCATTGTCACTTTTCGTCTTCTTCAAAAGTGTGTTGTGTTCAGACCGCTCCAGTGTACCACACAAATGAATCCTGGTGTTTTGCATTCACGTTTGCTACCTTTCCCTTTGCATAGAGGAACAATTGTGGCATTGTTCTAAAAACCAGGCACAGAATGCAATATTCGCATAAGCATTTAAGCAAGTCGCTCAGCTATTCCTGAGCAAACTGCCTCCATATTTCAAGATTTCTCTGGTGACAGGAATCAACATCTGAAGCTTTATTAGTTTTCAACATTGCCTCAGCATGCATTGCCTCCTTTTTATCTTTTTTTGTTTTGTTTCCTAAACAATGAGATCCACTGCATTCTTTTTAATTTCATTCTTCAGCACTATCTCAGTTCAATCTCTTCCCACGGTTTCTCATCCTTTTTATTCTTAATCCATTCACTCTGCCAGAGGCTTTTGATTTCGCCCTCTTCACTCACTTCAGAGCATTCTTTTTTTCCCCGTTTCATAAATAAAATGCTTCTTGTAATCTTAATTATTCCTTAACCATTCCTTTGATTATCTTGTTTTCTCTATGTACATATTAGGCCCTGCCCTCTGGAACGACCTTCCCCCCGATCTACGCACCATCGTGGACCTCCGCCTTTTCCGCCAACGTCTTAAAACCTATTTATTTCAACAAGCCGGCCTAGCATAAACCCTGTTTCTGACTTTTATAGGGATAATTTTAAATTTTACAGTCTTATTAATTTTAGCACAGGGAATATTTAATTAGTTTTTAACAATTTTGTATTTTTGTATGATTTTAATGATGCCTGTGCACCGCCCTGGGTCCTTTTTTAGGAGAAGGGCGGGGTATAAATTTAATAAAATAAATAAAATAAATAAATATACACTTTTTCATCCACAACTGTTTTCAGTTCATCACCCCACAAAGCCTTTGTTCTCTTATTTCACACTACTGCAACATCACTGGCACTTTGTGATATAAATTATTTTAATTCTGTTCCCAGCAGCTTCTATATCATCCTTACTTGCGCCCACTTTTCATACATTTAATAAGGGTGACCATATCTTCATACATTTTCACCTAGAGCTTGTATTTCTTCCCACTGTCAACTTCCTTTACTGAAGTTTCTTTCATTTCTTTTCTTTCCCCCAATACTATTTCCCCCCAAGATTCCCTCACGACCCTACCGAACACATCATGTGGCGGGGCCAGCCCTCTGGAACGACTTACCCCCTGAACTCCGCACCATCTCCGACCTCCGCCTTTTCCGCAAGTGTCTGAAGACACATCTATTCCATCTAGCCGGCCTAGCGTAACCTCCATTACTGACTATTAGACAGTTTTAAATTTGGGATTTTTAATTTGGTTTTTAGCGCAGGGTTTTATTAGAATAAGTGTTTTAAATTTTATATGTTTTGTATGTATTTTAACATTCCTGTGCGCCGCCCTGGGTCCGTTTGGAGAAGGGCGGGGTATAAATTCAATAAAATATAAAAATATAAATATAAATATGTGTCTCATAATCAGACCCTTTTATATCCCTTGAATTCATTACTAATTTTTTCAGTGTTTCATTACAAACACCAAATGAGTCAGTTACATTCACTTTGTGATGCATGTGATAGCAGGCTTGAACTGAAACCACATAATAAAACCAAACAAGCAACAAACCTTTTCTAAGAAGTAAACAGTAGTCACAACAGTCCCCATTTTCTTTCGTTCTTGAGTCTCCCAAGTGATTCATTGGCTTTCTCTGTATTCTCTTGTTTCATTCTCACCCATCCATTCATTCAAAGAATAAGTTGCTTTGAGTGAATCATATTCATGCAAAACCCATCCCTGGTTCTTTCATTACCACTATTCCCTAGACAGTAACATGCTATTATCAACAATCTATTAATTCTTACTTTCATACACACCCACTCTAATTTAAAAATCACAATTTCATACTTTGTGGCATATACTTCACCCATTTTGTTCATGAAGAAATGTTCAGCTCTTGGCACATACTCATTCATTCCACTTCACGAAAACTGAACACATTCCTTCATCTCTGTTACCTTTTCCCTCTTTGTCTTTACTTCACAAACACACAATATATACCTCTCTCACGTTCTTTCTTAATGTATGTTCTTTTTATTTTCCCTTTGTAATCATCCTTAGTAACTTGGTTGTTTACCAAATAAGTCTATAAATAATATCTTCTGCCATTCATCATGGTGTTGCCTAATTGAGGCATTTGGATAACATTTGTCAGAGGAGACAGATAGACTGTGTTACCAGCCCTATTTGGACCCATGTTGCACACAATTTGCTTTGCTAATGATAAGAATAGTAATGGCCAGTGTTGGCACTTTGTGTTCCTGGAATGCCACAAGCATATCAAATCTCAGTTTTATCCCAACTATGTTTACAAAATCCTATGCAAGCTAAGATTTCAAATCCAATCTACAAACCACTTGAGTTTCCATTAATGCAGATATAAAGCAATAAACTGTGCACAATAAGTAGTCATACATTATGCTCTTTGATGTAACTTTACAGATGAAAGGCAAAAGTGTAAAGTTTGAAGGTAACTTGTGGGTAAAGTTTGGGTAAAGTTTGGGTAGGTAATTTTAAAAAAATGGCAGTGTTAGTAACTTCCATTAACAAAAATGTCTTGATTCATATACTGAATTTTTCTTCCTCTCCACTATCACCACTTCCACAAAATAATCCAGATTGTCCTAATCCATGTGGGCCACTGAGAAATGTAGGAATGTAAGCAACTATTCTCTCTGTCTCGGGTGGGTTCCGGACGGCACTACTGCCGGTCCGCTTATGTGCATGCTTTGTACATGCGCTTGATGCGTACTGTATGCATGCGCAGTGCAATTAAAATTGTTCTGCACATGCGCAGAACTGAAAAACAAGATGGCACCACCAATGGCTCCGACCGGGGAACTGGTTCTGGGGCGTGGCAGGCCTGGGTCACTGCCGGTTCCAGCAACTTAGGCTGTCAAACCATTACTGGTTCGATCAAACCGGTCAGGTCTGTCTGTCTGTCTGTCTGTCTGTCTGTCTGTCTGTCTCTCTCTCTCTCTCTCTCTCTGTGTATGACTGTAGAATAGATCCCATGTAACTCATAAAAAGGTCAAGTTACCTTCATGTTGTTAGGGGTAAAAAACACCCCCGTTGGAAAATAAAGGCGGAATAGTGCAATATACCGGACAGCAAGAAATACGTTGCTTTTAGCACACAATAGCTATCAAACACTGATAGTAGAAAAAAATAAATGGTCTTTACTTTTGTAGTAACTAAAATACTTCTTCCAAACAGTGATACTAACTCTTCCAACAATAAACAGTCCTTCACCAAAACACAGTTATCTTACAGTCAAAACAAACAATGATACTTCTTCTGTCTTCAGCTCCTCAGTGGCAATCAGGAAGCAAAGGAAAGCAAAAGGGAATGAACTGTGTTCCCAGGTACCTTTTTATGATTGAGCTGGGAAGCACAGCCAATCAGATTCCACATAGTCCTTAAAGTTACATATACTCTTTAAGAATCCTGGCTTATATATATTGTCAACCCAACATCAGAATGATTATCCTAACACATGTCTATACATTATATAGTGCATATGCGTATATCTGTCTAACTGCATGGAGATGGATGAAACAGAAGCTGCATATCCAATCCCATTTCCAATCCCATATCAAGACCAATTGTCAGCTCTACTAGATAGACCAGATCAGGAATCGACTACACATCAAGGTAAGATTACTTGAATTGAGAGTTTGTTATGTGCCATCAAGTTGATATTGATTCTTAGTGATGCTATGGATAGATTTTCTCCAGGATATAAAACAAAATGGAGTATAAAAACGAAATAAGAAATAAATTAAATTAAAAATGAACCAGTAAGAATAATAAAGGGTTTTTTCCTCCCCAGTACTAAGACTGTTAAAATAGAGATATATCTGGATGGAACAAATAACATTCTACTCAAATGCTGGCCCTCTCTTGTTTCCAAGGGTATGCAGCATAAAAATGTGCATACAATAAAATAAAAGCTGGTCATTTCAAGTGATGTATTCTTCATGTATCACAAAAGCTATTTTCACTTTTATCCTCAAAATAAAAGTCCCCAAAGTCAAGCTCAACTCAGAAACAATTTTATCTACTTTTACTTTGAGCCCTAAGGAGCACATGCAAAATGGACCTCACAATTACTATATTTTTAACTCCTCTTCAAAAGAGCTAAACCTTACAGGCTCCCATTAGGAGACTTCAGAAAAGGTTCCAAAGAAAAAAACTAAGAGTATAACTTAATTATCATCTGCCAGCAGTTTAATTCTGACTGGCTGAAGGTTGACTCAGCCTTCCATCCTTCCGAGGTTGGTAAAATGAGGACTCAGTTATTGGGGGCAATATGCTGACTTTGTAAATCACTGAGAAAGTGGTATATAAGTGTAAGTGCTATTGGTGTCTGTCTGTCTGTCTAATTCTCTATCATCAATCTCTCCCTTCCTGTCTGTCTGTCTGTCTGTCTGTATGTCATCTATGTTCATCATCATTATCATCTAATGGTCCCTTCTAAAATGACAAGGCAGATGGGGGATTATGTTTTGAGATTTCTTAGCAATGTCCTTTTGTGATCAAGATCTGAAGACGCTCAGCATTTGGTCACAGAAACATGTCATCTATGTCAGTTGTTTTCTAATTATTTACCAGCCTTCTGCCAGCCAGCAGCTGATAACCCACCTTCTCCCCCCACCCAAAAGCTGTGCATAGTCAGCAGCAATTCAGAACAACAGCTGACAGCAACAGCTGACAGTAACAAAGTTTAAAGTGGCTAAAGACAGCTACAGCTCATGAAACAAAGGAGAAAAGAAATTTTCCTAAAATTCTGTAGGAAGTATAAAAGCACTCGGATGTCAAATACAGTATTCCATGTAACGTATCTTTACTATGAGTGCTGAGCTCAGAAATAAGTAATTTGTTAACGTCTTGTCTACAGGACTTCTGACTTCAAATGGGACCAGAATTTCAGTTGCTAAGCAAGACAGTTGTTCAGTGAATTTATTTATTTTATTTATTTATTTTATTTTATTTGTCAATAAGTACAAGGAAACAAGTATGAAAAATACATGAAAAAATGGCACAAATACATGGATATAAATAGATTTTAGATTTTATTAAATTTGTATCCCGCACCTATCTCCAATAGGACCCAGGGCGGCGCACAGGCATTTAAAAAACACAATATACAGTACAAAAATATACAAACATCCTAAAACCTTATTAAATTAAATACTCCTGCGCTAAAATATAGTTTAAAACCCTCTAATTAAAAATTTGTATATCTATCCTCAGTCGTTTATCAGGTGGATTTACCCTAAGCCGGCTTGCTGAAACAGGTGCGTTTTTAAACGCTGGCGGAATAGGAGGAGGTCCGAGGTGGTACGGCGATCGGGAGGTAGGTCGTTCCAGAGGGTAGGGCCTGCCACAGAGAAGGCCCTTCCCCTGGGCGTCGCCAACCAGCATTGCCCAGCTGACGGCACCCAGAGAAGACCCTCTCTGTGGGAGCGGATCGGACGAAGGGATGTATGCAAATAAGCAAAACATAGCTATAAACACATAAAAAGAGTACATATAAATGGGACAGTTGGACAGGCATGGTAGGCACGCTGGTGCACTTATGCATGCCCCCTTAGGGACCTCTTAAGAAATGTGTAAGATCCATGGTAGACAGCTTAAAGTAAAAGATATGGGGGTTAGAGGAACTAACAACAGGATCAGGTAGGGGGTTCCACACATTTACTATTTTATTGCTGAAATCATTTTTCCTGCAATCAAGATTTGAACGTACTGCATTTAGTTTGCATCTATTGATAGCCCTTGTGTTATTGCAGTTGAAGTGAAAGTAATTAACTGGTAGGACATTATGGCAGATTATCTTGTGCACTAAGTTCAGGTCAGAATGTAGATGGCATAATTCAAGGTTATCCAGGCCTAAAATTTCAAGCCTATACGGAATTTTATTACGAGTAGAGGAATTGAGTATTCTTCTTGTAAAATACCTCTGGACTCTTTCTAATGTCCAAAATGCAGTGTGGATTCCAGGCAGGTGAACAGTATTCAAGTATAGGTGTGGCAAAGGTTTTGTATGTCCTAGTTAGCAGCATAGCGTTACCACAGAGAAAACTACATAAAATAAGGTTGACTACTCTGAATGCCTTTTTGGCAATGTTGTTACAGTGAGCTCTGGGACTTAGGTCTTTCGAAATGAGTACTCCTAGGTCTTTGACAGAGTGTGGCTCATCTTTTAGATCGTTTCCACCCAGCTTGTATTTGATGTTCTGATTATTATTGCCAATGTGTAGCACTGAGCATTTGTTAGCAGAGATTTGGAGTTGCCAATTGTTTGACCATTCAGATACATAATCTAGGTCATTTTGTAGAGTAGTAGCATTGCCTGTGGTGCTAAATAGTTTTACATCATCGGCAAAGAGGGCACAGCTGCTTATAATATGATCATAAAGGTCATTTATGAAAAGTAGGAAGAATGTTGGTCCTAGAACATTGCCTTGGGGAACACCACTGTTAACTGGTGCAGGGTGAGATATAGTGTTTCCAATTCTGACTATTTGTTGCCTGTTTGATAGGAATGCAGCTATCTACTTGTGCAAAGATCCAGAAATGCTGTAAGAACTTAATTTTAACAGAAGTTTGTCATGTACCACTGAATCAAAGGTTTTGCAGAAGTCTATGTAGATTGCATCTATTGCTTTACCCCGGTTGAGTTGAGAGGTCCAAATGTTTGAATTGTGTGGTCATTAAGCAAATCCAGCTTCTCTCAAAGACTTTGTTTGTTGGATGTTGGATAGAAAAGTCACAAATGGTGATCACATGACCTTGGGATGCCACAACTATTGTAAATACATGCCAGTTGCCAAGCAGCCAAATTTTGATCATGTGACCATGAGGATGCTGCAATGGTCATATGTGTCAGGCCTGTTTTTATCGTCGTAACTTCAAACAGTCACTAAATAGATGGTTATAAGTCTATGACTATCTGTAATAAGAACATTTCTGGAAACACAAGGAAGGCAACAATAGCCTTTTTTGTTCATTATCCAAAAGAATTGCCTCACAGGGACCTATTCATATAATCTCCAAATAGCCTGTTTCCCCGAAAATAAGATCTCCCCAGATAATAAGCCCAATCGGGCTTTTGAGCGCATGTGCTAAAATAAGCCATCCCCTGAAAATAAGCCCTCTCCAAAAATATTGCAACACAGCAGCAGCCATGAGGTGACCACGTTCACCGTCTCCTGCACCTCAAAAATAATAAAACCTCCCCAAAAATAAGTCCAAGCGCTTACTTCAGGGGTGAAAAGAAAATAAGACCCTGTCTTATTTTTGCAAAAACACAGTAAAAACAGTCAAAAAATCAAAAGTAAATAATGCCAAAACAAAAATTTAAAATATTAATTAAAAACCTACACTTTTTTGTAGTATATAATGCTCCCTGAGTCAAAGCTGGCTGATTTTGAAAAGCAAAAGAGGCTTAACCTTGCCGAGATGGGTTAGAGTCAGACTAGATGAAAAAAGAAAGCTATATTCAACAATTTCCATACTGTCATTGAGAAAAATATTTCTCAACAACAATACATTACACCAGAGGTTCCCAAACTCAGCAACTTTAAGACTTGTGAACTTCAATTCCCAGAATTCTCCAGCCAGCAGAGCTTAAGCTCTCTTAAAGCTCTGCTGGCTGGAGAGTTCTGGGAGTTGAAGTCCACAAGACTTAAAGTTGATAAGTTTGGGAACCTCTGCACTACACAACACTACAGTCACCCATATTCAACATGTCATTCCAAAACGACATTGGTTGCCATTCTTTCAAGGTGGACAAGATCAAGGAGCAGGCAGAGCAGAGATTGCAGAAATGCTGTTTGATTGATTCTGGGTATATTAATTGAATCCTGAAAGCTACTTTAAAATCTTTGCTGCCCATTTTAAGAACAACACAGTCAAAGTGGGCCTGTCCTATGCACCATTGTAAATAATAATTGATGTTAGACTGGGACAAACATATCTCTTAAATTGGGGGAATAGTTATACCCCCGGTATGTCCTTTCCCCCTTTTCTTTCTCTTCTTTTTCCCTTCCCCCCCCCCCCTTTACCTATGTATGTCCTTCCCATTACCCCTATCCTATATTTCTTAAGTGTTTGATTTTATATTTATATTAATAAAGATTATTTTTAAAAAAAAGAAAAGAAAAAAAGTGGGCCTGTTCTGAGTCTCACGCTTTGTATTTTCCAAGGATAAGCAACTATTTCCCTCTGTTTTTTTTTTTAAGGCTAGAGCTAAATTCTTCTATATTTGCAAAGCTAAGTACAATTTATTAGGACCTGGCCCCAACCCCTGGGCCCCAGACTGGGACCGGTCCATGTGCAGGATTTATGTTGCAGTCTCCCCCCCTCCCCCATGAAACTGGTCTCTGGTGCCCAAAATGTTGTGGACTGCTGTATAGGACACTAATAGCTTAATGCAGGTAATAAATTATGAGAGAGGCAATGGATCCTGTAGAGCAGGGGTCCCCAACCCCCGGGCCGCGGACCGGTGCTAGTCCGTGGCTTGATAGGAACCGGGCCGCAGAGCCGGAGAGGAGGAGGAGGGAGGAGGGGGTGGGAGAGTGCAGGCGCGGCCGCTCGCACTGTTGGGGGCCCTAGTGGGGCGAGTGAGCCGACTAACACACACACCCTGCGTGCGCATGCGCATGTTTCCCCTCCCTCTCCGCTCCCCCTCTATGCCAGCCGGTCCACGGAATTTTCTTTAAAATGAAACCGGTCCCCGGTGCAAAAAAGGTTGGGGACCCCTGCTGTAGAGACCCTAACCCTAACCTCATTGAATCCTGAAGCGCTGCACAATCCTAATCCTTTTCTTGTCTCTGTAAAGCAGGTAAGATAGAAATTTCTGCTCTTAAAAAAACTGCCAGAGTTCAGGGCACTGAATAAATGACCCTTTTTGGTCTGTCAGAGGAGCCCTGGCTGCTACGTGGTTTCTCGACATGTTAAGGTCAAGAGGTGCCAACTGAAGAGCAGAGCAATCTTCTCTTGGCGAGAAATAGAAATAGTGCCATCTGAAAGCAGCCCCAAATTTATTTATTTAAAAGATTATATTCATCGTCTTCGAAATAACTATATTTATTTAATATATCTGCTTTAGTATATTAAAAAATGTATATTGAGCGGCTTGGTGGCCTAGTGGTGAAGATGCTCGCCTCCCACTTGGTAGGTTGAGTTCAATCTTAGGTAGTGGGAGATTTTTCACTCCCAGGGTGCAAAATAAAATATATCCTGATACAGGGGCGGGTTCCTGCCAGCATGACTGTCGATTCGGTGCATAAAAATGTTTTTGCGCATGCCAAATGCATGCTCCACATGCATGCACATTTGCTCCTAAAAAGGTATGTGCATGTGCACATTAGAAAAGGGGGAAAATAAATTTTTGCAATGAAGATTGTTCTGTGCATGCTCAGAACCAAAAATCAAGATGGCGGTGCCAACAATAGAATCGGTTTGGAGGTGTGGCAGGCTGAACCAGTAGGAACCCACCTCTGTCCTGACATAGGCATCAGGAAGGGCATGGGGTCAATAAATTCACAGCTCCATTCCAATCACTCCAAGTCTAACCCAAGCTAAGGGACTACAGGAACATAAAAAGGAAGATTTAAAAAATAATAATTACAAGATGTATATAGGAATATCCAACCTTGGCAAGTTTAAGACTTCATCCTGTGACTCTTAGTAGCTAACAACAATTTAAAAATCAAGATGGCGGTGCCAACAATAGAACACATACAGTGGTACCTTGGTTCACGAACTTAATTTGTGAACTGACTCTGGTCGTGAACCGAATTGGTCGTGAACCGAGGCACAGTTTCCCATAGGGTTTAATGTAAATCCGGTTAATCTGTTCTGATCTTTTTTTTGGTTTTTGAAGCACAAAAAATATGAAACAAATTACAGTACAGTACTGTATGTGCTAAAAGCATAACAAAAATCAAAAAAAGTCACTGAAAGTACTCACAGTGTACTTTTTTCTGTGTCTCCTTCTCTCCACGATCTTCCTACAGGAAGTCACAACCATGTGACAGCCAGGAAATAGCATTAAAATTTTATTTATTTATTTATTTTATTAAATTTATACCCCGCCCTTCTCCTTGTTAGGACCCTGCGGCTCCTGTTCGTGAACTGAAGCGGAGTTCGTGAACCGGAGCATATTTTGATGAACTTTTCTGTTCGTGAACCGAGTTGTTCGTGAACAGAAGCATTCGTGAACCGAGGTACCACTGTATTATATAACAGAAGCCAATATAATGCTATGCTGCTGCTGCTACTACTACTACTACTACTACTACTACTACTACTACTACTACTACTACTACTAATAATAATAATAATAATAATAATAATAATAAAACATTTTATTTATATCCCGCTCTCTCTCCCCGAAGGGACTCGAGGCGGGGCACAGGGAAATTAAAAACAAATTACAACAACAAAGTACAAAGTTAAAATCAAATTAAACTTACCCTGCGCTAAAACTTCTATAAAAAATAAAACTATCCCTAAAAAACCCCTTAATAATTTAAAATCTAAATTAAAATTACCTTAGGCCAGCCAAACGGAAGAAGTGATTTTTTAATAGCTGTCGGAAGGAGCGAAGGTCCGTGGTTGTTCTGATTTTGGGGGGAAGGTCGTTCCAGAGGGTCGGGCCCGCCACAGAGAAGGCCCTTCCCCTGGGCGTCACCCGCTGGCACAGCCTAGTGGACGACACCCGGAGAAGTCCCTCTCTGTGGGAGCGAATCGGCCGCAGGGATGTATGAGGCAGAATGCGATCCCGCAGATAGCTAGGTCCCGTGCCATGGAGCGCTTTAAAGATGGTAACTAACACCTTGAAGCGCACCCGAAAGATGACAGGCAGCCAGTGCAGCTCGCGCAGGAGCGGTGTTACATGGGAGAACCTAGAGGCTCCCATAACTACCCATGCGGCTGCATTCTGGACTAGCTGAAGCCTTCGGGTGCACCTCAAGGGGAGCCCCATGTAAAGAGCATTGCAGTAGTCCAGTCGGGATGTCACGAGGGCATGAGTGACTGTGCAAAGGGCACCCCAATCCAATAGGGGATGCAACTGGCGGACCAGGCGAACCTGGTAAAATGGCCTCCTGGCCACGGCTGTCACTTGATCTTCCATGGACAGCCGGGCATCGAGGAGGACGCCCAAGTTGCGTGCCCCATCCACAGGGGTAAGGTGGTCGTCCCCTATGGCCAGTGATGGAGTCAACTGGTTGTACCGGGATGCCGGAAACCACAGCCACTCGGTCTTGGACGGGTTGAGTCTGAGTCTGTTACTTCCCATCCAGGCCCGCACGGCTTCTAGGTACTGGCACATCACCGCTATGGCATCGTTGGGGTGGTTTGGGGTAGATATATACAGCTGTGTATCATCAGCGTAGAGATGGTACTCTACCCCAAAACCACGGATGATCCCACCCAGCGGCTTCATATATGTGTTGAACAGAAGTGGCGAGGGGACCGACCCCTGAGGCACCCCACAAGTGAGGTGCCTAGAGGTCGACCTCTGCCCTCCTGTCAACACAAATTGCGATCGACCGGAGTGGTAGGAGGAGAACCACCGCAACACGGTGCCTCTCATCCCCAACCCCTCCAGCCGATGCAATAGGATACCATGGTCAATGGTATCAAAAGCCGCTGAGAGGTCTAATAGGACCAGGATGGAGGAACAACCCCCATCTCTGGCCCTCCAGAGATCATCTACCAATGCGACCAATGCCGTCTCGGTGCTGTGCCCGGGCCGGAAGCCGGACTGGCACGGGTCTAGATAATCAACTTCCTCCAGATGACGGGGAAACTGTTGTGCCACCACACTCTCTACAAACTTCGTCAAAAAGCGAAGATTGGAGACCGGATGGTAATTCACCAATAATGCCGGGTCCAGAGAGGGTTTCTTGAGGAGGGGTCTCACCATCGCCTCTTTAAGGGAGGCCGGCAAGAACCCCTCACTCAGGGAAGCGTTGACCACCTCCTGGAGCCAGCCTCGTGTAACCTCCCAGGATGCCAGTACAAGCCAGGAGGGACACGGGTCCAATAAACATGTGGTAGCTCGCAGTCGCCCACGTAACCTGTCCATATCATCGGAAGTAACAGAGTCAAACTCTTCCCACAAAATTGTCTCAAGATCTGCCTCGGGGCATCCCACTGGGCCACTTTCGGTGGGGACCATCTCGCTCTGAATCTGAGCGATTTTATCCTGCAGATATTCCCCAAATTCCTCTGCTCTACCCTGCAACGGGGCTTCCCGCACCCTCTGTTGAAGGAGGGAGCGGGTCACCCTAAACAGGGCAGCAGGGCGGTTATCTGTGGATGCAATGAGAGTGGCACAATGATGACGTTTGGCCACTCTCAACGCCACAAGGTAAGTCCGTAAATGGGCTCTCACCTGTGTTCGGTCAGATTCAGACTGTGTGGATCTCCACCGCCTCTCTAGGCGTCTCTTGAGGCGCTTCATCTCCCTCAGCTCCTCGGTAAACCAAGGAGCCAGGGTGACTCGTCGCCGCAAGAGAGGCCGCAAGGGCGCGACCCGATCCAGGGCCCCGGTAGCCGCGATATTCCATGCGACCACCAGGTCCTCAGTTGGGGCACGGGTCAGGGACACAGGTAATGGCCCAAGCACCGTCTGGAATCTATCCGAGTCCATTAGGCGCTTGGGGCGGAACCATATAGGTGAAACCGGTTCCGCCTCCCCGCGGTGGGGTGTAGCGATTGGAAAGTCGAGCCGGAGAAGTGAGTGATCTGACCATGACAGGGGTGTGATGGCTATATCCCCTATACCCAGATCACTCTTCCACTGACCAGAGGCAAAGATCAAATCCAGCGTGTGCCCCCCCTCGTGCGTGGGGCCCTGAATTACTTGGGTCAGGTCCATGGCCATCATGGAGGCCATGAACTCCCGAGCTGCCTCAGATGATTCACCAACCGATGGCAGGTTGAAGTCCCCCATGACAACAAGTCTGGGGGTCTCAACTGCCATCGCGGCGATCACCTCAAGGAGCTCGGGCAGGGCTGCTGTTACATAGCGGGGAGCCAGGTATACAATCAGCACGCCCAACTGCCTCCCTAGGCCCCACTTCACGCAGAGGGACTCACAGCCGGTGGTCTGTGGTACAGTGGTCTCTCTCGGCTCAAGACCTTCCCTGACAATGACCGCTACACCTACACCCCTGCCTAGGGCCCGTGGCTGATGAAAAGTGCGGTAATCTGGTGGGCACATTTCTACGAGGGGAAGTCCTCCCTCGTGGCCCAACCAGGTCTCCGCTATTCCTACCAGGTCCGGCTCCCCCTCCGACACCAGGTCGCAGATGAGGGGGGCTTTGTTGACCACGGACTTGGCATTACAGAACATCAGCCTCGAGCCCTGGCTCTGTAATCCCTGACCACCTAGCCTGCGGGGGTTGTGGCATCTGACCGCTTGTAAGCAACGGTCTCGTGCCCCCAACTGGGAAGAGAAAACCTGTCTCCCATCGCACCTGCCCCTCCCTACGACCGTCTTGATAGAGACGGAGGGGTGGGCAAACTAAGGCAGGGGTGGGCAAACTTTGCAACTTTAAGTCTGAAAGACTTCAAATTCTGGGAGCTGAAGTCCTTCAGACTTAAAGTTGCAAAGTTTGTCCACCCCTGTACTAAGGGCTACCTCAATTCCCTCCCTCCCTCAAATTCATATATCAATTGTGCTTTCAAGAAGGCTTAGAATTCTGATTAGCAGATATTTTAAGGTATGGATCTCCATACCTCTAGACCAGTGTTGGGTTGCTAATTTTTACTACTGGTTTGGGCACGCTCACGTGTGCATGGGACGCTTCTGTACATGCGCAGAAGTGTCCAGGCAGGTGGGCAGAGCTTCCTGCCGCTGCTACTATCAGTTCAGCCGATCCGGGCCGATCCAGGAGCAATCCACTTCTGCTCTAGACATCTGGAATAATGGGATTTGTAGCTCAATGTATCCAAAAGGGCACCAGGTTGGAGAAAATTGCTATAGAGTTTCATTGGGAATGAAGTCTGGCTTAATTAATTCAAAGGGGTGCATATAGTTTAATCTTTTAATATTGTAAGCTGCTTAGAGTTACCATGCAGTAGCATGGTAAATCAAATAAATTTTACAAATAAAAATAATACAATCAATAAAAGGTGCTTCTGCTATACAAAGTACAGCATTGCAACAGAAATAGCAACTAGCACGGAACAAATCAGTTTCTTACAACACTGTCATTGACCTCATGTTGAGTAGGAATTATAGATAATCTAGCAAGCCTCGAGTTTCCAATTTTGGGAGAGCATCTGAAGGACACTGGGAATTTTTATTATTCTGGCAAAAGAAGCTGGAGTCTGATGTCTGCCGGCCTTTTTTTTTTTTTCCTTAGCAGAGAAAAAAAATAATTCAGTAGACAGGAACTGTTTTGTGAAATGGGAAAAGCAATATACAGTATAATGATCTAAAAAATAGCATAAAGCTGCAATTTCTAAGCAGTTAATTGAGAAGGAACCCTCTTGAACTCACTAACTTAGAATATTGTGTGCTTGATCTGTAAATATCATTTTCTCTCCATTTGTAGGAATTTGAAACAGATCTAAAAATGATTTTTTTTGATATGACGAATACGTAGGAATCCAGTAGTGCAAAATGCAATTCAAAGCCAGATGGTGCATATTGGGGGCTAATTAGAAATCCATGTTCCAAAGAAAGTCAAATATTGCATTCAGAAATGCCAAATTCTGCACAGTATAAAGCAATATCTAATATTTTGCTATTTATATATTTTGCTACAGCCAATATTTTCCTCATTTAAAAGTTTAAAAGGTTTTGTTGTTTACAAAAACTGATGGAAGACTGTCATGACAAAGAACATTCTCTATGAATGGTCATATTGAAGATTTCACATATCTTTTGAGGCTTATCTTAACAGCATTAAAGTTTAGACCTATGTCTGTAAAATTACAATGTAATCACTGAGGTTGTCACAATAGTCAGTTGAATCCCAGTTCTGGGATAATCCTCCTAAAGAGGCCCTGCTTTTCTTTGTCAGGCATTTTCCTGAATGGGTGCAAACATCAAAGTGTGTAGAACAGGGGTCTTCAACCTTTGCAACTTTAAGTCTGAAGGACTTCAGCTCCCAGACTTCTCCAGCCAGCAAAGCTGGCTGGAGAATTCTGGGAGCTGAAGTCCTTCAGACTTAAAGTTGCAAAGGTTGGAGACCCCTGGTGTAGAAAACAAGAACATGTATTTCATGATGCTGCAGCTCCTTTCTTTGTATGATTTGCACTTACCCATCATTGGAGAATTGGGGGTGCAATGGCTCAACTGAACTTGTCAGCTGGAGAGTTGACAGTCCATGTTCGAGATCCAAGCTCTGCACAACAGGGTAAGCTTCTGTTACTTGCCCCGGCTCTTGCCCACTTAGCAGTTTGAAAGTAGTCAAATGCAAGTAGATTAACAGGTACCACTTTGGTGGGAAGGTAACAGTGGTCTGTGCACCTTTACCTTTAACAGAGGAATATCTGAAGGAAAACTGTTTACTCCTAGATCAACTTCAGCCAGACCTCCTATGTAGAGGTTGGATGGTTTTGAGGTTACAAGCGCCAGCTCTCTAATGATTTTTAAGCTTTACATGTTTGAGGATACAGTTTCACCTTTTGAAATGGAAAAGAATACGTGGATCAACATCCAAGCAATATGACCTTCTTCTCTGCTTCCCTAAGCGAAGAGAGAAGATCTGCTGTCTGCCAGGTCACTTGATTTGCATTTAGGATATCATGGTGACTGTTGAGGTGTTGCATTTTTAGGTTTATGCATTCTGTTTACCTATGTCACATCTGCATTATGCATATGTGGTGTGGCCGATGGATTAATACCCAATCTAGCAAAAATAGAATAGAACATTTGCTTAGGTTGGGAAGCGGCTGTATATTATTTCAATTTAATGTCCATGTTCATACACAAATATTTTACCACAAGAAATAGGAGTACATAGATAGAAATCCCTTTTTAAAAAGTTGGTATTGTGCAATTTTAAATGGATACATTTGTCTTGGGGAAAAAAGCTAAATGATACTTTTTTTCTATAAAATTCAGCTCAGGAAACTGAATTTGGAATAGGACACAGGAATGTGAAATAGCAAATGTGTAGAGAACCTTGGTTCCCCTTCTGCATTTCCAGCCCAAATTGAGAACTCTGACTGTAATCTAAATTGCGCAAAAACAATTCATTGGGAATACTTACCTCTTTAAACACTGATGGAAAACTTGGAGTATTCTGGAGATCAACTACAAACCCCAAGAGTCTCAACTACCCTTGTGATAAATGCTAAGAACTGACATTCAGGAATATTCCAAGGGCTCCTCACACTTGCTTTAAATTAAGTTTGTACTTTGGCCTTTACCTTTTACCTGTTCCATAAGTCACTCTGGAAATTATCTTGCTGCTGATCTTTTTATGTTCTCGTTAAACATTCCTTCCCACACAGACACTGAAGCGATCAGATAAGAAGGTATATTCATAAACAAAGGAATAGTATGAATAAAGAACATATGGAATAAGGACAAGCTGAAGTTCTGAATGTACTGCTAGTTGTGCTTGGCAGACAAATCTCCACTACTTTTTATCTGATTTTTGCTGAGCCTTGCCACACCACAAAGTTTTGTAAACCCACCTATTTTTCTCTCTGCTTTGTCTTCATCCTCAGGTCTGAGAAATGCTAACTAGGATTCAGGATCTATGTGGAAGAGGAAAAACAATTGAAATGAAACAGTTAAAAAAAAAAAAAGCAGACAGCCTTTGTTCCACCTTGGGGTCAAATAAAAAGTGTATTCAATCAACAGAGCTTGAGATTTGCATGATGGCATCATAACTAATACTTTTAGAACTTCTTCCTGACCTGGGTTGAAGAAACATAAATAAACATTGGCATCTCTCCAATGAGTCCTTCGGGAGTAGGGCGGTATGAAAAAATAAAAAACTAACTAACTAATTAAAACAACAAAGCAAAGGCCACACGGGCAGAGGAAACACGCTAAAAGGTATGTTCCGTTGGCCTTAAAATGTAGGGCCAGAAATCCCATTTCTTACATGTCGTGATGTGTCAGCATTGGCTTGTTGTCAGCGAGTCACGATCAGTGGGGAAATAGCTAGTAGCAGAGTGATGCCAACTTCACTGGGGCTTTCCCCGCTACTAAGTGAAAGTGTTACCCGCTCATCTTTGAGTCAGCACAAAATAATGCCAGCATGTAATTAACTATCTCCATTGTCAATTCCTGTCCTGTTTCTATTCATCTCTTCCAAATCAATGCCAGTAGCATGGTTGATTTGTGAATAAATCATCAATTTTAAGCAAAGTGATTGGCTTCTCCCCTCTGTTTTTGCTACACAGAAATCAGTCTGGCTTACCCCTAAGTAAATGATACAGGACCACAGCCTTTATTATATTGGCATTATACCACTCACAATACTATTGAACAATTAATTACTCTAATAATTAATCTACTAATACTAAATCTAATTAAAAAATTAACTCAAGTCAACACTCATTAACTGGATGAAAATGAAACATGCATTTTCATTTTCATTTCCTATACATGTTTTAGTCTAATTGACTTGTTTCTAATCATTTATTTTCAAGACTATTAGATTTTTCAAAGCACCAATAAAACCCCCTTATATAAAGGTATGAGATAGGTAGATAGACGGATAGACAGACAAACAGATGACACATACACATGATAAAGAGAGATGAAACCTTAATGGTGTTGGTAATATGTTTCTATATTGGTGCTAACACTTTAAACCTTTCCTTATAGATCATAAATTAATCTATTGGCATAATGGATGGTTTTAATTTTAGCACTGAATGTAAATTTGCTGATATAAAACACTCTTATCTATATAAATAAAAATGTAACAAGTATTTGTTCAAGTGTTTGTTCTCAGAAAGTACTGCACCAATCGCTTCCAAATTTCCACACAACGTTCCTTTGACGTACAGCAACAATGATATGTATAGATTGTGTGGATGTTGCACCTATGTCAGGTGCACTCCATGCAAATGTAAAAGTGTGGCTCTTCTGAGTTTTTCCCTCACTCGCTCATTCGCCCCCCTCCCTTTTGTGGCTTCTCCCACCCGGCCGCTTCTTCTGCTGCGTCACATACACGTGTAGCACTGTGTGCTGACGACGCCCTTCCCCCATGCTTCTACATCATCATCAGCCTCCTCAACAACTGCAGACGCCACCAGCAATAATGCCACCCCACGTGCACGCATCCTCAACAACCTCCACTGCCGCCCTCCTCCTCCTCCAGGCCTCCGCCCTCCTCGCCTTCGCCATCGCTGCCGTCCTCCTCCTCCTCCAGGCCTCTGCCCTCCTCCTCCCCCACAGGGCCCACAGAAGGAAGTGCTGAGCAACATTTCTCGCTGCCGCCACCACAACCACTCTCCCCCCCCCCCCCAGGATCTACTGGTAAAGTAGAGAGATAGAGATAGAGAGGGAGGTATCCAGTAGTTAGGTAGGTAGGTAGCTTTAGGGATAGAGAGATAAACATATAAATGCATTAGTTAGGTAGGTAGATAGTTAGGTACAGGGATACAGAAAGTGGGAGGAATACAATACACATATAGGTAGGTAGGTAGGTAGAGGGATATAGACCGAGAGAAATATAGTAGGTAGGTAGGTAGAGGGATACAGAAATACAGTAGGTAGGTAGGTAGATAGGTGGAGAGAGGGAGAAATACAGTAGGTAGGTAGACAGCTATAGGGATAGACAGAGGGAGGGAGAAATGCAGTAGGTATGTAGGTAGGTAGGTAGGTAGGTAGGTATATATATATAGAGGGAGAAATAAGGTAGGTAGGTAGGTAGGTAGAGGGATAGAGAGAGAGAGGGAGACATACAGTAGGTAGGTAGATAGGTAGGTAGGTAGGTAGGTAGGTAGGTAGGTAGGTAGGTAGGTAGAGCAATAGAGAGAGGGGGGAAACTCCACCCTCGGGTTGTGTCCCTCCTGACTGGGCCACAGCAACGCATGGCCGGGAATGGCTAGTCTATATAAATAAAAATGTAACAAGAGTTTGTTCAAAACTGCTAATCTCCAAAAGTACTGCACCGATCGCTTCCAAATTTTCACACAACGTTCCTTTGAAATACATCACCAATCATACATATAGATTGTGTAGATGTCACACCTATGCAGGTACACGCAATGAAATGTAAAAAATTGTTTAAAAGGTAGGTAGATGGATACAGAGAGAGCAGTGGGCCACAGGTATTATGTCATCCTTTATGACATAAAATATTCTGAGGGAGAAATACGGTAGGTAGATAGATAAGTAGGTAGGTAGGTAGGTAGGTAGGTAGGTAGATAGGTAGGTAGGTAGGTAGGTAGAGGAAGAGAGGGAGAAATACAGTAGGTAGGTAGGTTGGGGGTTATGTGGTGGTTGTGTGTACGTGGTTGTGGTTGTATGTGCAGGTGTAGGTCTACACACAGATTGGTTGGCCATTTAACCAGACTGGGCCACAGCAACGCGTGGCCGGGAACGCATTTCATCCAGTTACTAATAAAAATGTTTGCCCATAACTGTAACAGATTCTCAAAACCATTTTGGAAATCATTTTAAAAAACAAAAATAAATTCAGCATTGAAAAGCTGTCAACTTCTTTCTGAATAAAAACAAGAAATTCACTATGGAGAATTCAAATACCAATCAAAGAAAACCTACTCTATGCTCTATGAGTTTGCTTTCTAGGCCATCTTTACTGAGTGCCTTTGCTTCAAAGCAGTCTTTCTTGAAAGCAAAGTTTCTGTTAAAATAATAACAGACAGCAGGGGAAAAAAACATAGCTTTCCTGTGATCCTTTTAAAAAGTTGAAAAGCAGGCATAATCGTGGGTCTTTTCAGTTCAGTATGTTAGACAGGTTATTCCTAACATGAAACAAAGTTGAAATTCTTTAATACATTTATTAGGAAGTAAAATTCCATTCTTGTGATGTGAGCAAATCTTCAGTTCAAAATCAATTTGTGACATGTATTAACTAAGATGAATGTTACATTTTCCTGAATCCTGAAATCGTTAGGAAGTATTTCTGAATATGATTGTCTGTTTTTCTATCTGTCTGTCTGTCTGACTGACTGTCTGATTTAATTCCATTTGTACATGGGATGACTCACAGCAACTCTGGTCAATTTAACAGGGTTGAATTGGTTTTGTTCAAGTTCTACAAGAGCTTTTAACCTAGTGGTTCCCAACATGTGGCCCATGTCCCATAGGGGGGCAATTTGATTTTTAATAGGGGCAATTTGAACCTTGTTTAAACCAAGTTAATGGCTTTTTATGCTTCCTCTGTGTGAGTAGAGTTCACTTTTTGAGTAAAGTAAGAATTATATGTCAAGTGGGGGGTGATCAGGATTTTAGAGATGCTTAGGTGGGGCATGGCCAAAAAAGGTTGGAAATCACTGTTTTAAACCTTTTTATGTGAACATAAACATAGGTAAGAATCACTTACTGGTACTTATCTCATCGATGTCTAAAATCTGATAATTCCGTGATATGCATTAAAATGAAAATTCCAAGGTTGAAAAAAATAATCCTTTTCAAGGCTCAAAAATTATCAGATTTACATGAGTCTCTCATGTTGAAATAATCCTTAGTTTTTCAGTACAAATAAGAAATGAATTAAGTTGATTTTTTTTTAGGTTGTCCGTCATTTAGCATTATTATTTCTAAAGTCCCACATACTAATTACATGTTTTATTACTCTAGCACCTACACTGAACTACAGGATTTTCATATGTTCCAGAGTTCATCTTCTTACTAATTAATTTTCAGGCATTTTAAACTGTTATGACAGCTTTCACTGATTCATCATATCGAGTAAAGTTTCAGCCTCGAGGTCCCAATATAATTCAGTTTAAAGCACTTGAATCACTTCTGTTCAAAGCAATACTTATGTGTATGTTACTCATAAGCCTTGATTTTTTTTTTAAAAAAACCAAGTAGTCTATAGTCTTGATCATATATTAACTAGTACAGATGTCAAGGGGCTGAAAGGAGAGGTATTTCAGAGTATACAGGAAGATTGAGTTTTGCAGAACAAAACCTCACATGTGAAAGATAAGGGGATTTTGTGGCATGGACCAACTTAATTTTACAGAACATAATAGAATGAGGTGTTTTTCTTTGAGCAATTCTTTATGCCCAATAAATAATCACATTAAATGATTCCCAAAATAGTAATATTGAATTTTATATTGAAAAAGTTTTATTGGTTTTTACAATTTTCCAAAGGGGGTAGGGAATACAGAAACATTTTAAGAACTTTCGCGTCGGAATCATTGGCCCTTCCAGGGCTTCATAATAAAATATTGAAAAAACATTTTTCCAAAAATACTACAAGGTGGAAATAAGTACATGTTTCCTAAATTCTCAATTCTATGCTAGCAGTCGTGTGCAAACATCCAGATATAAAGGTTATATAATATTAATGATAATTAAAAAAAGCAAAGTTATTTTTTCGATCTAAGTCTCTTGGCAATTGTATCTTCTTTTTCTCCTCCCTGGCCCCCAGCGGGCGGGGCCGTGGCCCCCTCCGTCCCCCCTGGATCTTCCCCCAGGATAGAGGAATGTTTTTTAAGAAAGGCTTCCGCCTCAACAACTGTTTTAATCCTTACTCTTCCTTCATCCCAGAACACCAACATCCCTTCCGGCATCGCCCACTTAAACCAGATCCCGTGGTCAAACAATTTTTTAGATAAGAAGGAATACTTCCTCCTCATCTCTCTAATCTTTTTTGGGATCTGCTTCAAGATAGTAACCATCTGTTTTTTGATGGAGACAGTTGGACTGCAACTATCATCATAGCCAAAGCATGCTTAAATATGGCAGATCAAAGGTTCTGCACCCTGATAGCCTTTATCAATTCCAATTTCTTTTATTCTTGTAAAGGTTCTGGGAACTGCCTTCCAAAAGTGATACAGGTAATCTTCGAAATACAAGTTTGTTTAGTGTCCATTTGGAGTTAGCAACAGCACCGAAGAAAGTGGCTTATAACTGTTGATAGGAGTAGACTCCTAGTGTGGGGTAGGCAATATATAATACCATGATGGCAAATGGTTCTTATGGCTTTAAGGATGCTTGATTGCAATTGAATGCAATTGGAGACTGTAATTATCTCTGCAATAAGAGGAAGTCAGGAGAGTGCATGCGCTCTCTCTGCTCGATCTCTCTACTGATTGCTCTCTGCTCGTTGTGACTGACTGAAGGAAGAAGGAAAGAAGAATCATTAATTGCAACTGTAAGCAATTGTTTGTTTGTTAAGGACTTTGACTAACTACCAACCATCATTGCTTGTGAAGCAGTAGTTTAGTTTTACAACACCAGTAAAGCTATTTGTTTTACTAACAGTGTCTGAGCTACTATTTGTGTGTTTACTAGCAACGTTTCTCTAGCTGCACAACTTTCTGTCTCCCAACGGAGATATTCCCCAACAACTGTTTTTCACTTATGACCATTTCAGCATCCTCCTGATCAAAATTCAGATTCTTGGCAACCGACTTATATCTACGTCATTTGCAGCATCCCGGGGTCATATGGTCACCTTTTACAACCTTCTGACATGCAAATCTAATGAGGAATCCAGATTCACTTAACAACTGTGTCACTTATTTAACGACTGCAGTGATTCCCTTAACAACTGTGGCAGGAAAGGTTGTAAAATGGGGCAAAACTCACTTAAAAATGTCTCACTCAGCAACAGAAATGTTGTGCTCAGTTGTGGTAGTAAGTCAAGGACTACCTACATCAAATGCCTCTTTTTGGAAAGCCAAATGATTTAGAGCTGGAGCAGAGAATAGAAAATCTCTGAACTTAATTTAACATAGTTTAATCATTACATGAGATCCCTGTGTGTTATATTGCTCTGGAGAAAGTTGAAGAAGGCTAAGACTTGGCAAGGCTACATTTAGTCCTGTGAGCCATCAATCAATCATAATGTCCAGCTGTGGCCATAGATTAGCTTTTCCCAACTAGAAACCTCTGGCTGTGTTGGATTTACAGTTTTTGACTTCTCTTCCTTTCTATTGTATACCTTTCACTCTATAGGTAGTCCTCGACTTACGGCTATGATTGAGCCCAAAGTTTACGTTGCTATTTGTTAAGTGAGCTTTGTCCCATTTTTACAATCTTCTTTGCCACAGTTGTTAAGTGAATCACTGGCGTTGTTAAATTAGTAACACGGTTGTTAAGTGAATCTGACTTCCTCATAAGAACATAAGAATAACCTTGCTGGAACAGGCCACAGCCCATCCAGACCAGCATTCTGTCTCACACAGTGGCTCCCCATTTGCTTCAGGGTCTTTCCAAGCAGATATCTTCACCTGCTTATGATTCCCTGCAAATGGCATTGAGAGATATCCTGCCTATCTCTCCAACCCAGAGGGTGTCCTTAGCATCCATAATGATAGCCATGTATACCCTTGTTCTCCATGAACTCGTCTCATCCTTTCTTAAAGGTGTCGAGGCTGACAGCTGTCACCACTTCTTCTGGCAGGAAGTTCCATAGACCAGTGATCCTCTGGGTGAAAAAGTACTTCCTCTTATTTGTTTGAGGTCTAGCTTCCAAAAGTTTCATGGAGTGCCCCCTAGGGGAAAGGGAAAACAGTTTTTCCTTTTCTACTTTGTCCACACCGTGCATGATTTTATAGACTTCAATCAGGTCACCTCTCACGCGCCGTCGTTCATTCAACTTGGTTGTCAGAAGGTCACAAAGGTGTCCCTGGGACACTGCAATCATCATAAACATGAAACAGTTGCTAAGCGTCTGAATTTTGATCATGAATTTTGATCATGCGGCCACGGGGATGCTGCAACGGTCATAAGTGTGAAAAATAGTAATAAGTCACTTTTTCAGTGCTGGTCACTAATGGTCTCTTATGTTTGAAGTCAAGGACTACCTATAATGGATGGTGAATATCTGAGTATGCCAATCCCTCAAAGGCTGCCTTTCAGGACTTCTTCTAAAGTACTATATTAGAGAATTAGAGTGCATATCTTCATCTATTCTATTCATACCAGATTTAAAGAAAACAAAAT
The DNA here is from genome assembly GCA_039707465.1 of Rhabdophis nuchalis. Lineage (NCBI taxonomy): Eukaryota > Metazoa > Chordata > Lepidosauria > Squamata > Natricidae > Rhabdophis > Rhabdophis nuchalis. Next base: position 147,081,179 of record CM077645.1, read on the forward strand.
TATAGAATAAATTGAAAAAGCAGAATCCCAGGTTTCTGATGACCCCAATTCAAACCTCCAAAAAAGATAGACATGACTGATTTGCTCAGATTAATATGAGCCACAGCTATACAGTTTCAGATAGGCGTGCTAGGCGAAATGGTCAATCTTGCATAATCCAAGAACATTATGACCTGGAACAAAAGGAGAACGGGGTAAAGATTTCCATATCCTGGTGCTCTCAGGCTGTTTTGGAATGGCTGCTGTTCATTTAGTTATGCTGGCTGAGAATCTGTGGGAATTGTGATCTTAAAATAGCTGCAAAGTCATGCAATTGGAGTTGGCAAAAGTGTTGAGGGGGCATTCAATGGGAACATCCCAGCCTTGCCTCAGATACATTAAAAAAAAAGGAAGAAATTGGTTCAGCACTTAAGAAATCCAAAAACCACTTAACCGTTCAGTGTTAAAACTTTTAAAATATGCATTTGAAAACATCATAATCTTCAGTGAGACTGACCCATGGCTACTGGCCATTTTCTTGCATCCTTAAAGGTTTTCCCCTGGGCAGAAGTTAAAACCCATCCTTCTCCTAGAAAAATGAAGTATCCTGGGAAAATATTGAAAAGGCAGAATATTATATTTCCCTGGATAAGAAATGGAGAGACATGTTTTAGGCTGGAAGCAGACTCACTCTTAATAGAGTCAATGGGCCATTAAAAGGCCTGAGTCGGTCTATTCTATATAATAATGATCTCCCCCCTTCAGCTCCAGGGTGATGAGATTAAGGCATGATAGTATTAGCCCTTTACCCATCTCACCACAGGGCACCTGGGAAGAAGCAATGATCAACCAAACATGAACTCAAAACACAGCCTACAGAATTGCCCCTGCATGGCCCCATGGGAGTCAGACAACCAATCAGAATACAAGCTCAGGTTCAAAGTCCAGAGAGGGAATGGCTCTGGGCCCAGCTACATACGAGACCGCCTCCTGCCCCATACATCCCTTCGACCGATCCACTCCCACAGAGAGGGCCTTCTCCGGGTACCGTCGACCAGGCAATGCCGGTTGGCGACGCCTAGGGGAAGGGCCTTCTCTGTGGCGGGCCCAGCCCTCTGGAATGACCTACCCCCCCGAACTACGCACCACCTCGGACCTCTGCCTCTTCCGCCAACGTCTCAAGACTTATTTATTCCAACAAGCCGGCCTAGCATAACCCCCGTTTTCTGACTTTTAAATGTGGATAAATTTTAAATTCTTAGGGTTTTATAATGGGTTTTAGCACGGGATATAATTTAATAGTTTTTTAATGATATATTTTTGTATTTTGTATGGTTTTTAATATTGCCTGTGCGCCGCCCTATGTCCTTGCAAGGAGAAGGGCGGGGTATAAATTTAATTAAAAACAAAACCAAAACCAGGGACTTTCGGCATCTCTGTCTCTTTCTTTTCTTCTTCACCCAACATCTGGAAGCATGCAATCACCTTTTCTGTTCATGAACTCAAGCCATGTGATCCTGTTCACCATTAAACCATCTTTCCAAGCAGCCTTGGAGACACTGTTTCCAGTGTCTCCCCCCCTCGCCCCCCAACTTGGAACTGAACCCAGAAGGACATTTTTTTCCAACACTTTGAAGCACACTCAAGTTTATATTTTCCCAGACTCCCAAAGGCTGGAAGAATTGAGGCGGAAGGTCAACTTGGCACATCTGAAGAGGCCTAGAGTTAGCTGAGCAGGAAGTGCAAGGGAAAAGGCTACATCCAGCATGAGTCACTCAGTTACACATTGCTGTGCTCTTGCATCAATATTGACATGGTGTTTTTTTCCACCACCTTAATTAAACGAAAGCTTGGCATTCTCATAAAGATCTCTTGGGTTCACCGTGTATTTGCCTCATAAACTTTACCTTTTTCATGCCTGGCATGTCCGTTCTTGATAGTGTGACTGTAGTGTTTATTCCTATAATGGCTCATATATACTGGGTAGATTCTTTAAATCTTTCATCAAAGCAGAAATTTGTATACAGCCACTTATCTAGTTGCTGAGGAAATTAGGGCTGCCAAATCCTGGATTGCAGTATTCTGGTTGACCACCACAAGAAGTTTCTCTTCACTGCCACCTACTGATTATCTGGACTTTTACAGCCATTTTTGAAAGCCCTAAAATATATCAAGTGAGTGGTGAAGGTTTGTTCATCTAGCTAGGTAAGCTCTTCAGCGGAGTTTAGGGGATGTCAGTGTCATCACAAGACCCTCACTTTACACACCCACACCCGAAGCCCTTATAAACAGAAGAACACTGACATCCTCTAAACTCAGCTGAAGATCTTACCTAGCCTGGTAACAAAACATTCGGAAACCACCACCCAAGTTCAGGGAATGAACCTTCACCCTCATCCTACACCCGAGCAATAGATATTTGCCACTATTGCATATTAAGTGAGCTTTAGGCCTCAAATATCACAGCTATAATACAGGTAGTTCTCGTTTAGCAAGTGTCTCATCATAGTGATTATTTGCAGTTACGACAGTGATAAAAAAATAACTTTAGGGCCAATTCTGACATTTAAGACATTCCAGATTTGTAAAGCACAACAAAACTGAGGTGAGATCATAAGCACAGTCATGGTTTCACTTAGTAATGTTTAACTTAACAACCAAGTTGCTGGTTGTGATTGTGATTGCTAAACAAGGACTACCCGTATTGCCATTTGGAACTGATGCAGACGGAGCAGCTCTTTATGTGTATGAAATAATATTTGGATGACTGCGCTCACATATTTGTGGCTTTTACTCAGATAGTAGTTGCGTAATAGTTGCAACTAATCCTGTTGACATCCCAGTCCTTCAATTCTCCTGCCACCATTACCCCACCCTAATATAAGAAAAGAACCAAGGGCATTAAGGCATATCTGTGGTCTTTAAGAGGGGGGGGGTGATGTAGGGCAAATGGAGAACAAACCTCTTTGCTTTCAGTCACGAGTCAAGTCAAAACAAGACAAAACAAGACAAGATAGATGGCACTTTCATCTTCAAAACCCCGACACTCTTGAGAGATGAAGCAGCCACAGCCAAGCAAGGCATCACCATTTTAGAATCCATTTTGGAATAACATTGCATCTTTTGGTTCCAGGAAAAAAATTAGCAAGGCATTTTTATTAATAAATTATTATTATTATTATTCACATTTGTAACCCGCACCCATCTCACCACAAAGGGACTCGGGGCGGTGAACAGAGATTTAAAATAAATATACATAAATACAAAATATTACTAAATAATAACTAAATTAAATCAATACCCTGCTTAAAATAAATTTAAAAAACCCATAAATTAAACTTTGATTTGATTATAAGACAGTGGGGTGCGGAGTAGATCATGCTAGGCCGGCCAGATGAAAATAGTAAGTTTTTAAGTGCCGGCGGAACAAGCGGAGGTCTGAGATGGTACGGAGATCGGGAGGTAAGCCGTTCCAGAGGGTTGGGCTGACCACATAGAAGGCCCTTCCCCTGGGAGCTGCCAACTGGCATTGCCCGGTCGGTGGCACCCGGAGAAGACCCTCTCCCTGGGAGCGAGTCGGTCGTAGGGATGTATGGGGCAGTAGACGGTCTCGTAGGTAGCTAGGCCCCGTGCCATGGAGCATAAATGTACGAATCTTATCAAGATGTAAAAAGCAAAAGAAAATGAGAAGAAAAGGGAAAAGAAAGATGTGTAGGGTAAAGGGGAGAAAAGTAAGAAAAGCATTGATTTGGCTCTTTGTAGTGCATTAGAATAACATAATATCATTACAGCCTCAAGTTTTCACTTTTATATACTCAATATACTGTATACTAGCCACTTCTGTAACAACAAACTTACCTAATTAGGAGAACCCAAAGTCAAAGTTGCAATTCCACCCACCCACCCCCATCTTAAGCAGAAAATTCGAAAGACGTTTCCAAGTACAAACACACTTATAGGCATTATTGTCTTTGATCAAAGCAGCTAATGTAGCTGTCTCTGCTAGTTCTATTTGTTTTTCCAGCCATTCATCTCTGGCGCAAAATTTTAGTGAGGCATTTAAATGTATACAGACCTACTGCCATCCTCCCAGATGTAACAGAGGGAATGGAGAAAACCATGCCCTGACAATTATACATTATTCATGTTGGTATCAGTAGCTTCCTTATTCAGCCCTTCTGATTCTCTGCTACTCTCTTTGGTGAGTGAGTAATTTGCTTCCTAATTTATATATATATTTTATCAGAGCCCATCTTTTACTCAGATATGAGTCCCACTGAGTTTAGCAGGATTCACTTTTAGGGGAACATAAATTGGACACATCAAGCATTTTATGTACTGTGTTGCTACAGAGAATTCTGACAGTCAACAACAGAGACCTTTGAAAGTCTTAGCTGGTTGAACTTCTGAACAGACGTGAATGGTACATATGTATAGAGAGTAAGGAAGATGATCTTGACAGAGATGCAATATTAGGAATGGTTACCTAGCTAAAATGATGCATTTTTAAATACAGAACTACAAGATAACATTCAGAAGCCACTCAGGCAGATGTCTTCCTAATTGACGGGTTTAACAAGAAGGAGGAAGTGTAACACGTTCACACTCCCAAGATTCTGTTATTATAGCCAATCTCAAGAAAAATAGTTTTAACCTTTCTCTGGAATTGATTTCCTGGTCTGGTCTGCCTTAAGGGGCTGACCATATAAGTATATAATAATAATAATAATAATAATAATAATAATAATAATAATATATTTAATTTCTTGACCGCTCCTCTCCCCGTAGGGACTCGGAGCGGTGCACAGGGAAACTAAAACCATAAATACAATCAAAACAACATCTTAAAAACAAATTAAACAATGCCTGTGCTAAAATACCCATTATAACTAAAATTCCCTAAACAACTAAAACCCCATAGAGAGAGACTACCCCAGGCCGGCCAAGCAGAAAAAATATGTTTTTAATTTCAGACGGAAGGAGCGGAGGTCCGTGGTTGTTCTAATGTCGGGGGGAAGGTCATTCCAGAGGGCTGGGCCCGCCACAGAGAGAGCCCTTCCCCTGGGCGTCGCCCGCTGACAAAGTCTAGTGGACGGCACCCGGAGAAGTCCCTCTCTGTGGGAGCGAATCGGCCGTGAGGATGTATGCGGCAGGATCCGATCCCGCAAATAGCTAGGTCCCGAGCCATGGAGCGCTTTAAAGATGATAATTAATACCTTGAAGCGCACCCAGAAGACGACAGGCAGCCAGTGCAGCTCACGCAGGAGAGGTGTTACATGGGTAAACCTAGAAGTACCCAAGATTGCCCACGCGGCTGCGTTCTGGACCATCTGCAGTCTCCGGGTGCACCTCAAGGGAAGCCCCATGTAGAGAGAGTTACAATAGTCCAGTCGGGATGTCACGAGAGCATGAGTGACTGTGCGAAGGGCGTCCCGATCCAATAGGGGGCGCAACTGGTGAACCAGGCGAACCTGGTAAAACGCCCTCCTAGCCACGGCTGTCACTTGCTCTTCCATGGACAGCCGGGCATCTAGGAGGACACCCAAGTTGCGCGCCCCATCCACAGGGGCAAGATGTTCGCCCCCTATGGCCAGCGATGGAATAAGCTGGTTGAATCGGGCAGCCGGAAACCACAGCCACTCGGTCTTGGTAGGGTTGAGCCCGAGTCCGTTACTTCCCATCCAGATCCGTACGGCTTCCAGGCACTGGCACATCACCGCTACGGCATCGTTGGGGTGGTTTGGGGTAGATATATACAGCTGCGTATCATCAGCGTAGAGATGGTACTCTACCCCAAAATCACGGATGATCTCACCCAGCGGCTTCATGTATGTGTTGAACAGGAGAGGCGAGAGGACCGACCCCTGAGGCACCCCACATGTGAGGGGTCTCGAGGTCGACCTCTGCTCTCCTGCCAACACAAATTGCGATCGTCCAGAGAGGTAGGAGGAGAACCACCGTAAAACGGTGCCTCCCACCCCCAACCCCCCCAACCGATGCAATAGGATACCATGGTCGATGGTATCGAAAGCCGCCGAGAGGTCTAATAGGACCAGGATGGAGGAGCAACCCCCATCCCTGGCCCTCCAGAGATCATCGACCAACGCGACCAATGCCGTCTCGGTGCTATGCCCGGGCCGAAAGCCGGACTGGCGCGGATCTAGATACTCAACTTCCTCCAGGTGACGGGGAAACTGTTGTGCCACCACACTCTCAACAACCTTCGCCAAAAAGGGAAGGTTGGAGACTGGACGATAGTTGGCTAATAAAGCTGGATCCAAAGAGGGCTTCTTGAGGAGGGGCCTCACCATAGCCTCTTTTAGGGAGGCAGGCAAGGAACCCTCACTCAAGGATGCGTTGATAACCTCTTGGAGCCAGCCTCGTGTCACCTCCCAGGATGCCAGTACAAGCCAGGAGGGACACGGGTCCAATAAACATATGGTGGCTCGCAGTCGCCCACGTAACCTGTCCATATCCTCGGAAGTAACGGAGTCAAACTCCTCCCAAACAAGATCTGTCTCGTGGCATCCCACTGGGCCATCAATGGGGGCTAACTCGTTCTGTATCTGAGCGATTTTCTCCTGCAGAAAAATCACAAATTCCTCTGCTCTACCCTGTAACAGGGCTTCCCGCACCCTCTGTTGAAGGAGGGAGCGGGTCACCCTAAACAGGGCGGCAGGGCGGTTTTCTGCGGATGCTACAAGGGTGGCACAGTGATGACGTTTGGCCACTCTCAGCGCCACAATGTAAGTCCGTAAATGGGCTCTCACCTGTGTTCGGTCAGATTCAGAATGGGTAGCCCTCCATCTTCTCTCTAGGCATCCATTTGCCATTCCTTATTTGGGTCACTAACAGCTCACTATTAGTGACCCAAGTGTTTAAAAGATAGTTAAGGGTTAAAATGTTAATGTGACAAAGTAGTATCAAATTATATTCGAAAATATTATTTTAATTTTTTTTTACTGATGGACTGCATTTTATACATTTTTATGCTTTTAACTATACAGTGCCCAGAGTCACTCTGAGAGTAAGGATATGGTACCTAAATCTGACTAGATGATAGATGGATGGATGGATGGATGGATGGATGGATGGATAGATAGATAGATAGATAGATAGATAGATAGATAGATAGATAGATAGATAGATAGATAGATAAATAGATAGATAGATAGATATTGGTAGATGGATGAATAGATAGATATACCGTGATGGATGGATGGATGGATGGATGGATGGATGGATGGATGGATGGACGGATGGATGGAGTGGACAGGTAGGCAGGCAGGCAGATAGAAATCTAGAATATTTCAATCTATGAAGAGCTTTGGTTATGTATTTTTAAAGAATGCTTGTGTCTTACATTCTAAAAGGCACCTTAATTAAATTTGCCAGCTCTCAATCTTTGAATTAGATTTCAGCTGAAAGAGAGGCAGGTTGTAACATTAAAATTCCACATGGGTTAGTTTTAATTGGTTATTTTGAAAACAGAATCATAATGTTGATATTGATCAAAGTTAATTTAATTTTGTATAATTTTAATTATCTCATATTTTGTTGTTTTTTTCTTTTTCCTTTAATATATAGGTTTAGAATTAGAATTTTCATTTTATTTTTGGGTTGTTTTCCTTTTTCTCCCCTTTTTGAGTTAATTTTTAGCAGTTCCCCAGGGACAACATATCTTTCTTACTATTCTTGTTTGTTTGCTTGTTTTTCTTCCCTAAGAATTTTCTTTGCTTTTGTTTTCCTCCACTATGTAGCTCTTTTTACATAATACAGTCAATTTCTCTTTAATAATATTTTATAATGCAATTATCATAGAGTTATATTAGTTTATGCACAATATTACCCATTAATAACTATGCTTTTGAAGAAATGCTAAATTATAATATTTTCAAAGTTTAATATAATTATATTTTAAAAAATATACCTAAGAATGAGGGTCTAAAGGAAGATTGTTCTAGGTTAAATGAAACAAATAGTAGTGTTACTAAAACAATTTTACCTACGTTCTGCAACTGATATTTTTCTATTCCTCTATTAGCTACAACATAGTAATAACAAAAATTCCTTTGAGTTGCACTCAGTTTCTGGAGACTGTGTCTATTTGACTTTTTTTGGCACTATTACCTTGATGGGTCGTTACTGCCTTCTTTTGAAATATTTTTTTACTTCCCAGTTATCCTAGCAGCCCTGGATATCCCAAGAGGTTCCAAATCCAAATATTCAATCAGCCAGGGTTGATTGAGCTTAAGTTTTGAGTTATTGGGGAGATCAACCACGGTTAGACAGGTTCTGCCAGGAGCCAGTCAAGCAGAAATAGCTTCTTCAATCATCTGCAAAAAGGAAGAAAAGGCAGAGCTTAAGAGTTTAGTGAAAAATAAGGAAACTGTAAAAGGTAGGTAGTTTTGGTGGAATGCTCTACGTTTCTATGGGAAATGCCATGATATGATTATTTTATTTATTTATTTATTTATTTATTTATTTATTTATTTATTTATTTATTTATTTATTTATTTATTTATTTATTTATTTATTTATTTATTTATTTATTATTCGATTTATATACCGCTCCTATCTCCATCAAGATGGACTCAGGGCGGTGTACAGGAAATTAAAAATCACACCAACAAATAACAATAAATACAATGATAATATTAAAATGAATTAAATTAGGTAACCTGTGCTAAAAATATTTCCCATTAATAAAATTATAAATCCAATTACTAATTGCTAAAATTATGTCGCATCTGAGCCCTAAGCTCTAAGCTAGACCGGCTTGGTGGAAGAAGTATGTCTTAAGTGAGCGGCGAAAGAGGGAAAGGTCTATGATAGTGCAGAGTTCGGGGGGGGGGGTAGGTCGTTCCAGAGGGCTGGACCTGCTACAGAGAAGGCCCTTCCCCTGGGCACCGCCAATCGGCATTGACTGGCGGTTGGCACCCTGAGGAGGCCCTCCCCGTGGCAGCGGATCGTTCGTTGGGAGGTGTGTGGCAGGAGACGGTCCCGCAAGTAACTAGGCCCCGTGCCATGGAGCAATTTAAAGATGGAAACAAGCACCTTGAAGCGTACCCGGAAGGCCACCGGCAGCCAGTGCAGCTCGCGCAGGAGAGGTGTTACATGCAGAGGCGTAGCGTGGGGGGTGCAGGGGGGGCCGGCTGCACCGGGCGCAACATCTGGGGGGGGGCGCTCGGGCAGCCCCCTGCCCAATCCAAAAAGCCCCCTAGATGGCATCTCTTGGGCGGCATGAATAATACATTTAAACACTTCAAAACCCGCATTTGATCCCCGGCGCGGCTCGACGGATGGCGCTGGGCTCGGAGCTGTCAGAGCTTCTTTTGCAACAGTTTTGGCTTTTGGGGGGGGGGGGACAATGAAAAGCAAAACGCAAAAAAATCCAAATTGTTGCAAGGAGCGCCTTTCCTTTCCTTCCCGACGCAGCGAGCACGCCAAAGCTATGGGAGAGTGGGGGGAAGGAGGGAGGGAAAAGAGGAGGAGGAGGAGGAGGAGGCGGCACGGGGAGGGGGGGGAAAGAGGAGGTGGGCGCCCGTTGGCAAAGAGAGAGAGAGAGAGAAAGAGAAAGAAGAAGAAAGAGAGGAAAGAAGAGATAAATTGGGGAGGGGGAGGCAGAAGGAAGTTTCTCCGCTGTTTCAAAGCGCAAATCTTTCCCCCTCGATTTGGATGGGCTCCCTTCCCCGAGTGGGAGGGAATGAGGAGGGGCTGGGAAGGCAGACTTTCCTTCCAACTGGTGCTTTCTGCAAGAGGGGGGGGGGAGAAGAAGAGGGAGGAGGAGGAGGAAGAAGTGGAAGGAAAAGCGGAAAGAGGGAAGAATGTGGAGAGAATGCCAAGAGAGGAAGACGAAGGGAGGAGGAGAGGAAGAGGTGGAAGGGAAAAAACGGAGGAGGAAGGAATGCAGACAGAGAGCGCCAAGAAGAAAGAAGAAGAGGGGTGGAGGCAGAGAATGAAGGAGGAGGAGTAAGAAGAAAGAGGGAAAAATGAAGAAAAGGAGAGCCACCAAGAGGAAGAGGAGGAAAAAGTAGGGACAAGGAAGAAGAGGATGATGATGAAGAAGAAAAGCAAGAGGAAGGAAGAGTGAAGAAAGAATGGAGAGAAAGGCAAACCACTCAGGGGCTACAAGAACATCGATTTACCTATTTTTATTTTACGGATGTATTTGTGTTCCACTTTAATAACTCCAGGCACTAAAACAGACTTGCAAGCCCTTCCTCTTTTTCCCTCTAACAACCCTGTGAGGTGGGCTAGGAGAGAATTAAATCCCCATGTTCAACAACCGTAGGTCGCTAATGTTGAGCAGGGGACTCTGCAATCCTCATACATGCAGACAGTTGCCCAGCTCCCAAATTTTGATTGGATTCAAAGCGTAAAAGCAGTGAGATACCAAATAGGTGAATTTTATGATGCTTTTTTCGAAATATCAGAAATTTCCGAAGATCAACAAATTAAAAGCGAGGCAGAATCTCTTGGAAATGCAATAAAAACTATAAATTTTTAGTATCACTGGGTTTTTGGTACGATTTACTGTTCCAAGTCAATTATGTAAGCAAGGAACTTCAAAGTAAATCTGTAGAAGTATCCATTGCACTTTCTTCATTTGAAAAACTTTTAAAATGGTTAAGCGACTACAGAAATACTGGATTCAAACAAGTTTTAGTTCAAAAATTCTTGCACAAGATTTGGAAATATCTACAGAATTTCGAAATAAAAGGCTTCGGAAAAGAAAGAAACATTTCAATTATGAAGGCGATGATGAACCTATTGTAGATCCGATAAACGCATACAAGATATCTTTTTTAAATTTTGTTTTAGATAAAGCTACAGAATCACTAAAGATCGTTTTGAATAATTCAAAAATCATAATGACTTATTTGGGTTTCTGGGAAAATTTCAAAATATGGAAAAAGAAGCACTTCAAAAACATGCAGCTAAATTAGAAATTTCTCTAACAGATTCTAGGTTCACAGAAAATGATGCACCAATAGTGAAGGAAACTGACATAGATGGAAAAATGTTAGTTGAAGAAATGGAAGCTTTAAAATCTATCCTTCCATCAGAATTTTTTGAAAATCCATTTAAAATGTTCAATTTTTTATCGGAAAATGACAGAGCAACGGCATTTCCAAACTTGTTTATTGCTCTCCGAATATATTTAACAATTCCAGTGAGCGTTGCTTCTGGAGAGAGATCATTTTCCAGGCTAAAACTAATAAAAAACTATCTGAGATCGACAATGACTCAGGATAGATTAAATAGTTTAGCAATTATGTCAATTGAAAGTGAAGAAGCAAGGAAATTGGATTTTCAAACTATTTTAGAAGAATTTACAGAACAAAAACTTAGAAATATGTAAATTCATATATTCATATTCAATGATGTAAATTTATATTCAATAAAATGTAATTGTTTTTGTATTTTGCATATTTTTATTTTTTAATGTATGTAGAAGTTTACCTATCTTATGATCCATGATATTTGATTTATATATATATTGAATTTGCATTTTATTTAAATATTTAATATATAGAGGGCCCCGCAAAAAAAATCCAATCGGGCCCCGCACTTATTGGATCCGGGCCTGCACATACACATACAAACACACACACACACGCAGAGTGACAGATGGGTGGAGGGAGGAGAGAGAGACAGATACAGAGAGAGAGAGAGAGACAAAAAAAAGAGAGAAAGAAAAATAGAAAGAAAAACAAAGTGGGAGGGAGAGAAAGAAAGAACTTATGACCACAATTGAGCCCAAAATTTTGGTTGCTAAGCAGCACCGTCATTAAATGAGTTTCACCACATTTTCCAAGTTGGCCACGCCCACCCAGTCACATGACCGCTGAGCCACTCCCATAGAACAGGCCACACCTTTTGGCTCTCAAAAGAAATTTCAGTCGTGGTACTGTTGATATTTGGCTCCCTTGACTAATAAGTTTGCCCACCACTGCTTTAACTAATCTAGTGGAAGAGACTCGAGTGCTAAAATCCACGGGTTAGGGGGCGCATATTACTTGCCTTGCCCCGGCTGCTGACAACCCACGCTACGCCACTGGTTACATGGGAGCATCGTGAGGCTCCCAAAATCCCCCGTGCGGCCGCACTAATTGGAGCCTCCGGATGCAATGTATTGTAGGTGTGCTGACTAACTGGGGATTTCCAGATGAATGACTCGTGGCAGAGATGTCACAATTCAAAGAGCTGTGGATACCTTCCTCTAAATGCCTTGGGCTGGGAAGGGACTTCTTAGAATGGCTGGAATCCAGGAAGCAAAAGTTATTACAAATGCAGAATTGGACTGTACTCCAGCTCCCTAGAAACTCAGGATTGCAAAGAAAACACTGGTCTTACTGCTGCAGTTTTAAATGCAGAGCAGCTGCCCTGCCAATACCGTGGCTCACAGACATCTAAGCTGCTTTCCATTCCAAGAACACAAAGTGACAATCCAAAATCCCAGGGGTTTTCAAACTCAAGGCCCGCGGGCAGGATTTGGCCTGTGGGGTGCTCATATCTGACCCATGAGGCAGCCCTGGAAACATCGAAGGAATGGCCAGCAGTGCCTCTGCTACTGAAAATGGAGTTCAGAAGGGCCATGCAAGGAGCTTGGGAGCTCCATTTTCAGTGGTGGTGGCCTCCTGCAGCACTCTGCCAGTGAAAATAGAGTTAGGGAGGGTGGCACATGGCCTACCTGAGCCTCCTTTTCACTGGCATAGGGGTGCAGGAGGCTGTCATAGCCAAAAACGGAGCTTGGGACTTTGGCGTTAAAGTGCCTTGGGAGCTTGAGGACTGGGCAGAGCAGTTGCCCTGTACTGCCTAGGGCTCTGGACAGCTTGCGCCACCACCTGGGGGTTCTCTGTGTGGCCTGAGAAGGACAGAGGGACTTGACCCTTGGAGGTCAAGGGTTTGGCACTTTCCCTGGTCTCGCCTTCCTCCACTGGAGACAAAGGATTCCCCAGCCCCGCCCAGGCCACCACAGGCACCCCGACATGAGTCATGTCAAGCTGGCCACACCCACACTGTCCCCGTCCCCCTCATCCCCAAGGTCAAACACAACCCTGATGCAGCCCTCAATGAAATGGAGTTTGACCCCCCCTGTGATATCCCATTGAACATGCTGGCTAAGCATTCATTCCATTGTTCTGTTAATCTGAGATCTCTGCGGCTCCATTCCAGAGAAAGTTCAACAAGAACTAATCTCATTTTTATTAGGCCCTACATCAATCACTCAATCAGATTGTTTCAAGCTAATGCCTGTGCTTCATGGAACACCATGTGGAAAGCATTATTAGGTGAGCGTGTTCCTTTTTTACATCAGCCACTTAATGTTACATGTTTGTTAGGTTTGATAACATGAAGTAATCTAAATGTAAGTCATTCCGTTGGGATCCTAGGAACAAGAATAGAGCAGTTATAATTCTTAGCTGCAATGCAAGGAGTATTGTTAGCATAAATGTACCATAAAAATTAAGAAATAGATTTTTAGGAAATCAATTTCTGTAAAAATAGTAGGCATTAGACAGCAAATTTTCTGGATCCCCTGACACTAATGTGAAGTCAATTCAGCTTCTGTCTCCTGCTTTATTAATCACCAAAATCGATGTTCCAAATGTTTTTTTAACTACTCTTTTAAAATACTGCTGCTGCTACTACTACTATTACTACTACAAGGATTCTATGACTACTAAGTTATATGATCCCAAGAAATCAGGTTTGTGCAGGCATTTTTTTTCAGTGATACTGCAATAATTGCAAAAGTTGAAGTTTGAAGAAGTAGGATAGACATAATATTGATGCTGTTGAACTTTAGTGTTGGAGAAGAGTACTGAGAATACTAATGGATAGCTAAGGACACAAACAAATGTATTATTGAACAAATCAAGCCAAGATTCATCTTCAAAGCACCAAGGACTAGAATCAAGTTATCCTACTTTGTACATATTATGCAAATAACCTAACAAGAGGAAAGGTGGAAGGAAAAAGAAGACTATGGCCATCAGCAAGATGGATGGACTAAATTACAACAGCAATGGAGGCATCATTGGAAGGACCAGGTTGGGAGCAAAGTGTCCTGCAGAAAGTCTACTTGTGAAGAGTTGGTACAAAGTTAAGGGCAATCAATCAATCAGATTCTGAAATAAAGCATCAAGCTCCTTTTGCTTCTGCTCTTGACCTCACAGAAAACTAAGAGAGTTTCTTGGGAATTAAAATATGTGGTTTTGTGTTGAAGTGTGCCAACCTGCCCAGAACAGAAGACAAAGATAAGTTATTGTGGTGGAAAACACCTGGAAAAAAGCTGAAAAACTAGCAGAAAGAAAACTCACTCTAGTGGTAATTTGATGGGTAGTCAAAAATATCAAGATAGCAACCATGCAACAAGCTGTGCTCCCCCCCTTTTTAAAAAAATAATAATGGGAATATGCAGTGCATGCAGAAAATGGGCAGGGTTTTGTTTGATTACAGGGCACTGGATGCCATCTAGATTTTTTCCAATATTACACCCATCAGCTTATTTTCTGATAAAAAGAGTTTGGGGACTACCCTCAAGAGTATGGTACTCTGGGCTTTCCTTCAGGATTGATTGATTTGAACTCCTTATAGTCCAATAAACTCTCAAGAGTCTTCTCCAACACCACAATTTGATAGCAATCTGAAAGCTAAAGGCATTCAAATCTTAGTACTTCAGGCTAAACATAATGGATATATTGAAATATTCTTTAAACGTCTTTAAATGATTTGATTTGGTTGCCACTAAGCCAATTCTTGAGGATCTGGGTAAAGAAGTGTTTTGGACAACAGATTATTAAATTATTTGGTGGTTTTTTTTGTTATTATAAGCAAATGCTTTAGCTTGAGGAGACAAGAGATCCCCTTGTCTTCACTCAGGGCAGTGGAGATAATTTGAACTTTTCCACACTGAGGGTCCTCATTTTATCATCTTGCTGTGATGATAGACCTGCTTACATGAGGCCACTCGACCTTCCACCATTGTGCAGCTGGTAAGTGTTTTGCTAAATAGAATGAACATACAGTGGTCCCTCAGTACTCGACTGCTTCAAAACTTATTGAATTTGGTACTCGACACATTTGAACATTAAAATGTTGTCCCAGTTCTAAACTTTTGTTTAGTATTCAATACCTTGCGTTAGGAAGTGTGGGATGGCTGAGGAGAATGGACAGGAAGTTAGCCATGCTGGGAAAGTCACTGCAAAAGGACGGATACAGCCACAGAGGACAGAAAGGAAGTTGGCCATGCTGGGGAAATTGCTGACATAGAACAAGGAACAGGCAGAAAATTATTCCCGGCTGAAACAAAGGGTCACATGGTAAGTCACATGGTTTGTTTGGGACTCATCCTTTTTAGTACTCATCACACCTCCTGGAACCAGTTAATGATGTTTACCAAGGTACCCCTGCAACAGTAATAATGGTCTCCAAGTCTAGTGAAATATAAATTCCCAGGCTGTTCTAGTGAAGCTATAAAAATAATATGGAAATCCTTAGAGAAATATAAAGTACTTCTTGTAGAAAATGGGATTGTAGGGAAAATTAGATTCTTTCCAAGATGGGGCAGGTTGGAAGAATGATGTATTGCATCTATAGGGAGTGGGCAATATTCAGTTCAATAATCCTATCTCAACCTTGACCATTTTGAGCTGGTCCTTCAGTATGCTGTGCAAATGATGATGCCTCTTAATGTGATCAAAATTTCACATTCCTGCTGAATTTTCCTTCAAGCATAAAATCTTTGTCCTGTACATTTTAAACAAACTAGGCACAAATACAGTTATTAAAGTAATATACAGACTTGTTTGGAAACTACAAATTATAGTTTCCTGTTAAAAATTGTAGAAAATTAGGGTTAACTTCCCAGCTTGTTTCTTTCACTTTTGAGAAGTAGGGTCCGGACCTCTATTGATGGTTACTTATTCTTAAAAAACAACAACAACCAAGCACCAGGTACTACAACACTGTGGTCTTTGGGGGTCAAAATGAGACGATCCCAATGCTGACACGGAATGAAGCTCTATTTTCTTTTTATAATTAACCAAGGGGAACATACAGGTTTCCCCCTTGTTCAATCTCTGTTTCTTTGAGAAAATGTTGTTTTATTTTGTTGTTCCTGAGCATGAGTAAAATGGTACCCATGCAGTGGTGAAATTCATTTTTTTTAAACTATGGGTTCTGTGGGCATGGCTTGGTGGGAGTGGCGGGGGAAGGATATTGTAATATCTACATACTCATCCCACTCTTGGGCCAGCCAGAGGTGGCATTTGCCGGTTCTTCGGACTGCTAACAATTTCCTCTACGGGTTCTCCAGAACCTGTCAAAACCTGCTGAATTTCACCCCTGTATCCATGTCAAGGTATTAGTAGAAGTACAGCTATCTTTTTTTCTCTGGCCCAAAATGAATCAATGACTGGAAAGGCAAATATTGCTATAAGTATGCAAATGGAGTTGAATCAATTTCTCTGTATTTATAATAATGGCACAAGTCCTTTTATGCTTATATGCTTTTAAAAATCTACTTCCATAAGTCTATACCCAAGAGTAGAAAGTGTTCCAAACCTGGGATCTGGAAGTACACCAATTTCTGATTATCAGTAACAAACATAATGTTCTGGTTGATTTATGGTACCAAGACTGGAATTTGTTTTTTTTTTAAACCATGGTTATTTTAATAAGCATAGTGGTTTCATCCACACAACAGACTCAGTGAGAGGCTGGCAGCTTTTTGGTGATTGGGGGAAGGCAACAGTTTAACATGGGATTTTAGCGCAGGGTTTAGTTTAATTCTTCTTTAATACTGTATTGTTTGTGCACCTCGAGTCCCTTTGGGGAGAGAGAGAGCGGGTTATAAATTAAATTATTTATTTATTTATTTATTTATAATAGGGGGAGGCTGTAATACAAATAAGGGAGGTGTGTGCAACAACTTGTGGACTTCAACTCCCAGAATCCCTGAGCCGGCATGCAATTCCTGGCTGGCTGAGGAATTCTAGGAGCTGAAGTCCACAATTCTTAAAGTTACCAAGTTTGGAGACCTCTGTATTACACATATGCAAGCTATCGCGTTTGGGAAACCCAGAAGTTGCTCTTCACAGGGGATGAATCTGGGATCTTGTGTGTTTTCTCAAATCACATGAAACCATTTTTAGGGATTATATTGCAATTTTTGCAAGCTTCGTATTACATTGTAACTTTTGCGCCCCCGGCAAGGAATGGTTTCCATATCTTCACTACTACATCACATTGGGTCTTGCTGTTTAGTGCTGTGATGGCGAACCTATGGCACACAGAGCCCTCTCTGCTGGCACGCATGCAGTGGGATCCTACTGGTTTAACAACTGGTTCACTGAGTGTGCGCTTTGCTCACGCACGCACCTGACACACGCTGCACACACGAGCACAGTTTAGAGAATACCTTCTGGATTGCTGGTTGGGAAGGAAATAGCTGAGGCACGGCAATCCACTCTGCCGTGTGTCTCAGCTGTGAAGATAAAGGTAGGTAAAGCACAGGGGCGGGTTGGCGGGCCCGCTTGGTAGTGGGAATGAACCGGTTTGCTCCCAACTGATCTTCGGAGCTACTTGTTCACCCAAACCTGTCCGAACCAGTAGAATCCCACCCCTGCATGCGGGCCATTGCCCTAGGGCAGATACAATGCAATAGCAGAGTTGGAAGGGACCTTGGAGGTCATCTAGTCCAACTCCCTGCCTAGGCAGGAAGCCCTGGCCTATACCATTTCAGACAAATGGCTATCCAACATCTTCTTGAAGACTTGCAGTGTTGGGGCATTCACAACTTCTGGAGGCAAGCTGTTCCACTGATTAATTGTTCCAACTGTCAGGAAATTTTTCCTCAGTTCTAAGTTGCTTCTCTCCTTGATTAGTTTCCACCCATTGCTTCTTGTTCTACCCTCAGGTACCTTGGAGAATAGTTTGACTCCCTCTTCTTTGTGGCAACCCCTGAGATATTGGAACACTGCTATCATTTCTCCCCTAGTCCTTCTTTCCATTAAACTAGACATACCCAGTTCCTGCAACCGTTCTTCATATGTTTTAGTCTCCAGTCCCCTAATCAATACAATACAATACAATACAATACAATAGCAGAGTTGGAAGGGACCTTGTAGGTCTTCTAGTCCAACCCCCTGCATGGGCAGGAACCTTATACCATTTCAGACAAATGGCTGTCTAACATCTTTTTAAAGACTTCCAGGGTTGGGGCATTCACAACTGCTGGAGGCAAGCTGTTCCAGAGGTTAATTGTTCTTACTGTCAGGAAATTTCTCCTTAGTTCTAAGTTGCTTCTCTCCTTGGTTAGTTTCCACCCATTGCTCCTTGTCCTGCCCCCAGGTGCCTTGGAGAAAAGTTTGACTCCCTCTTCTTTGTGGCACCCTCTGAGATATCGGAACACTGCTATCATGTCTCCCCTGGTCCTTCTCTTCATCAAACTAGACATACCCAGCTCCTGCAGCCGTTCTTCATATGTCTTAGTCTCCAGTCCTCTAATCATCTTGGTTGCTCTTCTTTGCACTCTTTCCAGAGTCTCCACGTCTTTTCTACACCGTGGCGACCAAAACTGTATGCAGTATTCCAAGTGTGGCCTTACCAAGGCACTATACAGTGGCATTAACACTTCACGCGATCTAGATTCTATCCCTCTGTTGATGCAGCCTAGAACTGTGTTGGCTTTTTTGGCAGCTGCTGCACACTGCTGGCTCATATTTAAATGGTTGTCCACTAGGATTCCGAGATCCCTCTCACAGTTGCTACTATTGAGCAAGGTACCACCTATACTGTACTTGTGCATTTGGTTTTTCTTGCCTATATGTAGGACCTTACTTTTTTCACAATTGAATTTCATTTTATTAGACAGTGCCCAATGTTCAAGTTTGTCTAGATCCTTCTGTATCTTAATCATCTTTGTTGCTCTTCTCTGCACTCTTTCTAGAGTCTCCACGTCTTTTCTACATCGTGGCGACCAAAACTGTATGCAGTATTCCAAGTGTGGCCTTACCAAGGCATTATAAAGTGGTATTAACACTTCAGGTGATCTTGATTCTATCCCTCTGTTTATGCAGCCTAGAACTGTGTTGGCTTTTTTGGCAGCTGCTGCACACTGCTGGCTCATATTTAAATGGTTGTCTACTAGGACTCCGAGATCCCTTTCACAGTTACTGCTATTGAGCAAGGTACCACCTATACTGTACATCTTCATGATGTTTCTTTCATGAGCTTCTGTTTCCCTGCTAATGGCAAAACAGAAGCTCATGAAAGAAAACGATCTTACCTCCTGCTGCACTGCCGGTGTTGGGATCCCCTGCCTCCCGCCGGCCAGTTGTTCGTCAGGTCTCTGCTGTGCATGTGTGCATGACCATGCATGTGCACATTTGCACACGCACGCACCTTTCAGTTTAGGCATGCGCACGCACACAGTTTGGGCAGTTGGTAGATAAAAGGTTTGCCATCTCTGGTTTAGCGTTACAGAGCCAGGGCTATAAAACCTGGAAGATACTTGGAAACGTTGGGTCTATAAAAACCAGGGTTTCGCTAGCTCATGTTAATTTCAAATTAGAGCATAACAGCCAAGTCATGATTGTTGTCCCCAATCAAATGGTAGAGGATGAGGTTAACAATCTCGGATACAGGATGATGATCTTCCAGTTCAAACCTTTGTGCAGGACTCTGGGTGACCTGTTTAAAGAGGGCTTTGCAAGGCTGTTTGCTTTGGCTTTTTCAGTTCTTCCTGGGTGTCATCCTCATGCTGAGCCCTGGCCCACAGCCCAGACTCCAGCTTCAGACAACCTAAGCACTGCACTTCCTGTCTCTCTTCTAATTGCAGTGGGAGGCCAGAAAACCCTGCAGCTTAGAGGAACTGTTCTTTTATTAGCTTTCTTTTTTAAACAAATACCCTTATACATGGGAGGGAGGGAAGAAAGGAATAAGTCCTGTAATCAGTCTTCTGTGCTGGGTGGGAGAGAATTGGGGGAAGAGTGAGAATGGGAACAGACTGACAAATATTGTTGGAACTGGTTGTTGTCTAATTTGGATAATAACGCTGGTTCTCTGTTGCACATAAAAGCTGAGTGATCTCACAAAAACACTTGTTTGATGAAGAGAAGGACCAGGGGAGACATGATAGCAGTGTTCCGATATCTCAGAGGGTGCCACAAAGAAGAGGGAGTCAAACTATTCTCCAAGGCACCTGGGGGCAAGACAAGAAGCAATGGGTGGAAACAAATCAAGGAGAGAAGCAACTTAGAACTAAGGAGAAATTTCCTGACAGTTAGAACAATTAACCTCTGGAACAGCTTGCCTCCAGAAATTGTGAATGCCCCAACCCTGGAAGTCTTTAAAAAGATGTTGGATAGCCATTTGTCTGAAATGGTATAAGGTTCTTGCCCACGCAGGGGGTTGGACTAGAAGACCTACAAGGTCCCTTCCAACTCTGCTATTGTATTGTATTGTACTTAACAAATTCTCTGTCTCAAGGACTCTTCAGATAACTACTTTTTGAGGGGAAGGAAAAGAGTTACATTCTCAACACACACACACCCTCGGAAAACTACAGGTCTGTATTTATCTTACATTTCTTAAATGAAGCAATAGATCGATCCCAGTGAGACAATGTCATATCTGACGCAAGGAAACAAAGAGAGTGGTTTTCTTCCTACACATGGAGCATCTGCTGTCTCCCCAGGCATGTCCTTGCCCCATCCTTCAGCTGTTTCCACCGGCTGTCTGAAAAGAAACATTCCTTGTTTCTCTGTGCCAATATGATATCCCTTTAGTGTCACTGGCAGGGTAGCCAGGATCAGTGAAAAACCATCCAAAGTCTGGAAAGGGTCAAAATGACCAAATTGTAATCCTGACTGGGATTTCATTAAAACAGAGAAATTCATTAAATTACAACCAAGCTTTCAACAAGAAGATTCTACATTACTGATTTAATATTGCTGTCTGTGATGACCACCTCCCCCGATTGAAGCAAGACATTGAAAGTGGTTTTGGCCATGTAGTGTTCTTCTTACCTCTTTGCTGTTCTTACATTTTAGGTTCCTTTGACTCTGCATTAATAAAAGCAGGCAAGGAATAGTGGTTAGCATTATATCAAATAAGTCAGCAAGTGTCATTTTGCCTCTTTATAAATCTATGGTGAGGCCCCATCTGGAGTATTGTGTACAGTTCTGGTCACCATACCTTCAGAAGTATATTATGGAAATGGAAAAGGTGCAGGGGAGGGCTACCAGAATGATTAGGGGGCTGGAACACCTTCCTTACCATCTGAGGCTCCAACGGCTGGGTCTCTTCACTCTTGAACGACGGCGCCTGAGAGGTGACCTGATTGAAATCTATAAAATCATGCATGGTGTGGACAAAGTAGAAAAGGAAAAACTGTTTTCCCTATCGCACAACACTAGAACTAGGGGGCACTCCATGAAACTTTTGATAGCTAGACCTCAAACAAATAAGAGGAAGTACTTTTTCACCCAGAGGATCACTGGTCTATGGAACTCCCTGCCAGAAGAAGTGGTGACAGCTGTCAGCCTCGACACCTTTAAGAAAGGATTAGACGAGTTCATGGAGAACAAGGGTATCAATGGTTATCATTATGGATGCCTAAGGACACCATCCGGGTTGGAGAGATAGGCAGGATATCTCTCAATCCCATTTGCAGGGAATCATAAGCAGGTGAAGACATCTGCTTGGAAATACCCTGAAGCAAATCGTGAGCCACTGTGTGAGACAGAATGCTGGACTGGATGGGCTGTGGCCTGTTCCAGCAAGGCTAACACCTAGTAAAGCTAGATTCCAATCTCCATTCAGCTATAATAAAGCACATTGGGCAGCTTTTGGCCAGTTATACTGTACTAAACCAAAGTTTGATTCATCATGGTTTGGAGAATATATTATATTTATATATCACTATGGCTAGCTTCATCTAGCACACTAACCAAAATTAATCATATCATGTTGAGGGTTGGTATTCAGCAGGTTCTGACCAGTTCTGGAAAACTGGTAACAGAAATTCTGAATAGTTTGGAGAACTGGAAAATACCATCTCTGACTGGCCCCGTCCCCATCTATTCTCTGCCTCCGCAATCCCAGCTGATCAGGAGGGAATGGGGATTTTGGAATAACCTTCCCCTGGAGTGGGGAGGGAATAGAGATTTTACAGTATCCTTCTCCTGCCATGCCCACCAAGCCACACCACGCCCACCAAGTCACACCCACAGAACTGGTAGTGAAAAAAATTCAACCCCACCCCTGATCACATTATAATTTAATGCAGTAAGTAAGTCTATTCGGTTTACTTCAGTGATAGAACACTATGTGGATAGTCTTGAACTCAGAAGAACATAAAAATAGTGTTGGAAGGGACCTTGGAGGTCTTCACTACTTCTGAATTTCAATGATGTGAATAGTCAAGATGAAAACAAGGTTGCAGAAACTAAGGTAGATGGCTGACCAAGTTTGTGTTGCATATCCTTGCTCTACAGGGAGATTATATTTCCATAGATACCTAAGTTTGGGCTAGTCAAGAGAATTGACTCTTGTGGTCCTCAGAAGTAGTAGAACGTAGCCTGGATTCAAAGAAGGGAGGGCCTGAATTCCAGGGGATAAGAGACAGCAAAGTTTGGTTGAGAGGAAGAACAACTCCCTGGAAATTCTGAGAATATATCTTTAATGATGCAAGTAGTTTGCTTTAGTTGGGCAAGATTTCTGTCTATGGTTAAGGAACAATAGAGGAAACTGCTTTGAAATAATTCAGAATGTCTTTCTTGGCTTTTGGAGCCTGACATCAGGTAGGGGAAAACAGATTTATAAGATTAGCTATACATGATTGTGTTTTGACCAGTATAGATAATAAAAATATACTTTCCCATGTGTAATATTTCCATTATCGGTTGAAAGTTCACAATGCTTGAGTTGTTTTCTTATGTTGCACAGTTAAAGGCATTAAGGCAAGCAATGTGTTACCCAAGGTCATCTGTAAATGGCTCTGGAACAATACCTTTGTTAAACAGCTGTTGCTATCTCGTTACATTACTATTCTTAGCCAATCCATTTTGGAAAACAATTGCAGACATTGATCATCGTATGTAAAAAATATCTGGAAGTTACCCTTATTTAGCAGTCCCTTCATCAAAAAGGGTTGAAGCTGTTCCTCAGCTGTCCCACACAGCTGCTAACTGAGTTGGAAGAGACTTTGCAGGTCATCTAGTCCAACCCCCTGCCCAAGCAGGAGACCCTACATCTGCCTCTACCTAGGATTGAACTCACAACCTCTAGGCCACAGCAGAGTTCATTTACATGGTACCCTCACATTAATACATTTAATGCTTATTGGGAAAAAGAATCTTCAGTTGGGGACCAAATGGCATTTGTTATTACCCAGATGCTGGTCAAAACCTACATTATTAATGTTACCTTTCATTCCCAGCTATATTCCTCTCAAACCTGAAGTTTCAGTAAATTATAGTAAAAAGCAAAGAATATAAGAGCAAATGAGAATTTAGCCATATATATTCCTCTCAAAAAAGAAGAACACAACCTTCTAAGATCCCAAAAGATCTCTCCCTATAAAGCCAAAAAACAAGTCATGAATGAGATGGCTTACATAATAAGGCTATAGATTTTATCAATTTAGTCAATTTTAGCCAGTTTGGTCTAGTGGTTAAGGCACCAGGCTAGAAAGTGGGAGACCATGAGTTCAAGTCCCATCTTAGTTATGAAAGCCAACTGGAGTCATGTGGTTCCTTTTGTGACCTTTTGATAAGCAAAGTCAATGGGGATTCATTTAATGACCGAGTTACTAACTTAACAGCTGCATGATTCACTTAACAACTGTGGCAAGAAAGAGCATAAAATGGGACCAAATTCACTTAACATATGACTCACTTAGCAACAGAAATTTTGGACTCAATTGTGGTTGTAAGTCGAGAGCTACCTGCATTGGTTTCCCAACACTATAGTAAGGATCATTTATATATTTGATTTCCCCCCCCCCCTACATACATATTCTTGATTTGCAATTTAAGTGATAGTTTGAATAATATTGGATTGAATGTACTATTACCTGACCCTGCCAAAATCATAGCATCTCCAGAATAGACTCACATTCATAATGTCCTTGTTGGTAAAGCAAGGCAGGCAGAGAATGAGAAAAATAATACCCGGTTTCCCTGAAATAAGACCTCTATGGATAATAAGAAGAACAATCGGGCTTTTGAGCGCATGCACTAAAATAAGCCCTCCCTTGAAAATATTGCAACACAGCAGCAACCATGAGGTGACCATGCTTGGTGCCTCCTGTACCTCAACAATTATAAGACCACCCCGAAAATAAGGCCAAAATGCTTATTTTGGGAGTCAAAAGAAAATAATACCCTGTTTTATTTTCAGGGAAACATGATAATAATAATAAAAGTTTCCTTCCAGCAGGATTTCTCCATTTAAACAAAGCCGTCGACAGATGGATCAAACATTTCCACTTACTGGCTGCAAAATTCAGATCAGACCTACAATTAATGTAACTGCATTTATAAACTTGAAAACGTCCAGCAGATGCCCTTTTAGACAATTCTGCTGCACGAAAGCTTTCTAACATTTGCCCACATTAGCCTAGCTGCACAAAATCCACTTTAAGACAATTTTACACCACTGATTTTACACTCCATATACTGTAATTCATAATGTTTGCCACACAGTCAGAATGTTTTGAAGTCTTATGAATTTTTGCTGTGTGTGTAGAAAGTCTTACTCTTCTGCACAAAACTAACATTTTATGCTATATTTAAAAAAATAATACAATTCACTGCCATTAAGATACATTTGGAAGCTTCTTAAAAAACATTCCTCTATCCTGGGGGAAGATCCAGGGGGGGCAGAGGGGGCCACGGCCCCCCCACTGGGAGCCAGGAAGGAGAACAAGAAGACACAATTGCCGAGAGACTTAGATCTAAAAAATGACTTTGCTTTTTATTAACACAGTATAACCTTTATCTGGATGTTTGTACATGATTGCCAACATAGAATTTAGAATTTATGATGTATACATTTATTTTCACCTTGTAGTATTATTGAAAAATGTATTACCAATGTCTTATTAAGAAGCCCAGGAGGGGCCAAGGATCTTGACGTGAAAGTTCTCAAAATATTTCTGTACTACCTTACCCTACCCTACCTGAAAAAATTTGTAAAAACCAATAAAACCTTTGCAATATAAAAAAAAAGATACATTTGGAAGCAACCCTGGTTTGAATTATAGAGAAGACAAATGCTTCAAACCTTAGTAAAAAATAAAATGTCTGCATTTCAGTCGGCAGTGAATGGTGTGTAATAATATATATATGCTGGCACGGCTGGCCTCGGGGATTTTCCCGTGTATAAGGCATAGAAAAGTTGTTGCAACGTTTCGACAAGATCTCACTTGTCATCATCAGGCAGGCTTGTGTCTATGAGACACAACTCATAGACACAAGCCTGCCTGATGATGACAAGTGAGATCTTGTCGAAACGTTGCAACAACTTTTCTATGCCTTATACACGGGAAAATCCTCGAGGCCAGCTGTGCCAGCATACCTACACCCGTGAAAATCTACGAAAACAAATATATATATATATATATATATATATGCTAGTTTTTATGAGCTGATCAATAAATTTAAATTTGAGAGACCGATAGATCTATTTCGAGCTTATTAGCTCTCATGAGTTGGCCACACATATATATTTATTTATTACCAGTTTAAAATAAAGTCCTGCAGGACTGAATTTCAATATTTAGTTTTAACACAAAATTCTTGTCTGAAGAAAATCCGCACTTGTCAGATTCCATCTCATATTATGAATTTCTCCTTTCCTTTATGTTTAAGTCGATTGAAAAAGGAATATATGAATAGCAAAAAAAAACAACGGATGCAAAGTTTCTAAATGCTGGCACTAGGATTGCGACTGCAATGTCCACAGGAGCAGGCTTTTTCTGAGACCTGTCATACCCCTGCCTCACTTTATTTCTTTCATTTAAAACAGGGGTTCCCAAACTTGGCAACTTGAAGACTTGTGGACTTCAACTCCCAGAATTCTCCAGCCAGCTCTGCGAAGTCCACAAGTCTTCAAGTTGCTAAGTTTGGGAACCCCTGATTTAAAACAATCTTTTTAAATTTTAAACTACATAAAATTAAAAAGGGAATTGGTGAGAGTGAGAGATTGGGAGCCACAAAGGCATGACTTAAACTATTTCTGTTGAACAGATTTATGGCTTAATTCCTAGCATAGCAAAAACAGAGGTTGCAATTGCCTTAAGGTAATAAAAATTAAAAAACAACAACAGATGTTTTATTTCCATGGTTGCTTTTATTAAGAATAATATTTTAACATTTGAATATATATTCAAAACTTGATCATGCCTCTAGATATTTTTAAAATATTCTTATTTCGAACATAATTAATTTAACCAAGTTGAACTTACATAGAGAAATGTCATCCTAAGTCTCCCTGTGATCTAATAGGCTCCCAGGTTTTCTAAGTTTTATATAAATAATAAAAATTAGTCATCAATTTTTAATCAAATCTTCTATTCGTATGCATTAGATCTGCCGTCCTGAAAGAGGCGGTGGTGAGGCCCCTCCTCAAGAAGCCGTCCCTGGATCCAGCATTATTAGAGAACTATCGTCCCGTCTCCAACCTCCACTTTTTAGTGAAGGTTGTTGAGAGTGTGGTGGCTCAACAGTTTCCGCGACACTTGGAGGAAGTTGATTATCTAGACCCGCGCCAGTCCGGCTTCCGACCCGGGCACAGCACCGAGACGGCATTGGTCGCATTGGTTGATGATCTCTGGAGGGCGCGGGATAGAGGATATTCCTCTATCCTAGTCCTATTAGACCTCTCAGCGGCTTTTGATACCATCGACCATGGTATCCTATTGCACCGACTGGGGAGGTTGGGGCTGGGAGGCACCGTTCTGCGGTGGTTCTCATCCTACCTCTCTGGTCGGTCGCAATATGTGTTGGGAGGGGGGCAGAGGTCAGCCTCGAGGTCCCTCATATGTGGGGTTCCTCAGGGGTCGGTCCTCTCGCCCTTACTGTTCAACACATATATGAAGCCACTGGGTGAGATCATCCGTGGTTTTGGGGTGGGATATCATCTGTACGCTGATGATACTCAGTTGTACATATCCACCCCAGACCACCCGAACGATGCCGTCGAGGTTATGTCCCGGTGTTTGGAGGCCGTACGGATCTGGATGGGTGGTAACAAACTCAAGCTCAACCCGTCCAAGACTGAGTGGCTGTGGCTTCCGGCGCCCCGGTTCAGCCAGATTATTCCAACTCTGGCCATTGGGGGCGAAACACCGGCCCCCGTGGAGAGGGCGCGCAATTTGGGTGTCCTCCTGGATTCCCGGCTGTCTATGGAAGATCATGTGGCAGCCGTGGCCAGGGGGGCATTCCATCAGGTACGCCTGATGCGCCAATTGCGCCCCTTACTGGACCGGGGTGCCTTACGCACAGTCACTCAAGCACTCGTCACCTCTCGACTTGACTACTGTAATGCTCTCTACATGGGGCTCCCCTTGAGGTGCACCCGAAGGCTGCAGCTAGTCCAGAACGCAGCCGCGCGGGTGATTACGGGAGCGCCTAGACACTCCCACATAACACCTATCCTGCGCGAGCTGCACTGGCTCCCTGTGGTCTTTCGGGTGCGCTTCAAGGTTTTAACGACCATCTTTAAAGCGCTCCATGGCTCGGGGCCTAGTTATATGCGAGACCGCCTCCTGCCCCATACGTCCCTCAGACCGATACGCTCCCACAGAGAGGGCCTCCTCAGGGTGCCGTCGGCTGGACAATGCCGACTGGCGACACCCAGGGGAAGAGCCTTCTCTATGGCGGGCCCTTCCCTTTGGAACGACCTACCCCCTGAACTCCGCACCATCTCTGACCTCCGCCTCTTCCGCAAGTGTCTGAAGACACACCTATTCCATCTAGCCGGCCTAGCATAACCCCCATTACTGACTCTTAGATAGTTTTAAATTTGGGTTTTTTAAATTCGGTTTTTAGCGCAGGGTCTATTAGAATAAGTTTTTTAAAATTTTATATGTTTTATATGTGTTTTAACATCCCTGTGCGCCGCCCTGGGTCCGTTTGGAGAAGGGCGGGATATAAATTTAATAAAATAAATAAATAAAAAATAGATCATGCTGTTTGCCTAATTTAAATAGCAATGAAGGTAAAAACATTTCCCATTTCTATGTAAACTTATTTCCAGTAGAGTTATGAGAGAAAAAAACCCTTAAGCACAAGAGAGAGAGAGGGAGGTGAGAGATAATTTATATAAAGACCAATACATTTTATCCTTTTTTAGCAATGGAATAAAGTTATGTGTAGAAATAAAGGATGATTTGTAGTGATACATCACTAAAAGATGGCAAGGAAAGTATGAAAAGGAGAAGAACATAGAACAGTGTTTCTCAACCTTGGCGACTTTAAGTCCTGTGGACTTCAACTCCCAGAATTCCCCAGCCAGCTATGAAGTCCACAGGACTTAAAGTCACCAAGGTTGAGAAATACTGACATAGGATATAGAATCATAAACCTGGAAGGGACCTTGGAGATCTTCTAGTCCAATCTCCTGCTCAAAGCAGGAGCCTCATACCATCCCATTCAAATGGATGTCCTGTCTATTGTTGAAAACTCCAGTAATAGAACACTCACAGCCCCAGGAAGCAAGCTATTTCATTGATTAATTGCTTTTGCTGTCAGAAAAATCTCTCCTTTCTTCTAGGTTGGTTTTCTCTTTAACAAGCTTCCACCCATTAGTTCTTATCCTGACTTCTAGAAATGAGAAAACCTATTGTGTGTGTGGAGGGGCCCACAGGAACATCGAAAGTTGTCATCAACTGCCAGGGTTTGGGTAGGGAAGCACAAGTGCAGAAGTACCTCACCTCACTACCATGACATGGAATATTCCACTGAATATTTGGGTCAGACCTTCATTTCCCATCATTCAAAAAGGAATAACTTCTATGAACATCGGAGCTTTAGAAATTGCAGCACAGTATGCAGAAGCAATTATAGCATGGAAACAACCACAGAAGAAATTGTAGACCCAATGAAATACACTACCAAATTTCTTAAAGAACATACATTCCTTCCTCACAATACCACAACATGAATTTATAGATCT
The DNA here is from genome assembly GCA_039707465.1 of Rhabdophis nuchalis. Taxonomy (NCBI): domain Eukaryota; kingdom Metazoa; phylum Chordata; class Lepidosauria; order Squamata; family Natricidae; genus Rhabdophis; species Rhabdophis nuchalis. Next base: position 147,110,354 of record CM077645.1, read on the forward strand.
GATACAATTTGGTTCCTCCTCTTTCCACTTCAAGAGGTGAGACCTATCCCTTGTGCAATCAAAATGGTATCCTGTTTCCCCCAAAATAAGACCTCCCCAGATAATAAGCCCAATTGGACTTTTGAGCACATAATAATAATAATAATAATAATAATAATAATAATAATAATAATAATAATAATCTTTACTGTCATTGTAATAATACTGTAATAAAATTACAATGAAATTGGTTTGAGTGCCGTGCCAACACTTGCACCAGGTGGGATACAGATAGCAGTGACAGCCACAACAGGAATCTCTCCAGGCAAACGAAAAGGCCGACAAATGACTATTGAAACAAAATGGCTGACAAATGACAGTTGAAAAGGATCAACTGCACCCTGTCTTCTGTTATCCATTTCTTCAAATCTGTTTGGCATCCCAGGAGTTGGTGGAAGAGGAAAATGCACGTCTCTTTTTCTTTTTTCTTTTACAGTAGGTTCAGAGCGAGTTTTGATGGAAAAATCTGCTGTGACACCAGGAGCTCAAAGCCGCTGCGCCTAAGCGCGCCACCATCTTGGATGAAACATGGGAGCCTCCGCATTACATACATACATCTGCTAAAATAAACCTTCCCCTGAAAATAAGCCCTCCCCAAAAATATTGCAACACAGCAGCAGCCATGAGGTGACCCTGCTCGCTGCCTCCTGCACCTCAAAAATAATAAGACCTCCCCCAAAATAAGTCCAAGTGCTTACTTCAAGGGTCAAAAGAAAATAAGACCTTTCTTATGATATTACAGAGAGGGATGACAAAAACTGGAGGAACATCATGATGTGCCCAAGCAGAAAACACTGTAGAAATAGTCAAAACATGGTTGAATCCTGCCCTCCCTGCTCAATAGCCCACTGAAGCTGATATTCAATAGTTATGGAATGTGCACTGTTGGTAAAACAAGACACTTATATTGAGTAGAAATAGAATAATTCATCAAGGTGCCTGGCTGATTAGAACAAAAACTGGATATAGTTCACATTCCTATATTTTCTTGAAGATCTGTTTGTTTTCCTATAATTTCTTTAGCCTGTGACCAAGAAGCAATGTGAAGAGTTTTATAACATATATTTATTCATAAATATTAATGACAGGTTTGACAGGAAATGGAAATATATACATTATTTTTTTCTTAATAGAGAATAGACCCTTCTGCACATTTTAAAAAGCTCATTTATCACACCATTTGTAGTAAAGTACCTGTAAATGGTTTACTTAAGGCAGAAAATAACTATTTGCCTATCTTCAGGTATGGACTCAGCCAGATTTGAGGCCCTTTTGCTTGGGATACCAGATATGTACTGCAAAAATCTGGATGCCTCCAACAGGTTTTCTGTATTTTCTTCTGCTCATCTAGATTTTTGCTGTCCTGGCCTGATAGCTTTTCTTTGAACCAGTATATTTACAATTTATTTCTTGTCGCTTCCATCTCTCTTGGAGTGACTCACTCACTTTGGCATTGCAGAGGCTAATTTCCACAAAATAGGTGGACCAAGACAAAGTCATAGGTACCTTATAGCTAACAATTGTTGGAAGAAATGTCCATCTGGGTTCAATTCCAAGTGGGCAGAAAGACACTGGAAACACGGAGACTGCTTGGAAGGGTGGTTTAATGGAGCAGAACCACTAAGCACAGGGTCCTGGTGCAGCTGAACACATGGAATGGAGAGTGAGATATATTTATACCCTCCTCTCGGGCCTTGCAGGAAATGTATCCTGTTGGTTGTCAGACTCCCAGGGGGGCTATACAGGGGTAACTTTGTAGGCTGCCTTGATTTCCAGGCTTGGATGAACCTTGCTGGGTGATGCAATCTCCCCAGGTGCCATGCGGTGAGGTCTGTGGCTAGATGGGTAGAGGGCTAATCCTATTACCCTATTTCCCCGAAAATAAGACCTCCCTGGATAATAAGCCCAATCGGAATTTGAACGCAAGTACTAAAACAGGGGTCTCAAACTCAATTTACCTGGGGGCCGCTGGAGGCAGAATCTGGGTGAGGCTGGGCCGCATAAGGGATTCCTTATATTAATATTAATACTAATATTAATACTAATATTATACTTTCATATCACGGTAGGGGCCACAAGATACCGTCCTGCGGGCCGCTATTGACCCGCGGGCTGCGAGAATGTGACCTCTGTGCTAAAATAAGACTTCCCCTGAAAACAAGCCCTCCCTGAAAATATTGCAACACAACAGCGGCCATGAGGTGACCATGCTCGCCACCTCATGCACCTCAAAAATAATAAAATCTCCCCAAAAATAAGGCCAAGTGCTTATTTCGGGGGGTCAAAAGAAAACACAGTGTGTCTTGAGGGTGAAAATCTTTTGTCTTGTAGATGAGCTGGCCCAGCCTTTTGTCTTGTTGGCACCAAAATATCTGCTGAGGGCAGGAAGCTGAGGTTGAGTTTCTGTTCCCTTTAATATTTTTATTTCTCTTTTAGGGGAAATATTCTGCCTTTTTAATATTTCCTAGAATATTTCATTCTTCCAGGAGAGGGGTGGGTGCTAACTTTCTACACTGTTAATTTGGATTTCATTTATGATTGGCACCAACGTTAGTATTTGGTTTTCTCCTCATACTGCATTGATCCTTACATTTTGGCAGAGCTCTGAAAATTGTATCTGTGGGGCTCCCTGTACCTCTGGCGCCTCTTGTAATGTAAAACAGGCTTCCTGTAGACACTGGACTTCTGACTAGTTTAACTTGGCTACTTCTTACATGCTAGTGAATATGGTAGGAGATGCTATTCAGCCCATGTAACTGGTTGGAATTAGAAAGAGCTTTTATATATTTCAAAACCAAGGAAGCTCCGAGAATCCATTTGATGTTCTTTTTACTAGATTTTACCAACTGGTTGCTCAGTTGATGCAGAGCCCAAGTACGCACTCAGTGCATGGATACAATGCAGAAAAAGTGCCACTGGTTTATTTATTTACTCTCTAGGGACTCTTCATTATTAGAACAGCCATGTCCTGGTTCCTATGGCAACAGCTACTCAGCGGCAGATTCCATCAAAATACAAGCGCAGGCTAAGAAAAGGGAAACAAAAGAATGTTAAGAGTTTGAATAAATAAAAAGAGGCTCTCTTTTTTTTCTTTCGTTCTCTCTCTGCCTCATTCCCTCTCTCCCACTTTCATTTTTTTTTAATTGATGAATTTTTACAAATTTGAAGAGGGAAATAATGCAGAACCCTGACAATAATTTAATTAGCCCAAACTTCTGTTGGCTTCCAGCCAACAAATAAATAATTTTGCTCAGGGGTGGTATTTGCTTATTTTTCCCTACCGGTTCGCAAGTGTGAGCTCGCACGCGCCCCGTCCACACATGCGCTCGTGCTTCCGCTCAGGTGCTTTGATAGTGCATGTGGTTTGCACTTGAAAACATGCCTAAATAGGACGGCATAGAGCTGGGGTGGGTGGGAAGGCCCACCCGTGATTTCCACTACAGATTTGAATAAACCAGTCCGAATCGGCTGAACACCACCTCTGAGTTTGCTCAACTTATTGGTTGGTGCTGGTGCTTTAGCCTCTCTGGGCTTGACTCAGAGGGCAAATATACAGCTTGGGGGAGTAATGTAGTCAGGCTGATGGTAACAAATGATCAATTGGGTATTTAATGACTCTGAAATCATCCTTTGAAGGGGCTGATGTTTTTCCTTGTTCTAGAGCAGCGATGGCGAACCTTTTTTGGCTCGTGTGCCATAAACGGGGGGAGCGCAAGGAGGTTGTGTGTGGGAAATGCATTGTGCGAACCCCCCCAGTGTGCATGTGCGCATAACAGGCGCAACCCCCATTTTTTGCATGCTTTTTCCGCCCTCCCCAGGTTCCTATAAAGCCCCTGGCAAGCACGCTGGCCAGCTGACAGGGCAACACCTCACGTGCCCTGACAAATGGCTCCACATGCCACCTGTGGCATGCATGCCATAGGCTTGCCATCCCGTTTCTAGAGTCTTGCATATGAGAACTACCATATTTCTCCAACTGATACGAAGTAGGAGAGAAAGAATCAGAAGCTTCTGACCTTAAGATGGATGGAGGACAATTGTGTGTGTGTGTGTTTAAGGTAGAACACTTGCTGGAATTCATGGATGGTTAGCTGAGAAGATTCCTCTGCATAGACTTTTAGCAATAAATCAGCTTCATATGTGAACCTGGTGCTTCACACCTGACATTAAACTTTCTTGTTTTTATTTTTAAAAAGGAGAGGAGAAGCTAAAAATCCCAGTCCTCTAGAATTTATATTCTAGGCTCATTGCTTGGTGGCCAAAAGATTGCTCACTTCTGGCGACATAGTTCTCTAACAATTTGCCTCTATAAAGGGAAGGTTGGATCTGTACATTAGCAGGAGGATGGATCTGCAGGACAGGATAAAGAAAAGTCAAAATGGCAGATATGCAGATGTGGGCTTCAAAAATTTCAGCAAGGGGTTCCCTGCCCGGTTGCTGGGGGGACGTGGCCATTTTGGGCGTGGCCTAGTTGGCGTCCTTCACCATGGTGGGGGGGGGCATTTTTTCCCTCCCTGGGCTCCAGAGGCTTTTCTCAAACCTCTGGGAAGGTGAAAACCTCAGGTGTATCCGAACATCTTGTAGGCCCAATTTTTGCCCTCCCCCAACATCTATGTGTGCCCTGCACTTACCCACATCCAAAATGGGCTGACTCCTGGGAGGGGAGGTATAGTCGGGGCCAGCCAGGAGTGGGATTTGGGGGTTCTCCAAACTTAAGGTGACCATCCGTCCCGCTTCTGGCAGGACAGTCCCGGTTCACCAGCAGATGTCCCGCACCCCGCCCCCTCTTCAGAATGTCCCGCTTTTTGCAGGCAGGCGGCAGACGCTCTGTACGCGCTCAGAGGCGCGCACCTCTGAGCGCCGGCTCGGGCGGCTCGGGCATTGGGGCCGAGGGGGGGCGTGCTCCGGCGCGTTATACGCCTGCACAGAGGGCCCGAGGCGTCCGCTTTCAGCTCGGGCCATCAGTGATCATGCCGGCCCCTTCCCGCCCGAGCCAGCGGCTCTCAGCGCCGCCGCCTTTAAAGAGGGGCCCGCGGGGGCAGGTGGGAGCGCGCCCTCTGCGCAGGCGCGTGCCACACCGGAGCGTGTGCCCCCCCGCGGGGCCCTCTTTAAAGGTGGCGGTGGACGGCGGGCTGGCGGCACGGAGGAAGGCGGCCCAAGCCAGCCGCTGTTAACCCATCATGCCAGCGTGATGGCCTGAGCTGAAAGCGGCCGGCTCGGGCCGCCTTCCCGCCCGAGCCAGCGGTTCTCAGCGCCGCCGGGTCACTGGCGCTGCCTCTGCGCAGGCGCATGCTGCGCCGGAACATGCGCACGCATGTGCGGCCCCCCCCCCCACTTTGTCGATGGTGTCCCGCTTTGGAAGTTTCAAAATCTGGTCACCTCATCCAAACTGCACAGAATCTTAGCTAGAGGATCTCCCGAACCCCTGCGAACCCCAGCAGCCCACCTCTGCAGATATGCAATCAAAACACCATCTCTTTGGAATGTGTGTGTGTGTGTGTGTGTGTGTGTGTGTGTGAGAGAGAGAGAGAGAGAGAGAGAGAGAGAGAGAGAGAGAGAGAGAGAGAGAGAGAGAGACATGTGTGACACACATAAGAAATAGAAGCACTTTGATGCTGGCATTGCAGCTGTCATCTTAACTTTTTTTAAGTAGCCCCCTCCTCATTAGTTTCTATCAAAAAGAGATCAAGGCAGACTTTTCTTTCAAGAGAAACGAGGATAATTCTTCAGCTCTCTTTTGTGTTGCCCATATTTAACAGATACTGTTTCTGTTTTGAGGCAATATATTACTTACATACTGTAATAAGTAGCAGCTTCTTAAGCATTCCCCGATGCACAATTAAAATCCAGCCTGAAGTCTTAGAGAGAGAGATGTGTACTTAAAAAAAAAACCTGTTGCATCACTCTGCTCTTCAAATTAATGGTGTTATATTCATTTTCCCAGCCCTTCTCCAGCAGAGCTTTGCATTATGGTAAATAATTTTGAAGTTCAGAGAATTGGATGTTTAGTATCTTCAAGATAAAATGTGTACACCTTCCTCTTTTCCCCACCATTCAAAGTTGTGCCTCAAAATCAGTGTTGTGCTTTCCTGATGCTCTGTGTGGAACTGCATAGGTCGATGTGACCTTGTGTGTTATCCAGACTTGTCTCCCACAATTGTCATGGACACAACATTACTTGGCTGGCTGAGCAATAGATTTTTTTTTAGCTTAGTTCACCAAAACAGAACACAAGTAAATCTTCCTAGCTCGGGATTGCAAACAACTGAATCCATCACATTCAGCAAGTTCCTTACATATTTCTGGAACATCTGTCACCAGCCTAGAGGATGCTCTTTTTCCACAAACATGTTTTTAACAATAAGAATCAGCCTGCCTGCTGAGCCTTTAGTTGTATAACCAATTCCTTGAACTTTGTAGTAAGTACAACCCTTATTTCATAGATAGATAGGCAGATGACTAAGATGGCAGGGATCAAACCCACTTTATTTTCTATGTAAGAGTAAACCAGACAAAAGTCAGGCTTGGGTAGATCAGTTCCATCCAGCTTGATATAAGTTTTCAAACTTTGTAAACTAGTCACCTAAGTTCATCTTTCAAATATTTGAGGGCTATGATGCAAGTTTTCTTCACAGGAAAGCCATTCTACATAAGTCACATAAAGCATCCAGAAACTACTTGTGCAGATCAACATGAGTTCCAAACTTTGTGACATCCCATCACAGAGTAGCTGCCCAACATCTGACCAGCATGCTGCAAGGCCAGCCTTTTGCTAAAATGAAGGGGACAGTAGAAAGGTGAGTTTGTGAGAGGGTTATGTTGCTGAGAGTGAATGGGTGTCCTTCTAGCTGTCCAGTGTCTTTTGCTGTTGTCATGCAATATCCATGCAAATTCATCATTCGGTTGTTTCCCACTGTCATCTTGTTTGTTTTGATGTTACCTAGTTATGGTAATGAGATATCTGCAAGAAAACAAGCAAGTTCAGAGAGCACTTTGGAGCACATAATATGAAACATCTTGACATTACGTTTCTCATAAAATCTGAACTACCATAATCATATTTTTGCATCATTGTCAAGGATGTAAAACAGGATTCTCAAATTCAATTTACCTGGGGGCCACTGGAGGCAGAGGCTGGGTGAGGCTGGGCCGCATAAGGGATTCCTTATATTAATATTAATACTAATATTAATACTAATGCTAATATTATACTTTTATATCACAGTGGGGGCCACAAGATACCATCCTGCGGGCCGCAATTGGCCTGCGGGCCGCCCAAATGAGACCTCTGATGTAAAACAACAACAATAATAAATAGGTGAAAAATGTACATGAAATCTGAAATGACTTGACAAATTTAAAACTAGAGCTGTTGGAGACACAAAGAAATACAATGGATAATAAACAAAAAATTGAGGCATTGGGGGGGGGGGTCAACTGAGATAAGGGAAGAGGTAAAGGAAATTCGGAAGGAAAGCGCAGAATTGGGAGGTCATATGACCAAGATTGAACTTGAAAGAATGTCTTTTTTTCTCAGGTTCCAGAACGTACCAGAGATTGAAGGAGGAGATCTTAAAGATCTTATGAATACAATTTTAGCAGATTATATTAAAAGGAATAAAGAACAACTCTGGTGGGATATGGACCTGGTTTATAGAATTAACTCAGCATACGCTAGAATAAATGATGTACCAAGGGAAGTCTATATTAAATTTTTAAGGAGGTCCACAAGGGGTGAGATATTGAGGGTCCAGCGGGGAGGACCTCTGAAATATCAGGAAAAAGAAGTTGCTATTCTGAAACAAATTCCCAAAAAAATTAGAGAGATAAGAAGGAAATATTCCTTCTTATCCAAAAAATTATATAAGAAAGGAGTTTGGTTCAAATGGTTGCTGCCAGAAGAAATGTTGGTCTTTTGGGAAGGAGGCAGAATTAGACTTAAAACATTAAGAGAGGCGGAGGCATTTCTTCAAAAGCATTCCTCACTCCTAGGAGACGAAGAAGAGGGAACGGGGGGGGGGGGGCTCCGCCCGTCGATGGGAAGGGAGAAGAAGAATCAATAGCAAAAAGACTCAGATCTCAAAAATGATTTTATTTGAAATTTTACTGTGATAGTTGTATTAGATGGCGATGAAAAACATGATTGAATGTATGAATTATACAATGTAACATATATGTATGCTTGCCCTTTGCTTTCTTTAAAAAATGTATTTGTATGAAGTTTTGGGAGGACCACCACCTCCGGCATGGAAGCCTCTAAAATGTTATCTTAACCCTACAACCCTTTCCCCACAAATACTGTAAAACCAATAAAAATTGTTTACCAATAAATAGGTGCAAAATGCAGCTTTATTTGGAACACCTTACATCTTATGACAGTGCCTTTAACACAAACAACATTTGCCTATTCCAGATCCTTGGGAAGGACCCGATAGATGGATGAAAGGACCAAATCCAGTCTAAATGTCTGACCAACCATTATAATTTTAAATCATCAAAATATGACATGAGCATCCATTGTCAAAATGGGCATCCATTAATAGTTCTATGCTGGATACTCCAATTCCTTAGTTTATGCCTCCCATCATTTGGAATCTAGGGATTCTTCTATGTGATTCCTTGTTTTCTTACATGACAATGCAACACAGTACCTATTTCTTAAACCCAAACTGCAACAAGGGGTTTATGCCTACATTTCTTATCTTCTGAATAACTATATGAAAACCAAGTTTGAGCTTAACTTTCAAATATGCAAAAACTGGAGACATGGTGGAATTCAACATTAGTACCATGTAGGATATTTCACAGTGGAAATGCTGGTAAGGGTACTGTTATTTGAGTTTATACTTTCTTTCATTCATCTGGAAGTGCAGGTGCTACCCACACCAACACCAAACAGCAGCAGTTCCATTGGAGCAACCCAAAAATAATGCTTGTGAGCTCATCGAAGCCTGGCACTCCACAAGCAATTCCATCAACAAACACGTTGTCCTACAACCAGCCTACGAACCTGTCAGAATCCAAATCAACCGTACCGCCAACCAGAGACAGTACCAACCCTCAACCAATCCATGCACACACCACCAGCTGTCACACCTCCCATTGACCAGGGGCTGATGTAATCTCCTTATCATAAGACCCATCACAAGACTCACTGATCATTCACACCTAACCCATCACAAGAACCTCACTTGACACACCCACATCTGAAGGCCTTATAAACAGAAGAACACTAACATCCCCTAAACTATGCTGAAGATGTTACCTAGGCTGGTAATGAAATGTTTGGAAACCAGCCCACAAGCTCGGAGAAAAAACCTTCACCCTCGTGCATCATTTTTTCTAGTTATCCTATTTCTTCTCCTGCTCAATTCTCCAGCCATCTGCTCTGACCTGCTGTCCTCCTAGCAAATGTTAATCAAGTTTAGAATGGAAGCTCATAAACAGAAGCCCATAAGAAACTTTATCTTCCCTTCATGAAGATGTATCATTTTGCCCAAGAGAATGCAAGTTCTAATCACTCCCAATTATTCTTCTTTCCTTGACTTGTGTTACATTAAACATTCAGAAGATAATAAAATGCCAACTAAGGAACCATTTCTTAATCTTTAAGCCTCAGCAAATGAGAGAGGAGAGATCCAAAATGTGATCCCCCACAAATAATTTATTTCAGCTGCAACAAAAAATGATAACCATGTTTTTAATACTATGGCCATATCAACCTCCCATTTCCCAAGCTGGCACCTGCGAGATGCATAGGACTACAATACCTGTACATGGAGGTTCTGGAAACCTCATCCTGGCCATGGAGGATAGCAGAATAGGAAACATCAGCTTAGAATGAAATTTGTCCAGTAAATGTTTATTCTCAAACAGGAAACATTGTAAGATCTGGCTTGCCCTCTCTCCTTATTTGTGCCATGAATGAATTACCGTATTTTTTGGAGTATAAGATGCACCTTTTTGCCTCAAAAAAGAGGCTGAAAATCTGGGTGTGTCTTATACATCGAATACAGCATTTTTTTGCCTCCTGAAGCCCCACCCCTTTACCGAAATGGCCATGGGCATACCCTTATGGCTATGCATGCAATTTTTTTGACCAAAAAACAGGCCGTTTTCCTTGTTTTGGGCCCCCCACCCCCCAGGTGCACTCTGCAAGCCACCCCCCAAGGCTATTCATGCCTTTTATTTGGGAAAAAAGGGCCTATTTTTGTGAAAAACGGGCCGTTTGGGGGGTGTTTGCATACTGCAAAAATGTTTTTTTCCCCCGTTTGGAAAGCTGTTTAGTTAGAGTGATTGATGAGAATTACGTTGGTCAAGTACTGTGCCTGCGGAAACAAAGATTTGTTCCAAAGGTGGTCAGTGATTTCCTTCTCCAGCACATGGGTAAACACACCTGGAAACATCTACCTACCTACCTACTCTCTCCCTACCTACCTACCTACTCTTTCTCTCTCCCTACCTATCTACTGTATTTCTCTCTCTCTCTCTCTCTCTATTTCTCTCTCTCTATCCCTCTACCTACCTATCTGCACTCTCTCTCTTCCTACCCATCTACTGTATTTCTCTTCCCCCTCTATATACCTACCTACCTACTCTCTCTCCCTACCTATCTACTGTATTTCTCTCTCTCTATTTCTCTCTCTCTATCCCTCTACCTACCTACCTACCTACCTACCTACCTACCTACCTACACTCTCTCCCCCCCTACCTACCTACTGTATTTCTCTCTCTCCCCCCTCTATCTACCTATCTACCTACTCTCTCTCTCTCTCTCCCTACCTATCTACTGTATTTCTCTCTCTCTCTCTCCCTCCCTTTACCTACCTACCTAACTACTCTCTCTCTCTCCCTACCTACCTACTGTATTTCTCTCTTTCTCTCCCTCTCTATTCCTCTACCTACCTACCTACTTTTTAAAAAAAATTGCCTCTTCAAAACCTGGGTGCGTCTTATACTCCGAAAAATACAGTAAATAATTTGTTTGAATCTGCTGGAATCTGAGACAATGTTTTTGGTAGTACCAGTGGTACTACCAAGAATAACTTGATTGTAGCCTGTTATATTTTCAAACTGTGATACAGGTAGCCTTTGACTTACAACCATTTTTTAAAATGACCATTCAAAATTACAATGGCACTGAAAAGTGTGCCTTAGGACCATCAAAATTCAGGTGCTGGGCATTTGGCTTATATGGTCATGCGATCACCTTTTATGACTTTCTGATGAGCAAAGTCAATGGGGAAGCCAGATTTACTTAACAACTGTGCTACTAATTTAACAACTGCAGTGATCCCCTTAACAGCTGTGCCAAGAAAGGTTGTAAAATGGGGCAAAAATCAATTGTTTTGCTTAGCAACAGAAATGTTAGGCTCTATTGTGGTTGCTGTTGTGGACTACCCATACCTGAACATAAAAAGGAAAAGGCAGATTGCATTTGACTTTATAATTTGTATTTAGTGCAGATTAGGTGAAACCTGGCTCAATAGTAGCAATTGTGAGAGGGATCTGGGAATCCTAGTAGACAATCACTTAAATACAAGTCAGCAGTGTGCTGCAGCTGCCAAAAAAGCCGATGCAATCCTAGGCTGCATTAACAGAGGGATAGAATCAAAATCACATGAAGTGTTAGCACCACTTTATAATGCCTTAGTAAGACCACATTTAGAATACTGCATCTAGTTTTGCTTACCATATTATAAAGGTTTAGATCCGTGATGGTGTGCCACAGGTGGCAGGCGGGACCATTTCTTAGGGCACGCGAGGCATTGCCTGTCAGCTCCAGCACGTATGTGTGCACTGGCTAGCTGATTTAGGCCTTCTTTTGAGGCTGTTTTTCGTCTTCTGGAGGCTTCAGGGAAACTCCTGAAGCCTCTGGAGGTGGGGAGGGGAGGCTGTTTTCACCCTCCCCAGGCTCGTAGAAAGCCTCTGGAGCCTGGGGAGGGTGAAAAAAGCATGCCAAAAGCAGGGGGTCATGCACATAGCATTATGGGTGTGGCACGCCCATGCACAACCCCCCCTGCGCTCTCCCCACTTTTGGCACGCAAGCCAAAAAAGGTTAGCCATCACCTTTAGAGACTTTAGAGACTCTGGGAAGAATGCAGAACTTAGGGGGTTGGAGGTTAAAACATATGAAAAACAGTGGCAGGAGTTGGGTTGTCTTGTCTAGTGAAAAGAAGGACTGGGGTGACATGATAGCAGTTTTCCAACATTTGATGGGCTGTCACAAAGAAGAGGAGGCCAACCTATTTTCCAAAGCACCTGAAGGCAAGACAAGAAGTAATGGGTCTCGCTCTTCATCTTGATAATGTGCGGACGGGTGGGGGGGAGGGAGCTGGAACTGGTTCTAAACGGCATTGTAGATTTGTGGAACCTCTTCTATGGAAGAGGTTAGAACTGGCAGGAACCCACCCCTGCTGGACAGCCATTTGTCTGGAATGGTACAGATCTCCTGCTTGAGCAGAGGGTTGGACTAGAAGACATCCAAGGCCCCTTCCAACTCTGTTATTCTGTTATATTTGTCTGCACTGAATAAAACATAAAGGAGGAATGTGGATATATCGCGTAGCTGTGCATTTCTTCAGATTCAAAAGGAAAATGATGCTTTGGATTTCATGGGGGTATTGATGTAGCTGTCAGAAACTCTTTAGAGCAGCTGGGATCACACAGCTGTCCTCTGCAGCTGCCGTACATTTTCCAGCTCAGGAAAAAGACAGAATTGAAGGATGGCCTTACATGTCCATCCCCAAGTATTCCAGCACAGCTTTTTGCCTTGAAACCCAAAACACCGCACAGTGCTAATGCATAGCTAAAAGGCACACTTCGTGTATCCATGATCAGGGGTCTCCTTAATTGCAGGAATTACAATTTATATTGAAAGATGGTGTGTCTCTTTAAGCATAGAATTATAGATCTCTGTTTATACAACTTCTACCAAATGAAGGGAAATGGAGTCACCATTTTAGCTGCTATTCCATTTCATCTGTGAAATATTCGGTTCGCCTGTTGCTTTTAATAAATGAAAACCCCAGAGAATTCTCCACTTAACTAGGCAATAAGGCCTGGCCTCAATAAGAAAGGAAAGTATAAGAACAGTACAACTTATGACAGTGATTGGGACTGGAATTTCAGTTGAGAGGGAAGCAGTTCTTAAGCGAGGCACCCACATGACTGCATCAGAGGTGGGTTCCTGCCAGTTCGGCCCAGTTGAGGCGAACCGCTAGTAGCGGGGGCGGGAGGCTCCACCCACCCACCCAGACGCTTCTGCGTGTGGAGTGCATGTGGGAGTGTGCCTGAACCGGTAGTAAAAAAATTAGCAACCCACTCTGGACTGTTTTGCTCAATGACCGCAATTCCAACTCTCCTAGTTGTGGATCATTAAGCAATCACATGGCTCATGAACACCAGAAGTTGAGGGAGGTGTAACTTCACCTACTTCTCCTCTGGATCCTTCCCTTTTACTCTAACAGCAATGTCGGATCCTATTTTCCCAACTCCTTCTCCCTTTTATTATTTATTTACTGAATTTTTATGCGACCCATTTCAGTAATATAGCAACTCTGGGTAGCTTACAGTATAATGAAAGATAAAATGGAACATAAAGTTAAAAAAGGACCCTGGGTCCTTTTTTAGGAGAAGGGTGGGGTATAAATTTAATAAAATAAATAAATAAAAAATTAAATTAAAAACCAAGATGGTGGGCAGTATCTTCTCTATCCTGTCAGCCTACCCAATGTCTTTGTCAGGGCACCAGGCCAAGGGGCAGAGACAAATTTTTGGACTCTTCCGGAAGGCCAGGAGAGTGCAGGTGGATCTCATCTCTGGTGGGAGAATATTCCAGAGGGTGGAGGCCACAGCAGAAAAGGTTCATCTCATGGATCCCACCAGCCTAAATTCTTTGGACAAGGAGATTCAAATAAGACCCCTTTCTACTGGAACAACTGGGATGGGTTACTCTCATTTTAGTATAAGGCAGTTCCTTATATACCTTCCTTTTATTTAAGGAGCAAGTGAATTACAAAACTAAGAGCAGCTATGTTGATGTTGTATTGATGTGGTATACAGCCTACAGAAATATTCTAACATTTGGCAAAAATGTAACACCAAAGGGAACATTCATCACCCCAAAAGTAGGGGGGAATGACACAAAAGAGAACCTATAGTAGCAGCTAACAGTAGGAAGCAACAGTTCCTTGAAGAATTTAAAAAATGTATAAAATAGCTAGCTAGCTAGCTAATAGATCGAATAGATAGATAGATAGATAGATAGATAGATAGATAGATAGATAGATAGATGATAGATAGATAGATAGATAGATAGATAGATAGATAGATAGATAGATAGATAGATAGATATGATATGATATGATATAGAGATAGGTAGGTAGGCAGGTAGATAGATGATAAGATGGATGGATGGATGGATGGATGGATGGATGGATGGATGGATGGATGGATGGATAGATAGATAGATAGATAGATAGATAGATAGATAGATAGATAGATAGATAGATAGATAGATAGATAGATAGATAGATAGATAGATAGATGAAAATATAGAAATTTAATTGCCAATTGAGAACTGGCAAGCAGAAGACATGGTTACCCAATGTTTTCTAACTACTCAGGACCATTAATCTCCATTTGTTTCTTTGCTGGTCGGAAGGAATTCCATAATCGAGTATAAAGGAAAAGCAGGAAAAGGAAGTTGACATCCTCCTGGTGTTTTTCTTTACGGACAGGAACATGCGAGTGTGCACACTGTGGGAATTATTTGGCAACCCTAGATGGAAAAAACGTCCATTACAGGCAGCTGTGCGTGTAACTCAGTTCCTGTAAGGAGCCAATGATTCATACTCCAGAAAGAGCTTTTGCTGATACAGTTTTGTTTTCAGAGGAAACATATGCTGTGAGATGGCAGTGGTGATGAGGGCAATCTCTCTGCTTCCATACCAGGGCCATTTCAATGAAGCAAAAGCAGATCGTTTGTATCCAGGAAACTATGGCTTCATGCTGTCACCCAGTACCAAATTAACAGAATAACAGAACAGAACAGCAGAGCTGAAAGGGACCTTGGAGGTCTTCTAGTCCAACCCCCTGCTCAAGCAGGAAACCCTGTAACCTTTCAGACAAATGGTTATCCAATCTTTTCTTTAAAACCTCCAGTGTTGGAGGCCCCACAACTTCTGGAGGCAAGTAGTTCCACTGATTAATTGTTCTAACTGTCAGGAAATTTCTCCTTAGTTCTAAGTTGCTTCTCTCCTTGATTTGTTTCCACCCATTGCTTCTTGTCCTGCCTTCAGGGGCTTTGGAGAATAGCTTGGCCCCCCTCCTCTTTGTGGCAGCCCCTTATATATTGGAAGACTGCTATCATGTCACCCCATGTCCTTCTTTTCATTCAACTAGACATCCTGCCACCGTTCTTCGTATGTTTCAACCCCCAGTCCCCTAATCATCTTTGTTGTTCTTCACTGCAGTCTTTCTAGAATCTCAGCCAAATGCAATCACAGCGTCCACCAAAGCTTGTTCCATCTTTTAAGAAGTTTCTTGGAAACAGAAGGCAAAGGCATCAATTAAAAAAAATATGACGTCAAGGAGTTATGTGCATCCACCTGCAAGTTATGTCAAGCTGCCAAGTGCAGGAGATTATATTGATTTATATACACTATAAAGGAAATGCATTCGACTTTTCAAAATGGAAAATGACTAGGGAGGTGGGGATAGTGGCGTTACTCAAGGGTCTTGCATGAAATGACAACATTGGAGAGATTAAAGAAATATAGAATTTTGAGATGAGCAAGAAAAGAATTATTGTGATAATACATGTTGGAAGCTCAAGTACCGTGGCCAATTTTATAGAGAGATTTGAGTATTACTTTGCTGGCTTTGTCTACAGAAAACCTTTTAAAATAAGCTCGGCAGCCAATGTACTTGGCTGATCTTGAGCACAAAGGTAGGGTAGAGAAAGAATTATTTTGCTTAAAGAAAAATAAGACACACATATTGCCAGATGTTGTATTTCTAATAGAAGATCAGCCACAAAGGAAATTGAAAGGATCCCCACCCCCATTTTTTATTAGCCAGATTAATACTCCAGGATCTGAAAAGTTATTTAATAACCCAATAGACTCAGTTCGGAGTTTTGAATTGAAGGTGATTCAATTGACTCTCTGAACTGAATGTCTAAATCAGATTGTCGGTTCAGATCAAATTATTCAATTGTTTCCAAATCAGTCTGTCAATTTGATGCCCTTTTTCCTATGCACCTTAAGTCTTTCTTTTAAACTGGAGTTACTTTCTGATTGAGTTCCAGTCAAATGGGGATTTGATTTGTCAATCTGAATCAAATTAATATGGAGATCCAAACTTAATTAGCAATATGAATTGGATCACTCTGTCAATTCAAATCAATCTATACAATCCTATTATTTAGGGATAAATAGATGTTAAACATCCTTCATTTATAGTTTCAAAGGCTATTAAATCTTCTTGTCATTCCCTTATGAAGCTTTCCATTTCTTGTTTATTTGCTGTGTGAAGAACATTTCCTTTTGTTTCAAAAATATTATTCAAATATTCTATTGGAGGAAATCCCATTTTAATAAATATGACAAGAAAATCCATTCTCCATCAAGTCTTTCCGTAACTGCCTTTTAATTAATTATATCCAAATTGCTCTCCAAAAAGAATAAGCAAAATCTGGCATTCTGTATAAAATTAATAAATATTAATAAAATGATAAAAATCACTAAAGATTACCGTACTTTTTGGCGTATAAGATGCTCTGGAGTATAAGACACACCTTAGTTTTTGGGGAGGAAAATAAGAAAAAAATCTCTGCCTCCATGGTATTCATCTGGCTAGCATCCTGTCAGTGTGTGAGAGAGTTGAGGGCTGTTTGGAAACAAACAGTATTTGCTGTGTGAGCAACAAGGAAGGAGACAACAAGGAGCCTGAGTGTGGCTTGTTCTATACCGGAGGTTCCCAAACTTGGCAACTTTAAGACTTGTGGACTTCAACTCCCAGAATTCGCTGGCTGGAGAATTCTGGGAGTTAAAGTCCACAAGTCTTAAAGTTGCCAAGTTTGGGAACCTCTGTTCTATACTAAAGCTGCAGGCTGGCTGATATCTGAAAGTAAAACTGAAAGTGAAACTTCTCTCATCTGCTGATCTACCACATTGGAAAACCTGCTTTTGGTATTGTATATTTACTTCACATGTTATATAATGTAAAGAGAAGTTATTGAATCCTGCTGAATCAGTTACTTGCGTGTGCTTTCTGAATGTGATTGCTGCTGCAAACTCTGAAACATCCTTGCAGGAAATAGCGAACAGCCTGGTCAGCTTCAGCACATTATTGCAGCCTGATTCAACATGAGCAGCTGATTGGTGGGTGGATTGGCCTCCCGGAATATCCCCAATCAGCTGTTCCAGTCTGCAGGGATTGCCACAGACCATTGTCTCCTCCGTGCTTCGCATTTTTGGCTACATTTGGTGTGCAAGATGCACCCAAATTTTCCCCCTCTTTTAGGGGGGGGGAGTGTGTCTTATACTAAAAATACAGCAATAAGACATTTTCCTTCTAAAAATGGCAAATCTTTTGGTACCTAATTTCAGAATCCAGCAAGTCACAAAACATTCAGCTAGCATGAATAGCTGAAAGAAATATTCTAACTATCCATATATTTAAGCTTTAACGCCAGAAGAGATAGGATACTGGGGAAAGCAAGAGGCACTGAATGCAGAATTGAATTTGAATTGAATTTGAATTTGAATTTTATTCGATTTGTAAACCGCACCAATCTCCGTCGAGACGGACTCTGGGCGGTGCACAGGAAATTAAGATCACAATAAATAGATAACAACAAATACAAAAGTTAAAAAGAAATTAAATTACAAACCTGTGCTAAAATTCCCATTAAAAACCTATCAACCATTTTCTAATTTAGCTGAAGCTCTATCGTACCTAGGTCTAAATTCTAAGCTAGTCCAGCTTGCTGGAAGAAGTATGTCTTGAGAAATGAGCAACAGAGAACCAATATTTTTTTTAGAAATAAAAATAAGATATTGGTATCAAATTTATTTTGGTCGCATGCATTCAGAAATAGATGTCATGTAGCCCTCGACATACAACAGTTCATTTAGTGACTGTTTGAAGTTACAACAGCACTGAAAAAAGTGATTTATGACCATTTTTCACACCTATGACTGTTGCAGCATTCCCATGGTCACGTGATTTACATTCATTTCATTTTCATTTTCATTTTATTAAATTTGTATACCGCCCCATTCTCCCAAAAAGGGACTCGGGGCGGTGCACAGGAGAATAAAACCACGTATACACATAAAACCGGTAATAAATATATC
Source organism: Rhabdophis nuchalis (assembly GCA_039707465.1). Taxonomy (NCBI): domain Eukaryota; kingdom Metazoa; phylum Chordata; class Lepidosauria; order Squamata; family Natricidae; genus Rhabdophis; species Rhabdophis nuchalis. The sequence goes on from CM077645.1 coordinate 147,128,758, forward strand.
ATAAATATTAAAAACTAATTAAATTAACCCAACCTGTGCTAAAACCAATTAAAACCCCAATAAAATCTAATTCAATTTAAAAACCAGTCGATGTTCTCAGAAGATTAGGCCAGGCCAGCTAAACGAAAAAAGTGCGTTTTTAATTGTTGACAGAAGAGGCGGAGGTCTGTGATATTCCTAAGATCGGGGGGTAGATCGTTCCAGAGGGCAGGGCCCACCACAGAGAAGGCCCTTCCTCTAGGCGTCGCAAGCCGGCGTTGCCCAGCCATTGGCACCCGGAGCAGACCCTCTCTGTGTGAGCGAATTGGCCGGAGGGATGTATGGGGTAGGAGGCAGTCTCGCAAACAACTGGTTCATATTTATGACAGTTGCAGTGTCCCAAGGTCATGTGACCTTGCTACTAATTTGACAACTGCAGTGGTTCGCTTAACAAATGTGGCAAGGAAAATCATAAAATGGGGCAAAACTCACTTAACAAATTTCTCACTTAGCCACATAAATTCTGACCTTGAGGACTACCTGTACTTTTTCAGAGGCAGTTGCTATTTATTTGTCATATTTATTAATCAACTGCCCATCTCACCCAAAGCAACTCTAGCGGTGCACAACAAGATAAAATAACCATTTGCTACTATTCTCACGAAAAAGCGCACTTTAGCATTCTTCTTTGCTGAAATTCATTGACCCATTTGCCTTTTGATCGTTTGGCTCAAGAAAAACTGAGCTACAAAATGCGTTGGGCAGCAATAAATTGTAATGTATATAGATGACTGGTAACAGAAGGTTCTCATCAGCTACTTCTCTATAGAAAGGGATTTCTTTAATCTCCCAAGAACTCTGCAATTCCCTGCAGTTTCACTGAAGGCAGAATTATTCAGCATTAGGACCAGGCATCACTATTTTCTCTTGGGAATTAATTTACTTTACTGTACCATTGACGGAGCAAATTAAGTGGGGCCGTGTGGTGGAGGGAAGCACACATGCAAGACAACGGTAGTATGTGCTGAGTATTGTAGTACTCAAACAAGACATTGGAATGCCTCTGTGGATTTCAGCACAAGAAGCACTTTATAGAAAAGGATCAGCAGAGAGAAATTGTTGACTTATTGGGCATTCTCTGAACAAGAACATGGAGAATATAAGATGGAAGTCTATATATCAATTGATTGCAGAGGGATTTTTGTTTCCAATGGTTTTCCTATATACAGTTAAGAAAAAGATTTTAATTAGACAAAAGAACTTAACAATACAAGACGAAATTTGAAATGGAATTATGTGCATTTGGTGAACATATAATTGTTTAAATACATAAGCTTTTGCTGAAATTGGAAACAGAAGAGCAATTTAAAGGTTGCATGATAAAATGGGCTAAGAACTTTAGTTACAATATACAGATGGATCAATAGGAAAATATAGCAATAGCACTTAGATTTATATACCGCTTCATAGTGCTTTACAGAACTGTCTAAGTGGTTTACAAATTCAGCATATTGACCCCAACAATCTGGGCCCTCACTTTACCGATCTCAGAAAGATGTAAGGCTGAGTTAACCTTGAGCCAGTGAGAATTGAACTGCTGGCAGTTGGCAGAATTAACCTGCAATACTGCATTCTAATCACTGTACCATCATGGCTCCTATGGGGCTAAAAGGACCGAAATTCACCTTATGTTATAATTTCAAATGATATACCTTTGGTGTATATGATACCACAAAAACTTTGTAGAATCTATAAAGGTATTTCAAATTTATGTTGGAAATATGAATAACATGGTCATTTTATAATGCTTGTTAAATGAAGTAGAACATTTTGGATTCAAATAGACATAGTGATAAAAATGCCCCACTCACGAGGGTGGTAGTGATAAAAATGCCCCACTCACGAGGGTGGACATACGCCGGATCTCATCTTCGTCTCAGGCCAATGGAAGAGTGATCTGGGTATAGGGGATATAGTCATCACGCCCTTGTCATGGTCAGACCACTCACTTCTCCGGCTCGTCTTTCCGACCGCTGCTCCCCTCCGCGGGGAGGCGGAACCGGAGTTACCAATCTGGTTCCGCCCCAGGCGCCTGATGGACCCGGATGGGTTCCAGAAGGCGCTTGGGCCACTTCCTGTACCCCTGACCCGTGCCCCGATGGAGGATCTCACGGCCGCATGGAATAGTGCGGCCGTGGGAGCCTTGGATCGGGTCGCGCCCTTGCGACCTCTCTTGCGGCGGCGAACCACCCTGGCTCCTTGGTTCACCGAGGAGCTGCGGGTGATGAAACGCCGCAAGAGATGCCTAGAGAGTAGATGGAGGTCCACCCGATCTGAATCTGACCGGACACAGGTAAGAGCCCATTTACGGACTTACATTATGGCGCTGAGAGTGGCCAAACGCCATCATTGCGCTACTCTCATAGCATCCGCAGAAAACCGCCCTGCCGCCCTGTTTAGCGTGACCCGCTCCCTACTTCAACAGGGGGTGCGGGAAGCCCCGCTACAGGGTAGAGCAGAGGAATTTGTGATTTTTCTGCAGGAGAAAACCGCTCAGATACAGAACGGGCTACCCTCCATTGATGGCCCAGTGGGATGCCACGAGACAGATCTTGTTTGGGAGGAGTTTGACTCCGTTACTTCCGAAGATATGGACAGGTTACGTGGGCGACTGCGAGCCACCACATGTTTATTGGACCCGTGTCCCTCCTGGCTTGTACTGGCATCCTGGGAGGTGACACGAGGCTGGCTCCAAGAGGTTGTCAACGCATCCTTAAGTGAGGGTTCCTTGCCTGCTTCCCTAAAAGAAGCGATGGTGAGGCCCCTCCTTAAGAAGCCCTCTTTGGATCCAGCTCTATTAAACAACTATCGTCCAGTCTCCAACCTTCCCTTTCTGGCGAAGGTTGTTGAGAGTGTGGTGGCACAACAGTTTCCCCGTCACCTGGAGAAAGTTGACTATCTAGATCCGCGCCAGTCCGGCTTTCGGCCCGGGCATAGCACCGAGACAGCATTGGTCGCGTTGGTTGATGATCTCTGGAGGGCCAGAGATGGGGGTTGTTCCTCCATCCTGGTCCTATTAGACCTCTCGGCGGCTTTTGATACCATCGACCATGGTATCCTATTGCATCGGCTGGGGGGGTTGGGGGTGGGAGGCACCGTTTTACGGTGGTTCTCCTCCTACCTCTCTGGCCGATCGCAATTTGTGTTGGCAGGAGAGCAGAGGTCGACCTCGAGACCCCTCACATGTGGGGTGCCTCAGGGGTCGGTCCTCTCGCCTCTCCTGTTTAACACATACATGAAGCCGCTGGGTGAGATCATCCGTGGTTTTGGGGTAGAGTACCATCTTTACGCTGATGACACTCAGCTGTATATATCTACCCCAAACCACCCCAACGATGCCGTAGCGGTGATGTGCCAGTGCCTGGAAGCCGTGCGGATCTGGATGGGAAGTAACGGACTCAGGCTCAACCCGACCAAGACCGAGTGGCTGTGGTTTCCGGCTGCCCGATTCAACCAGCTCACTCCATCGCTGGCCATAGGGGGCGAACATCTTGCCCCTGTGGATGGGGCGCTCAATTTGGGTGTCCTCCTGGATGCCCGGCTGTCTATGGAAGATCAAGTGACAGCTGTGGCCAGGAGGGCGTTTTACCAGGTTCGCCTGGTTCGCCAATTGCGCCCCCTATTGGATCGGGACGCCCTTCGCACAGTCACTCATGCGCTCGTGACATCCCGACTGGACTATTGTAACTCTCTCTACATGGGGCTCCCCTTGAGGTGCACCCAGAGACTTCAGCTAGTCCAGAACGCAGCCGCGCGAGCAATTATGGGAACCGCCAGGTTTACCCATGTAACACCGCTCTTGCGCGAGCTGCACTGGCTGCCTGTCATCTTCCGGGTGCGCTTCAAGGTGTTAATTATCATCTTTAAAGCGCTCCATGGCTCGGGACCTAGCTATCTGCGGGATCGGTTCCTGCCTCATACATCCTCACGGCCGATTCGCTCCCACAGAGAGGGACTTCTCCGGGTGCCGTCCACTAGACTCTGTCAGCGGGCGACGCCCAGGGGAAGGGCTCTCTCTGTGGCGGGCCCGGCCCTCTGGAACGACCTTCCCCCCGATATTAGAACGACTACGGACCTCCGCTCCTTCCGTCTGAAATTAAAAACACACTTTTTCCGCTTGGCCGGCCTAGGCTAGTCTCTCTTTCTATGGGGTTTTAAACTTATTTATAGCTGCTGGGTATTTTAGTTTAACGGGTTTTAGCACAGGAATAGATTTAATCTGTTTTTATATTATGTATTTATATTTGTATATTTATTGTTTTTACTTTCCCTGTGCACCGCCCCGAGTCCCTGTGGGGAGAGGGAGCGGTTCTACAAATTAAATTTGAATTTGAATTTGAAAAAAAGAATTTTATAGATTAATGTCTATGGAGATTCTCAGTCATCCAAGTCATGGTTGTCCCAAAGGTGCTTTTTCAAGAGGCAACTGGATTTTCTGATTTTTCTTTGAAGACGTTTTGTTTCTCATCCAAGGAGCTTCTTCTGCTGAAGATGCTTCTTGGATGAGATGCGACATGTCTTCAAAGGAAAACCAGAACGCCCAATTGCCTGTTTAAAGCTTAATATTCATCTGAGACAAAAACTTTTCTTGCTGGGATTAATGGACAGCAACTAGAAAAGATTTAAGGACAATTGGTGTTTTTACATGGTAACTGGGATGATTAATAAACTTAGAGAGGAAAGGTAAAATATAAATGTTTTTAACTGCTGCAAAGAAGATTGGAATGCACTAATGTATAACTTTTCCTTTCCTCTCTCTCTCTTCTCTGGTTCTTTTTGTTTATATCTTTCTCTCATTTTCTTTCATTCCTGTGCTAGTTATTACTTTTCCTTTTTTTGTTTTGCTCTTTACATTTGCGTTGTTTTTACTTTGCAAATATCTTCTTTAATCTAAATTAATTTAAAAGAAAAAGAAAAGTGTTGGATTCTGAAGAATAATATTTTACACTTTCTCTCTCAAATCACATTTAAAAAAAAGTCTCCTTCCAGTCAATCCCATCTTCAGGATATCCTTATGCTGTTTTCTTGATAATAAAACAGAGGTGATCGGTCATTAACTTATTCTAATTTAGAGCACAAATATTCACTGGAGGCGTTCTATTCTATATGCACCAAAGACAAATTCCATGTGTGTCCAATCACACTTGACCAATAAAGAATTCTATTCTATTCTATTCTATTCTATTCTATTCTATTCTATTCTATTGCAAGTAGCAACCAGGGCTAGGCTCTTCTTAGATTCTGGATAAGGCTTCATATGCAAGTCCCATCATAGATAGAGTAGAAAGAAATAGGCAATACAGTGATCCCTTGTTTTTCGCGGCCTCATTTTTCGCGGCTTCAGTCCTTCGCGGATTTTTCAAAAATAGCATTCTTTTAAAAAATGCAAACAAAAATCGACCACAGGACGAAGGAGTCCTGTTCTTTTCAAGCAAGAATTCCCAAAGAGCAGTTGCTGCCGCGAACGAAAAGCAGCTTTTAGCCCCAAACACGATGCCACCACGAATGTCACTATTTCCATCCCAGCCGCCGCCGGCGCCACAATCCTTGCACGCCGGCGAGAAAGAGGAGGCGGGAAGAAAAATAAATAAACAAATAAATAACCACCCTCCCAAGCAGCCGGAGCTTGCAATAGGCGGCGTTGCAAAGAGGGTCGTTCTCCTGACCCTCCAAAACTCTCGGGAAACTCCTCGGCGGGGGAAAAGAAAGAAGAAGAAAAAACCACCCCGTCACGGGAGCAGCCCCACTGGCGAGAGAACGACGGGACAGCTGCGAAAAAGCGCAAGAGGGGAGATTTTGGGAGGGGGGAGAAGAGGTATTGACAGCAAGGGTCCGTCCCGCCGCTCGCCTTTCTAGCCCTCGCCTAGCCGAGCTCCGGGGTTGCAGTCGCCGCTCACCATTCCCTCAACCCGGAGTACGGAGCGCGCGCAAAACCCTGCCAGGCGGGACGCTCCGCAAACCTCTCGCAAATTCGCCACACACACACACACACATACACACTGCCCGCTCGTTCCGCCTTACCAGATTTCAGGGGGTATCTGTAGAGGGAATTGGACGGGATATCCACCTCTTCCACTCCGGCGTTCTGCCGGCTGGTGAGCGTTCCCATGCTTCAGGCGCCGCGGCGGCAGCAGGCATCTGGGGTTACGGAGTGGGGGGGGAGAGAGAGAGATGGGGGGGTGCGTCAGCTTCCCAGTTCGCCCCTTCGCCCGCCGAGCTGGAGTCGGCGACGGGACGCGCGGGGGTCTGTCGGTGGCTCGCTCGCTCCACCCGCCGCGGCGCTGCTCCCTCACTGAGGAGGCTGCCGCATTGACTTGCCTCCTGCTGCTGTCCCCAGGGGGGTGGCGGTGCCTACTGCTGCTCCCCAGCCGAAGAGGGAAGCAGCCATTTCGGCCACCCCTCCCCTCCTCACTCCTTCCCCAAGTCCACCACTTTTCCACAGGAGCACCAAGGCTGAGGCGCGCGGGGGGGGGGGAGCATTCCTAGTGGCGAATCCTACTTCGTGGTTTTCGGCTTTCGCGGAAGGGTCCGGTCCCGATTAGCCGCGAAAAACGAGGGATTACTGTAGTTCTTAATCAAATAAAAGGGTTTATGACATGATTTTAAGTTCTTAGCTGCATATGTATGAGATATATTCTACTTGACTTTTGAAAGGGAGGCTAATATAAATCTGCCCCAAATTCATTTTAGGATTCATAACTCAGTTCCATCTTCTGCATTTCTACTGAAATGCGTAAGTTAAAAGGGCTGAGAAAAATGCACCATCCTGTGACAATCACAATAGAAGAATACTAGAATACCTGTGTCGAATTTGTGTTCCCAGATGGTACTGGATTACAATCCCCCAAGCCCAGACCTCTAGAGATGGTGAAATTTACAGACAACAGTATCCAAAACTGAAACTATAAAAAAAGGCCAACCAGCAAGCTCCTTTTGTGCAATTTAAAAAAATGATATTCAATTGCAAATGTTACATTGAAGACGAATAATACTTTTATTTCAATAAAATATAATGGAAACATGTTTTGTAAAAGAGTTAGGGTTTTCAATAACTTATTAATATTTACAATTGCAAATGTTGCTTTACAGTTATTATACAAAAGATTTTGAAAAGCTTTAGCGATGGGGAAGATGTACCATATCCTTCCCAGCCAAGAGGGGAAAAACAGAATTAATTAATAGCATGTACTGATTTCCATTACATTATGGACATTACAAGCATGGGTTGGTTTAATACTGCCTTCACTATCATTTCCCAATCCTTGTAAACTACAGTTTGGCATCAATAATTCACTGTGCCCTAACTCTAAAATACAGAACAACGGTCCCAGGACATCCTCACAAAGGAAGCAATCACTGAAACACCTGCAGATGGGCCTCTTCTAAATAATTCAATCACTATGTGGTTGAATGCTACCCTGTGAGCTCTATCTCAAATCAACGTTAAGGCAACAACACTCAGCAGTTTAAGCCCTGTTTTGGCTGTTGTGTTTTCATGGGAGAATCAATTCTCTTTCTCCATCCATGTCTCATCCGTGGCCTTAGCTGTGTGGATTTTACTTCTGCCATACCTCTTTCATGGAAAGCAAGAGTTGTGTATTTTTGTCTTATGGCTTATGGCTACCTGAAAGGAGGGTCTAAGAACTACAAGAATCACTTTAGGGGAGTGATTGTATTCTTAACAAATGAGAACAGAAGTTCAGTAAAGGCTGCATGCCAACATGTTGGTACTATAGGCCCTCAATTTCCTATGCTATTATGACAGGAAAAGGAGTTCTTGTTCAGTTATCACACAAGATGCTGTTACTTTGCCGCTGAAGTGATACCTATTTATCTACTCACATTTGCATGCTTTTGAACCACTAGGCTGGCAAGAACTGGGGCTAGAATGGGAGCTCACCCTGTCACGCAGCCCTTGGGTCTTTCCAGCCAACAAGCCCAGTGTCTTGACTGTTCAGCGATACATGATGTCATGCTGGCCACGTGACCATGGATACATCTTTGGACAGCGCAGACTCAATGCTCTCGAAACAGAGATGAGCACCACTCCCTACTAGCAGAGTAAAAACGACTAGCAGAGTAAAAAGGGGCTCCTTTTACCACATCACACAAGATAAGCTGGGGAGGAAGGTTGGTTCTTAAACAGAACAATGGGGTAACTTTCAAATAAGGTAATAAGCTTATTGCTGAGTGAGTGGTATGAACAATAGCTTGCATTCCTATTATTAATGGAAAAAGATATTCTCTCCTTTCACAAATATCCAAGTTTTGCCACTATAAAATCACCTAATGCAAGATCAGATTTTTCTCTGGGCTGAAGCTCATATAGCACATGCCAGTGATGTGCCACAGAAAGCAGTGTTTTTGTGGCACATAATTCACAACAGTAAAACTATTTGATAACATGAATCCGCCCCACCAAACTATGAACTTCACTCCATATTCCTTTGTTGTTATTTATATTTAAGGGAGCAATGCTGAGGATTATTCACCACGGAAATCATACTTTTTGGCAAGTTACTTGTTCTAGTCTGTGGAAAGTTAAGTGACAGGAAGAAATGTACCCCACCTGTGTAAACATTAATACTGAGAATCACAAAGTGTTCCTTTTGTAGAAGAAACGACATCATGGAGAATTCCCCCATGGGGGGGACGACCAAAAGTTTGGATTTAAAACTCATCACATTTCTCTTTCTCTCAGAGCTACAACTTTCCTCTTTTGTTTCACTATTATTATTTATTTCAGGAGAAAATGATAGTTGCTCAAAAGAGTAAAATCCTTGGTTTCAAATGAAGTTAAACTAAGCAGTCAATTCATGAGCTTATTTCTTGTAGGCACACATTACATAAGGCATCACTTACTCTGGAATACTTCCCTGTAAACGAACTATTGGACATTTCTTGCAAGCCGTCATGAGAAATGGAAAAAAACCAAAATCCTCTAGTGTCTGATCATAATGAATCTTTCCATTAAAAAGAGGTTCAAAATGTTGGGTGGGATTAGAGACCACTTGACAGAGGAGGAAACGTGAAGTTTCTTTTCAAATTTCACCATAGCTACTGGTACCGCTGATGCTTTGTTTCCATTTTGGTATCATCAAAGTTTTATCAGTACATCACTTATTCTTTGAATCAACGTAGCTTTTGATGTCCTTGTTTCATTCTTTTTTGGCCATATAAAAACTTCTTTGTCCATTCGAGGAGAAACGCATCCTTGGAAGTTGACCCAGGCAGCCGCAGTGACGAATCAAACAATATCAGCTTCAAGGTTTGCCTTTGTAGGAATCCTTTTTCTGTCTTGCATCATATACTTGCAGCAGACATGATCAGTGCATAGCTAGGGGAGACAATTGCCTGATGTCAGCCGTGAAGTCTGTTTGACAGTCTTAGTCCAAAATATCCGTTTCAAATGGAACCAGATGATAGTATGACAGGTTGGTGACATAAGCTGTTGGGTCATCAGCGTCCTGCAACTCAGAGGTAAATTCACTAACATTTTCAAACCTAAAAATGGACAAAACAAAGAACTGTCATTCATACCAGGACATACAATAAAGGAAATACTGGTTTACATTTTCTATGTTGTAACACCACCAAGATAATAGCCAGGGGTGGACACTATATAAGTCATTAGCCCAGCCAGAATTTGGGGAATCCACACGACTGGTCAAATGTAGCTGCCTTTTCAAAAAGATTCTCCAGTCTGAACAATCTACAAGAGAACCTGTATAGATACCACAGGCCTGTGGAATTTGAACACTTTGATCTTGAATGCTTGAATGATCTTGAATAAACCTCCCTGACCTTTGCTGTCTGCTCTGGGCCTTGTTTCCTGCCTGATTGGAATGATGCCATTCTTTCTATCTTTTTTCAAAAGATATATATTTATTTATTTATTATTATTATTATTTTTTATTATTTATTGGACTTCTAGACCGCCCCCTCTCCCCGAAGGGACTCGGGGCGGTGTACAGGTACAAATTAAAACCATTACAATCAATAATACATATAACTAAAATCGAATTAAATAAACCCCTGTACAAATTTATAAAAATTAAAAACTTAACGTTAAAACCAAATCACAGAATTTAAAAATACAAACTGAGGTGGGAAAGCTGGAATTAGGCCAGGCCGGCCAGATGAAACAAGTGAGTTTTGAGTTTCTGGCGGAAGGAGCGGAGGTCCGTGGTCGTTCTAATGTCAGGGGGAAGGTCATTCCAGAGGGTCGGGCCCACCACAGAGAAGGCCCTTTCCCTGGGCGTTGCCCGCTGGCACAGCCTAATGGACGGCACCTGGAGAAGTCCCTCTCTATGTGAGCGAATCGGCCGAAGGGATGTATGGGGCAGGATACGATCCCGCAAATAACTAGGTCCTGTGCCATGGAGCGCTTTGAAGATGATAATCAACACCTTGAAACGCACCCGAAAAGCCACAGGCAGCCAGTGCAGCCCGCGCAAGAGAGGTGTTACGTGGGAGTATCTAGAGACTCCCGAAACTGCCCGCGCGGCCGCATTCTGAACCAACTGCAGCCTTTGGGTGCATCTCAAGGGGAGCCCCATGTAGAGAGCGTTACAGTAGTCTAGACGGGACGTCACTAGCGCATGAGTGACTGTGTGAAGGGCGTCCCGGTCCAATAGGGGACGCAATTGGTGCACCAGGCGAACCTGGTGAAACGCCCCCCTTGCCACGGCTGTCACATGGTCGTCCATTGACAGCCGGGCATCTAGAAGGATGCCCAAATTGCGTATCCGATCCACGGGGGCCAGATATTCGCCCCCAATGGCCAGTGATTTAGTTTGTCAAACATGTACGAGATAACAGATATAAGTATAAACATGGACATGAATACAGGAAATGAGGACAATAAATGAGGACAATAGGACAGGGACGGTAGGCACGCTGGTGCACTTATGCATACCCCGTTACCCTCCTCTTAGGAAAGGGGTGAGGTCCGTGGTAGACAGTTTGAGGTTGAAGCTGTGAGTTCATTCCAGGCATTGACCACTCTGTTGCTGAAGTCGTATTTTCTGTATTAAGTTGGAAGCGATTTACTTTGAGTTTGTATCTATTGAAGAGGCAGAGTGGGCTTTTCCTTAAATAAGACTAATTGGATCTATGAGATGATCATTGATCCAATCAATAAACAGCGACAAGAACATAACTAAATCTATGGCATGACCCAGGCCCCATTTAATTAGAGATTCCTTAAACGTGTTCTTCCAAACCAAGAATTGGCACCTGTAATTACCATGACAGAAAAAAAATAAAACCCCGATTCCCCTTCCCATGGCACAAATGCCAAGCCCTGTGTCAACTGGCAAAATTCTAGAATAAATAATTGAAAAGCAATAAAAGTAATACGTTTGAAACAAAAAACTTTTGTTCTTTAAAACTCCATTCTTCGAGGAAGAGATGCAACCCAATAAAGCAGGGGTCTCCAACCTTGGCAACTTAAAGCCTAGAGTACTTCAACTCCCAGAATTCCCCAGCCAGCTGGCTGGGGAATTCTGGGAATTGAAGTCCTCCAGGCTTTAAGTTGCCAAGGTTGGAGACCTCTGCAATAAAGGACTCTCATAAAAGCCTTTGTTCTACTTTTACCATTCATCAGAGCTAGTTAGTCATTTGCAACCAACATCCTCTGAAAACTGAGTTTACATAACAACTGCCTTGGAATGTTGTTCAAGTTGTTTCACTACTGCACTATTTTTAAGCCATATTTTACATGGTAATTCATTATTTTTAAGCTGTTCACAAATGGCACAAGCCCTAATTTTGCAATCTGCAAGGTTTCTTCAAACTATGCAATTGATGAATCACAACGAAATCTTCTACCCTGAGTACATGCATTTTAATTTACAGATCATTATGACAAGGGGTTTAGCTTTACATCAGGGGGCTCCATTTTATTATGAACTTGAGTGAAGAATGAAGGAAAGAAGTTAACTCGAAAGCACTTGAGCAATGAGTGATATATCTGAAGCCCAGATGTTCCCATTTCACTCTAAAAAGCTTTTGGCAGCTGCTTTGAAGACCTTTATGCTTGGCAGAACACAATGAAATTTGTAGGGTTTTTTTAATCTCTGAAAATAAAGTTGGAATTTCTTTGACCATTGACTTTTGCAGCACTGAAATACAAATAATACAATAGCAGAGTTGGAAGGGGCCTTGGAGGTCTTCTAGTCCAACCCCCTGCCTAGACAGGAAACCCTATACCATTTCAGACAAATGGCTATCCAACATCTTCTTAAAGACTTGCAGTGTTGGGGCATTCACAACTTCTGGAGGCAAGCTGTTCCACTGATTAATTGTTCTAACTGTCAGGAAATTTCTCCTCAGTTCTAAGTTGCTTCTCTTCTTTCTAGAGTCTCCACATCTTTTTTACATCGTGGCAACTAAATATGGCACTACAGATGAGGTTTTATTCCAGGGTAAATTTATCCAAATACAGAGCTTCTTATAATGGTTTTCAGGTGGGTGCTGGCCCAACTGAAAACCATCACGGATCCACCTTACAATATGCCTACCGACCAAATAGATCGACAGATGCTGCTGTTAATATGACTCTGCACTACATCCTACAACATCTTGAATCTCCAAAGAACTATGCAAGGGTTCTCTTTGTAGACTTCAGCTCAGCATTCAATACCATCATTCCAGATATTCTTCTAACTAAACTAAATCAGCTATCTGTACCTGACCACACTTGTAAATGGATCATAAGCTTCCTAACAGATAGGAAGCAGCAGGTAAAGCTAGGCAAAATCACATCTGATACCTGTACAATTAGCACAGGAACCCCCCAGGGCTGTGTGGTCCCTCCACTTTGTTTCTCTCTCTATACCAATGACTGCACCACAAAAGATCCCTCTGCTAATGTACTGACGTTCGCAGATGATTGATCTCATTTCAAGGTCTTAGTGACCATCTTTAAAGTGCTCCATGGCATGAGACCTGGCTACTTACAGGACTGCCTCCTACCACATACCTCCACCCAACCAGTCCACTCCCACGGGGAGGGCCTCCTTAGGGTGCCGTCTGCTGGGCAATGCCGGCTGGCGACCCCCAGAGGAAGAGCCTTCTCTGTGGCAGGCCCCACCCTCTGGAACGATCTGCCTCCCGACCTCCGCACAATCACAGACCTTCGCCTCTTCCGCCGGGCATTAAAAACATATTTCTTTTGTGCGGCCAGCCTGGCATAGCTGATGTAGCTATGTTACTATTTTAACTGGGTTTTTAAATCATGCTTTTAGCACGGGTTAACCTTATTTAATACTAGTTTTAATTTTTGGATTGTTGTATTTTTATATTTTATAATTCCTGTGCACCGCCCCGAGTCCCATGTTCGGGAGAGAGGGTGGTATATAAAACTAATAAATAAATAAATAAATAAATTTGAGACAATGATGAATCTGCATGTAGATGGGAGGTTGAACAACTAGTCTTATGGTGCAAGCAGAACAGTCTTCAACTGAACACATTTAAAACTGTAGAAATGATAGTAAATTTTGAGAGAAGCCCTCATACACTATCACCATCCACAATACTAGACATCACAGTATCAACAGTAGAGACCTTCAAGTTTCTAGTTTCTATTATATCCCAAGACTTCAAATGGACACCTAACATCAAGAACATCATCAAAAAAGCACAACAAAAATTGTTCTTTCTGCGTCAACTCAGAAATTCAAACTCCCCACGGAGCTGCTGATACAGTTCTACAGAGGAATTATTGAGTCTGTCATCTGCACCTCTATAACTGTCTGGTTTGGTTCTGCAACTAAACAAGACAGACACAGACTTCAGAGGATAATCAGAACTGCAGAAAAAACAATTGCTACCAACCTGCCTTCCATCGAGGACCTGTATACTGCAGGAGTCAGAAAGAGGGCTGTGAAAATATCTACAGACCCTTCATATCCTGGACATAAATGGTTTCAACTTCTACCCTCAAAACGATGCTATAGGGCACTGCACACCAGAACAAGATACAAGGATAGTTTTTCCCCGAATGCCATCCCTCTGCTAAACAATTAATTCCCACAACACTGTCAAATTAATCTACTAAGACTGCATTACTATTATTGTTCTCATCCTCACTAGCACCTATCTCTTCCTACTTATGGCTATATCCATGTTGCTTGATTCTTTACAACTTATATTGTGTTTATTGTTTCCTAGCATGATTTGATTGTTTATTAGTATCCTATGACTATCACTAATTGTTGTATCTTATGATTCTTGACGAATATATATATATATATATATATATATGTTAGATTTTTAAGGGCTGAAAATAAAGAGACCAGGGTGGATCCATTTCAGGCTTATTAGCCTTCTTCAGCTGGCCATACTCCTTCTACTGGGATTTGAACCGGTGCTTTCCAGCATATGAGGCAAGCCTTTCTATGCCTTGAGCTATCCATATGCATCAAAGACAAATTCCTTGTGTGTCCAATCACACTTGGCCAATAAAGAATTCTATTCTATTCTATTGACAATGGTACATCAGCTATACTAACATCTTGGTTAACTTGTTCTGAATGGATCAAGCCTTGCAAATGGCCAGGTTGGTATCACAAACTGGTTACAAAATAGCCTGTTGACCTGGATCTGTGGTAGAAGCCCTCTACAACCAGTTTCTCAGGAAACTTTGATATTTTTGAACATGGATTTTGTATTTTTATGGAACGATACTTTCCAAATAAAAACATGTCAGAGAGAACATGTGGGACAGTAAACTGGTCTCCATTTCAATCATGGTTTACACCGTAGATAAAAAGGATATAAATGTGTGTGTTCTGGCCCAAAACTCTTTTTTTTTAAAACGCTTTCCATAAGATTTACGATTCATGTATTTTAGAGTAGGTTGTTTACTGGATAATGGTTCATCTGCACATTTTCTGACTCACAATGTTTACTATGGGCTGATCATAACCTGGATGTTTATGTTCAAGGGGATCATTTCAAACTATCATAACTGCAGCAACAATACGCTGTACAGATAAAGGCACAAAGGGGAGAGACTGCCACCTGCTGAATTAAAAATATCTCATTTTCAAGGACTCGTATTGAATTTATCTGCTTCCTCTTTAATCAAAAACCAAATCACTATCCTTTCACAAGATTGAAAGTTCATCCATGTGGAGAAATATAGTCAGTGTGTTATTCAATCCTGTCTTTAGATTAAATGCACAGAAGTAGAAATGGCACTATTATAGTTTGGGATATGTAAAATGATTGAACAAATTGACACAGGATCGGTTAAATTATGGTTTATGGTTTATGGTTTATTTAATTTATATACCACACCCTTTCCCAAAAGGGACTCGGGGCGGAGCACAAGCAATTTAAAAACATATATAAACAACTATATACAAAATATAAAACCAAATGAAATTAATATCCCTGTGCTAAAAATTTAAATATATTAAAACAATATCCCTAAAACCAATTTAAAACATTTTAACTGCAGACTGTGGGCTAGGTAATGTAAGTTAGGCCAGGCCAGCCTGTTGGAAAAAATAAGTTATAAGGTTCTGGCGGAAGGAGCGGAGCTCCGTGATCGTTCTCAATTCGGGGGGTAAGTCGTTCCAGAGAGTTGGGCCCTCCACAGAGAAGGCCCTTCCCCTGGGCGTCGTCCACTGGCATTGCCTAGTGGACGGCACCCGGAGAAGTCCCTCTCTGTGGGAGCGAATCGGCCGAAGGGATGTATGGGGCAGGATGCGATCCCGAAGATAACTAGGTTCCGTGCCATGGAACGCTTTGAAGATGATAGGCAGCACCTTGAAGCGCACTCGAAAGACTACAGGCAGCCAGTGCAGCTCGCGCAAATTAACAACACACAGACAGATCCGTGAGCCTAGTACTACCCATATAACATTCCTAACATAATGTTGATCCTTGGTAACATTTTTTTGTGATTAGTATTTTTTCTTATTCTGCTATCCTGTTCAAGACTCAGTTTTTTACACTCAGCATGCGGGAGAAAAAAGAGGAGGTGGTTTTATACCTACAGGTGAGGGTGCATATTCAGGGATCACAATTACTTACAAGTGTTCTGCTGAATCAGCATCCAAGTGTTTTTCTTTGCCGTTTGGTATACTGTGATCGATCACTATCGTTTCAGTATTAGCTAAACAAAATCCATTCGAACGCATGATTTCTGAAGAAAAGGAAAAGCGAAAGCGAAAGATTACAAACCTGAACTATATTTCTAAAAAGTACGTGCTTAAAGGTAAGTAGAGCATCATATTTCAAGGTGTACGGTCTAGGGACTTTACAGGATCGCTATTAAAAAGATCAGGAAATCCCAATTTCCCGAGGCTTACTCACAAGTTCCATTGATTTAGAACTGCAGCTTAACTTCCAAGCAAGACAACAATAATGTGGCTTTTTTTTTTCAATTTAAAAACCCCATATAATCCTTGAAAATACAATCATAATACACACATTCTTTAATGAAGGATAAGAGAGACAGAAACAAGGATAAGAGAGAAAAGAAGAAGAAGAAGAAGAAGAAGAAGAAGAAGAAGAGGAAGAGGAAGAGGAAGAGGAAGAGGAAGAGGAAGAGGAAGAGGAAGAGGAAGAGGAAGAAGAAGAAGAAGAAGAAGAAGAAGAAGAAGAAGAAGAAGAAACAAACAGAAACTATTGTACTTCTAAACCATGTTTATATACCGTATTTATTCGAGTATAACGCGCACATGTGTATAACGCGCACCCCTAATTTTCGATTAAAAATCGGTATAAAATTTTGTTTCTCGGCTCAGACCAAGCATTGTTGGAATTCTCACCCCCAGTTCGGGCCGCCCACTGTACGCGACGAGGGGACGTTGTTGTTTTTTCCGCCCTCGCGTACCCCAGCCCTCGTTTATAACGCGCACCCAAACTTTGATTTTTTTTTTTGGTAGAAAATTTTGCGCGTTATACTCGAATAAATACGGTAGTTTAATGGCAAGCAGCAATGGAGCTGGCAGTGTTCCTGAAGCCTGGAAGATACTCAGTAGTCTGTCCCTTGGGATTAGCAGCCGCTATAAAAAAATTAGTCAGGAACTTTTCTTACTAGTTGCAAGAAGATATTAACCCTTGACCATAGACCTGACGTCCCAGTGACCACAAGTTTTCCAAAATGTTCGGAACATCCCCATTTTTAGAAATGGACCATTCTGGTTGCAAATAGAATTTATAAAATGTGTTAATTTGATCAACCCATGAAAATTGTAACTATACGAACTAAATTTAACAACATATCCCACCTATTACGGTATTTTCATAGATTAAGAAAATTGTATGAGTGGTCATTATGACCTCATGTCTGTAATAGCGTAGTCCAGGGGTCTGCAAAGTTGGCTCTTTTAAGACTGGTGGACTTCAACTCCCAGAATTCCCCAGCCAGCCATGCTGGCTGGGGAATTCTGGGAGTTGAAGTCCACCAGTCTTAAAAGAGCCAACTTTGCAGACCCCTGGCGTAGCCAAAATAGCACATCTGTGGTTAAGGGTTAAATTGATCTATTCTGGCCATGGTGAGATTTGGCGACAGTGGAAAACAATAGCAGGGATGCATAAGGCTGCTTGGAAGGCCCCATGTAGCCTACAAGACGAATATTGTGCAGATCTGTTCTGAAGTTACTTGTGTCACTCTTTGGGAGTGACATAATGTCTGAAGCACTGAGGGGAGTTCGCCAGAGTTTCTTTTACATGAGCTGGATTATCAAGGTTGAGAGTGAAAAATTATTTGTACCTCCAAGAGTCAAGGATCACCTGTGCCAATTTCAGTGTGTGATTGAATTATTAATTAATTCAATTTTAAAAAGGCATCTAATTTTATTAGAGTTTTGGGGCATGCACAGAACAAGCGTGTTATTTTGCCATGACCAGTCTGAAACCCCTGGGCCTTGAGTTTGACACCCCTGCTATAGGCCATGAAGTATCGCTAGAGAAATGTCAATTTCCTTTGCGATATTTTCATCCCTGGAAAGGCACAACAGAGGGAAGATGCTAAAGCAGAGATCTCATTCTCACAGGCCGCGGGCCAATTGCGGCCTGCAGGATGGTATCTTGTGGCCCCCACCGTGATATGAAAGTATAATATTAGTATTAATATTAGTATTAATATTAATATAAGGAATCCCTTATGGGGCCCAGCCTCACCCAGACTCTGCCTCCAGGTAAATTGAGTTTGAGACCCCTGTTATAGAGTCTTCATCTCCAGCTTGAATTCGTTTTTTCCAAGTTCCAAAATAATTTTCTAAAAGTATGATAAATGTTAGTCCAGAATACATGTAGAGGTGGGTTTCTACCGTTTCGATCTGGTTCAGCTGAGTAGGTAGTAACTCGGCCACTCACGTACCCAAACCGCTTTTATTGTCAGCAGCGCCATCTTTATTTTTGGTTCTGTGCATGCGCAGAGCAATCTCCATTACAGAAATGCAATTTCCCCCTTTTTCTAAAGTTCTGCGCATGTGCAGATTGTTTTAAATGCGCACGTGCGCGGAACGCAAAAACCTTTGCACACCGAACCGTCAGTAATGCCAGTAGCAACTCGCCCCTGCATGCATTTCTTAATAATTTCCAAATTCCATTATACACACAACATACTTCAAACATAACTCATGATCTTTTTGGGGGGAATTGATGCCAGGTGCCCCACCAAACCTTTTCCAATCTACAACCTTTTCTGTGTTCTCTAGGATCTCAATGACTTTTTAATTTTAATGGTTTGTCTTGGGCAGCAACAATCAGGGCATGAACAGTTTTCAGCCTTCAATTGAGGTGAGAGGCTAAAGTTCTCCTGAACTGAACAAAACTTTGCCAAGTAATCTTTTCCTTCGAGAACTGTTTTCCAATGGGAAAAGAACAAAAGAAAGGGCTCCTGTATCTTACATGTCAGAATTTTGTACCAAAACAATAAGAGATTTTTCTCTAATTATAGAAAAACGTTCGTAATCAGAAATGTTTATCTGTGAATCCTGAAGTTTTTGATCACTATTTCTAGATGATGTGAATATGTAAGGCATAACTTAACTTCCGTTATGTATTCTTCCTAGCTAATGCTTAAAATATGTAGATGGTTCTTGTATCAATTCCAACTTTGTTTCCTCTATTCCCCACACCAGGAAATGCAGTTGAACATGATTTATTGCAAGAAGGAAAGAAAAGTGTCAACCTTATTCTTCTACTTCCTTTTCAGGCTGCAGAGAGGGATGGTTTGGGAAAATGTTTTTTTTTAACTGAACATATAATTATGTCCTTTTCACTCTTTTGATGATGCAAGTGGTCCAAGCAAACAAGCTAAACAGACCCAAAGTGAATTGTGACCTTTTTTTCCTGTTCTCCGTAACCCTTCTTTTGTCAAATTAAATATTATCTTGTTGCATACCATCTGTTCTGGAAAACCTACCAGATACGTTTGCCCTGCGAGATTCTGAATTTAACAGCACATCAAGAGAGGGCAAAGGAATTCATTTGAGTTCTCCATTCATTTCCCCCCCCCCCAAAAAAACCAGGAAAAATCTGACTTGTGTTCTGACCTAGGCTTCCCCAGCAGCACGAAGCCAAGTCTTCATCCCAATAAACCCCTTTTATTTAATTTACAGCGAATTCCTCTCCAGCAAAGTCTTTCCTCTCCCACAGTCTTTCAAGATAGTTCACAATGGCTGACCTTTATCAGGCTTGGAGAGTGGCCAGGCCGATATCAGACACCACAATACTTGGCAAGAATGCTGGAATGAACTAATTGTCTCCTGCAAATACTCTCCCCTTTCGCTTCTCTCTTATTCCCTAGGGGAGGGGCCATTCACCATCCACTTGTGGCCTTACTCTCAAATAGACCCTTGTTCCTTAGCTGTTCCTTTCGTCTGGCAACTCAAACTGGGAACACACTGGGAACACACAAGCGCATACTGGGAACAGGCTCCAGCTGTTCATCTGCCTCACAAATGTCTGACTTCAAGGCAGCTGATAACTGTCAGACGGCCCTGGCCTCATCTCTGCCTCCAACGCAGAGCACTTGTCAGAGCCTTCCCCAGGCTCCAGGACTGGCCCATGTTCCTCCCCAACCTCCTCACTGTTCAAATTTACTGCCAGCTCTGCTGGTTGTTAGCGGGCACAACAACTTGTGCGTATGCTTTAAATAGTACACAAAGCATACTGTGAATAGTTATAATAAATATATTTATATTTTATCCTTTCTGTTCTGCCATAACCAAGGACACATTATTTTCTTTTATGCAGACCTAAAACACTGTTCAATGTTATGTTTCAGCTCACAAAGGGCTTCAGATTAAGGCAGCCCTCCCAACCTATTAACCCTTCAAATAGGAGGAGTTTATTTCTCAGAAGTCTCAACAATGGTCGCAACTGCTAAGAATTCTAGATGTTGAACTCAACATACTACAACTGGAGGCTGCCCAAGTCAGGAATGTTGCATTAGGCTGGCTGTGCGATCCTTGTTTAATAGTACACAATTATTCAGTCACTTCCAACTCTTCATAACCCAAAAGATATCCCTCTCAAAAGATTGTTGGGAACTGCTTGTGGTTTCTTATTTATTTATTTTATAGCTACTTGAAAGAAAGTGCAACCAGGGGGAAAAGAGAGTCAAGAAGAATACAAGAGCAGAAAAGGAATAGAAAAGAGATTTGGAAGCTGTATAAAACTGAGTAAGAGTGAACATTAGACTGGTACTGCATGTAAAGGTGACTTTTAATGTTTAATGTTTATTGAATTTGTAAAATCAATTTAGCACTTTAAAACCATTCTGAAAATCTAATCAATATTCAGTATAAAATAAGGCAGTCAATAGGATAAACATCATTGCCCGAATAAATAATTAATGGGAATTTATATGTAATCTGAGAAAGCCTGCCCGCATTATAATGAATAAAGCTTTATACAATACAATACAATAGCAGAGTTGGAAGGGACCTTGTAGGTCTTCTAGTCCAACCCCCTGCGTGGGCAGGAACCTTATACCATTTCAGACAAATGACTATCTAACATCTTTTTAAAGACTTGCAGTGTTGGGGCATTCACAACTTCTGGAGGCAAGTGGTTCCACTGGTTGATTGTCCTAACTGTCAGGAAATTTCTCCTTAGTTCTAAGTTGCTTCTCTCCTTGATTAGTTTCCACCCATTGCTTCTTGTCCTGCCCCCAGGTGCCTTGGAGAATAGTTTGACTCCCTCTTCTTTGTGGCACCCTCTGAGATATCGGAACACTGCTATCATGTTTCCCCTGGTCCTTCTCTTCATCAAACTAGACATACCCAGCTCCTGCAACCGTTCTTCATATGTTTTAGTCTCCAGTCCCCTAATCATCTTGGTTGCTCTTCCCTAATCATCTTGGTTGCTCTTTATGTTAAGAGAAATCCAGCCTTAGGATGTGGTAGAAGTGTATATGCACAATTATAATCTATAAATAGTTTCCAGGTTAAATTAAATTAAATTAAATTAAATTCAGTACTGGATTATTAACTGCTTTTATCAGTTCTTGCAAGCTCATGCTTGTGTAATTAGTGATAAAATCTAGCCATCTTCTCTTCTATGAGCCACTTCTTCATTTGTCTTGGATTTCCCAAACATGGATGTCTTGCAAGATTTTATATTATTTGGCTGGCATTTCAGAAACTCCTGCAGCTTTGCTACTAGCAACCTTTTCTACAGCACATTGGTTTTTACTTTCACAAACATCTGGCTGTAGTTCTGCGAAAAGACCTTTGTGTGGATACATAGATGTATCTCCTTGTCCCTTCTTGCTCTTTTCTGGAACTCAGCAATTAGGTAGGTATGTTTTTCTGTATTTGAGTTGCCTTATGGGTGCAACCATACAGATAATGAATTCTATGGATATTTATTCCTAAGAACACAAGTGTAAAACTGCAGTCTAAAGTGTGATATGATTGAATGGATCTTACTTAGGGAAGGGTTTACCTAAGCAAAGATCTGAATCAGATTTCATCTGTACAAAACTGTCAATTTCTTCAAACTGGGAGACCAAAAATAACCGAATGTAACATCATTTCAGCTTCCAAGATGTTGATATGTGTAGTTTAGTTTCTTACATTTTAACAACCGGTATCAATAATTAAGGCTGTAGCACAGGAGTGTCAAACAGAAGGCCTGCGGGCCAGATTTGGCCCACGAAGTGGTTGGATCTCGCCTACTTTGCTGTCCTGGAAAATGTAAAGCCGGGGTCCCCAACCTTTGCAACTTTAAGTCTGAAGGACTTCAGCTCCCAGAAATCACCAGCCAGCTTTGCTGGCTGGAGAAGTCTGGGAGCTGAAGTCCTTCAGACTTAAAGTTGCAAAGGTTGGGGACCCCTGATGTAAAGGACCAGCATGTGTCATTTTGCACGGTCTACCCAATGTGGCGTCAGTCTGATCTACCCAATGGGGCTTCAGCCCAGTCTACCCAATGCAAAGAGGAAACATCAGGCCAGCGTAGCTTCTGCCCGGTCTACCCAGTGCGAAGAGGAAACATGCCAGCAGTTTGGGAAGTGGTGTCTAGCTGGCCACGCCCATCTGGTCAGCCACACCCAGTGAGTGTCGTCAAGCTGACTATGCCCACCTAGTTGGCCACACACCCAGCCCCCCTCCCCAAGGTCAACCACAGCCCTGATGCAGCTGCAATGAAATTGAGTTTGACATCCCTGCTGTAGTTGTAATGAGAGTAACTCTTAATGAATAATCCAAAGTCTATTCTGGGCATTCTCATTCTTCTTTTTTATGCCGATCACAACCTTGCCATCAAAACCATTTGCAGACAAAAATGTAATCCAGTAGTTACCATTACAATACCTGCTACACAAGTAACATCCCACTAATAATGTCCACAGGAACCCAAAATGATATACAATTTGATTGGGGGGGGGGCGGCAATGTAAGCATGAAAACAGTTAAATTTTCTGAGATCATAAAATCTCATGAGATTGAATATAAAAAACACCATAAAGTATTCTACACTCCACCACTTCATACCGAGTTTGTATTGAGATGAATCACAATTCTTAATGCATTATCTAATGCAGCTTAAAGCAAACCACTTAAACCTTACCAGATATTTTAACTGGACTCTGGAAACTGGGTTGGATTTTATGGACATTGTCGTTTTTTAACACTTGATCTAAAGGAGACCTTTCGAAAAAGGTGAGGATAACTTCAGATCTGGAATACTGAAATAAAATTAACAAAGACAATTATAATCATGGGAGGAGGTACAATAATATTTGAGGCATATTTTATGGGCCAAACTAGAAGCCCTTTGTTCAATCCTTGGCACTTACAGGTAGGACCAAGAAAGATTTCTGCCTGAAACTCTACAGGCTGCAGACAACTTTCTGGAGATGCCCTTCACACTAGCTGGGAACGCTGCAAGTTGTAGTTCCAACAAATATAAAGATTGTGGAAATTTGAAGTGGGTAATGAGCTTGACAGAAAGTAGACCATCTATAAATTTTATTTATTTATTTTTATTTATTAGATTTCTATCCCGCCCTATCTCCCAAAATGGGACTCAGGGCGGCATACTGTACCATATATAACAGCTATACTGTTCTGCTAAAATTCAGCTATTGATAAGTGGCTTTTTTATTATTTTTAGTTTCAGCAGAAAACAAACAAAAAAAGTCATTTAAGTGTTTAGGTTTTACCCACCTAGAATATCTATGCTCATAAACCACAAATGGGCAAGAATTTAACAAGCTGCACCACTGTTTGGTTTGGTGCAGCAGGGCCTTAGGTAGAAAGTCCATACAGAGAGTGGTAAGGACAGTTGAGAAGATTATAGGAAGCGAGCTTCCTGTCATTCAGAATATTGCTTAGAGCGCAAATCATTGTAAGAGACCCACACACACACACACACACACTTCATGGTCTGTTTCTGTTACTCCCCTCTGGGAGGAGGTTTCAAAGTATTTCTATCTAGCAGACTACCAGTAAGGTCACAAGATTGTGATCTGTAACCTTCCTGGCCAGTTTTCCACCAGCAAAGTCAGTGGGGAAATTGGCAAGAAGTTGGCAGTCACAGTCACAAGAGGTCCCTGCTTAATGTTTGCAACTTGCATCGTGGGATTGCTGTTGCTGAAGGGCACAGTCATGGTTTTCAACATGACCATATCACTTAACAACAGATTTCTGGTCCCAATTAGTACTGTTATGTGACCTGTATTGAATTATGCCTTGCATGTTAAGCAGCCCCAATTCTTTAAAATAACATGAGAAATATAAAACCTGAACAATACATGCAACATTTCTCTAACTGGCTCATAATACACTTTCTTAGGTTTCTTCTTTCTAGTAATTCAGGTACTAAAAAGGTCTCATGGTCCAAGAAGTTATTCCTTCTAGTCTACAGTTATATGGAAGATTCATTCCCAGGGGTATTGTCTAGCCCTTATAATAAAAAAAGCACAAAAAGGCAGTTGTAAAATAGTCAGATTGATAACATTCAGTAGCCAAGGCAGGGGAAATAAGTTCGGAAAGACAGCCTTCAGGCACAGCTCCCAAAACAGCCTAAAAACGGCTCCAAAACAGCCTGAAAAATAGCTTTAAAATGGCCCCAAAATGGCCAAAAACCATGCATGCATGTACCGGCCAGCTGGTCTTCGGGTTTCTAGCGGTCCAGCATGCACACATGCATGCACATGCACACGTGTTCTTGGTTTCGGCACTCGGTGCCGAAAAGGTTTGCCATCACTACTCTAGCCACACAACCTGACACTGCAGATCAGGAGTATCAAACTCGATTTCATTGAGGGCCGCATCAGGGTTGTGTTTGACCTTGGGAGGCTAGGGCGGGCATGGCCAACTTGATGTCACTCAGGTTGGGGGCACCTGTGGTGGCCCGAGCGCTCTGCCAGCAAAAACAGGCTCCCAAGCTCAGTTTTGAGATGCAGGCAGCCTCCTACAGCCCTCTGCCAGCGAAAACGGAGCTAAGGGGCCTGTGCAGACCTCCTGGGCCACATTATCGGCAGCAATGGCCTCCTGTAGCCCTCTGCCTGTGGCCCCCCTGAGTTCTGTTTTCTCTGGCACCATGGGCCGGTCCTTCACTGTTTCCAGGGCAGCCCCGCAGGCCAGATCTAAGCACCTCGTGGGTCGTATCCAGCCCCTGGGCCTTGAGTTTGACACCCCTGCTATAGGCCATGAAGTAGTGTTAGAGAAATCATGTCAATTTCCTTTGCGATATTTTCATCCCTGGAAAGGCGCAACAGAGGGAAGATGCTAAAGTGAAGCACCTTTAGGAAGACAGTGAGGAAGATCAAGATGTAAAAATCTTCTGAGATAAAAGGTTTGAGATCTCCATCCTCGTACCTCAAGGTCTTAGCAGGGGCCTCCTATAACCCACAAGGCCCATTTTAAGGCTTACACTACGGTTTTAGTGTTAGCCTGTAATCTATGCTAAAATGCAGCCACTTCCAACCATAATTCTTAAGACTAACTTAGTGGACGTTTTAAAATTTCTTCACTGGTTTTTCATGTCTCCCAGGTAATCAAAATCAAACAATTGAAAAATCAACATTGCCTAAACTTTCACTGAAATTTATCATCCCTCTTACTTACCTTCCAAGGCATATTTATAATATTCTTTAGGAGCTTCTCTACCTCGTTCAGCCTGGCTTCTATGTCATGAGACTCTTTAATTGTAATTAAGCCTAGAAAAAAGAAGAAGAAAATCTTTATAATATAATAATAATAATAATAATAATAATAATAATAATAATAATAATAATTAATAATTTATAATAAGGAAGTATTCTGAGGGAAAGCTACATTTTATTCTTGATTGTACACATTTCAACCTGTATTCTATGTTCTCAATATACAAATACAAATACAATAACAGAGTTGGAAGGGACCTTGGAGGTCATCTAGTCCAACTCCCTGCCTAGGTAGGAAGCCCTATACCATTTCAGATAAACGGCTATCCAACATCTTCTTCCAGTGTTGGGGCATTCACAACTTCTGGAGGCAAGCTGTTCCACTGGTTAATTGTTCTAACTGTCGGGAAATTTCTCCTCAGTTCTAAGTTGCTTCTCTCCTTGATTAGTTTCCACCCATTGCTTCTTGTTCTACCCTCAGGTGCCTTGGAGAATAGTTTGACTCCCTCTTCTTTGTGAGAATATAACTTCAATGTGTAAGAATGAATGAGACAAAATTACACTTACACATATAAAAGACATACGAATAACAAAAGATGTATGAATAACAAAAGATGTATGAATAACAAAACTTATCCATATGGTTTAACCCTTTGCCAACAGTTCCTTGTTATAGAATAATAGAGGAGTGGAAGGGCCCTTGGAGGAGGTCTTCTAGGGCAGGAACTCTCTTACCATGCAATTGCTTAGAACACTGTTCTGACTCCCTCCTTAACACGACTAATCACTAAACTGACTGATACTTGGCAGCTTGCCCGGACTGACCTCAACTAGACGGACTGCATACACGAACGTTCCGACTCTGTAGCTTCTCTGTTGTTTCCTGCAAACCTACTCTTCACAGAGGATTTCTTTTAAAGCCTCTTGGGAAAGGCCAGGCAATTAGGCAGCTGATACTGATTATCTCTGATAGCGTAGTTCTGCTAATTGCCTCCTCTCAATCCTTAGCCTGACATCCGGGACAAACTGGGTTTCCTCCTCTACAGCCAACTGATAGGACTCCTCACTAGAGGAATCCATCAGCAGCTCATCCGGAGCCAGCTGGGCCACAACAGAACACCTAGTGCAACCCAATTACTAAGTACAGACAGCAAATCTGGGCTACTCTATTCCAAGAAATCTGTACGTTCAGGTAGTCCTACTGAAGACTAACTGCAATAATACACAGCATTCCCTTGGTTTACTAATTTCATCACTGTCAATCAAATCAGTAAGATTTGTTTTGCAACGTTCGTTTTTAACTCATGTTAACTTCTAATACTCATCTTGTTCAGTGGTAGGTTCCTATCGATTTGGACCAGTTCAGCTGAACCAGTAATGGTTTGGCAGCCTGGGTTGCTGGAGCCGGCAGCGACCCATGCCTGCCATGCCCCGAACCCATTCTCCCGGTGCCACCACCATCTTGGTTTTTGGTTCTGAGAAACACAGTACAATTTTTATTGTATTGCGCAACCACGAGCGAACCAGCAGTAATAGCTGCCAGAACCCATCCCTGATCTTGTTCATTCCTATGTGCTTGCAAATTGACCGTCTTTCTTAGATATTTCCAAAAACTGATGTTCAGCTCTTTGGTCTGTAATTTCCTGTGGGTTTAAAAAAAAAAAAAAAAGATTGGAGCAACTTTAGCTTTTCTCTAATTTTCTGACATTTCTCCTGAACTCAAGAGTTCTCAAAGAGTATAATCAGAGGTTCTGATATTATGCCTTATGCAGTGGTGGGATCCTGCCAGTTTAACAACAGGTTCGGCTTTGCACTCTGCACGCATGCACAGTTTTAACAAAACTTACCTTCCATGTTACTTCTGCGGAGTAACACAGCTGAGGCACGAATCAGCTGAGAGGATATATATAAGTAAAGTGCAGTTTGGCCGGGCCAAACTGATCGTCAGAGTGAACCTGTTCGCTCCCAGCAGATCATCGGAGCTAACGGTTTGCCTGAACTGGTCCGAACCAGCTGAATCCCACCCCTGGCTTATGTCTTAATGTGTTAGGAACCAGCACAGTGCAAACAGAGTCAGTGCCACAGAGCAATCTCATTATGTTATCTTCTGACAAATAAATATTTTATGATTGGTTACAGCCTCCTTAATTCTTTTTGCTCATCATAGTTCTGTCCCCTCCTCTTATTGTGTACTCTAGAAAGGCTGTCAAAGGTTGGGGTGCCAGGGACCAATTCCATCGAGAGGTATTTCTGTGAACTGGAGGGAGTGTGGTTTCATGTGCTG